>OV702279.1:296661425-297861425 GCA_916181665.1 Avena sativa
TCCCAAGGGCCCGCGAGTCATCCCCCACTGTGCTGCCGACAAGTGGACCCCGCGGCCATCTTCTTTTTCCACCGAATAGAGAACAAACTACACACCGCCCCTTCGATACCGAGCTGAACCCGAGAAAAATCTGCTCGATTCTGTTTATCCCCTTCTCCCTTCGCACGTCACCCCTCCAGATAAAACCCCCTCCTCCACCTCGTGCCATTTTTTTGCGAATTTGGAAACCCTAGCACCCCATCGTTGAGCTCCCGATCTCGCCGTCGTCGCCGCTTCAGATCGAGCTCGGTCTTGAGGTTCTGCTCTGCTCCCGCGTGTCCCTTTTCCCCCTATCTCCTTCCACTCTCTGCAAGGCTTCCTCTCATCCTCTTATTTCCTCCGCAGGAGCACCACAGCGCCCAAACATCGTCGCCGGAGATCGCCGTCAGCCGAATCACTTCAGCCGCCCGCCACCGTCTCTAGGGGAAGCAACCCGCCACGCCATGGACTCCAGGGATCCCAACGTATCGCCCCGCATCACTTTGTCTAGTCTACCGTCGGAGAGAACCACCGGAGCACCACCCACCACCACCGTCTAGGCCGCCACCACCGTTTTCTTCATCGTCACCGATGAGCTCTAGGACGTCTTCCTCTGCGACCATCCGATCTTCAATCTACGGATCCGATTAGAACAGATCAGCAAAGATGTATCGGCCAACGAGCACACGCCACCTGGCATCCATGTCAGCGCACCCACTCAGTGCCCGCAGCCCATAAGATTGCACCATATGGCGTAGTTGTCGGCTGACTGTGTAATAATATTTTAAAATAGCTAGAATATTTGCAGAACTTGTAAAATTCATAGCAAATTGAATATTTGTCAGAAAAATACAAATAATATATCCCTGGATTCAGAATAATGTGTAGAATATTATCATGGAATAAAATTCTTACTTTGACCAATGCATATTTTCTGGAATATTTAAATCTATTATATGGTAAACAATTCATAGAAAAATATCCACAACTCAAAAATTGGCAAATTTGGTGTCTATGGATTCATGAAATTGTAATCTACGCCACTATATCATTATTTGATTTTGTTATTGTACAAAATAATTATCTATTATTAAATACCATATATGAGTATTTTGGCTATAACTTTTAATCTATAAATCATTTTAAAGTGAAACCAGTGGCAAATGAAAGCTATGGACATTACCTATCTAGTAGAATGGTTCTCATAATTTTATGAAACTATTCTATACTGAAAGTATTCAAAATTCATAAATTCCTATTTAAAGTCTATTTGTTTAATGGAAAATGTTTATGAAAAGCTTTTGTACTTCTTTCTGTTTTCTAAAATGCATGCATATTGTTTTGTTGTGTTGCTATACTGTATGATTGATTGCATTTATTGTTTTGCACGATAGATTGCCTCGAGTGCGATTATTGTGATTGCGACGACTGTGTGAACGATTACTACAACTGAGGCAAGTGTCACTATCATGAATCTCCTATTTTTTATTATGCATTTAGTTTTCAGTAGCTTGCATTGAAGGAAATGTTTTATATTATATATGCTACGCTATGGTGTGAGTACCCAATAGAATTTTCATAGACCCCAGTTGATTCCTTGATATCCATCGTATTGTAGATGCTTAGCCATGCTGTTACTTGCGTGGCGGTTTTCATGATACATATGCGTATGAGAAAGATTATGTTTTTCTTAAATGAAAACCACTTAATAAATGAATCACCTGGGTGAAATGGCATTGATTGGGTCATCGAGTGTGGATTTTGGTGGGGATTTCCACCCAGGCTTGAAAGAGATAATAGGCGGTCTTTATTAGTAACTTCCATGTACAACCACCTGTCATATGGGCTCTGACTTGACTAAGTAACTTATGGGATCATGTCCTACCATGACTAGCAGATGTAGGTGTTGATAGGATGGTACGGTCTGGAGCTAGGCTCATGATTCTGTTTCCCAAAGGTCTTGTCCTGGTCTTCTCTCAAAAGGGGTTGATCGGGTCTGCAGATGGTTTATGAACTAAGTACTTAGCCGTGTCCCCGGTAATGGACAATTATGAGTAACTTCTCTTGACGCAGTTGAAAAGTCTCATTCATTCTAATTTCTCTAATAAAACTTGATGGGTGAACTTAATGGGTTATAGGATCACTTGAGTGACTCAATGTGTCCATAGTTTTAGGAGCTCTCGAGTGACTCGAGCTGTTCTTAGTTATTTTAAAGAACTAAAACTTTATTTAAATGGGTAGGAGAAAATGCTACTTTCTGCAAATAGCCTGTACTCCAGTAGCCAGAGTGTGCATGTATATGACAGGTTGCCAATTGTGTCCACGTAACAGTGACTCTTGCCAATACAATTCAAATGTATTGAACATTCGTGTCTGCAATTTTTTATGTTGCACGTTATTTTGACGACATGTAAGGTTATCGTTTAGGTTCCGAATCTCCACTCAGCGTGTTGCCTGTGGCGTGATGGAGCCTTTATCTTTTGTTTATTTGTTGAGCTAGCTGTGAGCTAAGCAACTTTGTAATATTTATATTCTTGGATCAATCCTTGTAATAATGTGACGCATTGATACTATTTTATTCATTGAAACTGTGTGTGCTAGCTAATCGATCCAAGGGACTAGCACTGTAAACACAGGATGATCCAATTCTTAATGGGTTGGATCGCTTCAACCTTGGAGGGTGATGACGCCCCTCGGTCCTGGCATCTTGAGTAGCAGGTACGGTAATGCGGTATTGCTAGGAATCTTGCGAATGCCACGCGCCCGAGGATGGCGTGGTACTGTGATGGCCAGTCTACCACTTCGAATTCAAGCCGCTCGCACCTGAAGTTTTCAGGCTGGCCGAAGATGACGTCGAGCCATATCTTCCCCAGGGGATATATGACTTTCCCTGGGACTATGCTATGGAACATCATTTCTGATTACTCCAGGCTGCACAGCGGGATCCCCATTACTGTGATTGTGTTGGCGAAGATCAGATTAATGTTGCTGCCACCGTCCATGAAGACGCGGCTCATCTCGAATCCTCTGATCTGCCCCTCAAGCACCAAGGCAGCATGACCTAGGTGAGGGATCTGGCGTGGGTGATCCGAATGGTCGAACGTGATGCAGGACTCCGATCCACTGAGGTACTCAGGGATGGCTGGTGGGGAGGCTATCGCCAGGATCAATTGGCGAGTGATCTTCTTTTGCACCCTGTTGGTTGGGCGCCTCTTCTGGATCATCAGGGGACCCTTCGACAGCGGTTACCCTCCTGTGCCGTTATTTGGTGCTGGTGCGATTGATGGATTCGACGGTCCAGCAGGTGGTGGTGGAGGAGCTCCATGGACGATGTCACCTGGTACAGGTGCAGGCCCAAATCCAGGGTTCACGATCGGGCGCCGAATTTGGGTGAGACCTTCACTAAGCTTCTGGAACTCGCGGCAGTCCTTTAGCATGTGGCTGGACTTTTTCTTGCCATCCTGCTTATCGATGTAGAAGTGGATGGTGCAAGGACCAGACAACTTGTCGTATGCGAGGGCTCCTCGTCGCGGCTGCGATGTTGCCATGTCTGCGTGGGTCGTCCTCCGTCACGGAAGTTGCCTCCTCAGTATATGCTGCTGCGGTTGCTGTCGTTGCGTCGGTTAGTGTATCCAGCCGCGACCATGTCGACTCCGTTGCGATCGTCGTAGATGTGTGATCTTCGTTTGCTGCGACGCTCTCGCATGTGGCCATAGTCGTCCTCATCATCCGAATGCATTCGATGGAGGGAGTCCTTGCCATCTGCCCATCAGTTGGCGATGTCCATGAGGTGGTCGAGCATCTTGGGCTTGACGCGCCCAAGTTCTTCCTTAAAGTCCGGGCGCTTGACACCATCCTTGAAGGCGTTGATTGTCCTTTCTTCGGAGATGTGCACGGTGGAGTTCTGGATGTAGGACCAGCGTAGGATCTATGAGCGAATGAACTCGTCGGTACGTTGGGTGCAGGCTCGGAGTTCCTCGATCGAGGCTGGCCTCTTGCTGGTGCCCTTGAAGTTGTGGATGAAGCTGTATGCCAGCTCCTCCTAGCTTCAGATGGTGCCGGAGGACAGGCTGCTAAGCCAGATCCGAGCTGCGCCTGTCAGCTATAGCTGAAGGCATTGTAGGGCGGTGTTCCTGTTTCCACCGTGCAACTTGACGAATGAGAGCTGATCGCTAAGACATGCCTTTGGGTCCTGTGTGCCATCGAACTTCGGAGTGTCTGAAGGGAGCTTGAAATTTTTTGGCATCCGCGTTCGCCGAACGGATCTACTAAAGCATCTGGCTCCGCACAGCTCTTAGTCGTCTTCTTCATCGGATTCGGTTGAACACGCGTGTTTGGTGCGTGCCTTGTCGACCTTGCGTTGGGTGAGATCGTTTCGAGCAACGTAGTCGCTGCTACGGTGCCGTGGGCTCTTGCGACGTCGAGGAAGATCGTGCTCGTCCTCATCGGATGAGAGTGTAGGGCTGCTGGTGAACTTGAACGCAGCTATTTTCTTCGGCTCCGCAGGAGCCTCGTTGTGGAGTGCAGCTTCGATGAGTCTGAGACCAGCTAGCGCGGACTTGTTCATGGCTCTCTTCGGGTCACCCACCGGAGGTGGATGGGACGCAAGGTATATAGTGGCCGCCATGATCGCAGCCTATGGTCTCTTCGGCATGACGTTGTTGTTCACGTCCATCGTCATGAAGGATGTGTTGAGGGCCCTGTTGACTTCGTGGCGCGCGGCGGGGTCCATGTGCTCCGTGCGGGAGCGATGTTTGTTGGCGTTGTTTCCGTGCGAGCTGGAGCCACCAGCGGCGGAGAGCGTAGCTCGCCGCATGCTAGACTCCAAATCCGCATGCTTACGTTTGCCGAGATCTTCCTGTAGCTTTACCTGCCGGTTATGCTCGTTGATGAGAAGGAGGTGGTAGGCCATCAACAGATCCCGTGAAGTATTCACAAGAAGGATGATGTTGCCTTCCACGGCTTCGCGTGCTTGGCGCCATCCTTCCTCATTGAGTTTGATCTTCTGGTAGGCGTTGGCGTCGCCTTTGTTGGGCCTGAGTGGCGGAGCTCCCCCATTTCCTCCATTCTCAGCTTGCGGGTTGAGAGGTGGGTTGGGTCCACTCGAACCTGGTGGCAGTTCCGATTCGTTCTAAATGTCCACGGCGCATAGGTAACGCCCGCGGAATGGATCGCTACTGCTGCAACTTTCGGATCCGGAACCGTAGGTTCCTTCATCTAAGGGAGGGCCTCACAGATCTGAGTTACAGTTGCTGCTGTCATCTGACTCGTCTGCCTGCGTTGATGCGCGTAGCGCACCGATGGGCAGGACCCATGAAGCGGGCCTAATGGACGATGGTGGCACCCGCTCTGGGAGGCGGAGGGATCCGGTCTGCCCTACCTGGAAGCAGAAGCTCCCGAACAGCATCTTGAGACCGTCACCGTCGGACTTGAAATCCCTCAGGGTGGTCGGCGAGTGGGCGGTGAAGTCGAATGTGCCAAAGAGGAGGTGACTCTCCATCGCTGATGAGTTGTAGATCACTCTGGATGGGACCGTCACAATCGCACAATCAGCGCCACCAGTTCCCACAGACGGTGCCAATTGACGAGGTTCGATCTCGTCAATTCCCATTGTTATGGACTTGGGTTTTGGAGAATATGGGGATGCTGGAGATCGCGGAAGGGTTAACACACAAGCAACACGGGAACACGAGGTTTACCCAGGTTCAGGCCCCCGGAGGGAAAACCCTACTCCTGCTTGTCTGCTCTTAATTACGGCAGAACCGAAGGTTACAGGGGTGCGCAGATGCAATCTAGCGTGAGGTGCGTATGAGGTGAGTATGATCCTCCTCGCCGTTCCCTCCTAGCCTTTATATAGATAGGCAGGTCCCCGGCGTAGGTCGAGTCGGTTACATATTAGGGTTTGTACCCTTTGAAATTCTATCTACTCTAGTCTTGTTCTCCAAGGATTCGGAGGCATCATGGACTTGGGCCACCCGAAATCTCCACAGGCCACGTATCTTGTCGTGGGCCTTCCTTGGGATAGACTAGGTATGCCAATGTTGTGTACCCGTGGGGTATAACCATGTCAACAGGTGTCAAGAACTCGGGTCCTAGGTGGACACAAGTGGGTGGCCAAAAACCATATATTAAGTATTACCCACCGGTGCCCCTGCATTAGTTATATCTACCACCAACATTTAATTTAACAAGATATAAGAACCATGATCATATCCACCATTAAGCATGTGCCAACCACCCAACAATGATGGAACTCGACGACGCGAAGCAACACCTGAGCAAGCAACTATGATTCGCAAGGACAACTTTCTACCAAGGTGTCCAAGGCAATATAGACTACAGGGAGTATAAATGGTATGGAAACTAAAGCATCACAACACAGATAACAATAGATCAATAGGAGGAAGTGAAGACTATAAATGCAAAATAGGTAGAAAGGGGGAGAATGCTCGCCAGAGAAACATTGCTGAAGGTACATTATCCGAAGAACTTGTCGAGACTCGCATAAACTCAATGGGATAATCCGTGAAGAAGCAAATCACAAAAAGAAACACCGGATATACTATTTAATACTACGGCAATAGATCGGGCATGATGCATGTCTGATGTATGACATGGCAAAGATGCGATGCAACTAGGCAATATTAAGTGGAATCGGAATCCTAACCATTAATTAGAAGGTTCATGTTGTTTAGGTACCCTGCAATTTAAATGTTGTCTTAATAAGGCAAATCATGGCATCGGTTCACTACACAAATTTAAATGGAGCCAGTATAAGACTAGAATAGCACGCATATGGTCTCCATATTTAACTATGAGGTGAATTGAAATAATAACCCCCAAAAAATGAATATGCATGCGAGCATGAACAATTTAATATGGAACAATTTATAAATATGGCAACTTATAAAATAGGGGTCTCGGATCAGGGTCACATATTAGGGTTCGTCGATCTTGGTTTCCGAGGGTTCAGGTTCGGCGAGATTGGTCTTCAGACTCTAGGACCAGGGTCTTCGGTTTCCATGTGGGCGATCTTGGCGTCCAGGGTCTCGATCATCGGATCCCTGAAGGAGGACTTGTCGTTTTGTGTATGAGATCTTCTGTTATAGACTTCGTGTGGTACCATGTTCATTCTTCCGAGAAACCAGGTTGACAAGAAGATCTTGTCATTCTAGATTGGTGCGTCCGTGGAAAACTTGAGCCGATAGTCTTCAAGTGGCGACTTGTCATCAGTCGATATTCATGAGGCATAATCTCTGTCAGAGCGAGGCAAAACTCGATGAAGTGAGCATAGGTAGAGTTTCTCTCGATGATTTGACTGGAAAGGCGAAGGTAGAGTACCCAGTAGTTGAACTTGATGTCTCGGGCGAGCAATCAATTAAGGAGACATGGATAGGTTAGAAACACACAGACACGGAGGTTGTGTAGCAGGAAGTGCCTGGCGGCACGGAGAGGTCAGCGCAAGGATGGCAGTGGCCAGGGGCGAGGGCGAGGGGAGGAAAACCATGGCTAGGTCGACGATGCGCTGGCCTAAGATGGCGCTACGAGGCGGTGCCAGGCGATGTGGGCGGCGTGCGGCATTTGCTCTGCAGGGGCGGTCCTAGGGTTGAGGGCAACATCGCGGGAGGCGGAGCTCTGAGCGGCGATGCGCATGGGGGTTCGACGGCGCGACATGTAGAGGGACGAGGCGGTAGTGCTAGGGGACTCATGCAACCCACATGAGAAGGGTGGCGTGGCGGGGTGCTGACAGACGGGGCTGGGAGACAGGGCGTCGGTTGCAGAGGGCGATGGAGGTTGCGAGTGAGCTCGGCGGTAGCAGCAGGTCGAGCAAGGAAGGAGGTGAGGGGAGTAGTCCGGCATCATCCCTCCTGGCGTCGGGAAGGGGCGCCAGGTGGCTCGATGGTGACGACGCGGTGGCACTTTAGGGACGGTTCTCGGGGGATATAGGTTGGGGATGAGGTAGGTGGGGATAGAGGAGAGGAGAGAAACATGTGGGGCGGGACGCATCATGCGGGTGGGGCTAGGCTCGCACGGGGTGGTTGTGAGCATGTCGGTCACACGAGGCGGGTGGGGTGCGAGTGGGTCGGTGTGCGAGTCAGTCGGCCGGGTGGGACCGGGGTGATGTATGGGGCAGGGAATAGTATGTGTGCCGCGTACTCTGTGTGTCTTGCTGCTACACGCACTTTGTGGTGTAGTGTGTGTGTGGTGGGTTAGGGTTAGGTGGGGTCTAGGTTAGGGTTTGGGGTAGGTAGATCTAGGGTTAGGGTTTGGTCTGAGGTAGGGTTAGGTTTAGTTTAGGTTAAACTGGGTAGTAGGTGGTTTGGCCGGTTAGGCCTCTAGCCTGACCGGTTGGACTGCCTCCCCAGTAAAAAATAGTTTTATTTAATTGTTTTTTATTTTTATAAAATACTTTTGTACAAAGTTTTGGACAAATAAAATATTTGGATGGCCCGGTTTTATAATTTGAATTAAAGAAGGGGATAATTATAAAAGAAAATAGGCTTTAGGTGAAAATAGTTTTAGGTTAAATATGCATGCAGTCATGATGATGCTCAAATGCAGTGTGGTATGATGACACGAGCAAGCTATCATGATGATGCACAAAATAAAAACAACAAGCAATTTTCTATTAGTGGTTTTACCGAGGTGCTACACGATGCAAAAGAAAGAATACCCAATTCGAGTACCTCCTCGGATGAAGAAGGTCTCTGAGGCTATGCTCTGATGCAAGCACCGAGTGCTGGTTGTCCACCCGATATAAAAAACCTCCTATGGAACCGAATTAAAAGCAAAAGTACACGAAGAACAACTCTGAGGCAATGCTCAGATGCAAGACTTCGAACGTAGCCTCGGGGTCGGCAGCGATGGCCTCGCACCCAAAAGAAAAAGGAAAAAATCATCCAACAGAGTCAACAAAAGAATAACCTTAAGCCTATCCGAGTGTAGCCTCACCGGTTACTCCCATCATGAGCACCCAAAGAAAATGCCAACATCATTTTCATGAACAAGACAACTTCATCCATTGCAACATCCAAACAAGGAAGTGGAGAAATTCACGCATCCGAAGAAATCTTCGAGTTCACCTTCTAGGCATATTGAAAAGGACTTTGAACCTATGCTCAGACGCAAGCATCCGAACATAGTCTCGGGGGATAATGACATGGGAATGACCCTTCGGGTGCCCACTATTGGTATATATGGTGCAGCCCAGCTGAAGGCTCACTCGAAGATATATCAAAGATCCATTAATCCCATGACGATTCAATAGATACGAAGGCTACAAGGACACAAACTCCTGGTGATACAAGACAAGGGAAGTCCAAGACTAGACTAGATACAAACTCTAGACTTGTAACCAACTCGTATTGACACCCAAGACCTAGCCTCCCCATATATAAAGTCTAGGAGGGATCAACGAGTGGGGCATCCAATCTTACAATACCCAAGCCTTTCTCTCTCTCTCTCTCTTTCTCTCTCTCTCTATCTATCTATCTATCTATCTATCTATCTCTCTCTCCAAGATCGCATCTAGTCGACAAAACGATTTTGTACTCTCCAATGATAATATGAGCAGACAAGTAGGGAGTAGGGTTTCCTCTACAAGCACCTGAACCTGGGTAAATGTGACACCCCCGAGATCAAGACTAAACAAATCCCAGACCTCCATCTGTAATAAGCTTAACCTTGAGTTCGAGAATATCCAGTGAAGAATCGGTAACACATCAGTGACCCTACGACACAAAAACTATTACAGCAAACCCATATCTGAGCGAAGAACCAAAATATTACAAGCAGAGGTCACTGACCACAAACATCAAACAACGGAAGGCAAATTATGCTATTAAGTATAGCAAACTTAACAAATGGCCTAAGAGGCCTGAAGCATAACGATGACGTCCCATTCCATAGATTCCAGGCTGCCGGCCGGGAACCCCAAGCTACTCATCGATGTCGATGCTGTAAAGAATTCATCTTCTATGGTAAAACGTACTCTGCTGCAAAAATATCAACGAAGCAAGGGTGAGTACAGGGTGTACTCCGCAAGACTTATGGCTGGTGGAGTTGTTTTGCATAAAGCCATTTTTTTTTATAAAACAAGATGGAGAAGAAGCTCATCTAATCAGAATGTTTTAAAAGGGGATAAGAAAGCGACATCTCCAAGGTATGATCATCATATTTTGATATCCACCAAGTCATCATCGAACCTCATCGAGGATCACCCCCTCGTACCCAAGAGGAAGCATCCTTAAGCACACATTAGCTTGCCAAGTTTTACGATCAGGTTCAAGTTTTCTATGATCCCACGTCCATTCCCAAGTCGTCCATAACCGTGGACACGGCTTTTTGAAAAGATTAAACCCTGCAGGGGTGTACAATTTACCCACACGCGCCGACCGACTCTTAGCGTCACTTGACACACTTCCTTGGTGTGTTGACAGAGGGTGGTCGACCGAAACCTTTACCTTACTTTTGCCTAATCCATGAGTCACCAAAAGGGCTCCCAGCTGCGGTAGTTGGCCATAATCCCAGGCGGTCCTCGACTCTGTGTATCGGGATCCAGTTCAATGCCGAGCATCCTTCACCCGGCCACGTCCTATATGCTTGCACCATTTTCCAAAACCTTTTTCCATGCGGGTGCCGAATAAATCTTCAAACTACGGACTCATGGATCAGACTAGGCAAGTTGGGGTCAAGGGGATCCCCATAAACCCCCGTGTGGCTGTACGCTCGTCTTGGTTCAAGAGGCAAGAACCTCGGGTCCTAAGGGTGGCAAGTATGGGACTGCAAAAACCATAACCCTCGTGGCCTCCCATACAAGCCTTAGCATGTTTAACTTACTTCACCTGTCATACCACGTTCTCCAGTCCAACTAGGTTCATTCGAAGCTCGGAACCATCAACTAGGTGAATCAGCAGAACTACTAAAGCACGGCTAAGCACAATAGATAAAGTAGCTCTAGCAGCGATCATAAAGCCAAACCCTACTTATGCTAGGAGCAGTGGATCAGGAATATAGGTTCAAAGGAAACATGCATCAGATAAGATTACTCTATCTATCGATAAAAGACGTTAGCATCGTATGCACATGGCAAGAATTTAGGATGCTTGAAAGCATAGGATTATATCATGTGTGGGGTTTCGCTTGCCTTTGTCTGTTGATACCCAATACAAATCTTCGCATCCATTATCTTGACTTGTTCGACAACCACAAGGATATAGCTCCGGGTTCATCTTGTTGGCATTGTTCGTCGATGACCTTCGATGATCTTGATCTTGATCTTCAGTCTTGGACTCAATCTCGATTCCGATATCGTATTCTACCGGAGAAGAACCAAACACCGGAAAGGAAGGAAACAATCAACACATGGCATCGATGCAATGCTCAAGCAAGGATCATGATATGACAAGTTAAAATTTATTGAAATTGAAACCCTAAACATGCTTGATCATTTTAATCGGGGTCCGAGGGGTCCAAACCCTAATTCAGAGAAACCCCGAATGCATATGGGAGGGTGCATTTGCTTATCTAATTAAACTTGTCATGTAAGTTGATTATCAATGCATGATTATAGCTTAAATAGGTAGAGTTCATTTTTCTGAACATTTTGATATATTATACACATTTTTCTGACTTATAAATAATTACTTATTGAATTTACAAGTTTTATTTATTTTCTGAAATTATTTAAACCATATTAATACTCTTTTCTGAAAAAATAAGAAACTGGACAAACTTTTTACACCAGGGCACAGCTTAGCCAGAGAGACTGACTGAGTGGCCCCAGTGCCAACTCAACCTCCACGTGAACTGAGCGGGTCCCACGGCTTGACTGCGTGTTGCTGACGTCATCTCAACCCTAAGCCTAATATTCTCTCACCACGGCAGAAGTTAGCCGCAGTGGCTGACCAGAGGGGCCCATGCCACCTCAGCGCCACGTCGCCTCGCCGGGGAACGCTGCAGACGGCAGTAGAGGACGGCGCTGGCGAGCAAGCGAGGATGCGTGGTTATGTGCACTCGACGCAGGAGACCGCGAGGAGAAGAAAGGTGGTGGTGCCGCTTAGATTTGGTCATCGGAGCATCAAGCATGGCGACCGGCGGCGGCGCTTGCAGGCGAACGTCGACAAGGTAAAGCAGGAAGCGAAGGAGAGGTTGAAGGGCACTGGGAGGTTCGTGAGCTCACCACGGCAGCGACGGTGGTGACAGTGAGGCAAGGCGAGGTCGGGAGCCGGCGAATCGACGGCGAGCACTGCAGCGGCCGACGCCGTGTCGAGCTTGATTGCGACTCACAGAGGGCGTCCCGTCTTGAAATCTTCAGCATGAAGGTCGAGGGAGATGCGGCGGAGCTCCTAGGACCATCGTCTGGGCGAGGGGTGACCGGGGACGGCGGGGAGGAGCGGTGGCCGGAGCTAGGGTTTCGGCTGGGAGGGGGAAAGCTGCGAGAAATCACGAGGAGGGGTGAAATGGGTATGGGGAGAGAGGGAGGATCACGGTGGTTCACGTTGTGATCTTATCTTCGCAAGGCGAGCACAGCAGTGGCGGCGAAGAGACGGACGGCATCGGCGCATCCACGCAGCAGCTTGCGCGCGCGAGGAAGACGACACGAAGCGGTATGTGGGCTTGGGCCGCGCGTGGGCTTCGGCCGGGCTGCGGCTGCATGCGCTGAGCTGCAGAGAAAGGAAGGGGAGGGGGAGATGGCGAGCTGGGCCGGCCTGCTACGGCTTGCTAGCTCTGTTTTTATTTCCTGAAACCATTTTCCATTTTCTGTTTTTTTTTCTCTTTTGTAATGTCAAATACAAATCTGTTTTATGTTATTTTGAAAACAGCAAAACTTTGTAAACATTTCGAACATTGTAGGGGCCCTGGTTACTGTTTGGGCTCCATTTCCTTATGTACTTTCAAAACATTTAAAACCATTTTGAACACATTTCAAATAAAGAGGAAATGAGTTAGGATTAGGGTTTTGCTATTGTTTCTTGCATGCAATTTTAAGATGATGCTCATGGATGCACAAACAAATCCTATTTACTATCTAGTAGAACTAGGGTTGTTACAATTCTATACCCCTTAAAAGAATCTCGACCCGAGATTCCTAGGTAGGAAGATAGAAGGAACAGGGTCACACTAAACTTCAACAATCTTCTCGAAAAGGTTGATCCATGCACCATGACGAGTGGATGAAGCGCTTCATAATCTTTGAGGTGGCTGCTCACACTGACGATGAGAGGGAATGACATGGAACCACAAACTGAGTATCTCATGATCAACTCATGGATAGATGTTTCACGAACATCTCTAGAGCTAACAATATGAAACACATCAAGGTGAAGGAGGAAACGAAAGGAGATGGTTTCAGGGTGACAGATAGCTGGTCTTCATAAGGATTGAGACCATGGAACTTGCAGAAGATTTTGACTTCTGAAGGAAGGGAACTTCCAACAGAAAGAACATAACCGCAGACTTCAATAGGTAAACCTCTACTAAACAACTTCAGTAGAGCTTTACAGATGGAAGAGATAGATACCAACAAAACCAATGTGTTGAACTACTTTTGACACAGAAGGGTCACTCTTTCGTTCAACAGAAGGCCAAGAAAGAAAAGGTGTTTTGGTGGAGAGGACTCGTAGGAGTCACAAGGAACATGTAACAAGAGAAACTATTGATTACAAAAATCATGGTCGCTCTTCGAACATGTTCAAGGAAACGGGAAGGAAACACTTTATTCATCCAAGACAATCAAAATCTTTGCCAAAGATCTTGATATCACTTTACACCACCAAGATGAATAGTTTAGAAGATTCCTAATGACACGAGAAGAAAGAAACTTCATTCTCAGACTCCAAGTACTTGGCATAACAAGACGCTTGCCAATGTAAAAGGGTCTAGAGGATCGACCGAGAGACATTTAGCAACACTACTTTAAATGTTCTCCTTGATGTTCCAAACACTGTTAGCAGGCTACTGACAGGACTTTAACCAGTCATCAAGTAAAGGTCGGACTTCGGATACAAAGGAAACCATAAGAACATGTCCTATAATAAATCATAGAAGATGCCTCATGAAGAGTGGTTGTTACTGCTGATTCAAGAGAATATGACAAAAGGTCTTTCCGGCTAAGTGTGTCAACCGTTACATCATTCTTGACAGATGTACAGAGAGACCTATGTCAACCCTTGAAGAACACCAACCATCATATCCGCTTGAGATTCAGATTTTGTTGAGTGGAGAGATAATTCAGACTTAGCATGTCTGAATAGAATATTTGCAACATTTACCACAGAGGTAAAGCCACTAGATTCTCAAGACACAGACTATAGTGTGAAACTCCAAAAGATGAGCTAGATTGCGAAACACATGTATTAGCAAGTTATCAAAAGATAATTGCATCTACATGAATTGTTTCCAATGAAACACAACTGAATCCTTGTTGGAAAACATTTAGGAGGATATCGAAGTTCTGTTGGACTTCTTATCTTCCGTGAACAAATCAATTAGTGGCTTGGTGTGCTTGGAGGATCTTCTTGATACTTGAAGGTATTAACCTACCATATCAAGAATCCTTCGCACATGCTTAAATAATTTGAAATGATTTTCGAGGAAACAAAGACAACTCTACTCGAATCCACGGCGACATATTTCAACATTTGCGCGTGAACTAGAGAGGTTTATTTCTAACTTCCAGAACACGTACTTCAAAATAACACGAGGATGGTTCTCAAAAGTTTACAACATTAATGCTAATTGTTCCACATGAATATCATATAGCATGGAGAAGATAAGGATGTCATCGATGGGCTCAATAACAAACTTATCAAGACACTCCATTAAGAGGGACTCATATGTTGGTTAGACAAAGCAAGAATATTGATCAGACCAAAGAACATGAAGATGCAATCAAGTGAAACATCACGAGAGGAAACATCATCAAGATAGTCCTTGGAACTAAGTTTGATTTGACGATAGCCCAAATCAAATCAAAGGCAGGAAAGATGACATATCCACAAAGGAGTTACTATCTTGCTTCAACACGAACACAACTAGATATCCCTTTAAGAAGGAACTGAGTTGGATGGAACTTTTGTCTTACAACTCTCCAAGTTGTTGTTTAAGCTCAACCAACTTGTTCAGGGGTATCCAGTATGAATCCTTGGAGAAAATAGCAGTTCAGAGAACTTGCTTGCTCAAGAACTTGACAACATGGTCATGTGGCAACATGGCGATACTTCTAGTAGACATCTAGAATATCACAGACCACCGATATGTCACTTAGTTAAAGAGGGAAACTTGCTTGGTAAGGCAAGATGACATAGTCTCAGAGCTTCGGCATGAGCCTAACTCTTTGACTGAAGAGGGTGTACCAGAATATCGGACTTGGTAGCACAATCATCCTTTGCTTAGTGATAGGGTTAACCATCACACTAAGAATGATACAAATGTCCTTTGAGTTCAAATCAATATAAATTGCTAGGAATCTCGAATGTCCACATCATTACGCACACGCATCATTCAAGAGCACGAAATCTCAGTAAAAGGGTGGGTAATATGTGTAAGAGCGTCACTGCATTAAGGGGTCCTGAAACTCAGCATGACCTCTTAGTATAAAAGAGTGTGACACTTTAAGGTAGAACAAGAAGAAGCTAATAAATGCCTCTTGATCTACGGATTACAACACTTTGACCTGGTCTTAGAAATGACGAGGTACTGGAGTTTGTTTCTCCTAACATCCCGAAATGGTTTGTCTTGACGTACCACAAGAGTATCTTGCATCGAAAGACACCGATGCACATTTACTACTTGGCTACCAACTGGTAGACAAAGGTCAGAAAACAACAAGGGGAGAAGAACATGCTCAGGTTGGAACCCCGAGATGTGGATGCATAGATTATCCACCTTCCGAAAACCAATGCATAGAATAGGTAAGGTGTGGCAGAGTCACGAGTATAGAAGTAGGACTCACGAGGAGCACTCTTGTCGTGATATATTTGGTTCCATTAAAGAACATCTGCCATAGCATGTGGTAGGGGAAGTCCTTTATCGTCACTTGTTCAATAGCGACAATATCCACAAGCTTGAAGGCTATACTAGAAGGTACTAACCATCCTGAGGTAATGTGTGAACATTAACCACATGTTTCAATAGAACGGATCTTGAGTTAAAGGTCATCTTCATGTACAGGATTCACAGCACTAGAATCTAGTACAATCGGGGATCTTAAGTTCAAGTCCAAGGGTTAAAACCCAGAGAAAAGAGTAACTACTACTTTAGTGACTTAGCGTACACTACAAGATAGTAATCACGAGGTAGTTTCCAAGAGAAGAACCAACTTCTGAAGTACCCAAACAAATTAAAAGGAGGCACACGAAGCGAAAGGATACCTCGAAGCCTAGAACAGAACACTGTGGAACCATCAACATGAGGTTATGGATCCATAAAATAGAGAGATTATGATGGAAAGAATTCTCTCAAAAGAAGCAGAATAAAGGGAAACAAGAAACACACACTCAACTTGACTCTGGAGAACTCAATACTAGGTCAAATGGTTGACAAACGACATGCCTAACTGGCACCTAACTTTTGAAAGACTGGATGAGATAGCAAAACTTTTCCAAATCAACACAAGATAAGATGACCTAGAATTAGAGCGAAACTGGATAAGATGAAAAAGAAGCATACCAGAGTTTTCGAACATAATTTTCATTTTTGAAAATAGTTTTCACAAGCACTAGACTCAACATCGACCAAAAGAAAGAGTTTCCTACAGTCGGTACTGCTCTGATACCAAAACCTGTGACACCCCCGAGATCAAGGCTAAACAAATCCCAGACCTCCGTCTGTAATAAGCTTAACCTTGAGCTCGAGAATATCCAGTGAAGAATCGGTAACACATCAGTGACCCTACGACACAAAAAAATATTACAGCAAACCCATATCTGAGCGAAGAACCAAAATATTACAAGAAGAGGTCACTGACCACAAACATCAAACAACGGAAGGCAAATTATGCTATTAAGTATAGCAAACTTAACAAATGGCCTAAGAGGCCTGAAGCATAACGATGATGTCCCATTCCATAGATTCCAGGCTGCCGGCCGGGAACCCCAAGCTACTCGTCGATGTCGATGCCGTAGAGAATTCATCTTCTATGGTAACACGTACTCTGCTGCAAAAATATCAACGAAGCAAGGGTGAGTACAGGGTGTACTCCGCAAGACTTATGGCTGGTGGAGTTGTTTTGCATAAAGCCATTTTGTTTTATAAAACAAGATGGAGAAGAAGCTCATCTAATCAGAATGTTTTAAAAGGGGATAAGAAAGCAACATCTCCAAGGTATGATCATCATCTTTTGATATCCACCAAGTCATCATCGAACCTCATCGAGGATCACCCCCTCGTACCCAAGAGGAAGCATCCTTAAGCACACATTAGCTTGCCAAGTTTTACGATCAGGTTCAAGTTTTCTATGATCCCACATCCATTCCCAAGTCATCCATAACCGTGGACACGGCTTTTCGAAAATATTAAACCCTGCAGGGGTGTACAACTTTACCCACACGCGTCGACCGACTCTTAGCATCACTTGACACACTTCCTTGGTGTATTGATAGAGGGTGGTCGACCGAAACCTTTCCCTTACTTTTGCCTAATCCATGAGTCACCAGAAGGGCTCCCGGCTGCGGTAGTTGGCCATACTCCTAGGCGGTCCTCGACTCTTTGTACCGGGATCCAGTTCAATGCCGAGCATCCTTCACCCGGCCACGTCCTATATGCTTGCACCATTTTCCAAAACCTTTTTCCATGCGGGTGCCGAATAAATCTTCAAACTACGGACTCATGGATCAGACTAGGCAAGTTGGGGTCAAGGGAGTCCCCATAAACCCCCGTGTGGCCGTACGCTCGTCTTGGTTCAAGAGGCAAGAACCTAGGGTCCTAAGGGTGGCAAGTATGGGACTGCAAAAACCACAACCCTCATGGCCTCCCATACAAGCATTAGCATGTTTAACTTACTTCACCTGTCATACCACGTTCTCCTGTCCAACTAGGTTCATTCGAAGCTCGGAACCATCAACTAGGTGAATCAGCAGAACTACTAAAGCACGGCTAAGCACAACAGATAAAGTAGCTCTAGCAGCGATCATAAAGCCAAACCCTAGTTATGCTAGGAGCAATGGATCAGGGAATATAGGTTCAAAGGAAACATGCATCAGATAGGATTACTCTATCTATCGATAAAAGACTTTAGAATCGTATGCACATGGCAAGAATTTAGGATGCTTGAAAGCATAGGATTATATCATGTGTGGGGTTTCGCTTGCCTTTTTCTGTTGATACCCAATACAGATCTTCGTATCCATCATCTTGACTTGTTCGATAACCACAAGGATATAGCTCTCCAGGGTTCATCTTGTTGGCATTGTTCATCGATGACCTTCGATGATCTTGATCTTGATCTTCAGTCTTGGACTCAATCTCGATTCCGATATCGTATTCTACCGGAGAAGAACCAAACACCGGAAAGGAAGGAAACAATCAACACATGGCATCGATGCAATGCTCAAGCAAGGATGATGATATGACAAGTTAAAAGTTATTGAAATTGAAACCCTAAACATGCTTGATCATTTTAATCGGGGTCCGAGGGGTCCAAACCCTAATTCAGAGAAACCCTGAATGCATATGGGAGGGTGCATTTGCTTATCTAATTAAACTTGTCATGTAAGTTGATTATCAATGCATGATTATAGCTTAAATAGGTAGATTTCATTTTTCTAAACATTTTGATATATTATACACATTTTCCTGACTTATAAATAATTACTTATTGAATTTACAAGTTTTATTTATTTTCTGAAATTATTTAAACCATATTAATACTCTTTTCTGAAAAAATAAGAATCTGGACAATCTTTTTACACCAGGGCACAGCTTAGCCAGAGAGACTGACTGAGTGGCCCCAGTGCCAACTCAACCTCCATGTGGACTGAGCGGGTCCCACGGCTTGACTGCGTGTTGCTGATGTCATCTCAACCCTAAGCCTAATCTTTTCTCACCACGGCAGAGGCTAGCCGCAGTGGCTGACCAGAGGGGCCCGGGCCACCTCAGAGCCACCTTAGCGCCACGTCACCTCGCCGGGGAACGCTGCAGACGGTGGTAGAGGATGGTGCTGGCGAGGAAGCGAGGATGCGTGGTTACGTGCGCTCGACGCAGGAGACCGCGAGGAGCAGAAAGGTGGCGGCACCGCTTAGATTTGGTCATTGGAGCATCAAGCACGGCGGCCGGCGGCGGCGGCACTTGCAGGCGAACATCGACAAGGTAAAGCAGGAAGCAAAGGAGAGGTTGAAGGGCACTGGGAGGTTCGTGAGCTCACCATGGCTACGACGGTGGTGACGGGGAGGCAAGGCGAGGTCGGGAGCCGGCGAATCGACGGTGAGCACTGCAGCGGCCGACGCGGTGTCGAGCTCGATTGCGACTCACAGAGGGCGTCCCTTCTTGAAATCTTCAGCATGAAGGTAGAGGGAGATGCGGCGGAGCTCCTAGGACCATCGTCTGGGCGAGGGGTGACCGGGGACGGCGAGGACGAGTGGCGGCCAGAGCTAGGGTTTCGGCTGGGAGGGGGAAAGCTGCGAGAAATCACGAGGAGGGGTGAAATGGGTGTGGGGAGAGAGAGAGGATCATGGTGGTTCGCATGGTGATCTTATCTTCGCGAGGCGAGCACAGCGGCGGCGCGAATCGCGGTGGCGAAGCGACAGACGGCGTCAGCGCATCCACGCAGCAGCTTGCACGCGCGCGAGGAAGACGACACGAAGCGCTATGTGGGCTTGGGCCGCGCGTGGGCTTCGGCCGGGTTGTGGCTGCATGCGCTGAGCGGCAAAGAAAGGAAGGGGAGGGGGAGATGGTGAGCTGGGCCGGCCTGCTACGGCTTGCTGGCTCTGTTTTTATTTCCTGGAACCATTTTCCATTTTCTGTTTTGTTTTCTCTTTTGTAATTTCAAATACAAATTTGTTTTATGTTATTTTGAAAACAACAAAACTTTGTAAACATTTCAAACATTGTAGGGGCCCTGGTTACTATTTGGGCTCCATTTCCTTCTGTACTTTCAAAACATTTAAAACCATTTTGAACACATTTCAAATAAAGAGGAAATGAGTTAGGATTAGGGTTTTGCTATTGTTTCTTGCATGCAATTTTAAGATGATGCTCATGGATGCGCAAACAAATCCTATTTACTATCTAGTAGAACTAGGGTTGTTACAGTAAATCGCCTCCCTTGTTTGTCTGTTAAGCCAACGAAATCACTAGCGCTCTCCTTTCCCTAAAACCCAAGTCCATAACAATGGGCTTTGCCGAGGTTACCCCTCAACAATGGGGCTGCACCATCCTATGGAGATCCAATGTGACTATGACATTCAGCTTGTTCAGCAGTTTTTATCCACCCCGGTGATTTTTGGGTATGAGGCTCGCACCATGAAGTGGATGATAGGGACCAACTAATGTATGAGTAACTTATACATCTTTGGTCGGTTGCTCTCCTACCCATTTAGGGGCCGAGATCATTCTAGTGGGGATCGCATTTGTGGCCCTAATCATCCAAGCAAGGACTCGTTGCTCTCCGCTTGCTATGGATCCGGTGTGGTTGGCGAGGTTGATGGTCTCCTTATGCTTTATGCTCAGCCGGTTCTCATGTTTCGTGAATGCATCATCCCTAGTGTAGGTAACAATGATCGCATCTGTGGCCCTCTTGTCAACTTTCTTGGTTTTGGGATTGAGTGTGCTACCAGTGAAGACACTTATGTGGATTACTCCTTGGATGCCATGGACTTCATTTACTACGAGATAGTTGACGCAATGATCAGAAGGGACGCTATTCCCTATGCTCCATACATTTATGAATCCCATCAAAACCATGCTTCCCCATGAGGATTTCAGTGGTCCACTTGATGGGAATCACAAGGTCAAGAAGTTGTATATTAAGAGGAAGAAGACTTTGTTTTCCCCTGCAGTGTCCGATGCCTTTATGGGAGATGCCCAGGCTAGTGGTAGCACTCATGTGAGAAGGCCCCCGGTTCCGACCATTGCCAGAGAGGTAAAGGAACTAAACTGGTTTTGGCACAACATCCTCTGCATGGGAGTCGACACGCACTAGGAACAATACGAGACCTACCGTCAGTGCCATAACATGTCTTATACCCAACAACTCATTCTTCACCATGTCTCTAGGGCGTCAGGCAATCCCCCATAACACTCTGTCCCTACTCCATATGCTCAATAGAACACCTTTGGGATCAATTATGGTGAGATGGAGCGACACTTGTTCCCAGCCCCGGCGAGGGCCTCTCCACCTCCTCCGGCTGATGATGATGAGGGTGATGATGACCATGAGGATGAGGAGTATGATGATGAGGACGAGGGCGAGGATAAGGACAAGTGATCTCTAGGGGTGTTAGCATCACTCTTTTTTCTTTTTGGCAGTTCAATGACAAAGGGGGAGAAGTAGTTCTATTAGGATGTCGAGGGATTTGCATGGTTTGGGTACAACCATATTTTCCTTTATTTGTGCTCTTTATATTCTTGTTTGTACCCATTTATCTAGCATTGAACCTTATTTGCTATTTGGTTTATGTGATGTTGAGACTATGTCAAGTAATTATGATATACATGGTTTTATCGTCATGGATTTATCTATGGAATTCTGGATATGGATCAATCTTCAAAATTATCAATACAGATTTATTGAGATGGTATTACCTATATATGATTGAGACTTCATTATGGTTGGTATGATAAAACTCTCACAATTCATTATTTGTTCCTAGTTTCCAATTCATAAAGGGTCTTGAACCTATATGTGTGCATTTGTATTCAAATGTGAACCACTTATATGCACACATTTAGGAGGAGTCTCTTTATCCGTTGGAATGGTTTTAGTTTATTAGGGATCTATTGCAAATCCTAGTATTGTTATCTAACACCAAAAATGGGGGATTGAAAGAGCATTTCATGACCCCTAGTGTTTTGTGTGTTAGATAACAATCCCTAGAATGCTTTAACTATGCATTGAGTGATGCATATATTTCTACCCAAAAGAGCTCCTAGTCAAAGTAAGAAAAAGGAAGATTCTTAGGCTAGATTATCCGCCTCTGGCTAGGGCCGGATAATCCTCCCCCTAGATAAGTCGACTAAGGACCAGGCATGCGATGCTTAAATGGAGCGGATTATTGATCAGATATTTGGCACTAGGCCAGAGTTTTTCCCAAGGCTGGATTATCCGGCCCCTCCTACAACCGGATTATCCTCCTGACTAGAATCGTCTAAGGAAAAGTGCACAACACTCAGATGGGGGCAGAGAATTCCTTCGGATATTTAGTTCAGGGCCAGAGTTTGTGCCCTGACCGGCTAATCCGCGCTTGCCCATGGACCGTATTATCCGGCCTATAGGGATTTTCTCTAAGGACTAGCAGCGCGACACTTTGAAGGGGGCAAAGGTTTGACCCGGATATTTGTCTTCAGGACAGACTTTTGCCCCCGTACGGATTATCCATCTCCCATTATGGCCGTATTATCCAGTCCCCACTTGACTCCAAATGGATCCTTTCTAGGAGGGGTATAAATTCCCCTCACCATATTCAACCTAGAGTCTCTCGGATCTAACGAAAAAACATTGTACTATTGAAATCCAATTTCCACAAGATCTCCACTTCCAGCCATCCGAAGGTATTGACCTTTGGAGAATTGAAGAAGGAGGCCTTGATCTACATCATCACCAAAGAAATCTTCAATTCCCCACATTAATTTGAGGGCCCTTCGATCTAGAGTTTCTTTTGAATATTTAGATCTCGGTTCGTGTGTTTTGATAAACTTGTTTATTGTGGCAGCTTATTTTTATCTCGAGAGACTCCAATTAAGTTGTGGATGTGTTCCCCAATCTTTTTGTAAAGGCGTCGGTTCCTTCCTCGAAGGGTACCATATAGTGGAAAGGTGGATTAGGCCAGTTCTAGCGAGATCCATCGGAGAACATGGTGAGGCCTATTGTGGCGTGGTGGTCTTAGTACCGCCAGCCCTCCAATGCAGATGTACTTCCCTTAACAATGGAGGAACTATGGTAAAACAAATATTGTGTCTCTGTCTGCTCCACTCATGGTTACCTCGTCCTCTCATCACCTTTACTCATTTGGTATCTAGATTGGCATATAGGGAAATTCACCGTAGTTGCATATCCAGAGAATTTACCTTTGCGCCAAGCCTAAACTGAAAAGGTATTAAAAGTTAGAGTAGAACCTATTCATACCCCCTCTAGGTGCCCATAAAATCCATTTCACCTCTCAGTGCATCTGCCTCATCAAATACTCTCACCACGGAAAGACGGATCTGAGATCCGACATTCACATAAACTTCCAGCCTCGAAACACCAGGCAGAGAGGGATCTGGAGGAGGAACTAGGATTAGGGTGAATATTTGCTGATTCACGAATCATTGGAGGACATCACATCATCTCCTTCATTATCAACTGTTGCATCTCCATCACCATTACCATTCCCCTTTCCCATAATTTAGATCTTGTTGTAATTCCAAATACAATTGTAGTTTGCACTAGATTTATCTCCACTTTTTATCCATCCATATGAATATGATGATGTTGTTGATTTCTTTGATGTGTGAGTAGTTCCCTTTGTTCTTGGGGATATGGAGAAAACCTAGCATTATTATGAAATGAAATAAATATGATCTATTACTTTGGTCCATGATCCATTAATCTATGATATTGTATTAGGTCTCTCTCTTTAGATGGTATGTGAAGTTGGCTACATATCATCTTCCTTCGGGTATAAAGAGAGGGAGATACCCTTAGGACATGTATGGGAGTATGTCTAGTGTTAATTTTGTGACTATAAGCATTGGCTTATAACTTTCATGGTCAAAGGGGAAATTAAGAGATATTCACTAAGCTTATTACGATATCCATGGGTAAACCGTTAATTGTGGTGTTATGTACGAGTGGTTGCTCTCAAGCATCGCATTGGTTATTTAGAGATGACCTCAATACCTAAATCAAGAAGCGACTGCTCACGAGTCTTGTAGTGAACATATTATTATAGAGCTCTCTCCAGACATACCATGACGAAAGAAATAGATTATCCTAATCATGAGTAATTATCATATGCTAGTGGTGTATCCTACATCCCCGATAACATTTTAGCCTTATTGAGTGCAATGCCATTTCCAACGCATTTGTTACTTGTTTACTTTTCTTGATTTTATTACTTTCTTACACACAACCATAAAACCTTTCAAACATCCTTTACTTGAAATCAAAGGCATCTTACAAGTATCCTTTGGTAGATAGTGAAGAGGGGCATAAAGAGCTTAACTAAATAGCACTCTATGGGTTCGATACTCTTATTTTAAAACTAGCTACAATTGATCCGTGCTCTTGAAGTCATTAGCGAGTGCAAAATATTCCCTGCCACATACATGTCTCGCGCCCGCATTCGTACCCCTTATCACCAGATGGTGGAACGCATGCACTCCATGGGCCCGCTGTCAGCATATGTGGGTAGGACCGTGCTATGTGAGAGGCAGTTTCAGCGCGACACGCCTCCGTACCCGCCGAGAGCCGATGTAGCGCTGTGAGCCCATGCTGGCCGCGGTTTCTCTTGACCATGGGGCTCGCAGAGAGACGACGTGGTGCCATAATCCCATGCCGGCCACAAATTCTCGTGGACGTGGGACCCGTACAATTAATGAAAAATAAAAATAAGGCCCTTTCACAATAATTGACAACGCACATAAATATCACCGCATACATAACTAATGCCAATAATTATCAAAATCCTCTCAATAAAATCAAATATCGATACCAACTAATCTATTCAATATCCAATATTAACCGCGTATCTTTCCAAAACAATAAATACCATCATATCTATCAAATATTCATACATATACTAATTTTTTTATGTCTTATTTGGATCTATATATACCAATTAGACCACAATGAAGTATTCCAAATAGTATCATCACCAACCTCGTGGACCTAAAAGCATTCCTAGGAACCTGCAAATTATAGTTTATGAGGTAACTCAACGATTCAGTGACTTGGTTTCCTTTTATTTTTTTATTTTTTAGGATGGTCAGTGATCTAAGCATGTTCTTTCACCATACTAGTCATTCTACATAGAGAAATCATATGGTGTATAGCCTTAAGAAATTAAGGCAACAGTCTTTTCTAAGAGATTTCTAGACTCCTTGATTTGTTATGTTTGGAGAAGTTCTTTAAGAGACTTATTATTAAGATACTCAAATATGGTTCAATAGAAATAGATCTGGTTCAGGTTATCCCATTATGACAATATGTCAAATATCTTGTTCAAAACCCATGTGAAAAAATAAGATCATGTTCAAAATTGCATTCATTCTTGTAAAAGAACTATGCGAAACAACTAAATCAAATCTTGCAAGGAATATCTTGTGATGTTCCCTAACTAGTTTTGTTATAGTGAAACATTTCAACAACAACTAAACTAGTTCTACATTCATATTGTTTATTTGGAGTATATGTTTTCACTTTGTTCTATTAGAGCTTTAGATAGTGTAGAGTTCATATGTATGGCATTTAAATATTTCAATTCATAATGGTTTAGCTCGTAAGAAGGCTAGAATAAGATTTGTAGATGTTTTCTAGTTTCTGTTGATCTATTGGTAACACTAGATAATTATACTAGTGTATTGGGATGATCTATTTCTTCTTCTATAATACAACCAAATTTTATTTTTTGATGATTTGGCACAGAGGAATCAAGGTCCCAAAATCTCCATCAGCATGTACGCGATATGCTGCAACATATGCGAGAAATGGCGCGAGATCCCAATGAAGCAAGAGGACGAGACCATCCGTGAGAGGCCCGAGGAGGACCCGTGGTTCTGTGGTAGAGACCCTTACAATGGCCGCTCCTGCAAGCAGCCTGAGGACATCACGTACGATAGAAGCCACATCTAGGTGATGGATAGACCTGGCATCCCAAGGCCGCCGCCAGATACGTAGAGGGCGGTGATCATTAGGGGGGGCCTGTCCAAGACGGACATCTACTACATGGTGCCCAATGGAAAGCATGCGCGAATCCACGGTGACGTGGATAGGTTCCTCAAGGAGAACCCAAGGTACAGGGCCACGCTGAAGGTGTCAAGCTTCATCTTCGCCATGCCCAAGATAGCCAGGGAGACCGTGGAAGGGAGCTTGCAGTGGAGGGTTGCCAAGGCTAATCCGAGGGGAAAAAGGTCCATGGAGAGCTCGTTGGGTAGGACTACAAGGGCCAAGAGTGAAAGCTCTGAGGAGACGAATACTGATTACTACTATCCGAGTAGCAGCGACGGCAGCGAGTAGTGGTTGTGGAAAGTATGAACTTATATGCATGTCTCATGTCACATCATGTTTAATAATATGTTACTTAGTCCTGCATTACAATGTTTGATTGTTTTTCCTCATTTTAACATGAAATTATTAGTTGTCACAATTAGTTCGACACGCAACGGCAAGTCTTACAACCGTGAACTTCATTGGCACCATGGTAATTTCTTGTTCATCATTTCTTGTCTGTTGAAGCATGTGATTTCTATGCACTCTTCTATTCTTGTAGACAGTGTTGGGCCTCCAAGCGCAGAGGTTTGTAGAAGAGCAGCTAGTTTTCCTTAAGTGGATTACCCAAGGTTTATCGAACTCAGGGAGGAAGTGGTCAAAGGTATCCCTCTCAAACAACTCTGCAATCAAGATACAAGAAGTCGCTTGTGTCCCCAACACACCCAATACACTTGTCCGGTGTATAGGTGCACTAGTTTGGCGAAGAGATAGTGAAATACAAGTGATATGGATGATTATAAGTGGTAATTGCAATCTGAAATAAATATGGAAGCAAGCAAACATGTAATAGGTCTAGTTGTATGTGAGATCCAAGCACATGACTTCATAAGATTGATAGGATACTCATACCAACAAGTTGCAACTTCTTTTCTGGAAGCTCATTCGAAAAGAACTCTAAGGTTAAGCATGCTTGGCCTAGAGCAATTCTAGGATGAGTGACCGACCGGGAAGTGGGTAACCGGGTGCGCATGAGTGAGGACAAAGTGCGCAGAAAAGACTAGTGTTGGTCTGTGGGGCTAGTCTAGATATCATATTAAGCTGTCAGGAGTGACACCCCCCGGGCCCAGTGGACGGGGTGTTACAAAGTGGTATCAGAGCCGATCCTCGTGGTTAAAACGGGTGTGTGTGCGTTACCGGCGGGACATATGGAGCATGGCGCGTGTGGCCCGGAGTGGACACAGCATGGCACATGTGCCGGCACTGGACGCACATATGCATGTCGGGTGTGTGCGGGTCAGTGGCGGGACATGTGGAGCATGGCGCGTGTGGCCCGGAGTGGACACGGCATGGCACATGTGCCGGCACTGGACGCCATACGTGTTCCAAGAGGGAATGTTCCTAGGATGTGCTTGATCGATGAGGGCATCGATCTTCTAAAGGGTGGGTGTCTGTGAGATCCAAGCACATGACTTAACAGGATTGATAGGATACACATACCAACAAGTTGCAACTTCTTTTCCAAAAGCTCATTCAAAAAGAACTCTAAGGTTAAGCGTGCTTGGCCTAGAGCAATTCTAGGATGGGTGACCGACCGGGAAGTGGGTAACCGGGTGCGCATGAGTGAGGACAAAGTGCGCAGAAAAGACTAGTGTTGGTCTATGGGGCCAGTCTAGATATCATATTAAGCTGCCAGGAGTGACACCCCCCGGGCCCAGTGGACGGGGTGTTACATTGTAAACTGTGTTTCAATGCTTAGAAACAAGGCATAGGGATCATATTTTCACTTGTGGACACTCTCATATAAATAACTTCTCTTCATTATGCTACTCTGAACTACTCTCCGGTTGGACAACTCCAATCCATGGTAGGGCTACAAAAGTTCTCCTTAAAGTTCGCATTCCCCATCTAGGTAACCCCACACTGTCACCTTGAGCGCTAGACGGTTCCAACAAACACCACAATTTTATAGAGACATCCAACTCAAAATATAACTCATGATAAGTATTTCTGTAATCTTTAGCCTAAATGCCACACGGTGTGTACACTGTCAACTTCACACACGTGGGGATAACCAGAGATTACAATAATTAAAGCACTTGAGTATAATAGTAGATCTACTTGATTACAAAGCTCATGACCACAATAAGATCACGCATAGAGAGATATGAACACATAGCTACGGTAGATCCCTTAGCCTTGAGGGAGAACTACTCCCTCCTCATCATGGGAGTCAGCAATGGCGAAGGAGATGGCGGTGGAGTCGACGGAGATGGCTCTGGGAGCAATTCCCCATTCCGGCAGGGTGCCGGAACAGAGACTTCTGTCCCCCGAATCTCCTCTTCGGTGACGGCGGCGCTGTGGAACTTTTCGTGGATGGAGGCTGGATGTTCTACGGTTTCTACATCGAGGGCTTTATATAGGCCGAAGGGCAAGGTCGGTGGGCGCCCGAGGGTCCCATACCACCTAGTGGCGCGCCCCTGGCCGCACCACCGTAGGGTGTGGCTGCCTTGTAGATCCACTTCGTCTCCCCTTCGGTCTCCGTGTCGTGTCGGGTAAAATATTGACTTTGGCTTTTGTTCCGTCCAATTCTGAGAATATTTCCTTACTAGCTTTTCTGAAACCAAAAATTGCAGAAAACAGGCAACTGGAACTGCAGCATCTTGTCAATAGGTTAGTTTCTGATAATTTATAAAAATACATAAAAGTGTAGACAAAACATGAGAAAGTTGATATAAAACAAGCATGGAGCATCAAAAATTATAGATACGTTTATGACGTATCAGCATGTAAATGGCCTGTTGATTATTCCAAAATTGTAGCTCATTGATGTATCAAGGGCAAAGCCTGATGCAGATGTCTCGACAAAATTAATCCATAGGAACCAGAAAGAAAACAAGAAAAGTGAATTCAGCCTTAAATACTACTACCTCCATTATAAATGTAAGATATTTTAGCTTTGTGAAATAAATATATCTATACCCCTTTTAGTATATAGGTTCACTCCGAATGTCTATAAACCTATACACTAAAAGACATCTAGATACATTCGATTCACAAAGCTAAAACTTCATATATTTCTGAATGGAGGGATTACTTACAATCATTATAATATTAAACAATAATATCATGCTGACATGTTAAAAATCATGCACTCGAAACACCAAATGTAAAGAAGCTTGTAATATGCTGGCAGAAAATTAGCAGCTTCGCTTGCCAATTGCCAATGTAGACAATTGTTGTAACATCCCTAAAATCATGTTTTCAAAGATTGCATATCATCCATGCATGCATAATCATTTAGGGATCAATTTCAAAGTCATTTCAAAGAAAACAGAAGCATTGAGTGCTTATTATTTTATGTAGACAAGCATTGATCCAACGCTACTCTCTAATGAGAGAATATTTGTTTCAAACCAAGATTTGTTTGTTCATAAGTTGGTTTGGTTGAGTTCCAAAGCTTGGACAAAAATTTCCAAAACAAAATATGGTTTTAAAACCATTTTCATATCTTTGTGAAATATTGTGCTAAGGCACTATTTATTTTAAAATTTCAAAGGAACCAAGCAAGTCTAGTGAGACAGCATGGTTTTATACTCAAAAATATGCAGGTTTCACTTTATAAAAATCCAGAAAGATTTGGAATTCAAACACATTTGAAAACATTTGAATTTGATTCCCGGAAAATCAAATAGAAATGGAAAAAGAGAAAAGAATTAGAAAAGGGCCGGCGCTACTAATCCAGCCCAGAACCAGATCCAGCCCAAAATCCCACCCAGGCCATTCCCCCTCTGCTTCTTCTCTCACCCGCACCGAACCAACCCACCCAGTCACTGACTAGTGGCCCCTCTCCACGTCACCTTCTTCTTCCCCAAAATCACGCGTGCAGTCACTGCTTGCCTTTACCTCGCCGCAGTTAAGCCCCCCGCTTAAATCCCATTGATGCAGGGAGTAATCCTCACCCCCGCTCTGGCTATTTAATCCCCTTCCCTCTCCGCATCTTTCCCCTCACTCAACGCCTCTTCTCTGCCACCAGGCTGCCCACAATCCCATTTGCACCGCCGCGGTACCGAGCGTCTCCGGTGTGAGATTCCGGTAAGCATCGACCGCCCCCTGTCTCTGATTCATCTGAGCATGATCAGTGTGTCCTTGCGCATATTCTCATGCCCTTCTTTTGCTCTGTATCGCCCTAGAGCATCGCCATCGTCCACCTCTGGAAGCAACCGAAGCTCAGCGCAACTTCGGCGGCACCCACTGGTAGTTCCCGGCCGCCCCTTTCTCTATAATGAATACTCACATGTTCGCCAGGCTTGTGCGCATCTAACGGCACCTCTGGTTTGTCTTAGCACGCACCACAACCTTGCCCCTGACGACGCCAGAGCTTTTTCCCGATGACAGGTTTCACTCCGACAAGCAATAGCAGCCGAGTCCGAGCGCCCCTGTCTCTCCCTCGACCACCTTGAGCTTCACTGCAGTCCCGCGAACACGGTAAGCACCCCCACTCCTCCCCGCGCGATCTAAATCTCCGGCAACCTCTCTAACAGAGCTGCGTCGCCGCATCGCCGCCGCTGGTGCCGCCCATCTTTGGTCGCATGCTTAGCAGCCGTAGGATCTAGATCCAGCGCTTAGGATTAGATCTGTAGCGAAGCGGTATGTGTCGATCTAGACTGTGCGTGTTAAGTTAGATCTAAAGGCCCGTGAGTGTGATCTGGTGCGAAACGGTATCAAACAATTAGGACATGACGCGTGGCTAGTTCTTTGTTTTAAAAATCTGAATTAGATCTATTAGTGATTCAAACTTGTAAAATTCGTAACTTTTGGTCCACACGTTCAAATTTTGTAAATTTTATATCATTGGAATCAGGAGAAAGAATACTATCTATTTATGCAATGTGTTTAATGTTTTGCCTCTGTAAAAATGGTTATTTTTGCAGAGACATTTGTAGGCTTAATTTGAGTATGGAAATTATTTGAAAAATGTTTTAAAGATCAAATAAAGTTTTTTTTAGTATCTTGGTCTTGTTTTTGTTATATTTGAACTCTTGTATTAGGCATGTGGCCATGGAGTTGTAAAAGACTATGTTGTCTCTGGAATGATATGTAATAATGACTTTTGTATCTGTGTACTTCATCTTAAACTCTAGATGCTAGCATTGATCCAGGGACTAGCATTGCAATCACAGGGATCTTTACCTTTATAAAGGTGGGATCTTACAATTGTGTTGGTAGCTTACAATGATTTCAGTTGTCCTAGGTACAGCAATGATTGTTTCATCTCATCCTACAAGGTGGGCGTAGTCGAACGCTACAATCCTGGACATAGAGTGGCACTAGTTTAGACAACATGTTCAGGATCATTACGCTTTTCTTGAGAAGCCAATGAAGTAAAATGGCTTGACTACATGACCGAGCAAATCTTTCTTGGACCAATCACCTCCATCTGCAACAACAAAAAGATAATTCACACTAGCAGCATAAAAATCCCAGGGAAGAAAAAATAAGACAAGTGTAATGATCCATATGATATCATAGAAGACCTCTCGGCTTCAACAAAAAGAGAATTCACACTAGCAGCATAAAAAAGACCATACGGCCATTGCTCGATATATGAGCAATGCTCACTACACCATGCCCCTCCCTCTCTGCATGTCACCGTACTGTGCCCCCTCCACTCCTTCTTCCTCCCCTAGAGACATGATAAATCTCTCCCTATCTGTTGCTCAGGAGGAGCAGAAGAAACCCCCCTCGGGTTTGCCCTTGCTTAAGATTTTCCAGGCCACCCCGAACTTCCCTAATCCTCCCTAGGGCCTACATGCTCTACCCTTGCTCAGATCTACCTAACCAGCCGCTTGTTTGTGTCCAGGTCGACCCCTGGTAGCATCTCTGGCGAGCTCCCGAGAACTTCTTGCGGGCGCCGACACGCGAGACTCCTCTTGACGCGGACCTCAACCCTGCCGCCCCTTGATATGCTCGTGGAGGTGTGCCGCGTCTATTTGCAACCTCCCGGGCGCCTCCCGTGCTCAGGTGATCCTCCCCCGTCGACCCTTGACCGCCTAGTTTTTCGGCCGCCGCTGCCCTATCCTGAGGAAGACGACGCACGAGCGTCATTCATCTCCCATAAATCGGACGACTGGTGGTGGACGATACCTCTTCGTCGCTCCACTATCGCTGATGGGCGGGCCCCACCCGGGGCCTTCAAATCCATCTCCCGTGTGTGGTGCTGCCCTAGTGGGGCGATAAGGCCCAGTAACCCTGCCCTGGCCAAATCTGGCCCATTGGCTATTCTCTGCCCCTGCCAGTTTATAAATATTTCCTAGATCCCCTAATTTAGCCACTAGGTTTGAATTCAAATAAGAATGTAAATGACTATCTTTTGTCTAGATATGAATTTCCTAGTGTTTATGAATGTTTTATTAAACCTGTAGTACCATTTGTTGACATAAATAATGTCCTTATTATTTATCATAAATCCATTAATGGGATGCATCATTTCCACTCATAAAATCTTCCTGCAAGATCAACAACTCAAAATGAGATGAACCCTTTTTGTACTGCAACGCATTTACAGTACCTTGCTTGTCACCCTGACCCCATAGTCAATTGCTTCCTAGATTAACCATAGTAAAAATAACAAAAACATGCCAATTCAGTCTTTAGAAAATTCTCTAGGTCAACTCAAAATAGGAACTAACCTAATTCCAACTCCAGTAGACATGCATACCAATATACTTCAAACCTCAGGAGCCCAGTATTTATGGAGCTATCTTTGAATTTTGGTGAATTAAACATTTCTATGCATAGTATATTCACTAGAAAAATCACCACGGTAGTTCTGTAACTCCAAATAGGGTGATTCCAATTTCTATGGAAAGGTATTCTAAATAACTAACATGTGTGTGGAATCATATCAAAAGATCCTATATATTAATTCTGATTAAAATAGACAAAACCTTGCTGAACTGCCTTTGGGAATTTTCTAAGGGCATTCTGTTAAATATTTTAAGTTGATTCCAACTCCTAGTGAACCAGTCCATCAAACTCCACTGAACCATACAAGGAAATAAGTTTTGGAACTCCAGAACATTTCTGGTGAATTATTTCCTAAAAACAGAATATCTATCACTATAAAATTCATTAAAAATCAAAGGTAATTGATAAAATAGTGAAACCACTTTTGTTGGTTTCATTTTATCAATACTCGTCTGATGATATAATTTTTATACAAGGTTATCATATAGAAGATGCATTTGGTCCAAAAACCCTCTTCTAAATAGTTTCTAAACTCAAAATCATATTGGAATTCCTCCAAATGCTTCCGAGACAATCCCAACCTTTCTAAATCCATTATTCCCAAATCCTACTGAATTCTAGCATGAGATCTTTATTTGTTTGATGTATGTTTGATGCATGTTTGATGCATGTATGCCTTGTATTGATTGTTGTTTTGCGTGTTTGCATGTTTGCTCAATAACAACGATAGTTGCGATTGTGTGTCATCGAGAAGAAGGAAGCCTCTGAGTATTATTGTTTATTATTATTATTGGCATTATGGTATTCTAAGAAGTCAAGGGACATCTCGCTGGTCATAGGCAAGCCACCTTCTTGCTCATAAGCCTCTTCCCTATTATTTTGCTTATGCATGTTTTAACAACTTGTTTATGTAAATTGCATGGTTTTATTGTGCTATGTTTTCTATGTGGGAATGGTTGGCTCCTCCAAAACATTACACCTTGGTACTACTAAGTACACCACCCTTGATGACACCTATTTGTCCCTAGTATGGTAGGTGGTGTTTAACACCATAACCCCTTGGATACCCCGTTTTAGCCGAAGCAAAAGTATAGGATGGGAAGACCCCGAAAAAGGTTTTATAAAAATATTTTATGAGAAAACCTTGGCAAGGTGTGGCCTGCCAAGAGAGTTGACTAAGAAAAAGGTTTTTGTTTTGCAAATAGGACTAAAAGGAGGAGAAAACTATTTACAAAAATGCACCCGGTTCTTTGTAGTTTTGCCAGAACAATTAACTCGTGCAACCACATTACCCTGGATTGGGATGGGGCTGAACCCAAAGTTAGTTCACTTTGATATGGGTATCCGTGAAACTAATTATAAGGGATCATCTCCCTCTAATTTGGGACTTCCTTTATGAAAAGGGTCAACTGCGAGGAAGTCGCCGGGAGGAAGCATGATCACCCATGTGAGTGACCGGGCGATACTATGAGCCTCTCATTGAAAGTGTCGGCTCTGAAGGAGTTGGGAGGCACTCTGGTTGGTCCATGGATCCAGATGTCCAGGTGTTGAGGGGAATAAATCATAGGGTAGGGCCCATGTTGGAGTTGACTTTCCGAAGGTTCTGTTTGATTATCTGAGACCCGCATACCTTCATATGATGACCCAGGGGTGATCCCGGTGGATGTATCGTGGGTAAAGTGTACAACCTCTGCAGAGTGTAAATCTGTTTGAATAGCCGAGTCCTTGGTCATGGACGGTTGGGAAGGTTTCTATAGAGAGGTGTTGGTTTTGTTTTCAGAAAGGACTTCAAAAAAGAAAGTGTTTTCTAAACCTGGTGGTCTAAAGGACACTAGAGAAGGAGATGTGATCTTGAGGAGCAAGGAAGAGTATAACCCGGTCAGTTGAGGACCGTGGAGATGAAATAGGGTGACCCACTCCTAGTTTTTTCCAAACTTTCCAAAAAGATTTCCAAAATGTTTTATAATAGTTCTCAACAAAACCTTGTAGATGCTATATCTACAAGGGAAACTATTTTAGAAAAGAACCACTCTTAGAGCCCTCCTATTACTACAACCATATTGTATATCCCCTTGTTATTATTATTTTCTTAAGGTATTTTGCGAGTACATTCAAAAGTACTCACTGGCATTATCCCTGGCTATTTACTTGGCCAAATTTTTAGAAGCACGAGGAAAGATGGAGGTGCTGACATCTATGCGAGCTAGGCCGTCTCCCAGTCAGTCGCCTATAGGTTAAGGCATGACATGGGTTCTACGCTTTAAGACTTCCGCTATTGTTGTTTGTAATCGCCATAATGGCAACAATGTAAGTTTCGTATTCGTTATTTTCTGGATGTTGTAATGATACTATTCGGTTATGTAATGGCTCACTGATCATGGGAACATGAATTGCAGGCATAACAGGGATTCTCGGACCATAAATCCAGGGTTCCACACATAACATAAAAAATGTAATTCAGTACTCGATAAGACCTCTGCGGCCCGAGCTAAATTATGCCAGCATATAGCATGTTCTAGTCCAGGGACTTGAGCTTGATGTAGATTCATGATGTTTTTGCCCAAGAGTAATTAACTAGTTACCGGCCCGTGGGATGCACCAGACTCGTTATACCATAATCCCCATGACAAGCTTATTGAACTTACAGTTCGCCTACTCGATAGAAAAATTTCCTCCTACGGAGTCGACATGTAACACCCTCAAATCGGTCCTATGCAAGTTTTAGCGATTCCCGCCAAACCCACGTAGAAATGATTCAAAGATGCCCACCATGCACTTGCGGGCAGGTGGAAAATGAAGTAATACCATTACACAATAGTTCACAATGGAACCCACAGAAACATAGATATACAACAATGACTCAAAGAGTCAAGAATACAGATATACAGTACAAGGACCCAAATCACCTTGAAAACGATACAACATCCGAGTACGGATAAGATGCAAATAGGGATAAGAGCCCTGAAGAATAACCAATGGTGTCCATAACCTTGCCTAGGCCAAGCCGGAAGGGTAACCTTGCTAACATCATCAAACTCATACTTGTTAAAACAAAAGGGGTGCCGACAAAGGGCAAAGGAAAAAAGGGAGCGATTGGTTCTGAGGCCAGTATATGGCGAGTCTTAGAATTCAGCGGCTCTCGCGTACATAGCTATGGTGGACTGAAGTGGCATCGAAGCATGCACGTAAAAACATATAGATACACGATACAACTATAGGCTATTAGAGAGGGATAAGAAAGACCTATTTGGAACCAACCTAATACTAACACCAAACATACCCATCCTGGTATTTCCCCCACGAAACCAAACGAGGAAGTCCTTTCGAGGAAACTCAAACAGTTGGCAGTTTTATATATTTATTCCATGGTGGTTATCCAACTTACTATTCATGTCATATCCAAGTCAAATTATAACAGTAATTCTTTAGTGTAAGTTGTCGATCAAGAAAATGTGCTCCAAGTCGTCGATAACCACGGACACGACTTTTCGAAAAGATTTAACCCTGAACGGGTGCACTAAAGTTTTCACACGCACTTCCACTCTTGTTACCAGATCAGGTAGGTGCAAGATCATGAAATATATGCCCAACGATATGTCTGCGGGGCTTCGGACATGACGTTTCCCAGACCCAAAGCAAGTACATGGGGTCCACCCCACAAAGCTACCCGCAAAAAAGTTGACCGGCTCCGAGATGGACCCAGGGTTTGTGACAACAGCTGTAAACGACTAGGAACCCGAAAGTGTGATTGGGCTTGTCAATACCGCAAAAATGTGGCACAGGGTTCCTAAATAGTGCAGTAAATAAACGATCCTTAAGAAATAGTAGTAAATAAATCAGTAAAGACATAAGTACAGTATAGTAATAATGCCCCAAACTAGTTTGTGGCCCCCAGTATAGTACTTTGAAATTAGGTAATAAGCCAATAGGGGTTCCGATTCACCCCACATGTGGGTAGCGCGCTAGATCTGGGAACATGTGTCAAGAACTCGGGTCCTAAGTGGACACAAGTGGGCGGCCAAAAACTAGATATTAATTATTACCCACCGGTGCATCTACATTAGTTTTATCTACCACCAACATTTAATTTAACAAGCTATAAGAACCATGATTATATCCACCATTAAGCATGTGCCAACCACCCAACAACGGTGGAACTCGACGATGTGAAGCAACACCTGAGCAAGCAACTACGACTCACAATGACAACTTTCAGCCAAACAACAGGCAATAGGAGGTGTCCAAGGCAATATAAACTACATGGAATATAAATGGTACGGAAACTAAAGCATCACAACACAAATAGCAATAGATCAACAGGAGGAAGTAAAGACTATAAATGCAAAATAGGTAGAAAGGGGAGAATGCTCGCTTGAGAAACATTGCTGAAGGTACATTATCCGAAGAACTTTTCTAGACTCGCATCAACTCAATGGGCTAATCCGTAAAGAAGCAAAGCACAAAAAGAAACACCGGATACACTATTTAATACTATGGCAGTAGATCGGGCATGATGCATGTATGATGTATGACATGGCAAAGATGCGATGCAACTAGGCAATATTAAGCGGAATTGGAATCTTGATAATTAATTAGAAGGTTCATGTTTTTTAGGTACCCTGCAATTTAAATGTTTTTTATAAGGCAAATCATGGCATCGGTTCACTACACATATTTAAATGGAGCCAGTATAAGACTATAATATCCCACATATGGTCTCCATATTTAATTATGAGGTGAACCGACAAAATAACCCCCAAAAATGAATATGCATGCGAGCATGAACAATTTAATATGCAACAATTTATAAATATGGCAACTTATAAAATAGGGGTCTCAGATCAGGGTCACATATTAGGGTTTGTCGATCTTAGTTTTCGAGGGTTCAGGTTCAATGGGATCGGTCTTCGGACTCTGGGACCAGGGTCCTCGGTTTCCATGTGGGCGATCTTGGCGTCCGGGGTCTCGGTCATCGGATCCCTGAAGGAGGACTTGTCGTTCTGTGTATGCGATCTTCTGGTATAGACTTCGTGTGGTACCATGTTCATTCTTCCGAGAAACTAGGTCGACAAGAAGATCTTCTCGTTTCGGATTGGTGCGTCGGTGGAAAATTTGAGCCGATAGTTTTCAAGTGGGGACTTGTCATCCTTCGATCTTCATGAGGCATCATCTCTGTCAGAGTGAGGAAAAACTTGCTGAAGTGAGCATAGATAGAGCTGCTCTCGATGATTTGACTGGAAGGGAGAAGGCAAAGTACCCAGCAGTTGAACTTGATGTCTCGGGTGAGCTCTCAATCAAGGAGACATGGATAGGTCGGAAACACACAGACACGGAGGTTGTGCAGCGGGAAGGGCCTGGCAGCGCGGAGAGGTCAGCGTGAGGATGATAGTGGCCATGGGCGAGGGGCGAGGGAAGGACAACCATGGCTAGGTCGATGAGGCGCTGGCCTAAGATGGCGCTGCGAGGCGATGCCAGGTGACATGGGCAGCGCTAGGCGTTCGTTGTGCAGGGGCGGTGCTCGGGTTGAGGGTGACATCACGGGAGGAGGACCTCTGGGCGGCGAGGCTCACGGGGGTTAACAGCGTGACCTGTAGAGGGACGAGGCAGCGGTTCTTAGGGACGCGTGGCACCCGCATGAGAACAGTGGCGCGGCGGGGTGCTAGCAGACGGGGCCAGGAGACAGGGCGCCAGTTGCAGAGGGCGGACATGGTTGCCAGTGAGCTCGACGGTAGCAGCAGGTCGAGCAAGGAAGGAGGTGAGGGGTGCAGTCCGACATCATCCCTGCTGGCGTCACGGAAGGGGTGTCGGGTGGCTTGGTGGTAACAACGCGGTGGCACTTCAGGGACGGTTCTCGGGGGAAGAAGGTTGGGGACGAGGTAGGTGGGGATCAGGGAGAGGAGAGGAACATGCGGCGTGTGGGACGGGTCACGCGGGTGGGTCTGGGCTCGTGCGGGGTGGTTGCGAGCATGTCGGTCACGTGAGGCGGGTGGGGTGCGGGTGGGTCGGTGTGCGATTTAGTCGGCCGGGTAGGTCCGGGGTGGTGTACGGGGCAGGGAACAGTACGTGCGCCGCGTACTGTGTGTGTTGCTGCTGCACGCGCTTTGTGGTGTGGTGTGTGTGCATGGTGGGTTAGGGTTAGATGGGGTCTAGGTTAGGGTTTGGGGTAGGTAGATCTAGGTTTAGGGTTTGGTCTGGGGTAGGTTTAGGTTTAGTGTAGGTTAAACCGGGTAGTAGGTGGTCTGGCCGGTTAAGCCTCTAGCCTGACCGGTTGGACTGCCTCCCTAGTAAAAAATAGTTTTATTTAATTGTTTTTATTTTTATAAAATACTTTTGTACAAAGGTTTTGTAACACCCCTAGAATTAGGGTTAAACTAACCTCAGATCACCATCTAGGATAAGCTCAACTCTAAGCACGGAAGATCACAATAAGATTCAGTAACATTATAGAACTCAGGGATTCAACATCATAAGTTTAAACTCTTAACAGAGTATGATATTAGAGTTATTACAAACCAGAGGTCATAGACCCAACATTACATCACACAGCGAAAGCAAATTATGTTGTTCACCACAACAACTTAGCAAAAGGCCTAAGAGGCCATAAACAGAAGCGACGTCCATCCCATAGTCCTCAGGCTGCTACCTGGGACCCCCAACTACTCGTCGGTGTCAACGTAAAAGCCACCTTCAGTTGCAACTAGATCATCTGTAGAAAAACAGCAATGGCGCAAGGCTGAGTACGAGAATGTACTCCGAAAGACTTAGATAACCTAGTATCTACATGCTCTGTCTAGAAAGGTTGTCCCTGGATTTGCTTTTGTGGAAAGCAATCTTTATTTGTAAACAAGAGAGAGAAGAGGCTCGTCTACTCAGAATCTTTTAAAAGGGATAAGATAGCGACTTCTTTTTCTTGTTCATCACATCTTGATAACCACCAGCTTCAGCAGAACCTTCTATCTAGGATCACCCCCTTGACCCGGAGGAAGCATCCTTAAGCACACATGGATTAACAAGTTTTATAGTGGTTAATGTTATCTATGATCTTAAGTCCGGTCGCCAAGCGTTCATAACCGTGAACACGGCTTTTCGAAAAGATTTAACCCTGCAGGGGTGTACAACTTTACCACACGTACCAACCGACTCTTAATGCCAAATTATTAGCCCTCTTCCTTGGAAGGCCGGCAGAGGGTGGTTGACCACGACCTTTACCTTGCTTTCGCTGAGACCATGAGTCACGCCCTAGGGATGTTTCCGCCGTAACGGGTCAAGTCCCGAAGTCGGTCCCTAAAGATGTGAGGCGAGGTTGGTTCACCAGGGGCTCCATCGACCCCAAGCAACCGCGGCCACGCTTCCCTACCTGTTATGATGCACCTCCTTCACCTCATCTTTTGAAAATGTTTTCAATGCATATGCCAAATGGAAAGCCCGAACTATGTGACTCATGGAATCTAATAGGCAAGTTAGTTAGTCGAGGGTTTGTCCAGGCCCCGTGTGGCTGTACGCTCGTCTTGGTTCCAAAGGCAAGAACTCAGTTCCTAGTGGTGGCGAGCATAGGACTACAAAAACCACACCCAACATGGCCTCCCATACAAGCCTTAGCATAGTTGTTTATCTCCATCGATGATACCCCCACCTCCTATCTTTCTATATTCTTTGGCACCTTCGAATCATCATCCGAATGTATCAGACGGTACTAGTAAGCATGGCTAAGCTGTCGGTCGTAAAAGCTCTAGCAACGCTCAAATGCTAGACCTAGGTATGCTAGAAGCAGTGGATCAAGAGTATAAGGCTACCAAAGGGAAACTATGCAGCAGATAGGTAACCCTAGCTACTGACAAAAGACCATATTGGAATCGTGTGCATCATCCCCAAAATAGAACTCAAAAAGGAATCAATAAGAAGCAAATGCAAATAATGGCAGAAATCTGTCAAAACAGACCAGCAGGTAGAAACCGATTTTTTTTGAAAGTCTTTTGTTGCTAAAATCAAAAAGTGTTGAACTAAATAAAGTTATCTAACATACTGGGGGATTTATTCATAAATTTTGAGCTCAATCCGAGTTACAGAGACTCCTCGCGAATTTTTATGGTGGAGGACAGAAATCTGTTTCGGGACAGCAACTCCCCATATCTCACTTCCCTCCCATTAGAGGTCATTCTTGGCACAAAAAAGCAAACAAAAAGGATAAGGAGAGGTAATTACTGAATTAATAACTTCCAAGACTCAATAAAACTCTTGGGTTATCTCCCAACAAGTACTTTTCTTTAACGCCTTTAAGTTAGGCTTGATAGTTTGAGAAGATGCTCTCATAGGAAATATAAATTGAAGTAAAAGAGAGCATCAAGAACCAAATTCAAAACACATTTAATTCTAACCCACTTCCTATGCATAGGAATCTTGTAAATAAACAAGTCATGAAAGCACAAAGCAACAAGCATAGGAAAGCAAAACAAGTACAACTTCAAGATTTTCAACATAAAGAGGGGAAACTTAATATTATTGAGATGCATAAAACCATGTTTCCCTCTCTCATAATAACTTTCAGTAGCAACATGAATAAAATTAACAATATAACAATCACATAAAACATTCTTATCATGAGCCACATGCATAATATAATTATTACTCTCCACATAAGCATAGTCATCCTTATTAATCATAGTGGGAGCAAATTAAAAAAAAGCTATCATTACTATTCTCATCACCATAATCATCAAATATAGGAGGCATATTGTAATCACAATTAATTTCTTCCTCAATAGTAGGTGGACTTAAAATATCATACTCATCATTGTAATCATCATAGATTGGAGGTTTGGTATCATCATAAGCACTGGGGGACTAAAAAGATCATTTTCATAAAAATTAGCTTCCCCAAGCTTAGACGTTTCCATAGCATTAGCAATAATGGTGTCCAAAGAATTCATACTAATAACATTGCTATTAGCATGCAAATAAAGTTCCATAGGTTTTTTAATTTTCTCTTCAAACACTTCATGTCCTAACTCAAGATAAATGCTATAGAGCTCTCTAATTTTTTTGTTGTTTTCCATTAAGCCTAACCCGTGAAAACAAGAAACAAAAAGACAAAATTGCAGAATCTAAAGGAAATAACTTCGAGAACTCACACCGGAGGATGTGAGTACCTTTTACCTTACCTCCCCGGCAAAGGCGCTAGAAAAAAGCTTGATGTCTACGCACTTCTATTCTTGTAGACAGTTGTTGGGCCTCCAAGTGCAGAGGTTTGTAGAACAGCAGTAAGTTTCCCTTAAGTGGATCACCCAAGGTTTATTGAACTCAGGGAGGAAGTGGTCAAAGCTACCCCTCTCAAGCAAATCTGCAATCAAGATACACGAAGTCTCTTGTGTCCCCAACACACCCAATATAGGTGCACTAGTTCGGGGAAGAGATAGTGAAATACAAGTGGTAACTGTGCCAGAAAAGAGCTTGACGGTGAGGTAAAGACTAAAGGCAACAAGAAGGAAGCAAGCAAACATGCAACAGATCTAGTAGCAAACGGTGTTTCAATGTTTAGACACAAGGCCTAGGGATCATACTTTCACTAGTGAATACTCTCTCATATAAATATCCTCTCTTCATGATACTACTCTTAACTACTCTCCGGTTGGACACTCTAATCATCGGTAGGGCTATAACAGCACTCCTCAAAGTCCGCCTTCCCCAATCTAGATAACCCCACACGGCCACCTTGAGCGCTAGATGGTTCCAACAAACACCACAATTTCATAGAGACATCTAACTCCAAATATAACTCATAACAAATATTCAATCTAGCCAAAGTGCCACACACGGTATGCCCGCTATCACTTTCACACATGTGGGGAAAAGCATAGATCTATTAAAGCACAAAGAGTATTTATGTAGACTCAAACCTAAGTGCCACCATGGCATGCACGCTGTCACTTTCACACACATGGGGAGAGCAGAGATCTAATGAAGCACTTGAGTAGCAAGGTAGATCTACTTGATTACAAAGATCATGATCACAATATGACCATGCATAGAGAGAGAGATGAACACAGAGCTACCGGTAGAGCCCTTAGCCTCAAGGAAGAACTACTCCCTCCTCATCATGGGAATCAGCAACGGTGATGAAGATGTCGATGGAGATGGCTCCGGGGCACTTCCCCATCCCGGCAGGGTGCCGGAACAGAGACTTTCTGTCCCCCCGAATCTCCTTTTCGGTGCCGGCAGCGCTATTGAAGTTTTCGTGGATTTCTTCTGGATTTTTTAGGGTTTTCCCATCGTAGGCTTCTTATAGACGCAGGAATCAAGGTCGGTGGGGGTCCAGGGGGCCAACACCCCCTCCAGGCGCCTCCAGGGCTTGCCCGCGCCTAGGGGGGTTTGGCCACCCTATGCCCCCCCTCCGGCTCTGCTTCGTGGTTCCGTGTTGCTCTGGGAAAATAATAACTTTGGCTTTTGTCCCGTCCCATTCCAAGAATATTGATTTTTTTCCTTTCTGGAACCAAAAACAGAAGAAAACAGGCAACTGGCACTATGGCAACTTGTTAATAGGTTAGTTCCAAAAAAGATATAAAAGCACCTCAAAGTGTAGACAAAGCAAACCAAAGTAGATACAAAACAAGCATGGAGAATCAAAAATTATAGATACGTTTCCGACGTATCAAGCATCCCCAAGCTTAACTCCTGCTCATCCTCGAGTAGGTAAGTGATAAAAGAATAAGTTTTGAGGTGACATGCACCTTCAAAATAAAGATCAAACCATTTGCAAGCATTAAAAGCTGGGATCAAAGAACTCTAAACATGTGCATGAAAGATGGAGTTCTAACAATAGGTCATAGTAACTATGCATGTAACATGAAAGGCCACAAAAAAAGATCTTGAATAACATGCATTGAAAAACGTTTGTTTGTTTCACATACAGAAAACATAGCATAGTGGCAATCAGCTTGTCCCTCATAAAGTAGCAAATATATGCATAGGACACCTTCAAAGTTCACAAGGGTGACTAGAAACAAGTAGCACAAGAACAAGTAATATCATAATATGCATCAATCAATAAGCTTTGGAACACTGCACATAGAATTACAACTATGCTCTCTTAATGGTGCCTAAAGGTAGAAGGTGGAGACTCAATAATGGTGGAAGAAAGGCCTTTTATAAAGGAAGTAGGGATTTCAAGTTTCAAAAAGAGCTTCCAAAAATTATGGTACTTGTAAGCTTTCAGCCATCATTGCCCCTATCGTAAGCATCTTGACGTGGTTAAGGTTAAAGTGAACAAAGATGGAGTATATGCTTGACGAAGTATAAGTTGGCAATCCCAAGTCCCTTGAATACGAGGGCCACACCTCATGCATACTCGACTTTGGGTCCAGGTAAGTTCTTGTCATTGTAAGTATTTGCATATCATTGAGAACCGCCAACGAGGTACCCCTTGCACATGGTACAGGAGCTTTCCCATAACCAAAATGACAAGGCAAGTAGACAATGAGCATCTCAACAATCTTCTTATTTACCATGGGATTATGGTGGTTTTTTTCTCTTTCCTCTTTTCTTAATGTGTCTCTTTTTTATAAGAAGAATGCTTCATAGATGTCACTATCGTGATGCTGCAAGTTTCCACCATGATTAGGCACGGCTTAGGCTAGCGGCCCAGGCGTTTCTCTAACATGGGATACAAACTCCATGGACTTACAAGTTCCCTCTTTATTTCACACCGGTGACATCCATAGACAAAATATCATGATATCAACTAAGTACAAAGTATAAGTACAATGTTGAAAACGTTCCCCGTGACAGCACGGTTCCGCTAATTCCAATGTATAAGTGCAAGCATATACAACAAAGTTGTCACAATGGTTCAAGTTTGTTAGGGGCAAAGAATATGAAGTGTTCCATCAAGTTTTTTACGGCTTCAATCATTAAGTTTTCACATAACAAAATAGTTTTTAATTGGAAGATAGATGAAAACAAGAATATACTTGGAATGGTGTAACACACCATGCATAGGAATTTATAGTGGAGACTTTGGAATAACTTGGTTTCTTGGGAGTTGGAAGCATGAGTAGAACTTACTCATACAAGTGGAGGCTAGCAAAAGACTGGGAGCAACGAACTAAGAGAGCAATAATGGCCATAATCATGCAATGCAACAAAGCATACTAATCAAAGCAAAGAGTGGTACTACAAGCCAAGGACTAAATGATCATAGAGACTAATGGTGACTTGCCATAGTCATAACATGGTGTGAGCATGTGCCAAGTCAACCCAAGCAAAGCATCAAAGGAGAATACCACAATACTATGATTTTGCATGCTAAAACAACACATAGTTTCTTCAAGGCACACCAAGCTATCCTAATTGTTTGGAACAAGACATGCTACAGCAATAATCACTAAGCATAAGGTCAAAACAACACCTAGCATGTCATGCTAAAGTCTAAGTCACAGTCAATGCAAGCTCCTCTTTTGTACCACTATAAGCATGAAACTTTCTACTCTTTTCCAACACCAAGCAACTTATTTGAAACAACTCACAAAAATAATAATAAATAAAGATCAGTGGTCTTGTCTCACAAATCCACAAAGAAGAACTAAAAAGTTCTAAGCTGAAAGCACAAGAAAACTAAGGCTGAACGCAGTGCAAGCAAAAGTGAATACTCACAAAACAATAAGAGTGAAAACTAGAGTGTTCTAGGCTATTGAAATAGAGTGTGTCTCTCTCCAAAAGAAGTGTGGTGTAACCAACCAACTTACTCAAGCAAACTAAGCAAACGAAAACCACAAATGAAAACTAAGACGCTCCAAGAACAACACAACAATGCATGAAACAATAAAAACGAAGTGTCTAGAAAGACCTGAGAATTTTATTGATGAAGAAGGGAATGCCTTTGATGCCGAAACGATGGACACCCTTCAAAGGAGTGACCCGGAGATAAGCTTGATCGCCAACTTCATATTCAACATGTTGATGGTGATGATCATGATAACTTTTCTGGCGAGACTGGGTAGTTTTCAAACAATCTCGAATGATACGAACTTGATCTTCTGCTTCCTAGATCAAATCCGGTCCAAAGAACTTTCTTTCGCCGGTTTCTGACCAGTTCAAAGGAGTACGACACGTTATTCCATATAAGAACTGGAAAGGTGCCATTTCTATACTGGACTGATAACTGTTTTTGTAGGAGAATTCAGAAAAAGGAAGGCACTTCTCCCAGTCCTTGCCAAAAGATATGACACACGCTCTTGGCATGTCTTCAAGAATTTGATTCATCCTTCGGTCTGGCCATGTTAGACTGTATTTTGTATATGTATTTGTATTGTGGTATCTATACAATTGTAACCGTACCCGATGAGGTACCCCTCATATATATGTTGCAGTGGCCGAACCCCAGAGGTGTAGAAGCCCACAACCCCCAAATCATATGTCTAATATGGTATCAGACAAAATTCGATCCTAACCCTAAACCTAGCCTTTCGCTGCCCTCACCGCCTCCGTAGTCGCCGCCTCCATGGACTCAACCGCCGCCACCAGTTCTGTCAGCCCTGCCTCGTCGGGGATCCCTGCTCCCGTCGCTCCTCTTGCGCCGGGCCCCCCTGCTGCGCCTCCCGCCTCCTCCACCGAGGCGGAGCTCACCGCTGCCGCCACTGCTTCCTTCGAGGCGGCCGCCCTTTCCTCCAACGCCGCTTCGGTCGCCCCCGTGCCACCGATGTCGCCTTTCCTGCACCACCTCCTCCATGGTGGTTCTGCATCGTTCTCCGCCACGACGATGCTGTCGCTGACGATGAGATCGGCGGGAGCTCTCTTCTCTGGGGCTCTCCCCTCCGTCTCCGCTGCCTCTCTGGGGGCTCGGCCGCCGCCGCCGCATCTTGGTGCCTTCTCACCTTACCTGCAGCTGTCGCCGCCTCCGGCCTATGACGTTGCGACTGGGGCCTTCTATGGCGCCCACTACGTGGTGCCCTATGGTTCTCCATACGGCGCCCCCTATGGCGTCGCTCACGGCGCTCCTTACGGTGCATCGTACGGCTATGGCTATGCGGCATTCCCGGGTCACGCCCTCTATGGTGTGCCCCCGCCTCCTCCACCGCCGGCCCTGCCAGCTGCGCCCCCGGCTTCGGCTGTGGCGGCCGCGGCCCCTACCGGTGTTGCTGCTGCACCGCCCTACGACTTTGCCCTTGACGTCATCACGACTCCGCCGTTCTACTTCAGCAATCTTCTCCCGGTGAAGCTGAAGATGGACAATTATCTATTCTGGCGTGCGCAGATTCTTTCCTCTCCTCCATAGCCACTACCTGGAGGGGTGTGTCGATGGTACCCTGCCGTGTCCGTCGCCGGAACACCACATGTACAGGCCATGGATTGCCCAAGATCAGGCGATTCTCTCGATGATTCAGTCCTCTCTCACCGAGGGCATCGCCGGTATGGTCCTCTTTGCTGCCACGTCTCATGAGACATGGGAAGTGTTGGAGTCTAGCTTCTCCGTACTCAGCTCAACGAGACCCATAAGGAGCACCACTCCGTCGTCGTCTTCTTCAACAAGATCAAGCGCCTCGCTGATATGCTTGCCTCCATTGGCGAGCCCCTTCGTGACACGGAGTTTACTGCGTACATCCTCAAAGGACTTGATGCTGAGTATGAATCTCTTGTGGAGGTGATCAAGGAACGTAAAATTCCGATCAAACCGCAAGAGCTCTATCAGCGCCTCCTCTCGACGGAGCAATGCCTCGCTGGACGACATCCTGTCGGTGGCTCCTCTACCAACACCGCCTACCGCGGCGGCAAAGGGGGTGGCCGTCCCTCTACACCACCACCGGCGCCTTCGGTAGGAGCCAAGGGCGCTCCACCACCTGCTGCCCCGCCTCAGCTGCGCCCCTCCATCATCGTGGAGAACGGGCGCCCTCGCGCTTGATACGCTGCGTGACTTCCTTGGTATTGGTAACAATGGTAAAGGTAATGAGCGTCAAGCCAACATGGCGCAGCAGCAAGGACATACTCCGTCCTACTCTGTTGATCCTAGCTGGTACATGGACACTGGTGCTACTGATCACGTGACGAGCGAGCTGGACAAGATTGCTACGCGTGAAGCCTATCACCGGTCTGACAAGGTTCATACAGCAAATGGGGCAGGTATGCACATCTCGCACATTGGTCATGCATCTCTTCTTACAAATTCATCTCGCAAGTTGCATCTTAAAAATGTCCTTCGTGTTCCCACAGTTTCATGTAATTTGCTATCTGTTCCTAGACTTACCTATGACAATAACGTGTTTTGTGAGTTTCACCCGTTTGTTCTTTTTATAAAGGACCGGGCTACGAGGGACGTTCTTCTTAGAGGTCGACTCCGTCATGGATTATATGCGCTTGATGCCCCGCCACCTGTCTCCCCAGCTTCCCACCAAGTTTTTAGTGGCGTCCGAGTGTCTCCTTCATAGTGGCACTCACGTCTTGGCTATCCCGCCACGCCTATTGTTCGTCATGTTCTTCATCTCCATGAGTTACCGTCTGTGTCTAGTAATAATCATGTTAGCGTCTGTGATGCTTGTCAGCAGGGAAAGAGTCATCAGTTACCTTTTTCTGTTTCTAGTCATGTAGTCAAAACTCCTCTTGAGCTTGTGTTTCCTGATGTTTGGGGTCCTGCTCAGATGTCTGTCAGTGGTCATGAGTATTATGTCAGTTTTATTGATGCTTATAGTCGCTTTACCTGGATATATCTTCTTAAGCGCAAATCTGATGTGTTCAATGTTTTTCTTAAATTCCAAGCACACGTTGAGCGTCTATGTAACATCCCAAAAATATTGAACTTGGATCATCAAACTCTAATCATCAAAATTAGGGTTAACAAAAAAAAATTCCAATTAAAAATATGAAAGCATTCATATGTGTATGCATTACAATTTGGATTCTTTTGAATTGCCATGGTTCTGTGTTTATTTGCTTGTAAAATGATTCTTAGGTGAAATAAACATCATCTAAACAATCCCCAAACTTTTCCCAAAGACAAATAAGTCAAAACAAATAAACTAAGTGAATGGTCACTTTGGCCAAATTAACTCCCATGCCTACTTTGGCTATCCCTAACTTTCAGAACTTAACAGAAACATGTATAGATCTTTGCACCCCTTGATAGTACTCATAACAAGGTACCAAGGCCCACTTTGTGATCATGCAACAACATTTAAAAGCTTAGATTAAATGACAGTTTAAAATTGAATCTATTTCATATGGGAAGATCCCACTATTTCAAAAACCACTCAAACAAGCTCAATTTTCAAAACCCAAGCATCCACAGGATCCTCAACACATGCCTAGCACACCCACCAAAAATCTTTTCAAACTTCAAACTCAAGTTCTTGCGGCCATTTCATCAAACACTTGGAGACAACAAATCAAACTGGCCAAACTTCATTGTTTTGAGCAGTAATTTGGCTAAGCATTGTTCACCGTTCATCACCCTTGTCCCCCCCAATGCCAACCAGTGTCTTGACCACCCCTAGCCCCTACCCTTTGCACCATGCCATGCCAACCCGAAGGAACCCTTGCCAGCCGACCATGGCTAGCTAGCCAGAGCAAGCACAAGCCTAAACACCATGTCTAGGACACAGGCCACCGTCCACCGCCACCCCCTGTCCAGCCCTTGAACCCTGCCAGCCACTGGACCACACGCCCAAGCCATGCCAAGATTCTCTGAGAGCATGCCGAGAGCGCGCCAGAGCGCCACCCTCAACACATGCCCACAGACCGCGCGCCACCCTCGCCGCGTGCACGTGTGATCACCAGCGCCCCAACAACCCCGCAGACACCCCCGTTCGCCACCCCATGCCTCACAGCCACCGCTCGTCGTCAAAGACGCCGCCTCTGCCGCGCAGAGCACCGCGCGTTCCTGACCAATTGCCACCACCCCTACACGCGCATTTAAGCTCTAGAGCATCGCCAGGAGACCACTCGTCGAACTCCAACCTCGGCCATGCCTCTAGATGCCCGTAGTCGTGTCGCCACCATCGCCTGCCCATCCCTCTCGGTCTCGCCGTCAAGCCTATAAAAGGAGGCCACCCCCGCTCGATTTCATCACACCAACTCACTCCCCTCACCTCACTTAGCATTCCACCCCTTAGCCGGAGCAAGGCGAGCAGCGCCTCGCCGGAATTGCACCGGAGCAGGCCACCTCTGGAGAAGAAGGGAGCCGTTGATTTCGTCCACCCCCGGAGCTGCCGCGACCATCCCTGAGTTCTCCGTCGTCGACTTCGTCGTTTGCCCGCCTCGCGTCGTCACTGGAGCCCCGGTATGCCCCCTATGCACCCCCATTGAGCCGCCAGGGTTCGAGCTCACCGGTGACCTGTTCATCATCGACGACGACCCTCAGCCGTCGATCTTCATTCTAATCCAACACACCACATCGCCCCGTACCGCTTCGGGTTTAATGAGCCACTGACCATTAGACCCCCCTGTCAGTTGCGCCCCGCGCTGCGGAGTGACACTAGGCCGGCCCAATAACCCTTCCCGCGCAGCCCACTCGTTTGAATTTAGCTTTTTCTCTTTATATTCAAACTCAGTTCTGTACCTAGTTTCAAAAATCAACCCAGCTCGATTCAGTGAAGCAAATTGAATGAAACCATTTTTGTTAGAAACATATTGAAATTCTTAATCCAAGCCCGTTGGATTCAAATCATTTGGATCTATAGATCAACCTTGGTAAAAATAACAAGGCGGAAGCTTTTCTGCATTCAAACATTTTTCAAATTTAAGCCATATTAGCTTTTGAGTTGATTCCAACTCTCAAAAATCGCATTTGATCATACCTTTCAGAATATATAAAAACATATGGGTTTACTTACAGAAATAATGTTCAAGCAATAAAAGAATGCCACATAGGCATTTCTAGTCACTTTATTTATTTAAAATAAAAGGTTAAACCTTATTAAATTGTGACACCACTTTAAAGCACATTCCCATGTACTGAAATATGTGGTGATGACATGTGTCAACATGATCCCATGTTTGAGTTGGAGAATATTAAATCTTAAGTAGTTTTTCAATGAGTAGAAATTACTTTTCTCAAATTAAAATAAATAAGACAAATGCTTTAATCTTGTAATGTTAGTGATGATGCTAGATCATCTATCTAACCCTTTTGTGTGATGATTGAAATTAGTTAAGTATTATTTAGTGATTGTGTACCTCGTATTTATTCATAGACGCTAGTACCGACCAAGGATACGAGGAGGAAGGAGGATACTACGAAGAAGAAGCCAAGGAGAACTTCAACCACTGCTCTGCACAAGGCAAGCTAACACTTGCAAGCTTATACTGATACTGATGCAAGCCTTACTAATCAAGTTGACCTGTGCAAGCAAATACTTGCTTGTTACCATGCCAACTATATGCCTTAAGCATATGTGATTATACTCACTTGATAACCCAATCCTAGTTTTACTTGCAATTTTTTACTTTATTTCTTTATCAAAGCTATTTCTTAGAGTTTATTTAAGTGACTTGTAGATTCTAGGAAGATAATTGGAGGTTCCATAAAGAGCATTAAATTTGGCCTAAGCTAGATAATCTTGATGTCATCCCAAGGCATGAGATTGAACTTAGTTAAACTCCACTTGCTTACCACCCCTCATTAGTACTTACCCCCACTTGTAGATGCTAGTGCTAAGCATAAAACTTGATCAACTTTAGATGGGAATACTTGGTGGAAAATGGTTATGAAAACCTTAGAATGATGAGTCATTCTACTGAGATGTTTTGACATGTGTTTCCGAACACCAGATGATTTTGGTGATGAAAATGTTAGGGCATGAGCCTTAGCACTTTATAAAACGGATGGTTGTCTGGATGCGATACCATTCCAATTTTACCGTACAACCACAATACCCAAAAACTGGGTAGGGCTTGACTGGAAACTTATATACTTTAGTATGGGTTCCCTCACGGCCAAGGTCTGAGCTGAGGCTACCTTGTGAAGATTGTCCACCTGTGCAGTACCCAAGATGACAGTTGGTCATGGTTGGGAGGACAAACTCACAGGAGAGGTGCCTATACTAGGGCGTGTAATTGAAAGGTTAGGATTGATTATCCACATACTGAGTATGGTGAATTCATGATTTGTTCCTGACGGATGTATCGAATGTTGTGGTGAAAGTGTACAATCTCTGCAGAGTGTCAAACTATTCGAATAGCCGCGTCCGCGGTTATGGACAGTTGGAGTGGCCATACTGTTCCCCCGTTAGATGTTTTCAAAATTACTTGTGAATTGAATTGAGAACTTGACTTTACCACAACAGAGTTGTGACATGAGATACAAGTTCCCACTTAGGTGTTATAAAATTTGACTAGCTTTCTCTTGCTTCTGAACCTAGTAGAGGTAAATCTGGCTTTTTGCAAAACAAACCTAGAGCTTAGTGTCCTACTACAAAAACCACCTTCACTTGTTAGTATTAGTTTGCGAGTACTTAAAGAGTACTCATGGCTTTGTCCCTGGCTATTCCCGTGGCCAGACTATGAAGAGGAGTGCCAGGATGATGGACCCCAGGAAGGTTATGACAACTAGGATCATCTCCCATCATCAGCATTGCCTATGACACCGAAGATGGTGCTTCGCCTACGCTACCTTTATTATTACGTATTTCCGCTGCCTGAGTTGTATTAAGAACTGGATCATGAGATCCTTATTTGTGTAAGACCTTATGTATGGTTTGTAATGGATGATGTACTGTAGTATCCAATTCTGTTATGTCTCGCAAAAATGGTAATCCTGGGATTGCGATGTATGGCATAACAGGCATCTGGGATTAAAAACCCGGGTGTTGACAAGTTGGTATCAGAGCCATCCTGACCGTAGGAGACCCTAGTTAGGCTGGACGTTTGAATCAAAAACTTAGTTTCAAAACCAAAGGAAGCAAATATTTACAAAAACTTATTCCCATTCTTATCACTTTGATTCTTTCATGAAAATTCATGTTCCTCAAAAATTCTTGCAAAATACATAAAATTTGACACACTTGATCACTCTACTAACTTACTCATCCTATATTTTTAATAGATGGACGTGAAGTACAGCAAGTTTTATCAGTTGGGGAATGGAGGAGACATTATCTTTGAGAGGGATTTGGACCAGCTTTCAGAACTTCTGGAGCGTTCGCACCCCGAGTTCTTCGGAGCTCAGCTCAATGATCAAGGAGGAGAAGATCTGCAGTGGCTAATTGTTGCAAGTCTCCGAGGAAAGATTGAACCTCCCACTGCCGAGGGAATTCAATTTACCTTAAGAGAGAACAACTGGCTCGATGGACTTGCCAGGGCCATGCAGGAAGCTCTTGCCCGTATGTGTGGGTATAGTATCAACCAAATCAAGAGTACCCGCTTTGATTTTTGTCCAAGGCATGATGCTATGGGACATCCACTAGAAGCCCCATACCACCACGAGCTGAAGACTCAGTTGGACCACCTTAGCTTCATGATGTATGATCGTTAGCAGGAATTGGACAATTGCCGTGACTACTCCAACCACAAGTCCGCCATCATCAAGATGAAGGATCAGACCATCTCCAAGCTAGCAAAGGATCGCAAGTCTCGCCGCTGTCAGCTCGACAAGAAGGAGCGCATCATTGCCTGTCTTCGCCATCGTATCTCGGATTTGGAGGAGACCATCCACGAGAGAGACATGCAGTTGGAGGAAAGGGAGAATGCCGGAGAGGATCTCCGTGGAGACCCCTACTCCTATCTCAGCGATGATGATGATTTTCTGGAGGATCGGGCTATGGACTTCTTCACCGATGAGGATGATTTCGCCTTTATCGATGACGATGAGGATGATGAGGATGAAGACTACACCGACTCCGAGGAGTAGTAGCACTTTAGCACTAGCGTAGTGAGTTGTATCCAGTCCCACTGTATCGTAGTTTCCAGAATGGTTCTTAAAACCATCTGTTTACCTTTGTTGTGGTGTGTGTTTGTATCGTGTGCTATGAATGAATGAATGAAAAGCAAGTTGCTAGAAAATCTGAGTCAAACTTTAAAAACTTTTCAAAGTCCCTGAACCATAGAAATTTCCCTCTTTTCTCATGATCTATCTCAATCTTCAGATGCCACGCGGAGGAAGTGGTTCATCCCCGAACCCGATGTTGCAGATCCTACAAATGTTGGTTTCTGACCGCGAAGCCGAAAGAGCCGAACGTCAAGACAACCTAGCCACCCTTCAGCAAATAGCCCAGCTAGCCCACAACAATCAAGGCCAAGGCAATCAGGACAACCATGGATCTAAGCTCAAGAATTTCCAGAATACCAACCCACCTGTTTTCACTAAGTCGGAAGAGCCCCTAGATGCAGACGATTGTCTGCAAACCATGAAAAACAACCTGGAAGTCGCCGGAGTGGAAGTTAACAAGAAAGTTCTGTTTGCCACCCACTACCTAGCCGGAGATGCCAGAGCATGGTGGAACAGTGTTCGTGCAATGACCGGAGGACAGATGATGACCTGGGAGGAATTCAAGGTCAAGTTCAGCAGAACCCATGTGCCACCGGGTTTGATCAAGAGAATGAGAGATGAGTTCAGAGAACTGAAGCAAGGACGGATGACCGTAGTGGAATACCGTGACAAATTATTGTCATTAGCTAGGTATGCCCCGGATGAGATCGACACTGAAGCCAAGAAGAAAGAGAGATTCATGAACGGTCTGCACGATGAGATGCAGACGGTGTTGGTCAATATCCCCTTTGAAGATATTGAAGCCCTTGTCGACTCTGCCATTCAGATGGAAGGAAAGATCAACCAAGCCAATGAGAACCGCAAGCGTCGCATGATGCATCAGCCAGGAACCCATCAGACCCCAAAGTATCGCCCTAACCCATCTCCAGGATTTGCCCCGAGAACCAACAGACCCCCGATGAACCATCCGACCTATCCCAACCGTGGAAACCCGAGGCCCGGAGGAAATCACAACAACCCCGGCAACTCTAGCAATTGCAACCGTGCACCACCCAAGTTCAACAAGAACAATGCTGCCGCCAACACCAACACTGCCCCGAGGACTGGAAGCAATGTTGTGCCTGTTGCAGCAAAGGACAAGTCGCAAGTGACTTGTTATGACTGTGGAAATAAGGGTCACTACTCCAATGAGTGCCCCAAGAATAATGCCGCAGCCCCCAATGCCAATGCCCCATCTCAGCAGCAGCGTCGTGTTCAGCCTGGAAGAAGGTTTGTCCCAGGGAACTTGCTCAACCGCAACGGCCGTCTTTTTCTCATGCATGCTGAAGAAGCCCAGGAAGCGCCAGATGTCATCCTGGGTATGTTTTCTGGAAATTCAGTACTTGCTCGAGTGTTGTTTGATTCTGGTGCATCGCACTCATTTGTCACCGAAGAATTATCATGCACTAGTAAGATTCAACCAACCAAACTGAAGCATGTTATGATTGTTCAAATCCTCGATTCCATCACCAAAGCTAGGCAAATTTGCAAAGCCGTCCCCATCCGAATCCATGGCATAGATTTTTATGCTAATCTGATTGTCGTGGGAATGGTCACGGCAGATGCTGCAATCGGCGGCGAGTAGTAGAATGAGGGGCAAGGGCGGCCAGCCATCTGCGGTGCGAGTGTTGGAGATATGCCCTAGAGGCAATAATAAATGTAGTTATTATTATATCTTTGTGTTTATGATAAATGTTTACATTCATGCTATAATAGTATTAACAAGGAAACATTAATACTTGTGTGATTTGTAAACTTAATTTGAAGTCCCTAGTATAGCCTCTATACTTCACTAGCTTGTTGGTTGATAAATGATTGTGGTTTCCCTATCATGAACATTGAGATGTTATCAACAACAAGATCATATCATTAGGAGAAAGATATGGTGGACATACTCCTATAGATAAGCGTAGCATAAAGATCAAGTCATTTCAATAGTTCAATTGCTATATGCTTTCTGATACATAGTAACCTAATTCCTTCGACCATGAGATCATGCATATCACCTTTACCGGATGGATGCTTTGATGACATCAAACACCACATCGTAACTGGGTGCCTATAAAGGTGGCATTGAGTGTTCGGAAAGTATTGGTTGAGACACATGGATCAAGAGTGGGATTTGTCCATCCATATGACCGATAGATATTCTCTGGGCCCTCTCGGTGAAATGTCATCCAATTAGCTTGCAAGCATGTGACTGGCTCACAAGGGATCACATATCACGGGAACGAGAAAAGAGTACTTATCAGTAACGAGGTTGAACTAGGTATGCAGAGATACCGACGATCATAACCTCGGATAAGTAACATATCGTGAGACAAAGGGAAATTGGTATCGTATGTAAGTGGTTCATTCGATCGCAAAGTAATCGTAGAAATATGTGGGAGCCATATGAATTTCCAGATTCCTCTATTGGTTATTGTTTGGAGAAGTGTCTCGATCATGTCCGCATAATTCACGAACCGTAGGGAGACACACTTAAGGATTCGACGTTGTTTTGAGTAGTTATGGTATTATGAGAAAGAGACCGAATGTTGTTCGGAGTCTCGGATGGGATCCGGGATATCACGAGGTGATCCGGAATGGTCCGGAGAATAAGATTCATATAAGGAAAGTCCCGTTTCGGAGTTCGGAAATGATTCCGGTGAATGTTCTAGAAGGTCCGGAATGTCCGGCACTCCGGGAGGGGTACATGAATGTGTCATTACATATTGGAATGATTGCATCATGTACTAAGTGTTCTTGCTGTTCCAAATAAAGGATTAAATTGAATCCTCAAACAGAAAAGTCAAATGTCCAGTTTGAAAGTCAAACGGCTAAAACAAGAAATTGTGGGAAACAAGCAAGAGGAGGCAAAAACCGACTTGGGGGAGGAGTCCCTCCTCTCCAAGCCGGCGGCCCACCTAGGCCGAGTTGGGGAGGGACTCCCCTCCCTCCCCTGGCGCGCCGGCCCCTCCACCCATAAAAGGAGGGGCAGGGCCTCCTCCTCTAGACACACAAGTTTCTACCTCTAATCTCCGGTTTAGAGCCGTTTTGGTATAGAGCTTCTAATTGCTTTAGCCTGCGGTTTAGAGCCTTCTAATTGGTGTGTCTAATCTATAGACCACTAATAGCCCTCTCTCATAATCCACCATACTCGCTCCGGCTTAAGGCGAAGCCCTGCGGGATTTCCCCTCTACCTTCGGTACCACGCCGTTGTGCTGCCGGAATCGCGAGGAGAGTGCTACAACCTCCGCTGCCTGCTGGAACAAGGGAGAGGAAGGTCTTCATCGAGTACCGAACGTGTGACCGACTGCGGGAGCGCTGCCGGAACGCAGCGCCGGAAGGATCGTCTACACGATCTTGAGATCGGGAAGAGTACGACTACATCACCCACGAGAATCCGCTCTCGTTAAACACTTTGGAATCTTCGAGGGTAAGTTATTCCATCGACTCGTTGCTACAATCTAGTAGATAGATCTTGGCTTGTTTGTTTGTATGCGATAGAAAATTTTTGTTTTCCATGCTACGAACCCCTACAGTGGTATCAGAGCCGTGTCTATATGTAGATCTGTTGCACGAGTAGAACACAATGGTCATTGTGGGTGTTGATGCTTTTATTGACGATTACTTCTTGTGTACTTTGCATCTTGCGGTATGTTGGGATGAAGCGGCCCGGTCTAACCTTACATGACATCGTTCATGAGACTTGCTCCACGCTTGACATGCAACTTGTATTGCATAAGTGGCTTTGCGGGTGCCTGTTTCTCCTAGCATAGTTAAGATCCAATTTACAACGGGTGATCAACAATACTAGTATCAATGTTGTGGTTCTTGTTCGTAAGTTAGAACGACACTTATTGAAAGCCCCAAACCACGTAAAATATGCAAAGAAAGTAGAGGCGTCTAACTTTGTTTTGCAGGGGTGTGCAGTGATATGATATGGCCATGATTGTGATCATATTTGATGTATGCAATGTTCCTTATTGTAAGTTGGCAACCGGCAGGAGCCATATGGTTGTCTTTAATTTATGTTAAGACCCGCGTGTCTATTCAAAGTAGTTGTAATAGTTGAAGCCGGTGGACGACAACCATGGAGAAGCGTCATTGACCTTGATGCTATGCAGGTGATGATGGAGATCATGTTCGTGCTTGAAGATGGAGATCGAAAGCACAAAGAAGAAAGGCCATATCATATCACATATATATTGAATTGCATGTGATGTTAATCCTTTATGCATCTTGTATTGCTTAGTAGACGACGGTAGCATTATAAGATGATCCCTCATGCACATCAATTTCAAGTCATAAAGTGTTCACCCTTAGTTAGCACCGTTGCTAAAGCTTGTTGTTTCGAAGCACCACGTGATGATCGGGTGTGTTAGATTCTACAAGTGTATACAACGTGAGCAAGCCAGATTTGCTCATGCGGAAACTAAGGTTTGATCTTGACGAGCCTAGCATGTATAGACATGGTCTCGGAACACGGATCACCGAAAGGTAAAGCATGAATCATATAGTAGATATGATGAACATGTCGATTGTTCGCCATTGAAACTATGTCAACTCTCATGATGATCGGTGTTGATATGGTGGATTTGGTTCGTGTGATCACTAAAAACAATGTGAGGGATATTGTTTTGAGTGGGAGTTCACCTAGTTTAATTTCATTATTAATTTGAACTCAATTTGACATAAACTTAGTCTAAACTATTGCAAATATGTTGTAGATCAATGGCAGCCCCTACCATCAATTTTAATGCGTTCCTAGAGAAAGAAAAGTTGAAAAACAATGGAAGCAACTTCGCGGATTGGTTCCGCAATTTGAGGATTGTCCTCACAGCTGGTAATTTGACCTATGTGCTGGATGCACCGCTGGGTGACCCACCTGCAGATGATGCTCCCTGTTGGGGTCTCCACCTAATAAGGTAGATTCCTCCTGTGTTTTACAATGCTAGTCCCTGGATCAATAGCTAGCATCCACAATTTAGATGTAATATCAAGAAACAAGGGTCATAATATAACTTTATAACCAGGAATAACATAATTTTATTACATCAAACATAGCTCATTAGGCTATTACATTACATTGCAGCGGAATAACTATAAGCATGGGTCCTTCATCTTCAAAGTGCCATAGGCAGATGTTGGTTGTAGACTTTGTAATCCTAAACAATCAATCTTCACTAAAATCAATCAAACCTGCAACATACAAGTTACAGCCACAAAGGGTCAATACATTTTGAATTGTATTGGCAAGTGATACTATGGTAGTATAGTGGAGTCTATCATCTATATGCATTTGGCTAAGTTGAGTTGAGGCTTGCATTGCTCAAAATAGATTTTTCTTATCATTTTGAAAATACTAAGTTTTTGCTTGACAAAATCATTTTCTCAATCAAAGATTTCAAGATCCTTGTACCAAGCCATCTCTCCATCAATGATTGAAGAATTCAAAAAACCCTTGTTCAAACCACAAGATTTTAATTTAGAAATTTGAATGATGAGATTCTTGATTGCTTCCATGTCTTGATGCTCAAATTGTCCTTTACCAAGGACATGGCTAAGTACTTAGGTTTTACACTCTGCAGAGGTGGTGCACTTTACCCACAAGACTTGGTTTCCCAAGACAAAATCTTTCAGAAGCCTTCCCTTAGACCAAAATGGACGCGTTCCAACCTATCAAACACTACCACCCACTGTCCATTTGGCTAAGTTCTTGCAACCTATATGATCATGGCAGAGCCCATATTGCCAAGTGGTTGCACTTGAAGCTTCTCAACATTTGACATCTCAAATCCCTTTGTTTCCTGGGTGGCATACCACAAGTGAGATACACAATCCAAGTCCATGGCATTGTGAACCACTCAACCATTCTCCACCAAGCAAGTCCATTCCACCCAGGGGATTCATTAACTTAGTTGTTTTATTAAACAAAAACATAAGTCCTCAGACTTAGAATATTTTTCCATAGTGTGAATATATATTCCACCCATGTTTTCTATTAGCTAGGCTAAGCTTGGTAGTAATAGGAAACTTAACTTAGGAAATCCTACTAAGGATTCATCTACTAGGTTTTCCTATAGCAAGATCTATACTTAGCAAAATCCATGCAGGTTTACTTAGCAAAATCACTAATGCATAGTGAAAGTATTGGGATAGAAAGTATGAAGCATCACTTGCCTTTTTGGTAGGGAATGGTGGTTCACTCCTTGATCTTGCTAGTCTCACACTTCACTACAAGTCAATCAAGCAAACACAAATTCAATTCACATTCCAAACCAAAGTCAAACAAACAAATCTTCACACACACAAAGTAATGGAATCTAAGTTATGCATGGGAGCATGCACAAGATAGTTTTATTTTGCAAAGGGGTCTCCATGGGGTTTCTAAACTTTGTAAGATCCAAATTGGTCACTTACCAAAGTGGCAAAGTCATTAGCAAGAGGGTTTTGTCCAAAACTATTTTAAATCCATTTATCATTTCATGTGGTGAAAAATGTTTTTATTAAGGCAAAACTCTTAAGTTGTTCACCAAATGAGTTGCTATTGCAAAGCTTGGTGTTTTTGGGTCAGTAGGTTTGGTCCAAAACATTTCCTTGAAGTTTTCTTTTCATAAACATTTTTATAACAAAACCATTCTTTTTATTTGGCTAGAAAATGACTAAGTCAAGTAATCTAACCTAAATTTTACAAAAAGCATTTCTATCACCAAGGGTTGGTTCCTAGGGTCAGTAAGGTCACAACAAATCAATTTGCAAAGGTTTTACTTCAAAATTATTTTCAATAAATAAATTACATTTCTATTTGACTAGAAATGGTTTTAAATTAAAGAATCATTTCTTAATTTCTCCAAATACATTTTTGTGTCCACAAAGTGTTTCCTAGGGTCAGTAGGTTCAAATCAATCTAATTGCCAAAGGTTTTAACCCTAAATTCAATTTTTACATTCATAACAAGCATACAATTGTTTCTGCAATTTCAAACAAGCTAACAGCTACTATTTGCTAAACTAAGGGTATGGTTGGCTAGGCTTGTTCTCCTGAATTCATTGATATAAAATTTGCAAAATTTGGACGTGTGGTTTGAAAGTTATAGGGTTTTCAAAATGCTACTTAAATCTGTTTTTCAAATTCTGTTTTAAAACAGATCCTGCCACGCGTCATTATTCTACTGGATGATACCGGTTCGGCCGGATCGGCTCTGTGGAACGTTAGATCTAAAGTGGATCGTGCGGCACAGGTTCATCCTTACCCCTTCGGTTAGTCACTCTATCCAAGCCGGTGGATCTGCATCATACGGTTCCTATCGCTTGGCCAAAAAGCAGCGGTGCTGGCGGCGGCGTCTGGTGGCGGAGCGGTCGGTCGTCGATGGTGCTGGTGCTACTGGAGTTGAGGAAGAAAGGGGAGATGCTTACCGGGCTCAGGGGGTCACGGCGATGCTCGAGGAGGTGTTGGTCGGACGAGGGGCGCTCGGGGACAGCTGTGATTGCTCGCCGGAGTAGAGGACGGCGTCGGGCGCGTTAGGTGGTCGTCGTGGATGGCGCTGTGGATCACCTCAAAGCGAAATGACAACACGGTTAGATGCGCAGGAACAAGACAGAGTCGTGTGCGTGAACTAGAAGGCACGGGGTGGTCGGAATTAACCTGTGGGCATCGTCGGAGTAGAGGCAGACGGCGGCGGTACTGGTGGTTGTCGTTGGCGAGGCTCAGGGGTGCCTGCGGGGAAGCTGAGGTTACAGAGCGGTGCTCCTGGGTCTGGCGAATCTACCTGCTTGCTCGGGAAGACAAGGGCGAGGAGATGCCGCCGGAATTTGGCCGTGAACTCGTCGGAGACGGCGACGGTGCAGTGAAGATTGGCGACAGCCTGGTGGCTCTCGAGGCATGGGGTTTGGGGGGAATGAAAGAGGAGGAAGAGGGGTTTTAACTCGCGTGATCACTGCGAGGTTTAATCGTGGCATTAAGTCGAATTGACGACGCGAAATTTACTGTCAGGAACGGGGAGGAACGGTCGAGCGGGGTGGAGAGGAAGAACAGTGGCGTGGGGCCATTGCGTCAGTGGGAAAAGGAGGGAGAGGGAGGGTCCACTTGTCATCCTCTGTGCGGGCAAGTTCCTGAGTGAGGAAAAACGGTTCGGGGAAAAATAAGAGGAGGTGGGGTCTGTTGTCAGCGAGTGAGTGAGAGGGAGAAGTGGGTCCCATTTGTCTGTGACTGAGTGGGTAAGAAAGTTGGTGCCACTTGTTTTATTCGAGGAGAAGACTGGGCTGGTTTTGCTGGGCCTTAGTGGGCTGGGTCTGTTGCACTATTTTTTTTCTGTCTAAACACTTTTCTATTTCCCAAAACTATTTCTGTTTTGAAATTCAAATCAATTATTCAAACATTCAAACAAATCAAACAATTCAAACAAACACTCAACTTTACACTTTGAATTTGGTTTTGTTTGTCAACATAATCCAAATCCAAAATAATTTAATGTTTTTATTTATTTTTGGATCCATTTAAAAAAATGGATCTTTAGTTATTTAATAAAATAGGTTTTGATTTAATTAATAAAATTTCCATTTGAAATCCAAATATTTTCAAAAACAAATCAGTGGGTTTTATTTGGAAATAAAGAATATTTGGAAAACTTGTTTAAAATAAAATAATCCTTTTACTTTAGGGTCCATTAATAATTAAATAAAATGGCCTTAGTTATTAAATCAAATAGAGTTTGGTTTTATTAATAAAATCTTTATTTAAAACCTAAATATTTTCAAAACCAAATCAGTAGGTTTTATTTGAAAGTAAGGAATATTTGAAAAACTTGTTTAAAACAAAATAACCTTTTATTTTAGGGTCCATTAATAATTAAATATAATAGACTACTTTATTAAAATAGGATTTGTTTTATTGAGAATATTTATTTTAAAATCTAAAATAAAGCCAAAACACTTTAGTAAGTTTTATTTGAGAATAGTAAATACTTGGAAAATCTATTTAAAATAATTTAATAAGTTTTGAAGTTTTAATTAAATTGGTAAAACCTTTTATTTGAATAAAATTTGGATATTAATTCCTTATTATTTTATTTAAGCAATCCTTTATTATTTTTTAAATAAACCTTTGCTAAAAATAAATGTTTTAATTCCCAAAGCTTGGCCAAGGTTTAATTTGGCTTTATAAAACATTCTTCATTTATAAACTTCTATTTCATTTAAAATAAATCTTTTCACTCAAGATTTTCAAAATAGTATTTCCAAATGTTTTTTTTATTTTTCCTTTTATTAAATGTTTATCTTTTTAGATCCCTTTAGGTTTTATTTAATTCAAATGGGTTTGAAGTTCCAATTGAATTCAAAAGTTTCTTCTGGCTCTGAAAATCAAACAAAGTTTTATTTTATTCATTTATTTTCACATTACAAGATTTGGAAAATCTTGGGATGTGACACTCCCGATGAAGTAAAGAATGTTTACCTCGCTCAGAAGAATCAGCACTCCATAGTTCAGTGTGCTATCTTGTATGGTTTGGAATCGGAGCTTCAGAAAAGGTTTGAGGATTCAGACCCATATGATATTGTCGAGGATCTCAAATTGATTTTTGAGACTCATGCGGCAATTGAAAGTTATGAGGCTTCTGAAAAGTGCTTTAACTGCAAGATGTAAGAGGGCAGCTCCGTCAGTGAGCATGTGCTTAAGATGTCTGGGCATGCAAACAAACTTCAAAGCTTGGGTATTGTGATTCCTAATGCTTTGGGGATTTACCGTGTCCTCCAATCACTACCACCAAGTTACAAGAACTTTGTGATGAACTACAACATGCAGAACATGAACAAGACGTTGCCAGAACTCTTTGCCATGTTGAAATCTGCAGAAGTGGAGATTAAGAAAGAGCACCAAGTGTTGTTGGTCAATAAGACCACCAAATTCAAGAAAGGCAAGTCTAAGCAAAAGGGACACTTCAAGAAGGGTGGTAAGAAAGTTACCACGCCAGCGAAGAAGACCAAGGCTGGACCTAAGCCTGATACTGAGTGCTTTTACTGCAAGGGAGAAGGTCACTGGAAGCGGAATTGCCCAAAGTACTTGGCGGATTTGAAGAACGGCAACATCAAGAAGAAAGGTATATCTGATATACATGTTATTGATGTGTATCTCACTAGTACTCGTAGTAGTGCCTGGGTATTTGATACTGGTTCGGTTGCTCATATTTGTAACTCGAAACAGGTGCTGCAGAATAAATGGAAGCTAGCGAAGAACGAGGTGACGATGCGCGTGGGAAACGGATCAAAGGTTGATGTGATCGCGGTCGGCACGCTACCCCTTCATCTACCATCGGGATTAGTTTTATACTTAAATAATTGTTATTTGGTGCCTGCGTTGAGCATGAACATTATATCGAGATCTTGTTTATTGCGAGAAGGTTACTTATTTAAGTCCGAGAATAATGATTGTTCGATTTATATGAGTAATATGTTTTACGCACATGCACCTTTGATAGATGGTCTATTCTTATTGAATCTCGATAGTGGAAATACACATATCAACAATATTGAGGCTAAACGTTTGAAATCAAGCGATAATTCGACCTATATGTGGCACTGTCGTCTTGGTCACATTGGAGTGAAGCGTATGAAGAAACTCCATTCCGATGGACTTCTTGAATCACTTGATTTTGAATCACTTGAAAGATGCGAAGCATGTCTGATGGGAAAAATGACTAAGACTCCATTTTCTGGTATGATGGAGCGAGCTACGGACTTATTGGAAATCATACATACCGATGTGTGTGGTCCAATGAGTGTAGCATCGCGCGGTGGTTATCGTTATGTTCTTACCTTCACGGATGACTTGAGTAGATATGGGTATATCTATTTCATGAAACATAAGTCCGAAACTTTCGAGAAGTTTAAGGAGTTTCAAAGTGAGGTAGAGAATCAACGTAACAAGAAGATTAAATTTCTACGTTCTGATCGTGGAGGTGAATATCTAAGTTACGAGTTTGGCGAGCATTTGAAGAAATGCGGAATACTTTCACAATTGACACCGCCGGGAACACCACAGCGTAATGGTGTGTCCGAACATCGTAATCGAACTCTCTTAGATATGGTTCGTTCTATGATGTCACTTACAGATTTACCGCTATCATTTTGGGGTTATGCATTAGAAACAGCCGCATTCACTTTAAATAGGGCACCATCTAAATCCGTTGAAACGACACCGTATGAATTATGGTTTGGGAAGAAACCTAAATTGTCGTTCCTTAAAGTTTGGGGATGCGAAGCCTATGTAAAGAAGTTACAGCCGGACAAGCTTGAACCCAAAGCGGAAAAATGTGTCTTCATAGGATACCCGAAGGAAACTATTGGGTATACCTTCTATCATAGATCCGAAGGCAAAATCTTCGTTGCCAAGAATGGATCCTTTCTAGAGAAGGAATTTCTCTCGAAAGAAGTGACTGGAAGGAAAGTAGAACTCGACGAGGTTGTCGAACCTTCTCTCGAAATTGCGAGTAGCGCAGCACCGGAAGAAGTTCCTGTGGTGCCTGCACCAATAAGAGAGGGAGCTAATGATGGTGATCATGAAACTTCGGTTGAAGTTGCTACAGAGCCTCGGAGGTCAATGAGAACTCGTACCACTCCAGATTGGTATGATCCCGTTATGAGTGTCATGTTGGTGGACAACACCGATGACCCCGAGACATATGAGGAAGCGATGATGAGCCCAGATTCCAATAAATGGCAAGAAGCCATGAAATCCGAGATTGGATCCATGTACGAAAACCAAGTATGAACTTTGGTGGACTTACCGGATGGCCGAAAGGCTGTCGAGAACAAATGGATTTTCAAGAAGAAAACAGATGCTGATGGTAATGTTACTGTCTATAAAGCTCGACTTGTCGCAAAAGGGTTTCGACAAATTCAAGGAGTTGACTACGATGAGACTTTCTCACCGGTAGCGAAGCTAAAGTCTGTGAGGATTATGTTAGCAATCGCTGCATATTATGATTATGAGATATGGCAGATGGATGTCAAAAAAGCATTCCTCAATGGAGATATTGATGAAGAGTTGTATATGATGCAACCCAAAGGTTTTGTCGATCCTAAAGATGCTAACAAGGTATGCAAACTTCAACGGTCCATCTATGGATTGAAGCAAGCATCCCGAAGTTGGAATCAACGTTTTGATAAAGTAATCAAAAGTTTTGGTTTTATACAAACTTATGGAGAAGCTTGTATTTACAAGAAAGTGAGTGGGAGCTCTGTAGCATTCTTAATACTATATGTGGATGACATATTGTTGATTGGGAATGATGTAGACCTTTTTAATAGTGTCAAAGAATATTTGAATAATAGTTTTTCAATGAAGGATCTTGGCGAAGCAGCTTACATATTAGGCATAAAGATTTATAGAGATAGATCGAAACGCCAAATATCATTGTCACAGAGTACATATTTGGACAAAGTTCTAAAGAGGTTTGGAATGGAAGAAAGCAAGAAAGGGTTCTTGCCCATGTTGCCCAATACGACCTTGAGTAAAACTCAAAGTCCGACATCGGCAGAAGATAGAGAAAGGATGAGTAAGACTCCCTATGCATCAGCCATAGGATCTCTAATGTATGCCATGCTATGTACTAGACCCGACATCGCATATGCTGTTAGTTTAACTAGCAGATATCAAAGTGATCCAGGAGTGGATCATTGGACAGCGGTCAAAAACATCCTTAAGTACTTGAGAAGAACTAAGGATATGGTTCTTTCTTATGGAGGTGATGAACAGCTCGTTGTTAATGGTTACACCGATGCTAGTTGGAACACCGATCCGGATGATTCTAAATCACAATCTGGATACGTATTTATTTTGAATGGTGCAGCAGTTAGCTGGAGGAGTGCAAAGCAAAGCGTTGTGGCGAGATCTTCAACTGAATCGGAATACATGGCTGCTTCGGAGGCTTCACAAGAAGCGATATGGATGAAAGAGTTCATTACAGAGCTGGGTGTGGTTCCTAGTGCGGTGGACCCAATGTCTATCTACTGTGATAACATGGGCGCCATAGCCAATGCACAAGAACCAAGGTCACAGAAGAAGCTGAAGCATATCAAGCTACGTTTTCACGCTATTCAAGAACATATCCAGGATGGGGATATAAAGATTTGCAAAGTACACACAGATCTGAATGTGGCGGATCCGTTGACTAAACCTCTCCCGAGGGCAAAACATGACCAACACCAAACTGCCATGGGTGTTCGGTATATTACCATGTAATCTAGATTAGATGACTCTAGTGCAAGTGGGAGACTGTTGGAGATATGCCCTAGAGGCAATAATAAATGTAGTTATTATTATATCTTTGTGTTTATGATAAATGTTTACATTCATGCTATAATAGTATTAACAAGGAAACATTAATACTTGTGTGATTTGTAAACTTAATTTGAAGTCCCTAGTATAGCCTCTATACTTCACTAGCTTGTTGGTTGATAAATGATTGTGGTTTCCCTATCATGAACATTGAGATGTTATCAACAACAAGATCATATCATTAGGAGAAAGATATGGTGGACATACTCCTATAGATAAGCGTAGCATAAAGATCAAGTCATTTCAATAGTTCAATTGCTATATGCTTTCTGATACATAGTAACCTAATTCCTTCGACCATGAGATCATGCATATCACCTTTACCGGATGGATGCTTTGATGACATCAAACACCACACCGTAACTGGGTGCCTATAAAGGTGGCATTGAGTGTTCGGAAAGTATTGGTTGAGACACATGGATCAAGAGTGGGATTTGTCCATCCATATGACTGATAGATATTCTCTGGGCCCTCTCGGTGAAATGTCATCCAATGAGCTTGCAAGCATGTGACTGGCTCACAAGGGATCACATATCACGGGAACGAGAAAAGAGTACTTATCAGTAACGAGGTTGAACTAGGTATGCAGAGATACCGACGATCATAACCTCGGATAAGTAACATATCGTGAGACAAAGGGAAATTGGTATCGTATGTAAGTGGTTCATTCGATCGCAAAGTAATCGTAGAAATATGTGGGAGCCATATGAATTTCCAGATTCCTCTATTGGTTATTGTTCGGAGAAGTGTCTCGATCATGTCCGCATAATTCACGAACCGTAGGGAGACACACTTAAGGATTCGACGTTGTTTTGAGTAGTTATGGTATTATGAGAAAGAGACCGAATGTTGTTCGGAGTCTCGGATGGGATCCGGGATATCATGAGGTGATCCGGAATGGTCCGGAGAATAAGATTCATATAAGGAAAGTCCCGTTTCGGAGTTCGGAAATGATTCCGGTGAATGTTCTAGAAGGTTCCGGAATGTCCGGCACTCCGGGAGGGGGGAGGGGTACATGAATGTGTCATTACATATTGGAATGATTGCATCATGTACTAAGTGTTCTTGCTGTTCCAAATAAAGGATTAAATTGAATCCTAAAACAGAAAAGTCAAATGTCCAGTTTGAAAGTCAAACGGCTAAAACAAGAAACTGGGGGAAACAAGCAAGAGGAGGCAAAAACCGACTTGGGGGAGGAGTCCCTCCTCTCCAAGCCGGCGGCCCACCTAGGCCGAGTTCCCTCCCCTGGCGCGCCGGCCCCTCCACCCATAAAAGGAGGGGCAGGGCCTCCTCCTCTAGACACACAAGTTTCTACCTCTAATCTCTGGTTTAGAGCCGTTTTGGTTTAGAGCTTCTAATTGCTTTAGCCTGCGGTTTAGAGCCTTCTAATTGGTGTGTCTAATCTCTAGACCACTAATAGCCCTCTCTCATAATCCACCATACTCGCTCCGGCTTAAGGCGAAGCCCTGCGGGATTTCCCCTCTACTTCCGGTACCACGCCGTTGTGCTGCCGGAATCGCGAGGAGAGTGCTACAACCTCCGCTGCCTACTGGAACAAGGGAGAGGAAGGTCTTTGTCGAGTACCGAACGTGTGACCGACTGCGGGAGCGCTGCCGGAACGCAGCGCCGGAAGGATCGTCTACACGATCTTGAGATCGGGAAGAGTACGACTACATCACCCACGAGAATCCGCTCTCGTTAAACACTTTGGAATCTTCGAGGGTAAGTTATTCCATCGACTCGTTGCTACAATCTAGTAGATAGATCTTGGCTTGTTTGTTTGTATGCGATAGAAATTTTTTGTTTTCCATGCTACGAACCCCTACAGCGAGATGAGGGCAAAGACACAGGGTTTTACCCAGGTTTGGCCCCCCGGAGGGTAAAGACCTACTCCTGCTAGATTGTATTATGAAGGTGGTACAATGGGCGAGCTCGGCGGCGAGGCGGCGAGTCGCTTGGGTGTATGATGGAACGTATCTCTACTCGCCCTACAGGGAGGTTTATATAGGCTCACCTCCCCTAGGGTTTACATATCTCAACCGATTCAGTTAAAGCTTCGGTACTCGTTTAACCTAATCCGACTGGGCCTATCTACTCGCCTGGGCCTTCAGCTTCCAATCGCTTGGATCCACTCCGGGCCTTGATCCAGTCGCCGTCCTGCAGGCCCACTCGCCAGGTCTTGGGCCAGTCGGAAACGTTCTGCTGGGTATACCCCGGTAGGCGCATCCCCATCAGTAGTCCCCAAGGCCGTCGTTGATTTGGCGTAGGTGGCTGCTGGCAGTCGGAGCATACGGCTGCTGAGTAGACATCCAGTCAAATCGGCGGCGGGCTCCTGTATAAAGGAAAAACTAATCATACTGCTCGCGGCTTTGGCGAGTCGAGTCGGCGAAACACTGTCATAGTGAACGGGTCGGCGAGTCGAGTGGCTGAAGTTGGACCGTTAAACGTGGTCAAACTAGCCATTGGGGTAATCCAACGGTAACTTTTGGCGTAATCATCGCGCGGTAACGGTTCCCTGATTTGGCGGGTAACATCTGTTATATAAGGGGAATGGCAGGCGATCGGGGAACCACCTTCTCACCATTTCCTCCGACTGCGCGCATTCTCGCCTCTCTTCGCATCGCGACCCAGCCGACCAGAAACCCCCCGACCCCCAACAAATCTCTCCGCCATGGCCCTCTCCACCGAGCCTTGGGGTAGATCTAAGTGCACAAGGGCGCAACTGGCTTCCTTCGAGGAGGCCGGGATCTTGCGAACCGGCTGCTGGCGCATCCCTGCGGCCGGAGAGACGACCCCGAATCCGCGAGAGAGGGAATTCATCTGCTTCACCAGCCATCTTGAACGGGGGCTAGGGTTCCCCACGTCCCTGTTCTTCCGGCGCTTCTGCGCCTACTACAGGATCCAGCCATCGGATCTGGGTCCCCACAGCATCGAGCAGCTCGCCATCTTTGTGGCGCTCTGCGAGTGCTACTTGGGCTGCCGGCCCTACTTCCCTCTATGGCAAGATCTGTTTCACGGACGGATCAGCCGCGAGGAGGCGGGCGGCCCAATGCTTGCCGCGGGCGGCCTAACCTTCCAGCTGAAGTCGAAGGCTTCATTTTTCGACTTGATGCTGCCCGCCAAGGCGACAAGCAACTGGAAGAAGTCGTGGTTCTATGTTGCTGAGGCGACCCCGGAGGGCGAGACGGCGATTCTGCGGTACTCCGCCAACCGGTCCGAGCCGCATCGTCTCCAAGTTGGCAAGCTCCCCAACGACCAGCGGATGGTCGTTGACGAGATGCTCCAGACCATCCGCGGTCTGAAGAAGAAGGGCCTCCAGACGATCAACCTATACAACTGCTGGCTCGGGCGGCGGCTCATCCCCCTGGCTCGCCGCGATCATTATATGTACCAATACACGGGCCGGGAAGACTCGACGAAGGCCTGCCTCGCCGAGTGGAAGCTAAAGGACTACATCCCAGCACTGAAGAAGATCACCCAGGCAGTGTACCTGGACGCACAAGCCGGAGTCGCACCTTACACCGCCAAGCGTCCAGCCCCAACGGTAATCACCTCGCCTCATTCGCAGTCGCAGTTTTTTGCAGTCGCGGTAACTCTAATTTCATCTTGCACTCTTTGCAGCTGTTCCAAGTGGTAGAAGGATGGCTCCCACCCTCGGACGACGAGAATTCGAGCTCGTCCGTTCAGGACATGGGCGAGTCGCCTCCTGCCAAAGGCGATTCCGGGAGCGATGGGATCGATGACGACGACGAGTCCGAGGAGGAGGTCGCCCCGCTGGTTCGCAAGACCCGCGGGCAACGACAGCGTGAGCTTGAGGCAAGTAAAAGCCTCGAGCATCACGATGACGACGAAGAACTTCCGGAGACCACCTCGCGCCGACAAGCGACTCCGTCGAAGAAGAAGAAGAAGAGGGAGAAGGAGACTAAGGCTCCTCCGAAGAGGAAACCGAAGCCGACGAGGCCGGCCTCGCTGCCGCACTCGGCGAGCAGTTCCGACGCCCCCAGCCTGGCCATGGACGAGGCGCCACCGACGACAGCCGTGCTGGACACGGCCACCGTCGAGGTGCCGCTGGCTTCAAAGCCTCCGCCATTCGCCCCAGTCTCTGGGCTCGGGGGTGCCCCGGCTGCAGCGGCTTCGCCTCGCAGGGAAGCCCCTGCCGAAGATATCCCAGAGGCTCCGGCTGCGGCCTCAACAACGAAGAAGCCGTCCGTGTCTTGGGCACAGGACATCCTGGAAATGGGGCTCAGTCGCCAACTGGGCCCTGAACTGGAGAAACCAGCCGGCCTCCGCACGGGGATACGCTTTATTCCAGTCGCCAAGTGAGTACCCTCACCCTCCTTTGTCTTCCATAACCACTTGAATTATCTTTGCTTACACGATTGATGTACAGGACCGGAGTGAAGAGAATGGGCCACCCGACCGTGGCTAAGGTGCCACCCGTCTCCAGCGAGGAAGATCCTTCCCGTAAGAGGAAGGCGGACGAGGTTGTCGACCCTACAGATGGCAGCAAGAAGGCCAAGGGCGATGACGTCGTCACGATATCTGACGATACGGCGGTTGCGCCGACTGAGCCCGCAATAGAGGCGGCCGCGTCCACGAAGGAGGGCGCTCCCTCGCCTGGGATGGCCGAGCCGACCTCCTTCGGGGCGGGTGCCTCCATCGCGACATTCCCACGCTTTATGGCCAAAGCGGCCACGGCGAGTGGAACTTCGCCATCGAGCCGTGCACACGGGGTCGCCGATGCGGAAATCGACCAGCGTCGTGGGTATACGCCAGCTCTCCTCGCGTCCGTGGATGCGATACAACTCCATGGCATGCTTGGCGCAGCCATCCAGGTATGTCCAGTCCCCGAGGATCAGGTCGTGGGTTTTTTTTGCAGCGGTCTGATCCTTTAAGCACCTTGTTATTATTTTTCGCGTCCAGTCCCCGAGTGCGCACTCGCTGAATTTCAGCGGGTGGGCACTTAGAATTTCTTGAGTGCCAGTCCCCGAGTGCACACTCGCTGAATTTCAGCGGGTGGGCACTTAGGATTTCTTTGATTGCCAGTCCCCGAGTGCACACTCGCTGAATTTCAGCGGGTGGGCACTTAGGATTTCTTTGATTGCTAGTCCCCGAGTGCACGTTCGCTGAATTTCAGTGGGTGGGCACTTAGGATTTTTCGCATCGTCTAATTGTTGGAATGATGTGCAGGGTCTGCAACGTGAATCAGCTGACCGATTGGCAGCGAAGCACCGCGCGGAGAAGGAACTGGCCACCGTCCAGGAAGCGAATAAAGGGCTTCAGGCGGTTGCCGCGAAGGCGGAGGAAGCTCGCCAGGGACTTGTCCCCGCGGGTGAATTGGCAGCGGCGCACTCGGCTCTGAGCTCGGCTGAAAAGCGGATCGCCGATCTCGAGCGCGAGCTGCGAGAGGCGAAGGAGGAAGCGAGCTCGGCTGATGGGCGAGCCAAGGCCGCCATTGCGGCCGCCGAAGAGGATCGTAAAGTGTCGGACGCCCTTGTTGCTGGGCTTCAGGACGATCATACTGCGCTTCAACGCTTCATCACGGATTTCGCCCGCCCGCTGATTGGTAAGTGTGCTTGCCTCTGCCAGTAGCTTGTGCTGTTTGTGATGTCCAGCGTACTCACTATTGTCCTCTACTCGCAGGTCGCATCATTGATAGCGCGGAAGAGGCGAACTTGCTCGACGCGTGGCAGTGTGTGGGCATGCTCGTTGACTCGGCGACATTGTCGGCGACGTGCATCCGAGCATACCTCCAGGAGATATCACCCACAGAGGTGATTCCCAGCGACCTCGTCGAGGTGTGGAAATACTTGGAGAAGGCGCCCTCGATAGTTGAATTCATGACGCGGTCGGAGTTTCGACGCGGAGCATCAACGGCGCTGAGCCTTGGACTTGCTCACTTCCCAGAGGACTTCGACCTCGACGACGTGACGAGCGGCTACCCCTCGTCGACTGGCGCAGTGGAGCTTTCCGAGGTGCTCAAGTTGACGGACCGCGCCGCGGTGTACTCGGAGCGTGTCTGGGCAATGGGCGACCTCCTTCCCTACCAGGAGACGGTTGTCGCGTCCCATGACCCTGAACCACCGCACCAGGATTTCAAGGTCGAGCAACCTTTCCGCGCGGCGATGGCGGGTGAGCTGACGACGTACCTGTCAAACCCATACACGCCGTTCATTCGCGGTCGTCGGGGTGCTGGCGAGTCGTCGTTGAAGCCTGCAGAATAGGGTAGTTTGCCCTGAGGCGTTAGTAGCAAGTCTGCCGTATGGGCATATTTTGTAATGTGAAACAATGCGACATGCTTTTGAATGAGACACCGTGTCTGTGTTGGAATTTGTCATGTGTTTTGTGATTGTGGTTTGAACGAGTCCCCGAGCGCGTCCGCCCTTTTGTGGGGTTTACCTCGTGTATGATATGTTTGTTGTTTTTTTTTGAATGTTTTGTTACTGTTGTCTACTCGCCCGGACTCGAAGAGCCAGTCGCAGGGCGACTCCCTTGAACGCTCTATACTTCACCGTTTTCCCTTGCGCGAACGGGGTCGGGTGGCCGAGTCCCCGAGCGTGGTACTTGGTTGTTCTAGGTGTGACTCGAGGGTGGTTGAGGACTTGGCGCGTTGGTTTGGGCGCATCACTCCTGCTTGGCCCGTTGGGCCAGTCGCGTGGCGAGTCCTAGGCATGCTCTCTTACTTGGTGTTTTCACGAGCCGCTCGCGATGGACTGGTAGTCAGTCCCCGAGCGTGGTACTTATCCGTTCGAGTCGCTATGCCGAGGATGTGGAGGACCATGGTCGCTGTACGAAGCGAGGGCAGTTGTCTTGGCTCGTAAAGCCAGTCGGGCGAGGCGACTCCAATGGGGCTCCGAGTAGGCGTTTTTCATGGACGATGCAAGACCTGAGGTTACTCAGTGCTCTTGCGTTGCACTACTTAGTTGTGCCGATCGCTGTACCAAAGGTTGACTTCTGCGGTTAGCTGGACGCTGTTATTACGAGTGCGAGTGGCACAAGACACGGAGAGTAAGCGCAATTTGCGGTAACCGATTCTTTTTATTTCACAGCGACTGGAGAGTACATATATGAGGTTCTAGGGGTAGAACTTCCGTAGGAGGTTTACATTCCATGGTCGCTTGACGTCGAGTTCACCGTCCCCGCGGACGTCGATGAGGTAGTAGGCATCATTGCCAAGCACTCGCCCGATGGCGAATGGTCCTTCCCACAGAGGGGAGAGCTTGTGCATGCCCTTCTTGTCATGGATGAGGCGCAACACCAGGTCGCCTTCCTGGAAGGTGCGAGTTCTCACCCGCCGGCTGTGGTAGCGGTGGAGTCCCTGCTGGTAAATGGCGGTGCGAGACCGAGCGAGGTCACGTGCCTCGTCGAGCTGGTCGACTCCGTCTTGGCGCGCGAGTTCGTTTGCGGCCTCCGTGTAATGGACGACCCGTGACGAGTCGTGTTCGAGATCGGTGGGCATGACAGCCTCGGCGCCGTACACCATGAAGAAGGGGGTGAATCCTGTCAACCTGTTGACCGAGGTGCGGATGCCCCGGTGCGGATGCCCCAGATGACGGAGGGTAGCTCCTCGACCCAGCACCCGGCGATGCGCTCGAGGGGTACTTGGAGTCGCGGCTTCAGGCCGTGGAGGATGCTTTGGTTGGCTCGTTCTGCTTGGCCGTTGGACTCCGGGTGGGCGACCGATGCGAGGTCGAGCCGGATGTGGTGCTCTTCGCAGAATTCAGCCATGGCTCCTTTGGCGAAGTTGGTGCCATTGTCCGTGATGATGCTGTTTGGGAACCCGTAGCGATATATGAGCTTGCGTAGGAACTTGGTGGCGGTCTTCCCGTCGCATTTCCGAACTGGCTTGGCCTCCACCCACTTTGTGAATTTGTCGACCGCGACCAGCAGGTGGGTGTAGCCGGAGGGAGCCTTCTTGAAGGGGCCTACCATGTCCATGCCCCACACAGCGAATGGCCAGGTGATGGGGATTGTTTTGAGCGCTGAGCTCGGCACGTGCGTCTGGTTGGCGTACTTCTGGCACCCGGCGCACCGCTGGACAATGTCGACAGAATCGGCGTGTGCGGTGGGCCAGTAGAAGCCATGTCGCATAGCCTTGGCGACCAGAGAGCGGGCGCCGGCGTGGTGGCCGCAGTCACCGGAGTGGATGTCGTGGAGGATCTTGCGTCCTTCGGCGGGTTGGACGCAGCGTTGGAACACGCCGGTGACACTGCGCTTGTGGAGCTCGCCGTCAATGATTGTGTAGGACTTGCATCGACGAGCGATCATCCGAGCGGCCGTCTCGTCTGCCGGCAAGGTGCTGGCTTCCAGGTAGGCGATGTAGGGCTTGGTACAGTCGTCTGGCTCGTTGACGAGTGCGACCAGGGCTACCTCTGGCTGGAGCGGGACTCCGATGTCGATCTCCCTCGGGGGAGAGACTGATGGCTTGGTGATCGTGTCGAGGAAGACGCCGACGGGTGGTGCGAGTCGAGCTGACACGATGCGAGAGAGTGCGTCGGCTTCCTCGTTCTTCCGCCTGTCGATCCACTCGACAGAGTAGCCTGTGAAGTGTCCGCCCAACTTGTCCACTGCTTGGCGGTACGTCGCCATGGTGGGGGAGACGGCGTCGCAGGTGCCAGCGACTTGCCCCGCGACGAGGTCGGAATCTCCGTAGCAGCGTAGGCGGTTGACATTCATCTCCTTGGCAGCTCGCATGCCGTGGAGTAGGGCCTCGTACTCGGCCATGTTGTTGGTGCAGGGTGTGAAGTCGAGGCAGAGGATGTAGCCGAGCTTGTCGCCCTTTGGTGAAGTTAGCACGATCCCTGCGCCTGCGCCGTCTGCGTTCTTGGAGCCGTCGAAGTGCAGGCTCCAGTAATGGAGGTATGGCAGCTTCTCTGGCTGCTGGGCCTCTTCCCAGTCGGCGATGAAGTCCGCTAGGGCCTGTGACTTGATCGCTTTTCGCGGCTCGTATTTGATGTTGTGGACGCCGATCTCGACGGCCCACTTGGCGACCCGCCCGGTCGCCTCGCGGTTGCGGATGATGTCTTGCAGTGGTGCTGAGGAGACGACCGTGATCGGGTGCTCCTGGAAGTAGTGCGGCAGGCGCCGCTGAGCTCTGAAGACCGCGTATACCAGCTTTTGGTACTGGGGGTACTGCTGGCGCGACTCGGTGAGGACCTCGCTGATGTAGTACACCGGTCGTTGTACGGGGCGCTCCTTTCCTTCCTCTGGCCGCTCGACGACCATCACGGCGCTGACGACGTGCTCGGAAGCCGCGACGTAGACCAGCATGGGTTCTTTGTTGGCGGGGGCGGCGAGTAGCGGTGCGGCGAGTAGCACCTTTTTGAGATCGCGGAGCGCGTCATCCGCCTCCTTGTCCCACTAGAAGGTGGGGTTCTTGCGCATCAGGCGGTATAGGGGCATCGCCTTTTCGCCCAGGCGGGGGATGAAGCGACTGAGAGCCCCTACTCGCCCGGTCAGTTTCTGGACGTCGCGCAGGCACTCGGGTTTGCCGAGCCGGGCGATCGTGTCGATCTTCGTGGGGTTCGCCTCGATCCCTCGTTTGGAAACGACGTACCCCAGTAGTTGTCCTGCTGGTACGCCGAAGGTGCATTTGCCTGGGTTGAGCTTTATCTTATATTTTCGCAAGTTAGCGAATGTTTCTGCCAGGTCGGCGAGTAGGTCACCCTGGCGAGCGGACTTTACGACCACGTCGTCGATGTAGACGTGCATATTGCGGCCAATTTGGCTCGCGAGGCATTCTTGCATGCACCGCTGGTAGGTCGCCCCGGCGTTATTGAGGCCAAAGGTTATGGCGGTGTAGTAGAAGGCTCCGAATGGCGTGATGAACGCCGTCTTCTCCTCGTCCTCGACAGCCATTTTGATCTGGTTGTACCCGGAGTAGGCATCGAGGAAACAGAGCGACTCCGAGCCCGCGGTTGAGTCGATTATCTGGTCGATCCGCGGGAGGACGAACTTCTCCTTTGGGCAGGCGCTGTTCAAGTTTATGTAGTCGATACACATCCTCCAGGTCCCGTTCTTCTTCTCGACCAGGACTGGGTTTGCCAGCCACTTGGAGTATTTGATTGGCCGGATGAAGCCTGCAGCGAGTAGACGTTGCACCTCCTCGGCGATTGCTCGGCGGCTCTCTTCATTGAAGGGCCGCAGCGACTGTTTGACGGGTCGCACTTTGGGGTCGGCGTTTAGCTTGTGCTCAGCGAGCTCCCTAGGGACACCGGGCATGTCAGAGGGCTTCCATGCGAAGATGTCCCTGTTCTCACGGAGGAACTCGATGAGCGCGCCTTCCTACGCTGGGCTCATGCCCGTCCCGATCGTCACCGTCTGGCTGGAGTCGCCTGGGACCAGCTCGACGGTGCGGGTGTGCGTCGTTGTCTCGAAGGTTGAGGTGTTTGCGCCCTCAGAGTTGGGCTTCTTGAGTATGGTGGGGTCGTCGTTGTTGACCCCGCTCGCGTACTTGGCGAGCTCGTCGACGTGGTTGGTCTCCGCCGCGATGACGGCGTCAGCGAGCTCGGCTCCTTTGGCCTCGCACTCGGCGGCCATGTCAGGGTCGCCGTTGATGGTGATGACGCCGCACGGCCCGGGGAGCTTCATCGCGTTGTACGCGTAGTGGGGCGCTGCCATGAACTTGGCGAACGCCTGGCGCCCCAGGACGCAATGGTAGGGGCTGTCGAAGGGCACGAGCTCGAAGACGATCCGCTCGGTGCGGAAGTTTGCTGGTGTGCCGAAGGTGACTGGCAGCGTGACCTTACCGATCGGGTACGCCTTCCGACCGGGGACGATGCCGTGGAACGTGGTGTGGGTCGTCTCGATCATCGACTGCGGGAGCCGCAGCCGCCTAAAGGTGTCCAGGTACAGGATGTTGATGGAGCTGCCGCCGTCCATCAATGTCTTGGGGACCCAGTAGTCGCCGACCTTAGGCTTGACCACCAGGGCGACTCGACCTGGGTACTCGATGCGTGGCGAGTGGTCTTGTCGACTCCAGGTGATGGGCTGCTCCGACCAGTTGAGGAACTGGGGAACGTCCACCTGGGCCACCGCGTTGACGGCGACGGCGCGGGCGATGACCTTCTTCTCGCGCTTCGTGTTGAAGCCCGTGAAGGTATGGAGCGAGCCGGCCACTTTGCCGAATTTTCCGCCATTTGGCGGGTCGTTGTCGGGGTCTTCCCGCGCTCGTCGTGCCTTCTCGATCTCCCTGAGGGTGTGGCAGTCGGCGGTGGTGTGCGTTGCGGGCTTCTCTTCCCTGCTATGAAACGCGCATGGTTGGTTAAGGAGGGCCGCGGGGTCGAACCTTGGCTTGGCCTTGTAGTTGCCGCCGTCGCGGCGTTGTCCTCCGTCGCGGCGGAAGCTCTTGGGCTCGCGTTGCGCGTGCCCGGCATTGGCGACGAAGTCGACTCGCCCGTCACTGCGGCGCTTGCCGGTGAGGCGAGTGTTGCTGTAGCGTAGGTCGGACCGTCGTCCGCTGTCGTTGCCGCTCGTGCGGCGTTGACCTCCTGACTCGTCGTCAGTTTCCTGGTTTGGATCTTCCTCCGCGTACCGTTTGGCGATCTCGAGGAGGTCGGGGATGTTGTCGAGTGTGTGAGATTGTCGCTTGAGTTTGGCGACCAGGGGCTCGTAGCGACACGAGGTCTTGAAGCAATGGATCGCGGTTTTCGGGTGGATGCCGACCGCGTTGTACCAGAGTTCCTGCCACCGTTGGACCCAGTTGCGGGTCGACTCGCGGGGTCCCTGGACGCATCGCTCCAGGTCCTCGATGGTGGTGGCGCGGGTGTAGGAGCACTCTAAGTGCCTGACGAAGGTGTCGCGCATCTCCTCCCAGGAATCGATACTGTCCTGAGGGAGGGTGTTGATCCACTGCCTGCACGTCCCCTCCATCATCAGGGGGAGGTAACGGGTGGCTACCAGGTCGGTGTGGCCTGCGATCCCCATTGCCATGAGGTATGTGTCGAGCCAGACGGCGGGGTCGTACGAGGGGTCGTACTTTTCTATCTCCTTCGGCGCCTTGAAGTTTGGCGGGTACTTTTCGCCTCGGATAATTGGTCCGAAGCACTTGGGGCCGAGTCGACTTAGCGACCCCATGGGCTCGCCGTCGCGGCGATTGGTTAGGGTGTGTCGCAGGTCGTCGTGCTGGCGTGCGCGCCAGCTTTAGTTGTTGATGATACGGGTGCGGGCGTCGATGGGTTGCCCGTTGGCGGCGACGAAGTTGGTCGCTGGCCTGGGGTCGTTGGTGGAGAGTGCCACGTTCGCGGGTCGATGTTGGAGCTGCAGTGGCTCCAGTGGCGGGCAGTTGAGGGTGTTTGCCGCCGCTGGGCGGCCGCTTGAGGCCGCCCTGCTTCCCGACGAACGCGAGTATACTCGACCCTGCGAGTCGGCGCCCGCGTTTTGCTGCTCGACGGCCTTTGCGAGCAGGGCCCTGACGTACTGGATTTGTAGGGCGCCGTCGCCCGTGGCCGTGATGTTGTCGGCTGCTGCTCGTCCTGCCACGAGGTTGTCCATCGGGGTGGAGAACAGTGGGAGGCCGTTTGCGTCTCTCTCCCGTGAGGAGACTACTATCCGCGGCTGGTCCCTGGGAGGTGTGCGGTTGGGTGGAGGTGGGGCGCCCATCGCCGTTGATCCTGGCGGGGGGCGGGCGCTTCCTCCTGGTGGCGCGTTCTCGCAGATTGCGCGCTCGGCCACACGGGCCGGGTCGTTTTCGTCGTCGAAGTTCAGGGCACGCCCCTGAACGGTGGGGTTCAGGCGCGACCTGATCCGCTGCTGGTGGTAGCGCGATAGTTCCTGCGCCGTCACCTGCTCGAGGCGAAATTTTTCGCGCTCGGCTTGTTCCTTGCGCACCGCCTCCGCCAGTTTCAGGCGGAGTTCCTCGACCTCCGTTGCCGTGGCGTTAGGAGGGATTGGGGTGGAGAATGGATCCTCCGGTGGATCGGCGCCGGTCGCCATGTAGGTTGCGGCGTGGCGACCGGTTCCGTCGCGGAGGTCGGCGGAGTTCTCCGACCCGGAGTCGAACTCGAAGATCCCGAGGATGGAGGGGTCCTCGAAGTCTCCCACGTTGGAGACCTGGGTGATGGAGCCCGCGGGTGAAGCCGCGGTGATGGACCGGCGAGCGACGACGGGGTCGCCGAGTCGGCGTCGTCGTTGAGGGCCGCGTCTTCTGCGGCCGCTGAGTTTTCGGCCACGTCGCTGTGGGCCGAATTGTACTCGGAGGCGAGGCGATGGATCGTGTGGATCTGGCTCTCGGAGAGCCGATCGCGTGGCGGCGACTCGCGGATGCGAGCCGAATCCTCCGAGACGATGACGTCGGTAAGGCCGACAAAGAGGCTGATCGTGCCGATCGGCAGGATCACCCTATGCGTGATGGGTCGCGCCGCCGGGACGTAGCTGCTCGGCAAGATCTGGAGCATCTCGCCGATCGCTATCATGCGGCCGGTGGCGACCGTCTCGTTGATGGGCAGATTGGATCTCGCCGCAGAACACCGGCCAGACCGGCCAGGCCCCACGGTGGGCGCCACTGTCGTGGGAATGGTCACGGCAGATGCTGCAATCGGCAGCGAGTAGTAGAACGAGGGGCAAGGGCGGCCAGCCATCTGCGGTGCGAGATGAGGGCAAAGACACAGGGTTTTACCCAGGTTCGGCCCCCCGGAGGGTAAAGACCTACTCCTGCTAGATTGTATTATGAAGGTGGTACAATGGGCGAGCTCGGCGGCGAGGCGGCGAGTCGCTTGGGTGTATGATGGAACGTATCTCTACTCGCCCTACAGGGAGGTTTATATAGGCTCACCTCCCCTAGGGTTTACATATCTCAACTGATTCAGTTAAAGCTTCGGTACTCGTTTAACCTAATCCGACTGGGCCTATCTACTCGCCTGGGCCTTCAGCTTCCAGTCGCTTGGATCCACTCCGGGCCTTGATCCAGTCGCCGTCCTGCCGGCCCACTCGCCAGGTCTTGGGCCAGTCGGAAACGTCCTGCTGGGTATACCCCGGTAGGCGCATCCCCATCACTGATAGTGCTCGGAACTAAAGGTTTGGAAGTAGTACTATGAATGGATTGGATGTCCAAACATAATGGATTGATTGACTGTGCCAAGAAAGCCATAACCATGACCAGTACCGCTGGAATATCAGTCGAGCATATATCTGAAACCTTACCTCGTCAATTCAAGTGCAACAAGAGTATAGCCCAACCTACCATCGACCAAGTCCGGATAGTCTGTGAATACCCCGATGTATTTCCAGATGTTTTGCCCGGTATGCCCCCAGATCGGGATATCGAGTTTATCATTGAACTAATCCACGAAACAGGACCCATAGCCTAGAGACCATATAGTATGAACCTGTCTGTACTAGCAGAACTGAAGAAGCAACTGGATGCCATGTTGGAAATTGGATTGATTCAACCAAGTGCGTCACCATGGAGATCACCTGTCTTATTTGTGGACAAGAAGGATGGAGCTAACCGTTTGTGTACGGATTACCGGAAGTTGAATGATGTCACCATCAAGAACAAGTACCCATTGCCCAAGATAGAAGATTTGTTTGATTAGTTGACTGGTGCCAAAGTGTTTTCTAAGATTGACCTTATAACTGGCTATCATCAACTCAAGATTTGCACAGAGGATATTCCCAAGACTGCCTTTACCACCAGGTATGGATTATATGAGTATACTGTCATGTCTTTTGGATTAACCAATGCCCCGCTTATTTCATGAATCTCATGAATAAGATTTTTATGGACTTCCTGGATAAGTTTGTCGTTGTTTTAATCGACGACATTCTGATTTATTCCAAATCAGAAGAAGAACATGAGCTACACCTAAGGACCATTCTTGGAACCCTTAGAGAGCATCAGTTGTATGCCAAGTTTAGCAAATGTGAATTCTGGTTAAAGGAGGTAGGATTCCTCGGTCACATTGTATAGCCGGAGGAATTTCCGTTGACCCTACAAAAGTGAAAGATGTCGAAGATTGGCAAGCCCCAACCACTCAAACCCAAGTTCGTGCATTTCTCAGATTGGCGGGATACTGCCGCAAGTTCATAGAAGGATTCTCGAGTATCGCCAGACCCATGACCCAATTGCTGAAGAAAGACAAGCAGTTTGAATGGACAGACAAATGTGAAGCGAGTTTTCAAGAACTCAAGAGAAGATTGATTTCAGCCCCAATCTTAATCATGCCGGATATCACGAAGCCCTTTGACGTGTATTGTGATGCATCCAAGATCGGTCTCGGATGTGTGCTAATGCAAGAAGGCAAAGTCATATCTTATCTATCCCGACAACTGAAACAACATGAGCAAAATTACCCAACCCATGACCTCGAACTCGCAGCCGTAGTTCTAGCCCTGAAGACATGGAGGCATTACCTGATGGGAAAACGTTGTGAGATCCATTAGGACCACAAGAGTCTGAAGTATATATTCAAGGATTGAGCTAATCAAGGAGCTGAATATGAGACAGATAAGATGGATTGAGCTAATCAAGGATTACGACCTGGACATTCACTATCACCCTGGTAAAGCCAATGTGGTAGCAAATGCCCTTAGCAGATTGCCGTGTCGCTTGAACTCCATGATTTTGAAGGAGCAACCAAGCTTGCACAAAGAGATGGAAAATTTTCGAATGGAATTAGTAAGTGAAGGATTTTTGGCTAGCATAGAACTTCAACCCACTTTGATCAGCCAGATCAAAGAGGCGCAGAAAGGAAATGCTAGTATCGATGGAATCAAGCGTCGTATCGGTATAGGCAAAGTACCCGGATTCACCGAAGACGAAGAAGGAGTTCTATGGTACAAAGGACGCCTTTGCGTACGAGCAGATTCTGAGTTGAAAGAAGTTATTCTGAAGGAAGCTCATGATACTCTTTATTCAATCCACCCCGGAGGAACGAAGATGTATCAAGACTTGAAAGAGCAATTTTGGTGGCATAAGATGAAGAGAGAAATCGGAAGCTATATCGCCAAGTGTGATATATGTCAGCGAGTCAAGGCAGGACATCAAAGACCCGCTGGATTGTTGCAACCATTGCAGATTCCGGAATGGAAATGGGATTCCGTTGGAATGGACTTTATCACCGGATTGCCTACTTCTAGTAGGGGAAATGACTCTATCTGGGTCATAGTTGATAGGTTGTCCAAAGTCGCCCATTTCTTACCCGTCAAGACCACATATCAGAGTTCGAAGCTAGCGGAGTTATACATCGCTAGAATCATCAGTTTGCATGGAGTCCCCAAGAACATCGTATCAGATCGAGGAACTCAGTTTACCTCAAGATTCTGGAAGAAAGTCCAAGAAGGTTTAGGAACCCGCCTATATTTCAACACCGCGTATCACCCTCAGACCGATGGACAAACGGAGCGAGTAAATCAAATACTCGAAGATATGCTGAGAGCATGTGTGTTGGAATATGGATCTAAGTGGGAAGACTGTCTGCCGTTTGCAAATGGCCCCATTTGAATTCATGTATGGAAGGAAGTGCTGCACCCCTTTGAACTGGTCGGAAGTAGGATATAGTCAGATTTTCGGACCCGACATCCTACGAGAAGCAAAAGAGAAGGTTCACAAGATTCGTGAGCACCTCAAGGCAGCCCAGTCCAGATAGAAGAGTTACGCCGACAAGAGACGTCGAGACCTCACCTTCAACATAGGAGATTTTGTGTATCTGAAAGTGTCGCCATTGAAAGGAATGCAGCGTTTCCAACTGAAAGGAAAGTTAGCCCCCAGATATATCGGACCCTTCAAGATTCTGAACTGTCAAGGAGAAGTGTCGTATCAATTGGAACTACCCGAAGAGATGTCAGCCGTGCACAAGTGTTCCATATCTCATTACTTCGCAAGTGCCTCGAAGTTCCAGAGAAGACTAAAGTGTTCAAGAATATCGATCACCGGACCATAGAGAGCAACGATGACCTGACCTATCCCGAAGTACCCATCCGTATTTGGAGGAACCTTTCAGAACTACCAGAACTCGGAGCATCAAGTTTCTCAAGATTCAGTGGACCAACCACATAGAAGAGGAAGCTACCTGGGAGCGCGAAGATCACATCAGGACGGAGTTTCCCGATCTCTTCAAATCCTAGGTAATCTTTTTCGTCATTTTTCAAATCTCGGGACGAGATTTTGTTTAAGGGGGGAAGGTTTGTAACATCCCAGAAATATTGAACTTGGATCATCAAACTCTAATCATCAAAATTAGGGTTAACAAAAAACTTTTCCAATTAAAAATATGAAAGCATTCATATGTGTATGCATTTACAATTTGGATTCTTTTGAATTGCCATGGTTCTGTGTTTCTTTGCTTGTAAAATGATTCTTAGGTGAAATAAACATCATCTAAACAATCCCCAAACTTTTCCCAAAGACAAACAAGTCAAAACAAATAAACTAAGTGAATGGTCACTTTGGCCAAATTAACTCCCATGCCTACTTTGGCTATCCCTAACTTTCAGAACTTAACAGAAACATGTATAGATCTTTGCACCCCTTGATAGTACTCATAACAAGGTACCAAGGCCCACTTTGTGATCATGCAACAACATTTAAAAGCTTAGATTAAATGACAGTTTAAAATTTAATCTATTTCATATGGGAAGATCCCACTATTTCAAAAACCACTCAAACAAGCTCAATTTTCAAAACCCAAGCATCCACAGGATCCTCAACACATGCCTAGCACACCCACCAAAAATATTTTCAAAATTCAAAACTCAAGTTCTTGCGGCCATTTTATCAAACACTTGGAGACAACAAATCAAACTGGCCAAACTTCACTGTTTTGAGCAGTCATTTGGCTAAGCATTGTTCACCATTGATCACACTTGTCCCCCCTAGTGCCAACTAGTGCCTTGACCACCCCTAGCCCCTACCCTTTGCACCATGCCATGCCAACCCGAAGGAACCCTTGCCAGCCGACCATGGCTAGCTAGCCAGAGAAAGCACCAAGCCTAAACACCATGTCTAGGACACAGGCCACCGTCCACCGCCACCCCCTGTCCAGCGCTCGAACCCTTCCAGCCACTGGACCACACGCCCAAGCCATGCCAAGCTTCTCTGAGAGCATGCCGAGAGCGCGCCAGAGCGCCACCCTCGACACACGCACACATACCGCGTGCCTCCCTCGCCGCGTGCACGCGTGATCACCACCGCCCCAGCAACCCCGCAGACACCCCCGTTCGCCTCCCCATGCCTCACAGCCACCACTCGCCGTCGAAGACGCCGCCTCTGCCGCACAGAGCACCGCGCGTTCCCGACCAATTGCCACCGCCCCTACACGCGCATTTAAGCTCTAGAGCATCGCCAGGAGACCACCCGTCGAACGCCAACCTCGGCCATGCCTCTAGCTGCCCGTAGCCATGTCGCCACCGTCGCCTGCCCATCCCTCTCGGTCTCGCCGTCGAGCCTATAAAAGGAGGCCACCCTCGTTCGATTTCATCACACCATCTCACTCCCGTCACCTCACTGAGCATTCCACCCCATAGCCGGAGCAAGGCGAGCAGCACATCGCCAGAATTGCGCCGGAGCATGCCGCCTCTGGAGAAGAAGGGAGCCGTTGATTTCGTCCACCCCCGGAGCTGCCGCGACCACCCCTAAGTTCGCTGCCGTCGACTTTGTCATTTGCCTGACTTGCCATCGTCACTGGAGCCCCGGTATGCCCCATATGCACCCCCACTAAGCCGCTAGGGTTCGAGCTCGCCGGTGACCTCTTCATCGTCGACGACGACCCTCCGCCGTCGATGTTCATTCTAATCCAACGCACCACATCGCCTCGTACCGCTTCGCGTTTAATGAGCCACTGACCAGTAGACCCCCTGTCAGTTGCGCCCCGCGCTGCGGAGTGACACTGGGCCGGCCCAATAACCCTTCCTGCGCAGCCTACTCGTTTGAATTTAGCTTTTTCTATTTATATTCAAACTCAGTTGTGTACCTAGTTTCAAAAATCAACCCAGCTCGATTAACTGAACCAAATTGAATGAAACCAATTTTGTTAGAAAGATATTGAAATTCTTAATACAAGCCCGTTGGATTCAAAGCATTTGGATCTATAGATCAACCTTGGTAAAAATAAAAAGGCAGACGCTTTTCTGCATTCAAACATTTTTCAAATTTAAGCCATATTAGCTTTTGAGTTGATTCCAACTCTCAAAAATCACATTTGATCATACGTTTCAGAATATATAAAAACATATGGGTTTACTTACAGAAATAATGTTCAAGTAATAAAAGAATGCCACATAGGCATTTCTAGTCACTTTATTTATTTAAAATAAAAGGTTAAACCTTATTAAATTGTGACACCACTTTAAAGCACATTCCCATGTACTGAAATATGTGGTGATAACATGTGTCAACATGATCCCATGTTTGAGTTGGAGAATATTAAATCTTAAGTAGTTTTTCAATGAGTAGAAATTACTTTTCTCAAATTAAAATAAATAAGACAAATGCTTTAATCTTGTAATGTTAGTGATGATGCTAGATCATCTATAGAACACTTTTGTGTGATGATTGAAAGTAGTTAAGTATTGTTTGGTGATTGTGTACCTCGTATTTATTCATAGACGCTAGTACCGACAAAGGATACGAGGAGGAAGGAGGATACTACGAAGAAGAAGACGAGGAGAACTTCAACCACTGCTCTGCACAAGGAAAGATAACACTTGCAAGATTATACTGATACTGATGCAAGCCTTACTAATCAAGTTGACCTATGCAAGCAAATACTTGCTTGTTACCATGCCAACTATATGCCTTAAGCATATGTGATTATACTCACTTGATAACCCAATCCTAGTTTTACTTGCAATTTTTTTACTTTATTTCTTTATCAAAGATATTTCTTAGAGTTTATTTAAGTGACTTGTAGATTCTAGGAAGATAATTAGAGGTTGCATAAAGAGCATTAAATTTGGCCTAAGCTAGATAATCTTGATGTCATCCCAAGGCATGAGATTAAACTTAGTTAAACTCCACTTGCTTACCACCCCTCATTAGTACTTACCCCCACTTGTAGATGCTAGTGCTAAGCATAAAACTTGATCAACTTTAGATGGGAATACTTGGTGGAAAATGGTTATGAAAACCTTAGAATGATGAGTCATTCTACTGAGATGTTTTGACATGTGTTTCTGAACACCAGATGATTTTGGTGATGAAAATGTTAGGGCATGAGCCTTATCCCTTTATAAAACTGATGGTTGTCTGGATGCGATACCATTCCAATTTTACCGTACAACCACAATACCCGAAAACTGGGTAGGGCTTGACTGGAAACTTATATACTTTAGTATGGGTTCCCTCACGGCCAAGGTCTGAGCTGAGGCTACCTTATGAAGATTGTCCACCTGTGCAGTACCCAAGATGACAGTTGGTCATGGTTGGGAGGCCAAACTCACAGGAGAGGTGCCTATACTAGGGCGTGTAATTGAAAGGTTAGGATTGATTATCCGCATACTGAGTATGGTGAATTCATGATTTGTTCCTGACGGATGTATCGAATGTTGTGGTGGAAGTGTACAATCTCTGCAGAGTGTCAAACTATTCGAATAGCCGCGTCCGCGGTTATGGACAGTTGGAGTGGCCATACTATTCCCCTGTCAGATGTTTTCAAAATTACTTGTGAAATGAATTGAGAACTTGACTTGACCACAACAGAGTTGTGACATGAGATACAAGTTCCCACTTAGGTGTTATAAAATTTGACTAGCTTTCTCTTGCTTCTGAACCTAGTAGAGGTAAATCTGGCTTTTTGCAAAACAACCCTAGAGCTTGGTGTCCTACTACAAAAACCACCTTCACTTGTTAGTATTAGTTTGTGAGTACTTAAAGAGTAGTCATGGCTTTGTCCCTGGCTATTCCCGTGGCCAGACTATGAAGAGGAGTACCAGGATGATGGACCCCAGGAAGGTTACGACAACTAGGATCATCTCCCATCGTCAGCATTGCATGTGACACCGAAGATGGAGCTTCGCCTACGCTACCTTTATTATTACGTATTTTCACTGCCTGAGTTGTATTAAGAACTGGATCATGAGATCCTTATTTGTGTAAGACCTTATGTATTGTTTGTAATGGATGATGTACTGTGGTATCCAATTCTGTTATGTCTCGCAAAAATGGTAATCCTGGGATTGCGATGTATGGCATAACAGGCATCTGGGATTAAAAACTCGGGTGTTGACAGTCTCCTTCAGCATAAAATTATTCATGTACAGTCGGATTGGAGGGGTGAGTACCGCAATCTGAGTACTTTCTTTGAGAAACTTGGGATTTCGCATCGTGTGTGTTGTCCTCATACACATCAGCAGAATGGTTCGGTCGAACGTAAGCATCATCATATTGTTGAAACCGGTTTAACCTTGCTAGCTCATGCCTCTGTTCAGTTTCTCTTTTGGAGTGATGCATTTACTACAGGCTATTTTCTTATTAATAGGCTGCCTTTGCGACTACTTGGCATGAAAACCCCACTTGAACTCTTGCTTCATCAGATTCCTGATTACACTTTTCTTAAAGTGTTCGGTTGTGCGTGTTGGCCGCATGTCCGTCCTTATAATAATCGTAAGCTTGAGTTTCGTTCTAAAAATGTGTCTTTCTTGGGTATAGCTCGATGCACAAAGGGTACAAGTGTCTTCACGTTCCGACAAATCATGTGTATATCTCACGAGATGTCGTCTTTGATGAGCACTCTTCCCTTTGCCACTCTTCCAACTCCTGCCACCACATCTACTTCGTTACTGCATTCATCTCCTATGTTGCCTGATCAATTTGTAGATGTTTCACATTCGCCATATTTGTTGTCTAACCATGGTGCAGGTACTGGTAGAGGAGCTCAGCTACACCTCCTCGATGATCCTCCCGTTGAGCCTGTCGCAGCGGATCACGATGATCCTGTGGCCGCTGCCCCCTGCATGGCGCATGCAGGGCTCCCGCCTCGAACACCCGCCTTGGTCGTGCCCCACGCGCCTGCTCTGGCCATGCCGCTCATGGCTGTGCCGATAGCCCCGCCTGGGTCGGCCCACTCTGCGCCGTACTCTCTGTCGCCTTTGTGGCAGATAGAGGCTGGTTGCGCATCTCCGCCACTGTCACCCGCGCGGCAGACTCCGTCGCCGTCGCCCGCGCGGCCGTGTTTGCCGCCGTCGCCTGAGCGGCCCTCTGCATCGAGCTGCTCTCTATCGCCCACGGCAACAACGAGCTCAACCTCTCCTGCGGTGCCCTTGTGCACCGAGGTTCCTACAATGTCGGTGTCTCCTAGCAGTACTAGGATGATAAGCTGTACTGAAGGAGAGGCGAGTTCCCATAGCAGTTTGGAAGGTTGTCCAGAACCTTAAGGTGAACAAACTCCCTCGATTAGAGACGATTTTCTTTGGAATCCCATGAAGAACAACTATTCGAGAGATATAAAGATCTGCTAACTGACTAGCATTGATACTCTCACGAACAGGTAGAAATTGAGCAACCTTGGATAGATAGTCAACGATTACCTAGATGGCATCATTTCCTTTCTGAGTCTTAGGAATACCAGTGATGAAATCCATACCAACTTCATCCCATTTCCACTCGGGTATTTTATGTGGTTGCAGGAGACCAGCGGGTCTTTGGTGCTCAGCTTTGACGCGACGGCAAACGTCACATTCAGCAACAAAACGATCGATATCCTTCTTCATACCAGACCACCAGAATCTTTGACGAAGATCCCAATACATCTTCGTACCTCCAGGGTGGATAGAAAGAGGGGATTCATGAGCTTCTCGGAGAATTAAATTCCTCAAATTTGTTCTCTTCGGCACTACCAGACGGTTACCAAAGTATACAACACATTTATTATCAACAGAGAAACACTTAGCAACTCCGCTAGCAATGTTCCCTTTGATCTCAGCAATCTCAGAATCATATTTCTGGGCAAGCTTAATTTCATCCTCTATATAAGACTTCACTTCAAGAGTAAAAAGGAATCCACGAGGAACTACTTCAAGATTCAATCAAGCAAATTCCTCATGAACAGAAGGTTGAGCTTGTTTGATCATCAGATTGTTGCAATAAGACTTACGACTCAGCGCATCAGCAACGACATTGGCTTTGCCAGGTTGATAGTTGAGACCCAAATCATAGTCTTTGATGAGTTCCAACCATCTTCTTTGCCTGAGATTCAGATCAGGTTGTGTGAAAAGATACTTCAGACTCTGATGATCCGAGTATAACTCGCAACGACTACCGAGAAGGTAATGTCGCCATTGCTTTAGAGCATGAACAACAGTTGCAAGCTCAATATCATGAGTTGGGTAGTTGTTCTCATGTGGTTTTAGCTTACGGGAGTCATAATCCACCACATACCCATCTTGCATCAACACACATCCGAGACCTTGGTGGGAAGCATCGCAGAATACAACAAAGTCTTTGCTAGTGTCTGGGAGAACTAACACTGGAGCAGTTGTTAACTTGGTTTTCAGCATCTGGAAACTTTCTTCAGCCTTATCAGACCATTCGAACTTCTTATCCTTATTAAGAAGATCGGTCATCGTCTTTGCAATTCTGGAGAAGTTCTCGATGAATCGACGGTAATAACCACCCATCCCAAGAAAACTTCGGACATCCTTTAAGATTTAGGAGACTCCCAATCGAGGATAGTTTGGACCTTATTAGGGATAACAGCAACCCTTGGGCGGAAACAACATGACCAAGGAATACGAGCTCTTGTAACCAAAACTCACATTTGGAGAACTTGGCACAGTGATGATGTTCTCGAAGTTTTGTCAACACCAAACGAATATGTTCGGCATGCTCTTCTTCAGTCTTGGAATATACCAGAATATCATCGATGTAGACCACGACAATCTTGTCAAGATACTCCATGAAGACAGAGTTCATAAGCCGCATAAAAGTGGCTGGAGCATTGGTAATACCGAAAGACATGACGGTGTACTCGTAAAGACCATAACGAGTGGTGAAAGCAGTTTTTGGAATATCTTCCTTATGGATCTTTATCTGATGATACCCTAACCTCAAGTCCATTTTGGAAAAGACAGTGGCACCACTTAACTAATCAAAGAGATCATTGATCCTAGGGAGAGGATTCTTATTCTTGATAGTCACAGCATTGAGTGGGTGATAATCCATAACCAGACGCGGTATATTGGTATCCCGCTTCTTGACAAAGATGGTAGGACATCCCCAAGAAGATGTGTTGGGTTGTATATATCCTTTTCCTTCTAACTCCTCTAATTGCTTCTTCAACTCCACAAGCTCATGAGGAGGCATACGATAGGGTATTTTAGAAACAGGAGCAGTTCCAGGAGCTAACTCTATGACAAACTCCACACTTCGATCAGGTGGCATGCCAGGCAACTCCTCAGGAAAGACATCCCGGAATTAACAGACCACGGAAACATCTTGAATCTACAGTGGAGGTAGAACTTCAAGAGCATACAATTCTGCTTCAGGAATAGAAACAGCTGAAGGAGATAGTGACCCTACGGTCCAATACTTGACTGTTATGCCAGCAGGACTAGTCAGAGTCATAGACTTGGTTGTACAATCGAGGATTGCTTGGTAGCGGGTCAACCAGTCCATGCCCAAAATGATGTCAATGTCGGTTGACTTGAGGGCAATCAAAGAAGTGGGGAAAAGTTGAAATGCAACTTCGATTAGATTCCCATGACTAACCATGGTGGAACACCAACTAGAACTAGGAGATTGAACCCATAGAGGAACGGATAACCCTTCAAAACTTATCCCATGCATTTGAGCGAAAGCTTGTGACAGGAATGAATGCGATGCTCCAGAATCAAACAAAACTTTAGCTAGAATTTGATTGATACGAAGCATACCCATGATGACGCTTGGATCTTACTGAGCCTCCTCAGCAGAGATATGGTTCAAGCGACCTCTTCCCGCACCTTGATACTTGTCATTCTTCTTTGGTGGTGGTGCCTTCTCAGCGGCATTCTTTTGAGGACACTCCTTTGCATAGTGGCCAGGCTGGCGACAATTGAAGCATATAAAACCTAATGCATTGCCAGCAGAAGGATAGTTTGATCCACCAGCATTTTTTTGGAGTAGCATTTGGACGAGGAGAATATCCACAAGTCCTTGGGGTGTAAGGAGCACGTGGCACGACGATGTAAGGCACGAAGACACGGTGCTTCTTATTGGTATAACTAGCCTTGTTGTACCCCTCCTGAGGACGCTTACGGGTTTCTTCATACTCCACCTTTCCACTCTCGGCTTTCATAGCCTTATTAACAAGACCATGGAAGTTACCAAAGTCCATGAGGTGGATATCACGACGAACCTCAGGATCCAGTCCCTTGCGGAACAGATCTTGCTTCTTAGCATCAGTGGAGACCTCTTCAGTAGCATAGCAGGCAAGACGATTGAAGTTGCGCTGGTATTCACACACGGAACCAGTGCCCTGCTTCAGCTTGAGGAACTCCTCCCTCTTCTGATCCATCAAACCCTCCGGAATATGATAAGCTCGGAAGGCTTTAGTGAACTCTTGCCATGTAACAACATGTTGAGATTCTTGCTTTGCCAAGAAATTTTCCCACCAGGAGTTAGCTGCTCCCTCCTGATGATAGGCAGCAAAAGTCACCCAATCATCTTGAGCAACATGACCAACCTGGAGTTTGCGCTCCATAGTGCGAAGCCAGTAGTCTGCATCAAGTGGCTTAGTGGAATAGCTGAAAACTGGCGGAGTAAGACGTGTGAAGTCCTTGATACCAACTTGATTGTTATGGCATTGAGCAGTGTTGCACTCAATCCTTTCAAGGAGCATCATGTTGTCAGCACGGTTGGTTTCATACATGGCCATGAGTTGAACCATGGACGGCGGTGGAGGAAGGTTGGAAGATTCACCCTCATTTGCAGCACCACGGGCATGAGCACGGGTATGGGCACGAGAGGTGTCACCCATCCTGAAATAACAAAAAGGGTTAGACAAGGGATTCAAAGGAACAAGTCGGAAAGATGAACAAAGAGTACTTGATATAAACGTATCATCTTATCAAGCATGGTTGTATCAAAGCATACTAATGTATACACTAACCAGCTGACTTACAAACCATGACAATGGAATGCTAAGATGTTACACACCAAGCAAAACAGAGATGTCTTGAAACTCTGGGAATAGCAACCAGGTACAGGGTACTGTAGAACAACCCCCTAACCACGATCCTAAAAGTTTTGAGATATGAAATAAGGAATGAAAACATTTCAAACCAAATAGGATAAGAAAACTCCAGCATCAGAAACACACCAGAGAAGGAGTAAAAAGAATCCTAGTCAGAGTTTCTGCAAATAAGTTTTTAACTTTCAAATAGTTTTGTCAGCTTCTAGACTCAACATCGACCAATAAAAGGGTTTCCCACAGGCAGTACTGCTCTGATACCAAAACCTATAACACCCCCGGAATTAGGGTTAAACTAACCTCAGATAACCATCTAAGATAAGCTCAACTCTGAGCATGGAAGATCACAGTAAGATTCGATAACATTACAGAACTCAGGGATTCAACAGCATAAGTTTAAACTCTTAACAAAATACGATATTAGAGTTATTACAAACCAGAGGTCATAGACCCAACATTACATCACACAGCGAAATCAAATTATGTTGTTCAACACAACAACTTAGCAAAAGGCCTAAGAGGCCATAAACAGAAGCGACGTCCATCCAATAGTCCTCAGGCTGCTACCTGGGACCCCCAACTACTCGTCGATGTCAACGAAGAAGCCACCTTCAGTTGCAACTAGATCATCGGTAGAAAAAACACAATGGCGCAAGGCTAAGTATGAGAATGTACTCCGAAAGACTTAGATAACCTAGTATCTACATGCTCTGGATAGAAAGGCTTTCCCTAGATTTGCTTTTTTGGAAAGCAATCTTTATTTGTAAACAAGAGAGAGAAGAGGCTCGTCTACTCAGAATCTTTTAAAAGGGATAAGATAACGACTTCTTCTTGTTATCTTGATAACCACCAGCTTCATCAGAACCTCCTATCTAGGATCACCCCCTCGACCCGGAGGAAGCATCCTTAAGAACACGTGGATCAACAAGTTTTATAGTGGTTAATGTTATCTATGATCTTAAGTCCGGTCGCCAAGCGTTCATAACCGTGAACACGGCTTTTCGAAAAGATTTAACCTTGCAGGGGTGTACAACTTTACCCACACGGACCAACCGACTCTTAATGCCAAATTATTAGCCCTCTTCCTTGGAAGGCTGGCAGAGGGTGGTTGACCATGACCTTTACCTTGCTTTCGTCGGGACCATGAGTCACGCCCTAGGGATGGTTCCGCCGTAACGGGTCAAGTGCCGAAGCCGGTCCCTAAAGATGTGAGGCGAGGTTGGTTCACCAGGGGCTCCATCAACCCCAAGCAACCGCGGCCACGCTTCTCTACCTGTTATGATGCACCTCCTTCACCCCATCTTTCGAAAATGTTTTCAATGTGTATGCCAAATGGAAAGCCCGAACTATGTGACTCATGGAATCTACTAGGCAAGTTAGTTAGTCGAGGGGTTGTCCAAGCCCCGTGTGGCTGTATGCTCGTCTTGGTTCCAAAGGCAAGAACTCAGTTCCTAGTGGTGGCGAGCATGGGACTACAAAAACCGCACCCGACATGGACTCCCATACAAGCCTTAGCATATTTATTTATCTCCATCGATGATACCTCCACCTCCTATCTTTCTAGATTCTTTGGCACCTTCAAATCATCATCCGAATGTATCAGACGGTACTAGTAAGCATGGCTAAGATATCGGTCATAAAAGCTCTAGCAACACTCAAATTCCAGACCTAGGTATGCTGGGAGCAGTGGATCAGGAGTATAAGGCTACAAAAGGGAAACTGTACAGCAGATAGGTAACCCTAGCTATTGACAAAAGACCACATTGGAATCATGTGTATCATAGCGAGAAAGTAATATACTTTGTAAAAGTAGGTTCAGAATGAGAGGCTACGCTTGCCTTGTCCGTCAGTAGACAGGTATGGATCTTTGGTGTTGTTGACTTCAGCCTCGGGCTCGGATCCTATCGCGAAGAACCAATACCGGAAAGAAAGGCGATAATCAATAAATGGCACAATGCAATGCGCAAGCATGAATGATGATATGACAAGTTAAATTGCATTGAAATGAAACCCTAAGGCATGCTTGACAGTTTAAACGGGGTTCCGAGGGGTGAAAACCCTAACTCGAGGAAACTCCGGAATCACCTATGAGGGGTTACTATGTTGTTCTAATTAAACTTGTCATGAAAGTTTATTAGCAATGCATGATTATAGTGTAATTAGATAAATCTCATTTTTCTGAACATTTCGATATATTATTTGTATTTTTCTGATTTAAAATGAATTAGTTATGAATTTCTCCACTTTTAATTCATTTTAAATCATTTTTGGAATATTTAAATTATTTTCCAACTTGGTCCCACATGTCATAAGTTTATTCATTTATGAAAATTTTTATGGAAAACATTAAAAACCTGATAGCCTGGGCCCACCTAGGTTATTTATTTCTGGAAATGATTTTCAGAAAATATTTAACAAATATAATAGATTTACTGCATCATGGTGACGTCACTGTGACGTCATCAATGGTGGATCTCTCAGATCGAGAGTGGGGCGGGCGATTGGCTGTGTCTGGTGATGCGCGGTTTGTCTTGTTCGAAAGAGGAGGCCGCGGTGAGCAATAAAGTGGCGGCGCCGCTCGGTATGGTCACCGGAGCGACGGCAGCGACAATGAACAACGGCGGTAGCGACAGGTGTTTGTCAGGACAGCAACACAGCGCGAGAGGGAGGAAACGGAGGGGTCCAGGAGGTCTGCTAGCTCACCAAGAGCACGATGGTGAGGTCGATGAAGCAAGGGGAAGCTGGACGGAGGGGAATCGACGATTTGACTGCGGAGGCCGGAGTTGAAGCCGAGCTTGACTCCGGTCAGACGCCATCCTCCCAGCTTGCGTGGCTTGACAGAAACAACGACGGCGACATGGCGCTGCTCCCAGACCACACCACGGAGCACAAGACGGCCGGAGACGGCGACAGAGCTTGGCTAGGGTTCGACCAGAGAGGGGGAAGAACGCGCGCGAGGGGGAGAAAGAGGGTTAGGGTTCTCCACTGTGGCGGTCTGGAGTTCTTGTAGGCGCCGGTGTCGTTGGTGGCGCGAATCTTGGCATTCGGCACGACGGCGGACGTCATCGCCGGCGACAGCGAATTAAAGCTTCATCGTCGACGAAGACAAAGCGTCACGAAGCGATACGGGGCCGTCTCCTGGGCCCCGAGTGGGCCGAGCTAGGCTACTGGACGCTGCACGCGGAGCGACAGGGAGAGGAGAGAGGGCACTGGGCTGGCTGGGCTCCGGCCTAGTCAGCTTAGGATTAGGTTTTTCTTCCAGAAATCCTTTTCGTTTTCTGTTTTCAGATTTCTCTTTTGTAATTTCATTTGAATTCTGTTTTGAATAATTCAAAAATACTAGAGACTTTGGTAAAGTATATAAAATATTCAGGGGCCCTTGTAAACCATTTGGGCTCCATTATTTTGTAGTTTTCAAAATTCAAACACCATTTGAATGTAGTTTCAAAGAGAGGGGGAAGGACTAGGGTTTAGGGTTTTGTACTTGTATTTTGGCTCACACACTTGATCACATGCAAATATTTTAGTGATTTAAACAGATGCATGCAATGCATAAGTACTAATTACATATATTACAAACTTGGGATGTTATAGGTTTGGACAAACAAAATATTTGGATGGCCCGGTTTTATAATTTGAATTAAAGAGGGGGATAATTAGTAAACAAAATAGGCTTTAGGTGAAAATAGTTTTAGGTTAAATATGCATGCAGTCATGATGATGCTCAAATGCAATATGGCATGATGACATGAGAAAGCTATCATGATGATGCACAAAATAAAAATAACAAGTGATTTTCTAGTAGTGGTTTTATCGGGGTGCTACAGGACACAAAAGAAAGAAGACCCAAGTCGAGTACCTCCTCGGATGAACAAGATCTCTGAGCCTATGCTCTGACGCAAGCACCCAAACATAGCCTCAGGGGCTACTCCCATCGAGAGTGCTGGCCGTGCACCTGATAGAAAAATCCTCCTATGGAATCGAATTAAAAGAGAAAGTACACGAAGAACAACTCTGAGGCAATGCTCGGATGCAATACTTCGAACGTAGCCTCGGGGCTACTACCATCATGATGGGATATGCCGAATGGGGTATGCCCGGCAGGACGTTTCCAACTGGACCAAGCCCCTGGCGAGTGGGCCAGCAGGACAGCGACTAGAATGCTGCTGAAGATGAAGCCTGGCGATTGGAAGCTGGAGGACTAGAAGCATAGATAGGCCTAGTCGGATTAGGTCAAATCCTCTGAGTCCTTAACTGACTTGGTTGTATATCTGTAAACCCTAGAGAGGTACCCCTATATAAACCTCCCTAGGGTACTCTCTGAACTCATGTTCCATCATACACCCCATCGACTCGCTTTCTAGCCGCCGAGATCGCCACCATTGTACTCAAGTAATAATATAATCTAGCAGGAGTAGGTCTTTACCCTCCGGGGGGCCAAACCTGGGTAAATCCCTGTGTCTTTGCTCTCATCTCGCTCCACAGATGGTTGACCTCTCTTGCCCCAAATCCTACTACTCGCTACCCCTGGTAGCGCCTGCCATGGCCATTCCTACGACAGTGGCGCCCACCATGGGGCATGGCCAGTCCGGCCTGAGTTATGCGACGAGACCCTATTTGCCAATCAACGGTCGATCGCCACCGGCCACATGATCGCTGTAGCATCCCAATTTTCTAACAATTGGAATGCTACTTGCCTAATCTATATTGCTACTTCATACATGTCATTAATTGCATCATCATTATATCATGCTCATGTCACCATGCCACCTTGCATTTGAGCATCATATAAAACCTCTTTTATTTGGTTCTTATCTCATATGCACTACATTATATTACTTGTAATTGCCTCTTGATGAATTGTATTTGATTTTTGATAATTTCTTATAATGCCCAACATGAGTTGAGGGCATATCTCTTATCATCCTTCTATCCACTAACTCATTAACACCACCCTTGTTTCAATTATACTTGTGTCTATCTATGGGACTATTCTATTTGGTTCTAAATCCAATCCCATGTGACAATATTTCCATATGACTCATAAATCAATTCTAGGGTTTGCATTAATGGTTTATGCATGGCCCATGAAAGCTTACACTTCCACTTGATCATCGTCTCTCTTCTTTTGGATTCTTTTGTAATGTTTTCTCTTGCTTCTCCTTCAAGCTACGCATGTATTTATATATACTCATATGACCACTCTTGGAGGCCTTCCTCAAAACCCCTTGGTTTCACCACCTCTTATCTCACATGCAAAGGCCACGTTTTGTCTTCACAAAATAGCTCATGCATGCTCCATGTGGGTTTTGAATTCCACATGCAATAACCACACCTTCTCTCCTTTTGTTTGTTTTGGTGTGAAGTTACAAATAATTATTTAAAGCTTGGCCTTCAAATTGAATCTATTACACCACAACACCTAAGCTAAGTAACCTAGTCTACACCACACCTAGAGCTCACTACCCTATCCGTTGATTCATGTCATGCATGTGAGCCCCTTGTGCATGCACCTCCCCCTCTCTGCCTAAACTTCAAACCACCACCACCTCCTCCATTGGATCCCTCTTCCCTCTCTCCCATATTTTACTTCTTTTGAGCTAAACCCTTCCCAACACCACCACCGTTGGTCCCCTCCCGTACTCTCCTAGCCAAAGAACAAGAGAAGGAGAGAAGAGATCAACGCGATGCTTCCTTCCCCTCTCTTTTTGGTAAAGCAGCCATGTGCTCCTACCTCTTCCCTACCCCAACCACCCGTCCTTCCTAGATCGCATCTGAGAGCTCAGCCCCTCTCCTTCCCCTCCCTCAAGCAATCTAGCCATGACCATGGCGATCTCCAACCCTAGCCAAGGCCTCCCTCTTCTAGCCGAAGTTCCCCTGGTATCCAACTCCAACCACCGCCCCCAGCAGCTTTGCAAGATCCTCTACATCTCCTAGGACCTACGGCCGCCGCTGGAACCTCGCCGGAAGCCATCGCCGAGAACATGCCCATGTGGACCGGAAGCTCCTTGGCCGCGAGCCTCGCATGCGATCTCCACCGTCTCCACTAGCGGGGCTAGCTAAGCGGTGTCCTGGTGAGCGTCTTCATCTCCCGGACAACCTTGTGCATGCTCTCTTGCACCCTATAGTCTGATCGTTTTGTCAAGGGCCTTGCATCCATGTCGACCGCCGTCGTGAGCATCTTCCCGTCGTCGATACCGCTGCCCACGGACTAGTCCGCGTGTTCCTAGTGCTTGGCCTCGTCAGCATACAAGCCCTTGTGCTCTTCACCGTCCAACATCCCCTGGAGTTCACCACCTCGCCGCGCCGTTCTGCCCGGAGCGAGCACTTGTCGCCTTTGCGGTTCTCCGAGGTTTGCCGCCGCCGTAGTCACCGCTGATCTGCGTCTGGTCGTCCTATGGCTTCCACTTGATGTCCCTTTGGTCCTTCATCTCCCCTCCGACGCTAATCTACCCCGGAGGAGCGCCGCCGTCGAGGCCACGCGCGCGCACGTCTTCTGCAACACTGCAGGCAACGCGCACAGCAGCACCCTGCACGATACCTGCAGTACCGAAGTTCCCACTCATCTACTGGCCTACATTGATCGATTTAGGCACCTAACCTCGCACTAATGGAAATAGGGCACTTCCATATTTCAGTAGGATCAAACGGCGCATGAAACGGAGGAGTAAATCTCTGGAAATCATCCTCCAAAATCGAGGCAATCTCGCAGAAAATCTGTCAGAAAATTCAGTGACGCCATGTTCAGTTTCGACCAACTTTCTCCTGTTCGTCACTGTTTTACCGTCACTAAAGCCCTCCTCCGGAAATGTGGAATATCGAGATTCGCAGCGGATTGCTCGCCATCATCATTCGAAAATTGAATCAGCTAGCCATATTCACGTACAATCTTCAGTTTCTTCAGAGTTATTCGCTCCAGATTTTGCATCCAGCCCCCTTGATCTATTATCTCCTCAGCCCGCAGCCCCTGCTCTGCCACTTGAAACACCTACAAGCCTCTGCCTCGTCAGCGCCCAGTCCACATCCTTGGCTCACTCGTCTGTGTGTGGGTAAGTTACCTCCCAGTAACAAAAACCCTTGGTGATTTCTAAATTCAAATAAAAAAATCAGAATATGAATATATATGAATTGCTTCATAATTTTCAAATGCTTTTGAATTTGAGTATTTTGCCAACATGAAATCTGCTTTATTTTTTTACATGAATTCAAATGTAAATCCAAAACTTTTCAAATTTAATGCAAACTAGTCAAACCTTTGACTTTGATACCTTTTAATATAATTTGACTTTAATATTGTTTTAAATTTATAAATTCAAATAAAAATATATATATTTGAATCAGAAAAATATAAGGATTATGAATATGCTATTTATAATATATTTTGAGCATTTTAAAAATTTGAATTAATTTAAATGCTTACAAATGCCATTTCTTAAATATTGCTTAACTTTAAATTTGTAACTCTGAATTCGATGAGATGTCTAAATCGATTAGCTCGACGAGCCCGTTCTAACTATGCATTTCATGATATGAACTGAAGCATGCATCATATAAATATTATTGGGAAGCAATGTTTATGGGAGCAAAACATGACTAAAAACCTAATAAAATGCTTCCATCTTTTACCCCGCACCTCACCCATGCCATGTTATGCTATGCCATGTAAATTGTGCATCATTCCATCATGGCATACTTATTTGCTTGTTGCATATGACTTATATGATTGTGCTATGTATTTATTTTGGCCCCTTGTGTGTTTGGTTTTTATCCGGATAGACGCTGAGCAAGGAGAACATTAGGAGCCTCAAGAGTATTAGCCGGATCCATCTTATTCGGCAACTAAACTTCCAGGCAAGCATTTCCCCATGATTGCACTACATATAGTACCTATTGCACCTATCTTATTCTTGCATCATGAGTCGCGATCCGAATTAAATTGAATCCCAAGTATTGCATAGCCTTTACTTTTAAGCTCCACCGAAGCTTGTTCCCTCTATCCTATGAGCCATTACTATAGGAGTTGTTTGAGCCATGCGAGTCATAGAATTGCATGTGTAGGGTTTGTGAGAGTCTTTGAATAATGAGGTACCTAAACTACTGAATTGAGTAGTAATGGGATAACTAATGAAAGAGGCATCGGTGGGCAATATCTGCTATTTGGTTCTTTATGTTCACTTGTGTCCCGTAGGACCCTGAGTACTTGATTCTTGTTCCTTGACTATCGCACTATCCGCATGTGGGACCATGAATCCCCTTAATCCTAGCTTGAGTCATACTTAATTTCTTGGGGCCACAAGTAGTTTGGGGTGTTATTACTATCATGTACTTATGTCATGCTTTACTTCTCATTACTATTGTTGCTCGATGAGCGTTTACTATTGTACTATTTTGGAAAGTGGAATGTTTTTGCGGTATCGACAAACCCAGTCACACTTTGGCTTCATAGTCGTTTACATCCATTATAACAAACCTATGGGTCCGTGTCAGAGATGACCAACTTTATCGCGGGTTGCTTAGTGGGGTGGCCCCCTGAAATCAAATATGAATCTTGTGAATTCTTTGTCATGATGCCTCATTGGGTTTTCATTTGGTTTTTCCGAGGTTGATCGTGCGTGTGTTGCTATTTTTGCACCCCTGCAGGGTAAATCTTTCTGAAAGCCGTGTCCGCGGTTATGGACGACTTGGGGCACAGTTTCTCGATCATAGACAAGCATAACTAAAGTACCGCTTTTAAATTGACTAAAACTTGACTAGTAATAGTGTAATATTTATGAAATGGATGGGCTGTTCTTCCGCCTTATCATTCGGGTACGGGGAGGTGGGCGACTGTAATGCCCCGGAAAATATTCCAAAATAAAATATTGTGTTATTTTATTTTTCGCAGCATCATGACATCATCATGCATATTTTACCCGTAAAATTATTTTATCAAACCATATTTGTTTTACCAAATATCCATGTGGTTTAACCCGTCTCTTGTTCTTATTTTAAAATTAAAACAAATAATATTTCTCGCAGCAAAAGCTTTCCTTGTTTTATAAATAAAATTAGGCTAAAGACCCGCTAAAGTTTTAGCCTAAAACTAGCCACATCTAGTCTACTCTGGCCTATATAATACTTCAATCTACCTCTTCTTTATCTTTTCAACCCTAATGACCAAATCTTTGCCGTTTGCTTCATCCATTAGCTAGCAAAAATCCCCACACTCACCCTGGCCACCACACCATACACTCACGCGCTCAGCACACAACGCACGCACACACCCAGAACTTGTCACGCCACACACGCGACACACCCCACACACAACGCACGCACTCGCCCGGCCCCACCACGACACAACACGCACACGGCACAGTGCACGCGAGCGACCCAATCCCCATCCCGCAATCCTCGGCCTCCCTGGCTCGCTCCCCTCGATCCTTTGGCCGCCGTCGCCTGGTACTCCTCTCGCCAGCGAGCTCCGCGCCGCCCCCGTCAGCCTCCCTCTCCTCTTCACCGCTTCCCCGTCGGACCGAGCGCCACCCTGGACGCGACCCCGCCGCCGGCCGCGCCTCGCCACCTCCTCGCCTTCCTGTTTCCTCTCTGCCCTGAGCCGGCCTCCACCTAGTCTGCCCCGCAACCAGAGGTCGATCCCACACTGCTGCTTCATCTCCTCTACACCCCGTGCGTCGCCTCTCCGACCTCGTCCCCAATGTGGGCGCCCACAGCCTCGAGCTCGCCGCCCCATGCGTGCTCAACCGCCGGACGTCCTTCCCCACCTTGCCGTCTGTGTCTCGCCGCCGACCGCCGCTAGTCCCTGACGCCTTCCTGAGCTCGTCACCCTCTCGCTGCTTCATGCTAGACATGTGTTCGAGGTAATGCTTGAACGAGTCAAGGCCTCCCTTGCGCCTGGACACACCCGAGGAATCCTTCTCTGTATGCTAGTGTTGGCCTTTGCCTGTATGTTGGTGATGTTTTGTATCTTGAGGCTTTGTCTGTTAGCCAGTACCCGATAGAGTGAGAGGATGTGCGGATTAACAACAAGATCTCCCGGCCGACAAGGCCGGTTTGATGCCGATAGTTCTGAGGGATGCACATGGTGCCGCTCAAGACCCTTCCAGGACCCCAATCCTGAAGACCGAACCCTGCATTGGCGTCGTGTTCTTCTTCACGGATGCCGAGACCCCGAAGCCCCGCTCTGAAGACTGATCCCGCCGAAGACCGAACCCGATCCCTCGAGAACCAAGATCTTCGACCCAAAACGTGCGACCCCTTTCTCAAGACCCATATTTTTTATAATATATAATATATATCTGATGCATATAAATTTTTCATGCTTGCATACATATTTGTGTGGTTTGGGGGCATTATGCCGATTCATCTCATAATTAAATATGGAGACCATATGCGGGTTATATTTATATTATCTCGACTCCATTTAAATTTGTGTAGCGAACTGATGCCATGCTTTGCCTTATTAATTCAACATTTAATATGCGGGGTAGTTAAATAACTTGAACCTTTTATTTAAATGTCAGGATCCCGATTCCGCTTAATATTGCTAAGTGGGACCGCATATTGCCATGTCATGCATCATATCATAAACATGCTGTATCTTCTGCCGTAGTATTAAATATTGCATCGGTTGCTATTTCTAGTGTTTGCCTCTTCACTTGATAGGACGATGAGCCGATGTGAGATACGACAAGCCTCTGGTTTCCCGACTTTGTCTCACAGGCGAGCATTCCTCCCCTTCTACCTATTTTACATTTATAGTCTTTACTTCCTTCTTTTGATCTATTGCTATCCTTATTGTCGATGCTATAGTACCGTACCTTTATTTACATGCTCCACTATATGGCCTTGGTTATCCCATTGCCTTGTTTGATTAGCTAGCTTTGTCCTTGCGAGTCATAGGCATGCTTAGTATCGCTCTCATACAGGTGGAACATGATACTTGGATGTTGATGGTGATAAGATAATTAAATTGGTGATGTTGGTTATGGTTATGGTTCCACCTAATGATAAGGCCCCGGCAGGGACCACCTTTGGGAACTGCTTGAGCCGATCTAGGACCCGTTCGTTCTACGATACCAGTTCTGAGTTGATCGCGCTAACCAAACGTGGGGCCTCTGGGATCCCCCCTCAACTACCGGCACTATTCGTATATCCAGAGGGTTACAATTGGTTTTCCATTTGGTGCATATGCATAATATGTCCTCGGACATGGGTGAGTTGATTTGTCTTCGGACTGGATATTTTGGTGGATTGCCATGGCTTGCATATATAAATCGCGGTACACGGTGGCGGAACCCACGGTGTGTACAAGTTACCCCGCAGGGCCCGATCCACCAGTAGGCGCAAACGTTGTGCCTTCCTTGAGAATCGTCGTACCTCTTGGTTGGTTCCCCACAGTAGGTGATGCCTCTGGATATGCGCGTAGTTATGGGATAGTTCTTGTTGCGAGATTCGGATGGCACGCGTAATATGTTGCCTGAAGGGTTGAGCATGCGTTTGGGTACAGTAGTGCACCCCTGCAGGGTAAATATTTTCGAGAAGCCGTGTGTCCACGGTTATGGACGCCTCGGGAGTACAGTGTCATGATCATAGACAACACCACTAATGTTTTGCCCCTAATAATATGATTAGTAACTAGCCTTATCAACTAAACACCTGCTTAACTAAAGTTGCCACCGTGTGTGTTCCGCAAGGGGACTTCCTCGACTGGTCTTCGAGGGGGAAATCTTCGGATGGGTTATGTTTGGTGTTATATTATGCTATCGTGTAGTGCTCTCTTATCTCGCTCTAATAGCCGAAGTTGTAGCGTGTCTCTATAAGTTAGATAGTGCAAGCTTTGCTGCCGCTGAGCCCACCATACCTATGTAGGCGAGGACCGCCGAATTCCAGTCTCGCCGTGTACTGGCCTCAGTACTGACCGCTCTCTTTCTGTTTTCCTTTGCCCTTTGTCGGCATCCTTTTGGCTTGACAGGTATGTGATTGACGACGTTAGCAAGGTTACCCTTCCGGCTTGGCCTGGGCAGGGTTGGACACCATTTGGTTATTCTTCAGGACTCTTAGTCCCATTTGGATCTTGTCCGTACTCGGATACTATCTTGCTTTCTTCTTGAGTTGTATCTTCGTATTGTATATTTTGTATCCTTGACTCGTTGAGTCGTTGTTGTATATATAAGTTCTTGTGGACTCTGTTGTAAACTACTGTGATGTAACTACTTGTATTCAAATCCCACCCACACGAAAGTGTCTGGTGGGCGCCTTTGAATCGTTTCTATGCGGGTTTTGGCGGGAAATGCCGAGATCTGCATAGACCCGATTCGGGGCGTTACAAGTGGTATCAGAGCCAAGTTTTACGATACCCCACTGGTCCAGCCTGTAGGTCAACCTTGCCAATGGCCGATGTCTAGTGTCAAAACTATTTTTCTACAAATGCGTTGGATAGATCTGATTAGCTCTGATTTTACTCCTTACCTCCATTCTTTCCCCTCTTATCTTTGCGTGTTTTGATCTGGTCTCTTATCTTCTTCAAGTCCAGGATTTCTCGCGGTTAGGTTTTTGTCGTACCTTTAGGGTTCTTCTTCCTTCCTTTTGCAACGGTGGAGCTACATTTGGTTCTTTTCCTATCTGACCTCCCTTCATACATTTCTAAAGTTTTCCAAATACTGATTGTCAAGATCTTCCGCCTGAATTCCGAGAATCTAGTTGCATGATCCTCCTATTTAGGTACAGAGTAATGCTTTGAGTGCGGGATGGAGTCATGACGATACCACTACTCATATCATTCGCTCTTATACATTGAGTGGTGGATCCATGTGACTTTTACTCCTTCCACAGGAGTTAAAGGTGGCTTTACTTTTGAGACCTTTAATTCCGCCTAGCCTCTCCGGAGTGTTTCCTTGAAGAACGCAAGCAACACCCCCTTGTTGGTGGTTTCGACGATTTCAAGATGGAGCAACAAGTCTTGTTAGTGGTGTCGCAACCATCAACCTGATGCAAAAAGATCTGATCATCAACCCCCTCCCCCCGGTGCCTTTGCTTGGATCTCGGGACGAGATCCCTTGTTAGTGGTGTCGAGTTGTAATGCCCCAGAAAATATTCCAAAATAAAATATTGTGTTATTTTATTTTTCGCATCATCATGCATATTTTACCCGTAAAATTATTTTATCAAACCATATTTTGTTTTACCAAATATCCATGTGGTTTAACCCGTCTCTTGTTCTTATTTTAAAATTAAAACAAATAATATTTCTCGCAGCAAAAGCTTTCCTTGTTTTATAAATAAAATTAGGCTAAAGACCCGCTAAAGTTTTAGCCTAAAACTAGCCACATCTAGTCTACTCTGGCCTATATAATACTTCAATCTACCTCTTCTTTATCTTTTCAACCCTAATGACCAAATCTTTGCCGTTTGCTTCATCCATTAGCTAGCAGAAATCCCCAATCCACTCACCCTGGCCACCACACCATACACTCACGCGCGCAGCACACAACGCACGCACACACCCAGAACTTGTCACGCCACACACGCGACACACCCCACACACAACGCACGCACTCGCCCGGCCCCACCACGACACAACACGCACACGGCACAGTGCACGCGAGCGACCCAATCCCCATCCCACAATCCTCGGCCTCCCTGGCTCGCTCCCCACGATCCTTTGGCCGCCGCCGCCTGGTACTCCTCTCGCCAGCGAGCTCCGCGCCGCCCCCGTCAGCCTCCCTCTCCTCCTCACCGCTTCCCCGTCGGACCGAGCGCCGCCCTGGACGCGACCCCGCCGCCGGCCGCGCCTCGCCACCTCCTCGCCTCCCTGTTTCCTCTCTGCCCTGAGCCGGCCTCCACCTAGTCTGCCCCGCCACCAGAGGTCGATCCCACACTGCTGCTTCATCTCCTCTACACCCCGTGTGTCGCCTCTCCGACCTCGTCCCCAACGTGGGCGCCCACAGCCTCGAGCTCGCCGCCCCATGCGTGCTCAACCGCCGGACGTCCTTCCCCACCTCGCCGTCTGTGTCTCGCCGCCGACCGCCGCTAGTCCCTGACGCCTTCCTGAGCTCATCGCCCTCTCGCTGCTTCCTGCTAGACATGTGTTCGAGGTAATGCTTGAACGAGTCAAGGCCTCCCTTGCGCCTGGACACACCCGAGGAATCCTTCTCTGTATGCTAGTGTTGGCTTTTGCCTGTATGTTGGTGATGTTTTGTATCTTGAGGCTTTGTCTGTCAGCCAGTACCCGATAGAGTGAGAGGATGTGCGGATTAACAACAAGATCTCCCGGCCGACAAGGCCGGTTTGATGCCGATAGTTCTGAGGGATGCACATGGTGCCGCTCAAGACCCTTCCAGGACCCCAATCCTGAAGACCGAACCCTGCATTGGCGTCGTGTTCTTCTTCACGGATGCCGAGACCCCAAAGCCCCGCTCTGAAGACTGATCCCGCCGAAGACCGAACCCGATCCCTCGAGACCCAAGATCTTCGACCCTAAACGTGCGACCCCTTTCTCAAGACCCATATTTTTTATAATATATAATATATATCTGATGCATATAAATTTTTCATGCTTGCATACATGTTTGTGTGGTTTGGGTGGATTGCCATGGCTTCCATACATAAATCGCGGTACACGGTGGCGGCACCCACGGTGTGTACAAGTTACCCCGCAGGGCCCGATCCACCAGTAGGCGCAAACGCTGTGCCTTCCTTGAGAATCGTCGTACCTCTTGGTTGGTTCCCCACAGTAGGTGATGCCTCTGGATATGTGTGTAGTTATGGGATAGTTCTTGTTGTGAGATTCGGATGGCACGCGTAATATGTTGCCTGAAGGGTTGAGCATGCGTTGGGTACAGTAGTGCACCCCTGCAGGGTAAATATTTTCGAGAAGCCGTGTGTCCACGGTTATGGACGCCTCGGGAGTACAGTGTCATGATCATAGACAACACCACTAATGTTTTGCCCCTAATAATATGATTAGTAACTAGCCTTATCAACTAAACACCTACTTAACTAAAGTTGCCACCGTGTGTGTTCCGCAAGGGGACTTCCTCGACTGGTCTTCGAGGGGGAAATCTTCGGATGGGTTATGTTTGGTGTTATATTATGCTATCGTGTAGTGCTCTCTTATCTCGCTCTAATAGCCGAAGTTGTAGCGTGTCTCTATAAGTTAGATAGTGCAAGCTTTGCTGCCGCTGAGCCCACCATACCTATGTAGGCGAGGACCGCCGAATTCTAGTCTCGCCGTGTACTGGCCTCAGTACTGACCGCTCTCTTTCTGTTTTCCTTTGCCCTTTGTCGACACCCTTTTGGCTTGACAGGTATGTGATTGACTATGTTAGCAAGGTTACCCTTCCGGCTTGGCCTGGGCAGGGTTGGACACCGTTTGGTTATTCTTCAGGACTCTTAGTCCCATTTGGATCTTGTCCGTACTCGGATACTATCTTGCTTTCTTCTTGAGTTGTATCTTCGTATTGTATATTTTGTATCCTTGACTCGTTCAGTCGTTGTTGTATATATAAGTTCTTGTGGACTCTGTTGTAAACTACTGTGATGTAACTACTTGTATTCAAATCCCACCCACACGAAAGTGTCTGGTGGGCGCCTTTGAATCGTTTCTATGCGGGTTTTGGCGGGAAATGCCGAGATCTGCATAGACCCGATTCGGGGCGTTACAGCGACCGATGTTTATTTATATTGATATATATCTGATTGGTAATTAACTGTTGTTTAATTAACGAGCATATGTCTATCTTTGGTTAGGCGGATGTTGTAGCGTATCTCTATAGAACTGCTAGGTTTTATTTTCGCTGTAGTTGCGTCACCCTCAGGTCGATCCCTTTAGATGCATAAAGACTTGCTGACTCCCTTAGGGTCTCACACGATAAAATATTGGTTTAGATGGACAGGTATCTCCGCAGGAAGACTACTGGGTCGAGGAGACCGCTGCTGGTGACAATGATCGTCTGGTGTAGAGATTCTGGGGATGGAGATCCGTGAGATCTGTGGGTGGGATGTGCTTATTTTCAGGGCATCTTATGCCAATTTGCTTCTTATCCATACTCGAATATTGTCTTCCGTTTCTGCTTGATATTCTGATGTGTGATGTATGAGGATGTATCCTAACTATTAGCTATCTAGTATTTTGGATCTTGTCGTATGGCGTTGAATATTTCTATTTCTTTTAGATGTATTGGCTCTGATGTACTCTTGTATGTCCCTAACATACACACCTGTGTATGGTTTGTTCACATGACTGTCGACTACGCCGCTCGCACTTGATACGATGTTCTTGCAAAGTGGATAGGGTGGCGGCCGGTATCGTGCCCTGCTCCTCTTAGACGGGCCTGCACGTGGGTGGCCTTTGGTCCTCCGCGGTAGTACCACCTTATGCACTTTGGGTTCGTCCTGGATTGTTGCTTAGAGCATAGTGTCTGAGGTATTACATCTGATATTAGAGCCATTCCGCCCTTTAGGGTCTCAGCCAAGATGGTCGTTGTCAGTTTAGCAAATATTTTTGGTAGTTATGTGTATTAGGGAAAAACTAAACGTGAGAGTAGGACTGCTTCCATTTTTCTTCTTACCCTCCCACCCACCCTTTTCTGATAAAGAAGTGTAACGTTTATCAATCCTCTTCTAAAAATTCAAACTAGGATTCACGTGTTTTGGGTTTCCGTAGTACCATAGGATGTGTTTTTCAAATCCATTGTCTATCTTTTCCATCCAACCTTGTTGTTGCAATCTACCTATGGTTATCAACTGTTGGTACATTCTATACCGATAAGCTTGTTGTAAACCGACATGATTTATCCAATTCTTTGTAAATCGGTGCCATCTTGTTAAGGGTTTTCATCTTTCTCGCATGCTTTCACAGAATGTGGAGTTGCTAATCTCTATCTGGTAAGTTGTTTTTCACATCTATTGGTATTTTAATGCCGAAAAATGCAATTTTTTCTTTAATACATCTGTGTTTCCACACTCCTTTTCAGCCGTGTGTGATACAGTTTTCATCTTATTTTGTTAGCATGACCATGCTAACTCGATCTTTTGCTACCGGCGCTTCAATATGGAGTTTTACTTCATCTTCAAATTCTTTTGGGCCAAATACATAACGTGTGTCCATCTGGTGCTTGTGATTGTAATTTGGTTCTCGGTATAGCTATATGACGCTTATCATGAGTGGAATATGGTCAATGCTATCAATCTAATCCCCCCATTGATGGCGGCTATCTCTTGTGAATTTGAGTCATACCATGATCATATCTATATCATATTCAAGTATCTTTGGCAATCCAGAGGTTTGTTCGGACACTTTGGTGGATTATCATATGTTTATCATACTTTGCATCTGTTGAACTCCATATCTGCAAGGTTCTCTTTGATCCGAGAGAATCTCATTCTTTCACGATAGCTCTTCTTAAGTGTATGAGTTATCATCGGTTCATATCCAAATCTCTCATATTTCAACCGGTGATCCGATCAATAATATGAAGAAGCCAGCATCCCTTTTCTTATTCGAAGGGGCGGATAATATATTATTTCAATACATCTTTTCAACACAATCTGTGCTTGTAGGGTTGATCTTTCGTGGTGGTATGACGATATTCTCGCCTATTCTATATCTAGGGAAGAACATGAAGAACATCTTCTTCTCATCCTCTCAATCTTCGAGAACACCACCTGTGCACAAAGTTCTCAAAGTGTAAATCCCGACTTTTTAAAGTCACCTATCTCGATCACGTCCTTCTGCTAAAGACATTGCTACAACTCTGGAATCATCGAATCAATTGTTCATTCTCATCTATCATCAAATTCCAACCAACTCTGGAGCTTTATCCTCGGTTCGACTGCTTCGTTGAATACTTCCTTAAGACGGCCAAATCTCGCTCAATTCGTTTGGTCTTCCTCTCATCAAGAAACCAGTTGAAACCCCCTTGCTTTATCTTCTATCCTATCTGCGTCAGACGCCACGAAGACTTTTATGATGTTTTGCAATTCCTCTATTCAAGACCTTGGTTCTTTTATCGTTCTATCTATTGAATCCTTCATTTTTCTCCGTGATCTTCATTCATATTTTCGGTTGGCTTGCGACTTTGGACACACCGACAACATCATCATCCTTATCTATCTTGGATCAAACGAATTGTTTGCATCAATCTTTGTTTTCTTATGGAGCTTCATAAGTTTCTCCTTGTCAAGATCTTCAGTCTAAAATTCTAAGAGTTGGGTTGCACAATTTTCCTATTCATGATGTATGGTGTAATGATTTGGATGCGGGATGGAGTAGCTACCATACCACTACTCTCATCATTCACTCTTGTACATTGAATAGGTGGATTAATGCAATTTCACTTATTCCATGGAAGTCAGAAGTGGCCTTTATCCCTCAAGACGTTTACTCCCGTCCTTGTTTTACCGGTGTGTTCTCTAAAAAATGTAATCAATAATCTTTTGTTGGTGGTCTCATCTATTTCAAGATGGAGCAAAATCTTCAATAATCTGGTGGAAGAAAAGGCAGATCTTCTCCGTCTTCTTCATTCGACCAGCGTTCTACATCTTCATACAAAATGGATGGAAGTTATATCTAACTTCTTTTCGACTATTCTTTTCTTTTGGTAAAGCCAATTATTGTTGCTGCCATCAATCAAAAAATCTATTGCAATAATCTCATGGTGAAGGAAAGCAATAAACATCCCCTACAATAAACTCCAGATATTCATCATTCTAATTCTTCCTCAGGATTCAACCATAAACTCGTGTAACTCTTTCTCGAGGAGATAAATCAGCGCAACTCAATTGTGTGATCCTTTGGTACTTACCGGCAATCTGAGAATTCAGGAACTCAAATCTTTTCATTGATATCAAGAAACTCTATTGTTTGAAGGTTATAGTGTTTCTCCAAACTTTATTTCTTAAATCTAAGGGAACAAACAATGCTATTTTCATAGCGCTTGATAATTTCTTGAAAGTCATTCTTTTCTTCTGGCGAAAGGAAGAATCGTCTGCACATGTATTTGTTGATCTTTAGTCCTAACGATATGTCTTTCATCTCTCTTCGATTCATCGTCTTCTCAAGTTCTTTCAAGAAGTAGTCGAATTCTTTATCATGTTCCTCGAGAGCACCTGATCTATGTCCATCCAACTGTGACACCCCCAGGATTAGGGCTAAACAAATCCCAGACCTCCGTCTGACATAAGATTAACCTTGAGCTTGAGGATATCCAGTGAAGAATCGGTATCACATCAGTGACCCTACAACACAAAATTTATTACAGCAAGATCATAACTGAGCAAAGAACCAAATTATTACAAGCAGAGGTCACTAACCACAAACATCAAACAACGGAAGGCAAATTATTATATTAAGTATAGCAAACTTAACAAATGGCCTAAGAAGCCTGAAACATAATGATGACGTCCTAGCCCATACATTCCAGGCTGCCAGCCGGGAACCCCAAGCTACTCGTCGGTGTCAATGTAGTACGGAACTCGTCTTCAGGGGAACACTTACTCTGCTACAAAAGTATCAACAAAGCAAGGGTGAGTACAGGGTGTACTGCGCAAGACTTATGGTTAGTGGATGTAACACCCCAGCTTTAGATAATCATTATTTAGGGTTGATTGTGCATTGCATGAGCATCATCTCTTTAAACTTTGCATTAAAGAAGAATAAGCAAAACCCTAAACCCTAATCCTTTTCTCTCTATTTGAGATCAATTCAAATAGTTTTGATTTTGAAAACTACCAAATTTATTGAAGCCCAAATGGACTAGTAGGGCTCCACAACATTTTAAATGTTTTACAAACCCTCTGGTAATTTTTGAATGATTCAAAAACATTTTGGAAATTCAAATACAAAGAGGAAAACACAAATCAGGAAAAGAGAAATGTTTTTTAGAAATAAAAAGAGCAGCAGCCTTGTCAGGCCCAGCCCAGCTCCCTTCTCTTCTCTCCTCTCCTCTCTGCCGCCCACCTGCGCAGCCGCCAGCAACCGCCACGGCCCATCCTTGGCCCAAGTCAGGCCCGTACCCCTTAGGCCACCTAACCCTATCGTCCTCCTCGCCGATGGATCCTGGAAGCAGCTCGGTGGCCGCTCGCCCGCCGTCGGCGAGCGCGAAGATGCGCGCCGCCGCCCCCGGACGCCTACAAGTGTCGCGGCCTCGACGAAGACGAACCCTAGATGCCACTTCCTCCCTTCCCCTTCCTCTCTGGCTCTCGCACGCGCAAGTCCGAAACCCTAGCTTTGCAGACCGCCGTCGCCCTGCCGCCTCCGGCCTCCCCGAGCCATGCCGTGACGCCCAGGAGCTCCGCCTCGTAGCCATGACCTCCCTCGTCAACGAAATCGGACTCACGCGGCTGGAATCGATCGTAATGGACCCGTCTTCCCGAGCATCGGTCGCCACCATCGTCGTCGATTGCGGCCGTTTCGGGCCGCCCCGAGCTTCACCGATCCTCCCACCGCAACCACGGTGAGCTGCTAGTCACGCCAGCATCCTCCTCTGCTCCCCTCGCTTCCTGGTTTGTCCTCCCGCCGTGCGCGACTGTCCGCCGCCGCAGAAGCTTGTCGGGAACACTTTTCCGGCGACCTTTTCCGAGCGGTGCCGCCACTATTTGGCCCAGCGTGCACGCCCGCATCTAGCACACCCCTCCTCGCCTGCCCACGCGGTCCCAATCGCCCGATCCATCCTCCACCTGCAAGCTCCCCATTGCTGATGTCATGGTGACATCATCATGAGGTCATAATTCTCTTTTGTTATTTGTAAATGAATTCTGTAATTGTTTTCAGTAAATAAAAAATACCTGACGGGTGGGGTCCAGATGTAAGTGTAATAAGTATTTTCAGAAATGTTTTTGATTAATAAAAATGTTTAAATAATTCTCAAATGTAAATTATTTTATAATATTCCAAAAATGATTTAAATGAATTAAAATTGGGAAAAATCGTAACTAATTCATTTTAAATCAGAAAAATACAAATAATATATCAAAATGTTCAGAAAAATGAAACCTATCTAACTAAGCTACAATCATGCATTGTTAAGCAACTTTTATGACAAGTTTAATTAGAAGAACAAACTAACCCCTCTCATATGCATCTGGAGTTTCCCCGAGCTAGGGTTTTCACCCCTCGGAACCCCGATTAAACTGCCGAGCATGTTTTAGGGTTTCAATTCAATGCAACTCAACTTGTCATATCATCATTCTTGTTTGAGCATTGCATCGATGCCATGTGTTGAATGTTTCCCTTTCTTTCCGGTGATTTGGTTCTTCCCGGTAGAATACGATATCGAGATCGAGATCGAAGCCCGAGGACAACACCATCGAAGATCGAAGATCGACGAACAATACTTGACCAATTATAACAAGTCAAGTACAAGGCTCTCGAAGATCTGCTTATCTGCTATCAACTGGCAAAGGCAAGCATAGCCCCACCATGATACAATCCTATGATTTCGAAAGCATTTCAATTCTTGCCATGTTGCATACGATTCTACTATGGTCTTTTATCGATAGATAGAGTATCCTATCTATTGCATACTCCCTTTGAGCTTATATTACCTGATCCACTGCTCCCAGCATAACTAGGTTTGGCGTGTGTGCACCGCTAGAGCTTATATCTGTGTCCTGCTTAGCCATGCATAGCTGTTGAGTCTGGTCCATCCAGATGATGTATCAGATGCAGATAATCTAGTATGACAGGAGAACGTGATAAGATGAGGTTACTGAAATGAGATTAAACATGCTAAGGCTTGTATGGGAGGCCATGGTAGGATGTGGTTTTTCTAGTCTCATGCTCGCCACCCTTAGGACCCTGGGTTCTTTCCTCTTGAACCAAGACGAGCGTACAACCACACGGGGTAAATGGGGACCCCATGATTGACTAACTTGCCTAGTGGATTCCATGAGTCACATAGTTTGGGCGTTCCATTCGACATATGCATTGAAAATGTTTTCGAAAGAAGGAGGTGAAGGAGGTGCATTCATAACAGGTAGGGAAGCGTGGCCGCGGCTGCTTGGGGTTGATGGCGCCCCTGGTAAACCAACCTCGCCTCACATCTTTAAGTACCGACTTAAGGATTTGACCCGTTACGGCGGAACAATACTTATTGCATGACTCATGGTCTTGGCGAAAGCAACGTAAAGGTCGTGTCCAACCACACCCTCTGTCAGCACACCAAGGAAGTGTGTCAAGTGGCAATAAGAGTCGGTTGGTACGTGTGGGTAAAGTTGTACACCCCTGCAGGGTAATAATATTTCGGAAAGCCGTGTCCACGGTTATGGATTGAAAGAACATTTCTTAATCCCTAGTGTTTTGTGTGTTAGATAACAATACCAAGGATCATTTAATGTGTGTTGAAGTGTTGCAGCTCTATTTGAGAACAAAGGGAAAAGGACTCTGCCTTTGGGGGCGGATAATCCGGCCCCACCAGGGGGGCGGATAATCCGCCCCTCCCTTGGCCCAAGCAGGCGCAAGCCCCAGAAGGGGGGCGGAATTTTGGCCGGATTTTCCGGCCCCGCCAGATAATCCGCCCCTCAGGGGGGCCGGATAATCCGCCCCCCTACTCATCGCCAAGGCGCAAGCCCCAGAGAGGGGGCGGAGTTTTGCCCGGACTTTCCGGTCTGGCCGGATAATCCGCCCCTCAGGGGGGCCGGATTATCCGCCCCCCAAGAACTTCACCAAGCTTCACCAAGGCGCAAGCCCCAGAGAGGGGGCGGAGTTTCCCCCGGAGAATCCGCCCTTGGGGCGGAGTTTTCCCGGGGGGCGGATAATCCGCCCCCAAAGTTGTGCAACGACCAGATCTGGGGAGGGGGTATTTAAGTCAGCCATCCCCCTCCTGCCAGAACTCTTGATTCACCTCGAAAAAGAACAGATCAGATCTGAAAGCTTTATCCAAGAGTGCTCCACCTAGATCCACCCAAAGGCCCCATCCCTTGGGGAATCGAAGGAGGAGAAATCGATCTTCATCATCAGCAATCAAGCGCTTCATCTCCTCTCCATTCATTTGGAGAACCTCCGATCTAGTATTTCTTGAAAATATCTAGATCCTCGTTTTTGTTTATATTGATAAACCTTGTTCTTGTGGAAGCTTGTTGTCATCTCGGGAGCCCCCAATTCGGTTGTGGGTGTGTGCCCCGATAGTGTTGTAAAAGGCACTGGTTCCCGCCTCGAAGGGATCCAATAGTGGAGAAGGTGGATCAGGCCTCTCGTGGCGAGATCCATCGGAGAATAGGGTGAGGCCTATTGTGGCGTGGTGGTCTTAGAACCGCCCACCCCTCCAACGCAGATGTACTTCCCTTAACAAGGAAGGAACTACGGTAAAACAAATCCCTGTGTCTCCGCGTGCTCCACTACGGTTTCCTCGCTCCTCTTTTACGTGCTTAGTAGTTAGGGTTACATATAGGGAAATTCTCGTAGTTGCATATCTAGAGAATTTACTTTGTGTCAAGCCTAAAATTGAAAAAGTATTAAAAATTGGTTAGCACCTATTCACCCCCCCCCCTCTAGGTGCCCATACGATCCATTTCAATTGGTATCAGAGCCTCGGCTCTTATTTCAGGCTTAACCGCCTAAGAGAAGTATGGGTTCCAAGGGAGATGGGAGTGATGCTCCGGAGATAGTCACCATGAACGATCTCAAGACGTTGGAAACAACCTTGGTGAGTTCAATGGAGGCTAAGATGGAAGAGATGCGTCAATTGATAATGCGTCTCTCCACATCCGCAGCATCACCTCCATCTAACTCTGAGGATACCACTCCGCAATCCAAGGAAACGGGTAAAACTGTTTCCAAAGATAACGAAGTGGTAGGTGATGATACTAGCAAGAGCTCCTCCTCAAAAAAGGATAGCGGTAAGGATGGATACAATGAGGTTTCTCATGTGTATTCCCCTGATCCGCCGATTCCTCACCCACATATACATAATAGGGGTGATCCACCCAAACTTTCAGCATCTACTTTCTCTCAATGGCAATGTTTGATGAAATCTCATGTGTGCAGTTCCTCCATAGAGTTGTGGAAGATCATCGAAAATGGTCTTCATGTTGGAAATCCTAACAATCTCACAAGAAGAGAAGTGGTCGATAGCCAACTCAATGCTACAGCTCTACACATGATACAACTTGGTGTGGGTGAAAAAGACATGCCACACATTCAGCATCTTAGCACAGCTAAAGAAGCTTGGGATGCTCTCATCGACCTCTTCATCGGAAATGAAAGTATGAGAAGGAATAGATATGATGCCTTGAGCAATGAAGATGAAGGATTTTATATGCTGGATGGAGAAGACCACGAGGACATGTATAGGAGGCTCAAGGCAATAGCCACAACCTTCAGAAACCACGGTGCAGCTCATGTTAATGATGCTTGGATCAAGCACAAGTATGTCAGTGCTCTTATGCCATTTGAGCCCACAGATTTGAAAAGTCTCCAAGGTAGGCATAACTATCACCTCATGTCATCCAATGAGGTAATGCAAGAAATGGCCGCCTTCAAAGTGGTTGCCAAGAATGCCGAAGATGCTCGTGCTCGAGCTATGGGGATGCAAAAGGGGGTCAACATGGCTTTGAAGACTAGTGTGATTGATCATGATGAATATGCGGTAGAAGCTCTAGACTGTCCCGAAGATATAAAAAGGATCCACGGACAATACTTGACTCTTTATGCAAGAAACTTTTGGAAAGATCCAGCCAAGGCTAAAGCTGAACTAGATCGCAAGAGTGGAGCCTATGGAAGAAAAGAAAATGGTCCCAAGCTGAGAACATGCTTTAATTGTGGTGACCGGTTGCACTTCGTAGCTGAGTGTCCATATCAAAGTAGAGAGGATAATTGAGGAGGACTCATTTTCAAGGACAAATCAAAAGCTCCACGTAAGAAACAGTTTGTAAAGAAGAATGCTCCTTTCAAGAAGCAACCAAAGATTGTTCTAGTGGCTCAAGAAGAATATTCATCGGGAGTGAAGATGAGGACGAGGACGATAGCTCTCAAAAGGTGGCTGCTATAGCCACCACATCTACATCAACATCTCTCTTCGACTCTCCGAACGAAAACATCATCAACAAGAATGCTACTTGCCTCATGGCAAGAAGCTCCGAGGTAACTTCTTCTAACTCTTCTTTTCCCAAGGCTATGATAGACATGGATGATCCTGCTAGTCTTAAGGTTAAAGAAGAGATTATTGCTTTGGATTATTTCTATACTAACCTGCAAGGTGAGCACAAAGTTCGTTTTGAGGATCTTATGGATCAGCTGGGCCAAAACGAAGCACTCCTCGAAGAAAAGGGCAGAATTGAAAGGGAGGATGCAATGGAAATTGCATCCCTAAAAAATGCTCTTGAAGAAGAAGAAGAAGCTCGGGTCTCTCTTGAAGAGAGGCTTGAGTCTATGGAAGAGTCACATGAAGAAATTGTGACTAAACTTGTTAAGGAACGTGACAATGCTGTCACCAAGGCAAAGAAGTTAAAGAAGGAAAGGATTGACTTTGGGGCTGCTCATGATAGACTCTCCGAGGAATTGGAGAAACTTGACAATGCTCACAAGGCGTTGAAAAACGAGTTCTCTATTCTCAATGAGTCACATGATCAGCTTCAAAGTCGATTGGCCGAATATGATACTCCTAGCTCGTCCAACTCAACATATAGTAACAAGAAAAATGCTAGTGTGGAAAAAGGAGTGATCAAGGACATCACTACAAAGGACAAAGGTGTGCTTGATGAAGTCCTTGGCAAGCAAAGTTCAAATCATGGTAAAGAGGGACTTGGGTATGTCACCAAGTCCAAGAAGAAGAAAACCAAGAAGAACAAGACCAAGAATGTGCAATTAAAGACAAGCACCGTTGAGAAGGTTGTCACAAAAGAGAAGACTAATAATATTGGTTTTGCAGGGTCTCACAATCCGAATTATGAACTCTTTTGTGATGATTATGGCGATGTTTATGCTTATTATGTTGGTCCTTTTGATGAATATATTGCTTGGTCTATTTGGGTCCCAAAGACCCTTGTTACTAACATGAAAGGACCCATTGAAAAATGGGTACCTAAAACCAAGAAGTAATTTTCTTGCAGGGCTATGCTTCCGGTGGGTCGAAATGGGTGCTGGATAGTGGCTACACTAGTCATATGACCGGAATCAAGGAGATCATCACGGATATGCGTCCAAATCTTGATAATATCACAGTCTCCTATGGTGATAAGTCTAAATCTCAGGTATTGGGTCTTGGCAAGGTTGTGGTTGCCCACGATATCTCTCTCGTGGACGTCATGCTTGTTGAGACCCTTGGCTACAATCTTCTTTCTGTTCGTGCCCTTGGCAAGATGGGTTTTGTTGTTTTTATCGATGATGATTTGGTGGTACTCTTATGGAGCAAGTCTCTAAAGGTCTCTTTCATTGGATACGTCGAAAATGACATGTATGTGGTGGACTTCTCGGGGAAAACCACTTCGGGTCCGATGTGTCTATTCGGAAAGGCCAACGTGGGCTGGCTATGGCATCACCGTTTAGCCCATGTCAACATGAGAACTTTGCAAAGTCTCCAAAAGGGTGGCCACATACTTGGACTAAAAGACAATGTCTCTTTTGCCAAATATCGTGTTTGCAGGGCTTGTGTTGAAGGAAAAATGCATGATTCTCCCCACAAGAGGAAGACTATTGTGTCATCAAAGAGGATCTTGGAATTACTTCATGCGGATTTATTTGGTCCTCCTTCTCATGCAAGTCTTGGTGGGAAGAAATATTGCTTGGTCATCGTCGATGATTACTCAAGATATACATGGGTATATTTCTTCAAGCTGAAAAATGAGACTCAACAAACTGTCATCGACTTTGCCAATGAAGTTCAACGTCAACACAATGTTCCCATCTTGGCAATTAGAAGTGACAACGGCACAGAATTCAAGAACTACACTTTAAACGAGTTTCTTAGCGAAGAGGGGATTAGACACCAATATTCTGCTGCGTACACCCCTCAACAAAATGGTGTAGCCGAGAGGAAGAACCGGACTTTGATGGATATGGCAAGATCTATGCTAGCTGAATTCAAGTCTCCTTATAATTTTTGGGCTGAAGCCATATCCACTGCTTGTCACTCATCAAACCGGCTCTACCTTCAGAAGATCTTGGACAAGACCCCATATGAAATACTTACCGGTAACAAACCCAACATCTCATACTTCAGGGTATTCGGGTGTAAGTGTTTCTTTCTTATTAAAGGTGTCCGTTTGTCAAAATTTGAATCCAAGGCTTTAGAAGGTATTTTTGTTGGTTACGGTGCCGAATCCCACACTTATAGAGTCTACAACAAGCTCACTGGGATTGTTGTAGAATCTTGTAGTGTGGAGTTCGATGAAAATAACGGCTCCTTTGTAGGGAAAGTTGATGTTTGTGATGCAGATGTTGAAATACCCCAAGATGCCATAAGAAGAATGGGCGTGGGATTTTTCCGCCCCATTGAGGAACCCCTTGTGGCGGATCGGGAAGGACAATGCTCCACACATGTGGAGCCCTCATCTACACAAGATCAACAAGCTCCTACTGTTGGAGACAATCCTGCACCAACACCACAATCTGCTGAAGACCATCTGTCCACTGGACAAGCTGGTAGTCCTAGGCCGGACTATCCGCCCCCTCCAAGGGGCGGACAATCCGCCCCTGGCACTCCAACTCGTTCCAGGGGATCCGAAGGAGAAATCAACATCTCTGAAGCTCCCAGGCCGGATTCTCCGGCCCCCAGGGGCGGAGTATCCGGCCTTGGGTCTCCAACTCCAGTCAGGCTTTCTCAGGAAGATGGTTCTGGTACTTCACCTCCCAGGCCGGATAGTCCGGCCCCTCCAAGGGGCGGATTATCCGGGCCTGAAGAAAATGTTCAGCAACAATCTTCTGGCAGTAACGGTGACCAAGATCAAGGGCAGGGCAGTAATCAAGACAAGGATACAACTATTGAATCCACTCCTCCTAGAAACAATAAGGACACTGAGGCTCGTCGCAAGGCTCGTGCTGATCGGAACCTTGAACTAAGAGGTCACACTCTTGACAAGGTTTTTGGTGATCTACGACGAAGGGTATCCACTAGAAGAGAGCTTGCAAGCTTCTGTGATCATCAAGCTCACATTTCCATGGTTGAACCGAAGAAGGTTTTTGATGCTCTTGAAGACCCCGATTGGGTTGTTGCAATGCATGAAGAATTAAACAACTTCGAACGCAACAAAGTTTGGAAGCTCGTAGAAAAGCCAAAGGATTGCCGCAATGTTATCGGCACCAAGTGGATCTTCAAGAACAAACAGGATGAAAATGGCATTGTTGTGAGGAATAAAGCATGACTCGTGGCTCAAGGATTCTCTCAAGTAGAAGGAATTGATTTTGGCGAGACCTACGCTCCTGTGGCTCGCCTTGAGTCCATCTGTATCCTTCTTGCATATGCAGCCCATCATAATTTTAAATTACAACAAATGGATGTTAAGAGCGCTTTTCTTAATGGTCCTCTACATGAGTTAGTATACGTCAAGCAGCCCCTGGGGTTTGAGGACCCCAAATTTCCGAACCATGTCTACAAACTCGATAAGGCGCTCTATGGCCTTAAACAAGCCCCACGTGCGTGGTATGAGCACCTTAAAGAGCTTTTGCTAGACTGTGGATTCGAAGTTGGGAAAATCGATCCCACTCTTTTTACTAAGAAGGTTAATGGGGAGCTTTTTGTATGCCAACTTTATGTAGATGACATTATTTTTGGCTCTACTAACCAAGCTTTTAACGATGAATTTTCGAAGCTTATGACTGACAGGTTTGAGATGTCCATGATGGGTGAGCTCAGGTTCTTTCTTGGATTTGAGATCAAACAACTTAGAGAGGGAACCTTTATTAACCAAGCTAAGTACATCCAAGACATGCTTAAAAGGTTCAAGATGACGGATCTCAATGGCGTTGCTACCCCAATGCAAACAAAGTGTCATCTTGAGCTCAAACCCAAGGGTAAAGACGTGGATCAAAAGGTATACCGATCCATGATCGGCTCTCTCCTTTACCTTTGCGCATCTATGCCCGATATCGTGTTAAGTGTAGGAGTGTGTGCAAGGTACCAAGCCGCTCCTAAAGAAAGCCACTTAGTGGCAGTCAAGCGAATCTTCCGATATTTGGTTCATTCCCCAAATTTTGGGTTATGGTATCCCAAGGGTTCAAGTTTCTCTCTATGTGGTTACACTGATTCAGATTGGGCTGGTGACAAAGATGATAGGAAATCAACCTCTGGTGCATGCCAATTCTTGGGCAGGTCTCTAGTGTGTTGGTCATCAAAGAAACAGAATTGTATTTCACTCTCAACCGCCGAAGCTGAATATGTTGCTACTGCAAGTGCTTGTACTCAATTGTTATGGATGAGGCAAACTTTAAAGGAATATGGTGTCAATTGTGACAAAGTGCCTCTTTTATGCGATAATGAAAGTTCTATCAAAATTGCTTACAATCCCGTGCAGCATACAAGAACAAAACATATAGAGATTCGCAACCACTTTATTCGGGATCATGTTGCTCGTGGAGATATTGCTCTATCCTTTGTGAGCACGAAGAACCAACTTGCTGATATTTTCACGAAGCCCCTTGATGAAGCAAGATTTTGTTATTTGAGGAATGAGCTAAATATCATAGATTCAAGGAGCTTGGCTTGACTACCCTTGCACACTCACTTGCTCTTATTCATGTATTTGGTTTAGATGCGGGCATAGACATAGGGGGAGTGTGGTCCTAATTGATTGGGCCAACCCTCTCCACATAATGCCGAAAGCAAGTAAAATCATTTCCCTTAATATCATTTTGTGATATGTGGGTCATCGATGAGCATTGGTTTTGAACTCAAGATACATCTTCGCGGTGTCATTCCATGCGCTCCAACATGGTGGCTTCGGCCACCGCCCTCTTCCTCGAGAAGAGTTGGTTTTTCATGGGTCTCGTTGGATTTTCTTGCATATCTTTTGTTCTTATGGAAAACACACTCAAATTTGGCTTTTGATTGATTTGATTCTTGCAAATTTGGGTGTGAATTCTGGGTGTCCAGGGGCGTTAGCATCGCTCTTCTTCCTTTTTGGCATTTCGATGCCAAAGGGGGAGAAGTAGTTCTATTAGGTCTCGTGGATTTGCAAGGGTTGGGCACAAGCTTTTCGATTTTAGTCGCGTTTTTATTTGCTTGCTTGTGTCCTTTTTTCTAGGGTGAACTCAGTTGCTATTTGTGGTTGTTTGTGTAAGACTATGTCGTACTCCACAGTTTGGTACTATGTTTGGTATTCATGGATTTCTGGATTTATCTATCATGGACCCCATGGAATTCTGGAATTATGGAGCATATTTGATGGTATATGGATTCATGGGATTATCTATGTATACTTTGGCTATATTCTCATTCCGGTGGTATGACATTTTTTCCCAAACCTTAAAGTAGTGTACTCCCTAGTGTGTGTATTTGTATTCAAATGCAAATCTTAAATATGCACACATCTAGGGGGAGCGTCTTTCTTTATTTAAGGTGGCATTTGCCGTTTTTATTGCAAATCCTAGTATTGTCATCTAACACCAAAAAGGGGGAGATTGAAAGAACATTTCTTAATCCCTAGTGTTTTGTGTGTTAAATAACAATACCAAGGATCATTTAATGTGTGTTGAAGTGTTGCAGCTCTATTTGAGAACAAAGGGAAAAGGACTCTGCCTTTGGGGGCGGATAATCCGGCCCCACCAGGGGGCGGATAATCCGCCCCTCCCTTGGCCCAAGCAGGCGCAAGCCCCAGAAGGGGGGCGGAATTTTGGCTGGATTTTCCGGCCCCGCCGGATAATCCGCCCCTCAATTATCCGGCCCCCCTACTCATCGCCAAGGCGCAAGCCCCAAAGAGGGGGCGGAGTTTTGCCCGGACTTTCCGGTCTGGCCGGATAATCCGCCCCTCAGGGGGGCCGGATTATCCGCCCCCCAAGAACTTCACCAAGCTTCACCAAGGCGCAAGCCCCAGAGAGGGGGCGGAGTTTCCCCCGGAGAATCCGCCCTTGGGGCGGAGTTTTCCCGGGGGGCGGATAATCCGCCCCAAGTGGGGGGCGGATAATCCGCCCCCAAAGTTGTGCAACGGCCAGATCTGGGGAGGGGGTATTTAAGCCAGCCATCCCCCTCCTGCCAGAACTCTTGATTCACCTCGAAAAAGAACAGATCAGATCTGAAAGCTTCATCCAAGAGTGCTCCACCTAGATCCACCCAAAGGCCCCATCCCTTGGGGAATCGAAGGAGGAGAACTCGATCTTCATCATCAGCAATCAAGCGCTTCATCTCCTCTCCATTCATTTGGAGAACCTCCGATCTAGTATTTCTTGAAAATATCTAGATCCTCGTTTTTTGTTTATATTGATAAACCTTGTTCTTGTGGCAGCTTGTTGTCATCTCGGGAGCCCCCAATTCGGTTGTGGGTGTGTGCCCCGATAGTGTTGTAAAAGGCACCGGTTCCCGCCTCGAAGGGATCCAATAGTGGAGAAGGTGGATCAGGCCTCTCGTGGCGAGATCCATCGGAGAATAGGGTGAGGCCTATTGTGGCGTGGTGGTCTTAGAACCGCCCACCCCTCCAACGCAGATGTACTTCCCTTAACAAGGAAGGAACTGCGGTAAAACAAATCCATGTGTCTCCGCGTGCTCCACTACGGTTTCCTCGCTCCTCTTTTACGTGCTTAGTAGTTAGGGTTACATATAGGGAAATTCTCGTAGTTGCATATCTAGAGAATTTACTTTGTGTCAAGCCTAAAATTGAAAAAGTATTAAAAATTGGTTAGCACCTATTCACCCCCCTCTCTAGGTGCCCATACGATCCATTTCATGGATGACTTGGGAACAGATGGGAGATCATAGAGAACATGAACCTAATCATAAAACTTGGCAACTAATGTTTGTTAATGATGCTTCCTCATGGGTACGAGGGGGTGATCCTAGTTTCAGATGATGATGATTCGGTGGATATCAAAAGATGATGATCAATATTTCGGAGATGTCGCTCTCTTATCCCCTTTTAAAATACTCTTACTAGACGAGCTTATTCTCCCTCTTGTTTTATAAACGAAAGTGGCTTTATGCAAAACAACTCCACCAGCCATAAGTCTTGCGGAGTACACCCTGTACTCACCCTTGCTTTGTTGATACTTTTGGCAGAGTAAGTGTTCCCTAAAGATCAGTTTGGTACTACATCGACATCGACGAGTAGCTTGGGGTTCCCGGCTGGCAGCCTGGAATCTATGGGCTGGGACATCATCGTTATGCTCCAAGCCTCTTAGGCCATTTATTAAGTTTGCTATACTTAATAGCATAATTTTCTTTCCGTTGTTTGATGTTTGTGGTCAATGACCTCTGCTTGTAATAATTTGGTTCTCTGCTCGGTTATGAGCTTGCTGTAATAAATTTTGTGTCATAGGGTCACTGCTATGTTACCGATTCTTCACTGGATATTCTCGAGCTCAAGGTTAAGCTTATTTCAGACGGAGGTCTAGGATTTGTTTAGCCCTGATCCCGGGGGTGTCACAGCGGAGTTTTTTTTGCATAAAGCCATCTTTGTTCATAAAACAAGATGGAGAAGAATCTCGTCTATTCAGAATATTTTAAAAGGGGATAAGAGAGCGACATCTCCAAAGTATTTGATCATCATATTTTGATATCCACCAAGTCATCATCGAACCTCATCTAGGATCACCCCCTCGTACCCGTGAGGAAGCATCCTTAAGCACATGTTGATCTGCCAAGTTTTATGATTAGGTTATATTTCTCTATGATCTTAGAATTCGGTCACCAAGCATTCATAACCGTGAACATGGCTTTTCAAAAAGATTTAAACCTGCAGGGGTGTGCAATTTTACCCACACGTACCAACCGACTCTTAATGCCAATGTTTTAGCCCTCTTCCTTGGAAGGCCGACAGAGGGTGGTTGGCCACGACCTTTACCTTGCTTTCGCCGAGACCATGAGTCACGCAATAAGGATGGTTCTGCTGTAACGGGTCAAATCCCGAAGCCGGTCCTTAAAGATGTGAGGCGAGGTTGGTTTACTAGGGGCGCTATCTACCCCCAAGCAACCCGGTTCACGCTTCCCTACCTATTATGAATGCACCTCCTTCACCTCCTTCGAGAAGATCCATAATGCATGTCGAATGGAAGGCCCGAACTATGTGACTCATAGAATCTACTAGGCAAGTTAATCAGGCGAGGGGTTCCCAAGCACCGTGTGGCTGTATGCTCATACCGTTTCCAAAGGCAAGAACTTGGTTCCTAGTGGTGGCGAGCATGGGACTAAAAAAACCACATCCCACTGTGGCCTCCCATACAAGCCTTAGCAGGACATCATCTGATACATCATCTGGATCTCATATCACCTCTGATCTCATATCACCTCTGATCTCATCTCATCATGTTATCCTGTCATATTAGATTCTCTGCATCTGATACATCATCTGGATGAACCAGACTCAACAGCTATGCATGGCTAAGCAGGACACATATATAAGCTCTAGTAGTGCACACAAGACAAACCTAATTATGCTAGGATAAGTGGATCAGGTAATATAAGCTCAAAGGGATTAATGCAACAGATATGATCTATCTATCAATAAAATACCATAGTAGAATCGTATGCATCATGGCAGGAATTGAAATGCTTTTGAAGACATGGGATTATATCATGGTGGGGCTATGCTTTCATTTGTTAGTTGATAACCAATAAGCGGATCTTTGGAAGCCTTGTACTTGACTTGGTTATAGTTGGTCAAGTATTGTTTGTTGATCTTCGATCTTCGACGGTGTTGATATTGGTCTTCGATCTTCATCTCGATATCGTATTCTATCGGGAAGAACCAAACACCGGAAAGAAAGGGGAAACAATGAACACATGCATTGATGCAATGATCAAGCAACGATGATTATATGACAAGTAGAATTGTACTAAATTTAAACCTTAAAACATGCTCGGTAGTTTAATCGGGGTTCCGAGGGGTATAAACCCTAACTCGGGGAAACTCTGGAATCACCTGTGAGGGTTACTATGTTGTTCTAATTAAACTTTTAATTAAAGTTGCTTAACAATGCATGATTATAGCTTAGATAGATAGATCTCATTTTTCGGAACATTTTGATATATTATTCATATTTTTCTGACTTATAAATAATTAGATATTGATTTTATAAGATTTATTCATTTTTTGGAATTATTTAAACCATTGGTTAAACTTTTTACATCGCAAGCACAGATAGCCGCAGTGGCTGACAGAGGGGCCCAGGGCCACCTCAGGTGTCATGCGAGCAAGGCAGGGCCCAGCTGGGTTTGACCAGCACTGACCCGCGCGCGCTGGCATCACGGTGACGTCAGCCTGACGTCATCCAACGATGATCCTCCTAGACGGGGACGACGGAGGAGAGCATGCGGGCAAGCAGGGCTATGCGCGCTAGACGCAGACGACCGAGGCGAGTCTAAAGAGGGCAACGCCGCTAGGATTTGGTCACACAGAGCACGAGACACGACGGTGCGTGGCGGCGGGACTTGCAGGTGAACGGAGAGCGGTGGTTACAGCGGGCTAGCGAGCAAGCAGAGGGTGCCTAGGGTACCATAAGCTCACCTTGTAGCTGAAGAGGTTGACGGTGAGGCGTGGGGTGCACCGGAGAGGCAGTAAGGTCGATGACGGAGCTCGTCGGGCTCGGGGAAGAAGACAACATTGCGGGCGATTCCGAGCGCCCCTGCTCTATTATTTCGGCACGAAGTCTCGGCATGGAAAGGCGAAGAGGATGGCATGCTCGGCTGGCCTTGGGGCGGTGTAGAACAGCCGCAAACGACGGAGCCCGAGGCTAGGGTTTTGGTCACCTCGCAGGAAGGGGGTGAGAGAGAGAGGGGGAGGAGATAAGGTCGAGGCCAGGGCAGCGTGGCGTTCTTATCCCCACTCCAGAGCACATCGGACAGCGGCAGGCGAGATGCACGGATCGAGGGCGTCGGCGGCGACAGGCAGTAGCTGGATGCGCGAGGAAGACGATGACAGGCGGGGCGAAGGGCTACGCGGGCCAGGGTGGGCTGTGCTGGGCCACGGGCTGCGTTGGCTGCTGCATGCGTGTAGGAAAGAGGGAGAGAGGGAGATAGGCCGGCCTGGTCCGAGCTCTGGCTCCAATTTTTATTTCAAAACCCCTTTTTCTATTTCTGTTTTCATTTCTCCTTTTATAAAACCATTTCAAATCTGTTTTGAATTATTTCAAAAGTACCAAAAGGTTTACAAAATATATAAATTAATGAGGGGCCCTTTTATTCAATTTGGGTTCCAACTATTTTGATACTTTTTAAAAATATTCAAAACCTTTTGAATGGCCCCAAAAGACGGCCCCATCGTTCATTGGCTTTGATGGCCCCACAGAACAGCCCATTTGCCATTGGCTGCACCGCTCACAAAATCAGGAAAAAAAGCGGCCCACAAGTCAGTGAGAGATGGATGGCTGGTCCGACGTGTATCCTGGCCCCATCCATCAGCACGTAAAGGCCACGGCATGATCCTCCCCAACGCAATCCCACCGGTCAGCATGTAATGGTCAAGCCTTTAACCTGACATCATACCTCCATCCAAGTGCCTACGAGGGTTTTATAATATAGCGAGGGGAAAAGTGAGGAAAAGTTAAGTGGCTGGGGAAAACTAAGTACAACTAATGAACCAAGGGCACGAAAATAGAAATCCCAAACTAAAAACAAGGTCAACAGTGACCTCACTAGGATAGCAAAATTGCTTCCCCGGCAACGGCGCTAGAAAAAGGGCTGATACCTTCGATCCTGATTCACGGATGTAGTATAATAGCTTTTTTCCTAGAAGACCTAGGTTTAATTGAACCTTAGAAAGCAATACTAAAAGGAAATAAAAAGGACACATCTACAAGACTTTGTTTCTTTATTTTACCTTAGTTTACCGGACCAATCTAGTTTAATTTTTATAGTGGGTTGAATCAATGGATGGAGATAGGCCAGGGTTGAAAATCCACCTGCAGCTGCACATCATATGGGATAAAATATAATAATAAGCATAGTCATGTGTAATGTTTGAATGGATATAATCTCTTGTGGGCAACAGATCCTAATATACTAAAGCCCCCGTGATGCAGCGGGCATAGCATTAGCCTTTTAATCCAACCGAGTGCACACCAAAGCCACGGGCTAAAACGATTATTAAGTGAAGAACACAAATTGAATGTAACACCCTCGGATCGGCCATATGCAAGTTTTAGCGATTCCCGCCAAACCCGCATAGGAACGATTCAAAGGTGCCCACCAGGCACTTTCGTGCGGGTGGAAAACGAATTAATATCATTACACAATAGTCCGCAATGGAACCCACAGAACATATATATACAACAACGACTCAATGAGTCAAGATTACAGGTATACAATACAAAGATCCAAATCACCTTGAAATCGATACAGCGTCCGAGTACGGACAAGATGCAAATTGAGCTAAGAGCCCCGAAGAATAACCAATGGCGTCCATAACCCTTCCCAGGCCAAGCCGGAAGGGTAACCCTGCTAACAACGTCGATCTCAAAACCTGCTAAAACAAAAGGTGTGCCGGCAAAGGCAAAGGAAAAAGAGAGCGGTCAGTACTGAGACCAGTACATGGCGAGACTAGAATTTGGCGGTCCTCGCCTATATAGGTATGGAGAACTGAAGCGGAAGCGCAACATGCACTAAACAACCTATAGAGACTCGATACAACTGTCGGCTATCAGAGAGGGATAAGAAAGACCTATTCGGATTCATCCTGATTCTACCACCAAACAAACCCATCCTGGTATTTCCCCCTCGAGACCAAATGAGGAAGTCAATCCGAGGAAACTCACACAGTTGGCAGTTTCATTCATTCATTCCATGGTAGTTATCCAACTTACTAGTCATATCAGATGCAAGTCATATTATATAATAGTAACCTTTAGTTATGGTTGTCTATGATCGAGAACTGTGCTCCAAGTCGTCCATAACCGCGGACACGGCTTCTCGAAAAGATTTAATCCTGCAGGGGTGCACCAAAGTTTCCACACGCACCTACACCCTTGTTGTTAGATCAGGTAGGTACAAGATCACAAAACATACACCCAACAGTATGTCGACGGGGTTTCGGACACGACGTTTCCCAAAACCAAAGCAAGCACATGGGGCCACCCCACTAAGCTACCCGCAAAAAATTCGGCCGGTCTTTGAGACGGACCCAGGGTTTGTGTCGACGGCTGTAAATGACTGGGAACCCGAAAGTGTGATTGGGCTTGTCGATACAGCGAAAACGTATCACGGGGTTCCTAAACAGTACAGGCACTCCACGCGCAATTGTAAATAAAGCAGTAAAGCATGGCATAAGTACAGGACAGTAATAAAGCCCCAAAATAGTTTGTGGCCCCCAGTACAATACTTTGAAATCAGGTACTAAATCGATGGGGGTGCCCACACACCCCACCTGTGGTTAGCGTGCTCGATCTCGGAACAGGTGTCAAGAACTCAGGGTCCTACGGGACACAAGTGGGCGGTTAAAAACCAAATATTGTCTATTACCCACCGGTGCCTCTGCATTATTTGCCTACTTTCAATTTTAGTTATTAAACAGTAATTAAATCCATGATCATCTCCACCATTAAGCATGTGCCAACCACCCAACAATAGTTGTACATCGACGACGCGAAGCAGCACCTGAGCAAGCGACTATGACTCGCAAGGCCGACTATCTACCAAACAACAGGTAATAGGAGGTGTCCATGGTAGTATAGAGGCTGCAAGTAATATAACAGGGGTACGGAAACTAAAGCATCGCAACACGGATATCAATAAATCAACAGGAGGAAATAAAGACTAGAAATGTAAAATAGGTTGAAAGGGGGAGAATGCTCGCCTAGAAAACATTGCCGAAGCTTCATAACCGAACAACTTGTCGAAGCTCACAACATCTCATCGTCCTATCCGGGCAGAAGCAAAACACTAAAAAGAACAAGCGATGCAGCAATTACAACTAATGCAGAAGAATCGGCATGATCATGATATGATGCATGACATGGCAAGTTAATGATGCAAACTATGTCAAAAAGGTATTAGGGGAATAGCATATTGACGATATAGCCTTCGTGAGGCATTATTAATAAGAGACAATTAGTTCTCAATTTTATTTATCATATTTTCCTTGTATAAACAGTACTGATTATAGAACTTCTCTTAAGACATGATGTAAATGGCAACATTGATATCATGGTTGGAGAGGTCTCGTCGCGCTGATCGATTTACACATATCATTTGTCGAATTCGGAGTTGCGGTTTTAAAGTTATGCAATATTTAAGAAAAGGACATTAATTGACATTTAATAATTCGAAAATTTTAAAATGTTCAAATGATATTATAAATGTCATATTCATAATCCTCATGTTTTTCTGATTCAAAAACATGTATTATTCATATTATTTGGATTTGTGAATTTAAATCAAAATCAAAGTCAAAATTAGTCAATGGGGTCAAAGTCAAAGGTTTGACTAGTTTGAAATAGTTTTGAAAAGATTTGAATTTGCATTGGAATACATACTGAAAAACTAAACACATTTCATTTTATAATTTTCCAAATTCAGAATCATTTTAAAGTTATGAACTAATTCATGTATATTCATATTTGGATTTTATTTTTTTCTGAATTTGGAACAACATAGACTTTTGATACATAGAGGTATTCGACCCACAGGGAATGACAAGTGGGCCTAAGGCGCTGACTAGACTAAGGCGTGAGGCTGTGACATGTTGGGGCGTGGGGGACTGCAGGTTGAGGAGCAGAAATCTCCAGGGGCTAAGCTGCAAAAGTGTAGGGGCTGTTATCAATTTCAGATATGAAGTTTGATTGAAATCGGCCAGAGTTATAACGAATATGGCGACTAAACGGTGCTGAATTTGGAAACTCCGCAAAAATGAAAGTTGTAGAGGAAACCAAGATCTACAACTTTGGTGTTCATCGTTTCTCCGTAGGAGGTCTGTGCGAGCCGTAAAATGTTGATGAACAGAGGCCGCAACAAGTGTCGAAACTGAAATCTTTTTCTGCCCCCCAAAAACTGCTAGCACGATCGATCTTGCGAGGATGATTCCCAGGTATGTGGTGCACCAAAACGGGCGTGTGATGGCTCGATTTGAAGAGGGAACCTAGGGCTACTATTTTATGTTCCTTGTTTCTTCATAGCAGGGACAAGGGAACCGGAAAAAGAACGGGAACAGAGGTTCGGGCCGCTTCTACTATATGCTGGGCGTGCGGCTGCTGTTGTTCTGCTGCCTGCGCGCGTGCACGCGCACGACAGAGACGAGCAAGGCGGAGAATACGGCGACAGTGGCGAGCTAGGGAGGTAGGATGAGAGAGCAAGTGGGGCGGGGAGCTCACCAAAGGTGTCAGCGCGCTCGGGGAAGCCGGAGGAAGCGCGAAGGCGGTGAATTCGGGGCATGACCATGCTCCGCGTCAGAGTGGAAGCTCCCAATTCCCACCGATCTAGGAAGATCCGGCTCCTGATCTTTCACGGTGAGGATGGAGACAACGTTGTGGTTCCGTTCCCGAGCTCCGTTCGGCTTAGCGACATCCATGGCAAGGACACAGTGGACGGAAAGCGGTGATGTTGCTCTCGATTGTGAGTGGGGAAAAGATATGGAAAATATAGATGGGAGATGGTGGCGGCAGAAGGGAGGAAGGTTGGATGGGGACTAGGGTTTGAGGAGGCCTCTTAGTGGGGATTAAAAGAGAGGGGGAGTGGTTGGCGTGGTGGCGCCGGCATGTGGAGGTGGTCACGCTCCTCTCGTGAAGAAGAAAGCGACAGAACAAACAGGTACTCCACTCGATCGTTCAGTCAAGTGGGCTCCTAGGTGGGCTTGCTTTAAGAAAGAAGGGAGATGGGATGATGGGCTTCTTCTCTCTCTCCCTCATTTGTCTTTCTTTACAAAATCTTTTGTTTTATGTTTTGTATTTGTTTCTTTGTAAACCTTTTGAAACATTGAATTTTACTGGAATATTTTGCAGAGATTTTAAACAAGAGGATTTTTGTTGAAATTAAATAAAGACAAGGGGAATAGAGTATACATAAGTATGATGCCCACAAATAAAAACAATTTTGGCATTTTACAAGATAGGGGTTTTAGGTATTGAATCAAGAACAAAATCATTTATGAAGTAGTGAATCCTATACATGGATCCCATCTTGTAGAAAACAAAATAGAGGTGGGTAAAATAGGGAGAGGAGTTTTAGGTGATAACAAACAACATAAGCAAGACAAGACAAATTCAAGGTTTGATATAATGCTCAAATGCAATGTGGCATGATGACATGTGCATGATATATTGATGATACACAAAACAAAAACACCAAGCGATTTTCTAGTAGTGGTTTTAACCGAGATGCTACATTGAAGCATTAAGTGGTGATGTTGTTGTGATCCCGAATGGGGCGTTAAGCAAAGACCGTACTACCCTTCCTGTCACTGGGGTTCCTATGAGATTGCCACTAGCCAATTATCTCACCTCAGGCCTTTATCAATCTATGGGATCTTGGGTACCTACAAGTCCACAAATCGAGATAAGAGACAAAGAAAAAAATACAAATCTCAATTGCAAACAAGATACAATACTCCCATGATTAGATGCACATAGTTGCTGCGAGGTTTCTCCCCAACCCGCAGCCCACGAGGACTACTTACTGATAACAAATAGATCGAGGATAGAAATCATTGTGCAAAATACTTAGATTGAAATCAAATATTCTTACAATGGTCGCCAAATCACAAGAATATATAAAGTACAAAGTAATGGCTATGGCTAGTAGAGGGATGGACAGTGGAGTGGATGAACAGTGGCGTGGATCTCCTTTGCTGGTGTTTTGATGAAATCTGAGAATGGCGGCTCCCTAGGCGGCGGCTGGAGCCTCAAAATATATATATGCGTCTTCATAAAAGTTCTAGGGTTTGACGAGATGAAGCTGCCGACACCCCGTACGGGCAGGCCGTACCAGCGGGCCCTGCCCATACCGTTGGTCGTTATGAGCATTAAAGCTAGGAATTTTCTTCCCAATTACTTGGCCATGTGTACTTCCTCAAATTCCTTCATTATTACTCCCGATTTTGCATTAAAATCCGTGATTTTGCTGCACAACATAAATCAAAGCAAGATTTTGCACATATTTGCAATTATTAGTCATTAGTGGAAAAGATTGAGAGTTTATTGTCAATTGCTTGACTAAAAAAAATGTTTAAACGCGGAAAAAGATGGCAATTTTCAGAACCATCAATAGCTCATACAAACATCTAGCAACACTGCCGACAGTGTTATTGTTATGAATGATACATGGTGTACGCATTTGAATGCATCACTAGAATGTGACACCTATTGATGATTGATGACATGGATCTAGCTTCTCTTCGCGTATTTGCATTGAATCACTCATGGATTTGTTCCCATATTTTTGGCAATGGCTGGTGAACTCCACTCTCTTGGTAACATGCTCCGTCAATGATCCCTTGTTGATGCAATGCAAAGTACAGACTATGGTCTTCATCATCATTCCATTTAGGTTCTCTCTGTTTCTTCATCACGGAGCTACTAATTTTAAATGAAAAACTAGTAAACAACATATTGGTACATGTTCTTCTACCACAATCATAAGAAGAAAACTGGATGGAATATCACCTTGTTGGCATTGTGCCGAACAGAGTGGATGTGGCCTTGGGGTTCAGAGAGGAAGGCGTCATGGCTGGTGCGGGTGCGACCATGGCGACAACGAGCTCGGATTCTAGAGGAGGACAACAGGACCGAAATCTCGTCCCAGTGTCATGCCATGGGTGCGTTCGTGTTGGAGATATGCCCAAGAGGCAATAATAAAAGTAGTTATTATTATATCTTTGTGTTTATGATAAATGTTTACATACCATGCTATAATTGTATTAACCAGAAACATTAATACTTGTGTGATTTGTAAACATGTAAGGGTCCCTAGTATGCCTCTTGTAATAGTAGCTTGTTGATTAATTGATGATTATGGTTTCCTGATCATGAACATTGGATGTTATTAATAACAAGATCATATCATTAGGAGAATGATGTGATGGACACACTCCTATAGTTAAGCGTAGCATAAGATCAAAGTCATTTCAATAGTTCGTTTGTTATAAGCTTTCAAATACATAGTAACCTAAATCCTTCGACCATGAGATCATGTTAATCACCATCATAGGATGGATGCTTTGATGACATCAAACACCACTTCGTTACTGGGTGGTTATAAAGTTGGCATTGAGTATTCTGAAAGTATGTGTTGAGGCACATGGATCAAGAGTGGGATTTGTCCATCCATATGACGGATAGATACACTCTGGGACCTCTCGGTGGAATGTCATCCAATTGGCTTACAAGCATGTGACTAGATCACAAAGGGATCACATATCACAGGAATGAGTAAAGAGTACTTATCGATAATGAGGTTGAACTAGGTATGCAGAGATACCGACGATCAAACCTCGGATAAGTAAAGTATCACGAGACAAAGGGAAATTGGTATCATATGTTAATGGTTCATTCGATCACGAAGTAATCGTAGAAATATGTGGGAGCCATATGAATTTCTAGATTCCTCTATTGGTTATTCATCGGACAAGTGTCTCGATCATGTCCGCATAATTCACGAACCGTAGGGAGACACGCTTAAGGATTCGATGTTGTTTAGTAGATATCATAATGAGTTGGAGACTGATTGTTGTTCGGAGTATCGGATTGGATCTAGGACATCATGAGGAGATCATGAATGGTCCGGAGAATAAGATTCATATAAGGAAAGTCCAATTCCGGAGTTGGGGAATGTTTTCGGTGTTTTCACCGGAATCTTCTAGAAGGGTCTAGAAGGTACACCGCTCCAGAGAGGGAAGGGTACATGGATGTGTCATACCAATGTGGAATGGTTGCATCATGTCCTAGGTCACTTGGCTGGGCAATGGGAAGTGAGAAATCAAACTCTACTTTGAATATTCAAACACCAGTTCTAGAGCTGGCCACTGCACGCAGCGGCAGCGCGGCGGATAGGCGGTGATCCGGTGATTCCAAAGGGGTAAGGGGGCATGGAGCGTTACCGGGGGTTGCGGTGGTCGAGGCGAGCTCAGGGGTGGTCGTGGTCGAGGCAGAGGTGCTCTGGTTCGCTGCTGATTTCTTATCGGAGTTGCGCTTGCGGGCGGCGCTTGCAGGTGATGACGAAGTCGAGCACCTGGGGCTCGAGCAAGCAAGGCAAGGCATCAGGGAGGTGCGCAAGGACCTGGGTGAGATTCTAGTGGCCAAATTAGGGCGAGGGGAAGCTAGGTCTCACCGTAGTTCATCGGCGAACGTCGACTGCAGAGGGAGCTCCGGCGGTGACCGTGGCGACGGCCTAGGGTGCGATAAAAACGAACGAAGGGGTTTAGCAGACGCGTCAGAGGATGGCGAACTTTACTGGACATACAAGAGGAAGCGGGGTAGTTGTTTCTCACCGGAATCATCATCGGAGTTCGTCGGTGCCGCGGCGGTGCGTGGTCAAATTCGAGCAGCCTGGTGGCTCTCTGATGGCGTGGCTTGAGGGGAAATGGAGAGGGGGGAAGTGGGGATTAAGAGGACGGGGTCGGGTGAAAGAATAATCCCCGCAATCAAGCGAATTTACTCGTAGTAAATTGAAGAAACGGTAGGGGAGGGGGAAGTGGGTTTTTCAGTCGCTGGGTTGAAGACGATGACGAGGAAGGGTGGGGTCGGCTCATCAACGGGTGGGTGCAGAGAGGAGTGGGTGAGAAAAGGATCCAGCGGGGGAGAGGGGGAGTGTCGGGTGGGCTGCAGTGGGCCGAGGTTGCTGGGCCTAGAGGTTTGCCTGCTGCTCTTGTTTTTCCTGTTCTTTTTCTTTTCCATATTCTGTTTTTAATAAAATCAATTGATTCAAACACCAAATTGATTTCAAATTTGTAACAAATCATTTTCAAAAGATTTTATACAAAATATAAGTTGGTTAGTTAGTCCAATTAGAGTATTTCAAATATTTTTATAAATTATTATTCATTAAAAAATTGAGTGTGGCACATTGGCATTATTTAATAAAATTTGAATATGGTACTTAAGCCCGTATAATTTTATTAAATAAACATTTATCCTTCCATATTATTTAAATATACTTTTTATTCCATTCACTTATGTATTTTATCCATGGCTTAAATTGACTTTGCAATATGTCTTATTTATTTTTCTTCTTTTCTTATATAAATCATATCTTTTTATCCATGGCTCCAAATAGAGTGAAAACAATTCCCATTGTTTTGTAATATTTTTGTTTACCATTATTTATTATTTAGGAATGATGTTGCTAAATTTTTATATGGAACATAGCCATAGTCTTGGAATGATCTTGATGATCATTTCTCTTATTAGGGTTTAGGTTTTAGGTTTATCTTTTCCAAGTGTTCAATATCAAGATACATTCCAGGCATGAATGCATTTGATCTGTTTGAAAATTAGCTTGTTACTTTCTCATTCAAATTTTTGTTCAAGTAAGGTTTTGATGTTTCCATTTAGAAACAAAAAGTTTCTTTTCCCTCTAAATTTCATCATTTATTTCCTTTGTTTATTTTTTAACATTTCAAAATTTGGAAAATTTTGGGATGTGACAGGCTACCACCCTTAAAAGGAATCTCATCCCGAGATTCGGGAAGGCAAGAAACAACAAGTTGGTTTCAGGACAACTAGGGTACTACCACCCTTAAAAGGATTTAACTAGATTGCATCTTGGCTTACTTGGTGTCTCGATGTAATTTCTCTGGGCAGTTGTTTGCATAGTTCCCCTTATTAACACATTTGAAACGACAAGGTTGAGGCATTTCCCTACCAAACACTCTTCACATTGGTAGTCAAGACTTTTCTCCACCAGACACTCATTGGCATAGTGTCCAAGATTGTGACAGTTGAAACAGTGAACTGGACTGCTATCCTTATAACATCCGTTAATATTATCTTTGATAGTGATAATTATATTCCTATCATGACTCTCAACATAATTTTTTTTCTCAGGGCAGTCCCTTGCATAGTATACCAACTTCTTGCTATAATCCTTCTTTAGGATACCCTTTCCTACTTCAGGTTCCTTTGTTTTGTTCTTCTCCTTTTCTGGACAATTTTATGCATAATGGCCTAGTTCCTTGCAATTGTAACACGGTAGTTCATTGATGTCCTTCTTCTTTTTGGGTCTCTCCAAGGCTAGGAGGTCTCTTAGTTCATGTTCTTCATATTTCACCACAAATTCAGGAAACCTTTCTTGGTTCATAGAACGGTTCCAAGGATAACATCCACGTTTCCTCTTTTGCTCACCAAAGTTGGTTACATTGTACGGAGGTGCATTCTGATATTTGACTTTGTCTTCATCATTCTTGGTGGAAGTTGTACCTTCATGGGTGTTTCCAAAGACTTGGTGTATTCCATCCTTAGCTTGATGTTTCATCTGTTGAAATATAGGATAGATGTGGCATTGGACAGGGACATGATTAGTTCCTTCACACAGGTGTAACACCCTCAGAATCGGCCCTATGCAAGTTTTAGCGAAACCCGCCAAACCCGCATAGGAACGATTCAAAGGTGCCCACCAGGCACTTTCTTGCGGGTGGAAAACGAAGTAATAACATTACACAACAGTCCTCGTTGGGACCCACAGAACAGATATATACAACAGCGACTCAATGAGTCAAGAATACAGATGTAATATACAAAGATCCAAATCACCTTGAAAACGATATAGCGTCCCGCTACGGACAAGATGCAAATGGGGCTAAGAGCCCTGAAGAATAACCAATGGCGTCCATAACCCTGCCCAGGCCAAGCCGGAAGGGTAACCCTGCTAACGAAGTCGATCTCAAAACCTGCTTAAACAAAAGGGGTGCCGACAAAGGGCAAAGGAAAAAGAGGAGCGTCAGTACTGAGGCCAGTACACGGCGAGACTAGAATTCGGCGGTCCTCGCCTACATAGGTATGGTGGACTGAAGCGGCAGCGGCAGCATGCACTACACAACCTACAGAGACTCGATACAACTGGCGGCTATCAGCGAGGGGAAAGGAAGACCTATTCGGAACCAACCTGAGGCTACCATCAGACAAACCCATCCTGGTGTTTCCCCCTCGAGACCAAACGAGGAAGTCAGCCGAGGAACTCACACAGTTGGCAGTTTTATTTATTCAGTTTTCGTTGCGGCAATTACTAGTCAAATTTAGCTAATCATCCTGATAAAATAAGCAGTGGCCACTTTTAGTTAACCATTCGGTTATAGTTGCGACACTTACTAGTCAAATACATTTAGCATGAGATAACCCAAAACCCAGCAGTTGTTGGTACTTTTATTTAGCCATTCCGTTGTAGTTGTAATACTTACTAGTCAGATACAATGGTCGCAAACGACAACCCAAGCAAGCAATTGTTGGTAGTTTTATTTAGCCATTCCATTATAGTGAAGCTGATTACTAGTCATTATGAAGTCAAATTTATAGCACTACTTTAGTTATAGTTGTCTATGATCGAGATACTGTGCTCCAAGTCATCCATAACCGCGGACACGGCTTTCAGAAAGTTTTACCCGGCCGGGGTGCACAAATAGCAACACACACTCGATCAACCTCGGAAAAACCAAATCAAAACCCAACGAGGCCTTCACGACAAAGCAATCACAAGATTCAGAAATATTTCAGGGGGCCACCCCTTGGAGTACACCCGCAACGAAGTTAGCTGACTCCGAGACGGACCCGAGGTTTGGGTGGACGGCTGTGAACGACTGGGAACCCAAAACTGGGCTTGTCGACACCGCGAAAACGTGTCCTGATCCTAAACAGTACAGTGTGCTATCCATCGCACAATTTAAATAAAGCAGTAAAGCATGGCATAAGTACAGGATAGTAAATAAAACCTCAAACTAGTTTGTGGCCCCAAGAAATAAGAATGAATCAATCTCTGGCTCAGGGGGGTCCCATAAGCCTCCCGGATGTGGATAGCGCGAAAATTCAAGGAACAGGTATCAAGTACTCGGGGTCCTACGGGACACAAGTGGACGGTTAACAACCAAATAACATCTATTGCCCACCTGTGCCTCTGCTTACTTACTTCAATTTTAGTTGTTAAACAGTAATTAAAGTGAATGATAAGTAAAACCATGATCATCTCCAACATCAAACATGCGGCAATACTCCAACAACTGTGGCACTTGACGGCACGCAACAGCACTTGAGCAAGCGACTACGACGCGCAGGTCCAACTAGCTACCAAACCACAGGTAATAGGATGTGTCCAAGGCAATATAGGGCTGCAAGGAATATCACGGATACGGAAACTAGAGCATCGCAACACAGATAGCAATAGATCAACAGGAGGGAATAAATACTATAAAAGTAAGATAGGTGGAAAGGGGGAGGTGCTCGCCTGAAAACATTGCCGAAGGTTCAACCGAAGATCGGGGCGAAGCTCACATCAACTCAACGGCCTTATCCGCGAAGAAGCAAAACACTAGAAGAAACACCGGATGCAATATTTAATACTACGACAAAAGATCGGGCATGATGCATGTATGATGCATGGCATGGTAATATGCGGTGCAGTTAGGTCATATTAAGCGGAACCGGGGGTCCCGACAATTGATTAGATGGTTCATGTTATTTAGATACCCCGCAATTTAAATGTTGTTTAACAAGGCAGAATATATCACCGGTTCGCTACACAAATTTAAATGGGGCCAATATAAGACTAGATTTGCCCGCATATGGGCCCCATATTTAATTATACGGTGAATCGGCATAGTGCCCGCAAACCACATGACAATATGCATGCGAGTATGACAATTAAATATGCATCAAGTTTGTATTATATTTATAAAAATAGGGTTCGAGAAAGGGGTCACACATTAGGGTTCGGCGATCTTGGTTCCGGGGTTCGGGGTTCGACAGGGTTCAGGGTTCGACGGGGACGGCGAGGTTCGGACTCCGGGATTTAGGGTCTTCGGATCTGGGAAGTAGATCTTGTCGCACGGGCGTCAATGCTTCCGGGAAGGAGAACTTGACGTTCAGGGTCTCGATGCCCGGGGTGAAGTACTTGGCGCGCCAGGGTTCGGTCTTCGGACTCGGGGAGAGGAGCTCGGCGTTCGCGTCGAAGGTCTTGGCGTCCCATGAAGGCGTTCTCGGAGCTCCGAGGGGTTCGGTTCCGATCTTCAGATAACGGCTTTCGGATCCACAAAGGAGGCCTTGGCGTACCCCCGAGGAAGTTCTTGACGATGGTTCCCCCTTGGTTCGAAACGGTCTTCGGACTTTGAGGGTCGGTGTCGAACTTGGAATCGGTACCGGGTCTTCGAGTGGCGCCAAGCCATGCCATGCCATCCATAACGCTTCCATACACTGGTACCAAACATCACCGCGCTGAACCGGAACAGAGACGTGCGCGGCCACGCGCGCGAGGTGGAATGCAGCGAGGAGAAGCAGGAAGGGAGGACGCGGCGGCCAGGGGCGACGCTGCAGGGACCCGGGCGCGCTGGCCGGCGGCGGAGAGGGTACAGCTCGGGGTGGGGCCGGGGCTGGCGCGAGAGAGAGGTGAGGCGGGGCGGGATGAGGCGGCCGGCGCGAGGCGGTCAGAGCCGGCGAGCGGGCGGCGCCGCTCGGGGAGAGAGAGGCGGGCGGCGGAGCTTGGGGCCGGGGCGAGGCGGCCGGACGCGAGCGAGGTGGGGGAGGTGCGGCCGGCGGGAAGGGAGGGGCTCTGGCGGCGGAGGGCTCGCGGGAGGGGACGGCGAGCGGGGAGGTGACGGGGAGGAGCCAGGGTCGGGGGACGCGGTGGCGGGGAGGGTGGTCGCCGGCCTGGGAGGAGAGGACGCCGCGGAGGAGGGGGAGGCGCGCCCGGAGCACGGGGTCGGGCGGCAGCGCGGCGGCCGGAGAAGAGGAGGCGGGGTGGCGAGCGGCGAGGCGAGAGGCCAGAGAGGGCGCGCCGGCGGCGGGCACGCGGCCGCGGCCGGAGGCAAGCTCGGGGGGGCGAGCGGGGAGAGGCAGACGGGGGGAGGAGGAGCCGGCGGGAGGTGGGAGAGAGAGGAAGGGGACGGGGGTTGGTGGGTGGTGGGACCGAGGTGGGGCCAGGGGCTGTGGGGTGGGACAGGTGGAGAGGAAGAGAGGGGTCAGGCGGGTGGGGCTGGCTCGGTGGGGCCCGGGTGCAGAGAAAGGGGGTAGGGAGGCTGTGGGTGAGAGAGGGAGAGGGGAGGGAGAGGGAGATTGGTGAGGTGGCAGGGTGGGTAGGGATTGGGGGAGAGGGTGAGGTGGCGAGCTGTGAGAGGTGGGTAGGATAGATTTGGGTGGGAATAGATTTAGGTTTAGACATTTGACTAGGGTTTTATAATTTAATTTAAAAGCCTTTTGCAAATTGTTTTTAGACAACTGAGATATCCGGAAGCACCGGTGTTAATTTGAAAATAAAAGGGAGGGGATTAATATAGAAAGTAAAATAGGGTTCTTAGCAAAATAGTTTGAAACAAAAAGTGTATGATGATGTCATGATAATGCAATGCACAAAATTCAACGCGATTTTCTAGTAGTGGTTTTGCGGGATGCCACAACAGGAAACGTGTAACTTTAGATGTCTAGCTGGATGGTTCCCATCACAATTAGGGCACTGGTCAATATGCTCTTTATAAGTATGTCCTATCTCTCCACAGATTTTGCAGGCTTGTGTTCTTTCCACAATATCATCTTTAAAACCATTGTTATCACAATTCCTTTGGGAAGGGTTGTTTCTCATGTTGATCATATGATTGGTCATCCTTTGCAACAATTGGTATTGGGATCCCAAGAACTTTAGCATGGTCGGGTCTAACTCAGTGTTGTTGCGGTTGTTGGCTAAAAACTAGGTTGTCACTTGATTCAACTTAGTTTGGGTTGCTAGCAGTTGTACTGTCATGTGTATCTCGAGGTTGTTATTGTCACCATCGTTGATGTTGGAGTTGTGTTCTCTTGGAGAAGTCATCTGCTTGGGTTGTCCTAGAATTAGAATAGACAAAAGATTTCTAGGTAAAGAATTCTACTCATACACAACAAATCACACAAAGCAATATTCAAGCAATATCAATCATGCATTCCACTCAATCAACAAGGTTCAAGCATATCTTAGGCAAATAAAATATTATTGTCATACCACATAGGTTGGTATGATCAATAAATGATCAGCAAATCGATTTAAACGAAACACTAGTATGGTGGTCCAACTATAGGGTTCCACTTCCACAAGAAACAAAAACAAAGATAACCTAGTAAAACCATAATAGATAAGTTCTCATCCTATGGTCTTTCCTAATTTCTCTCATATTTTCCTTCTGGGACTTCTTCACTTGAATTCTTTTGACGATGGAGGTAGGTAGATCCATCATTGACATAGTTGAGAAGTCCAATTCCAAGCAGGTGGTCTTGAAGTCCTTAGTGATGTCACAGCTGAAGTCCTTTTTGATGTTGATGTCCTTTAGTGAAACTGAAGTTGAAGTACTTTGAGATGTTTAAGCTGAAGTCCTTGATGATGTTGAAGTTGAAGTCCTTAGCCATCAAGTTGAAAAGGGAGAGATGTAGAAACAAAATAGAATACTGAGGAAAGAGCTTATAAGATTGTTCGTAAATAACTTGCACAAATGGAACTCTTATTTTTCTAAGGGGTTTTGTCCAATCCTAGGGTTACAAACCTACAGGCAACACAGTGCTCTGATACCATCTGTAGAGGACCGAACCCAATAAGGTACAAGTTCCTGTGTTTACAGTGTTAGTCCCTGGATCGAATAGCTAGCACCCACAGTGAAGATGTAATATCAAGAAACAAATGTCATATTACATCGCATATCCAGGAATAAAATAGTTCATTACAACTTACATAGCTCATATGGATATCTTATTACAGAGCAGCAGATATAACTATAAAGCATGGAGTCCTTCATCTTTATGTGCCACAGGCAAACATGTTGGTTGCAAACTCATAATCCCTACTCATCAAACTTCACTATCATCAAGTAATCCTGCAACATGATAAGTTACAGCCACAAGGGTCAATACATTTGAATTGTATTGGCAAGTGATACCATATTGATATAGAGAACCTAACATCTACATGAATATATGGCTAAGTGGAGTTTTGGCTGGCCTTTGCATAAAGTAACTTTTCCCTATCCTTTATAAAATAGTTTTTCTCCTTTTCATCAACACTTCATCAAACTTGGCACTCTGGATACCCTCCAGGTGCTTCGCTTGTTCACCCAACAAGTTTTAACTTAGAGAAATTAGAATGATGAGATTCTTGATTCTTCTTCATTGTCTTGATGCTCAAAAATTATCCATAACCGGGGACACGGCTAAGTACTTAGTTTTACCCTCTCGAGAGGTGGTGCACTTTCCCCACAAGACTCGACATGCATCGAGACGAGACTTTTCAGAAGCAATCCCTCAGACCACCACGGACGTGTTCCATCCTATCATCACTACCACCCTCTATCCGTCTCAGTTCTCGCAACTTAGTTGGTAAAGGCAGAGCCCATATGCCATGTGGCTGCACTAGAAGATTTCGCAACAAGAACGTCTCAAATATCATAGTTCATGGGTGGCCATCCACAAGTGTGATACACCAGGGTAAACCATAGAAATGGGCCCTGAGTAAACACTCAACACAATCCATACAAGTCCCAATCCACCCAGGTGTTTCATTAACAAAGGTTGTTTTCTTAGTCAAAAATATATAAGTATAAACTTTACATACCATCACAATATGAATTTTCCACCCACGAATTCTATTATCAAGGCTAAGCATTCTAGCATACGATGTCTCCTATCTTAGGAAAATACTACCAAGTATATTATATAGGATTTCTATAGCATAGAAATATAATTAAAAATATCATGCAAAGTCCTACTAAAATAACACTAATGCAATAGGTAAAATAATAGGACATATTATGAAATATCACTTGCCTTTATGGTAGAATATTTAGGTACTATCCTTGATCATGCAAATAGCACACTCCTCAATTTCTACAACAATATAATCAAGCAAAAAGCACACACTCAAAACTACAACACAAAATAACAAAAGAATATAATGGAATGCATGCAAACATGCAACAAGATTATTTTATTGAACAAGTTGTTCCAACAAGGTTATAAACACTACAAGCATCTACTGGTCCTTTTAAAAAGGTGGAATTCCAATTGGAACCAAGTTAGTGCAATTAAGTTATTTAAATTATTTTTCTTTTACTAGAAATGCTTTTATTCAATGGGATATTTTCTAGTGCCAACATATTATATGTTTGATTTAAAATGTTAATGTTTCTAGTTAGAGGTTTCAATATACAACCATTTGCAAAAGGATTCACTCAAAAATAATTTTCACAACAATTTTTATACTCAAAATACTCCACAAATGTCTCTGCCTAAAAATCAGTTTTTACAGAAGCTATTAACAAAAGGATGTCACGGTATTGTAGTTCACATTTTTCTGAATCCATGGACACCAAGTTTGTATTTTTCTGATTTGTGGATCAAAAGGTATGGATTTTCTAAGTTTAATCATCTATTTAAACTAAATTTGGATTTAAACAGAAAACCCAGCCGTGTGGCCTAATCTTACTAGCCGGTACCGTTTCGGCTGGATCAGCAATGTGAGCTATTGGATTAAAATGAAAACGGGCGAGCCAGATTGACTGATACCCCTTTGTTAAGTGATTTAATTTGGGCCCTAGGATGCAGATCTGATGGGTCACAGTGCTTGGCCAAGGTTTGGCGGTGCTGGCCACTACGCGCGATGACGCGTCGGATAGGCGGTGCTCCGGCGATTCCAAAGGGGTAAGGGGGTGTGGAGCATTACCGGTGGTTGCGGTGGTCGAGGCGAGCTCAGGGGTGGTCGTGGTCGAGGCAGGGGCGCTCTGGTTCGCTGCTGATTTCTCGTCGGAGTTGCGCTTGCGGGTGGCGCTTGCAGATGATGACAAAGTCGAGCACCTAGGGCTCGAGAAAGCAAGGAAAGGCATCAGGGAGGTGTGCAAGGACCTGGGTGAGATTCTAGTGGCCAAATTAGGGCGAGGGGGATCTAGGTCTCACCGTAGTTCATCAGCGAACGTCGACTGCAGAGGGAGCTCTGGCGGTGACTGTGGCGACGGCCTGGGGTACGATAAAAACGAACGAAGGGATTTAGCAGACGCGCCAGAAGATGGCAAAGTTTACTGGACAGACAAGAGGGCGCGGGGTAGTTGTTTCTCACCAGAATCGTCACCGGAGTTCGTCGGTGCCGCGGTGGTGCGTGATCAAATTCGAGCAGCCTAGTGGCTCTCTGGTGGCGTGGCTTGAGGGGAAATGGAGAGGGGGCAATGGGGATTAAGAGGACGGGGTCGGGTGGAAGAATAATCCCCGCAATCAAGCGAACTTACTCATAGTAAATTGAAGAAACGGCAGGGGAGGGGGAAGTGCGTTCTTCGGTCATTGGGTTGAAGTCGATGACGAGGCAGGGTGGGTCGGCTCGTCAGCGGGTGGGTGTAGAGAGGAGTGGGTGAGAAAAGGATCCATCGGGGGAGAGGGGGACTGCCGGGTGGGCTGCAGTGGGCCGAGGTTGCTGGGCCTAGAGGTTTGGCTGCTGCTCTCTTTTTTTCCTATTCTTTTTATTTTCTATATTATGTTTTTAATCAAATCAATTGATTCAAACACCAAATTGATTTCAAATTTGTAAGAAATCCTTTTCAGAAGATTTTATACAAAATATAAGTTGGTTATTTAGTCCAATTAGAGTATTTCAAATATTTTTATAAATTATTATTCATTAAAAAGTTGAGCGTGACACATTGGCATTATTTAATAAAATTTGAATACGGTACTTAATCCCATATAATCTTATTAAATAAACATTTATCCTTTTATATTATTTAAATATAATTTTTATTCCATTCACTTATGGAATTTTATCCATGGCTTAAATTGACTTTGCAATATGTCTTATTTATTTTTCTTCTTGTCTTATATAAATCATATATTTTTATCCATGGCTCCAAATAGAGTGAAAACAATCTCCATGGTTTTGTAATATTGTTGTTTACCATTATTGATTATTTAAGAATGATGTTGCTAAATTTTTATATGGAACATAGCCATAGTCTTGGAGTGATCTTGATGATCATTTCTCTTATTAGGGTTTAGGTTTTAGGTTTATCTTTTCCAAGTTCTCAATATCAAGATACATTCCATGCATGAATGCATTTGATCTGTTTGAAAATTAGTTTGTTACTTTCTCATTCAAATTTTTGTTCAAGTAAGGTTTTGATGTTTCCATTTAGAAACAAAAAGTTTCTTGTCCCCCTAAATTTCATCATTTATTTATTTTGTTTGTTTATTTTTTCATATTTCAAAATTTGGAATTTTTTTGGATGTGACACACAGGAAGGATGATTTGATGACATCAAACACCACTTCGTAACTGGGTGATTATAAAGATGGCATTGAGTATTCTGAAAGTATGTGCTGAGGCACATGGATCAAGAGTGGGATTTGTCCATCCATATGACGAATAGATATACTCTGGGCCCTCTTGGTGGAATGTCATCCAATTGTCTTGCAAGCATGTGACTGGATCACAAAGGGATCACATATCACAGGAACGAGTAAAGAGTACTTATCGGTAACGAGGTTGAACTAGATATGCAGACATACCAACGATCAAACCTCGTATAAGTAAAGTATTGCGAGACAAAGAGGAAATTGGTATCGTATGTTAATGGTTCATTGAATCACGAAGTAATCATAGAAATATGTGGGAGCCATATGAATTTCCAGATTACTCTATTGGTTATTGATCGGAGAAGTGTCTCTATCATGTCCTCATAATTGATGAACCGTAGGAAGACATGTAACACCCCATTTTTAGTTATTTTTATATTAGGGTTGTTTGTGCATTCATGAGCATCATATTAAAAAATGCATGCAACAAGCAATATGCAAAACCTAAAACCCTAATCTACCCTCTCTTTTTGAAATGCATTCAAAAAGGTTTTTGTATTTTGAAATCATAAAATTAAAGGAGCTTAAATTGATTAAAGGGGTTCCTCGGTATCTTATATATTTTATAAAGCCTTTGGTATTTTTGAAATTATCCAAAATAGATTTGAAATCCAATTGCAAAAGAGAGAAATGAAATAGGGAAAGAAAAAGGATTTGGAAATAAAAAACAGAATAGCAGCCGTGCCAGGACCAGCCCAGCAACCTCCCTCTCTCCCCTCCCCTCTGCCTACTGCCCAGAGCGCGACCGCATCTAGCTCAGCCACGGGCCAATCTGGCCCACTCGGCCTAGTACCCCTTCGTCTCCCTCTTGTATTTTCTTCCTCCTCGAGATAGAAGGACAGTGAGAAGGCAGCTGTGTGCCTTCCCCTGGTTCGCCGACTGCCACATCGCCATCGCCACCCCCGGACCGAATGACTAGCCGAGGCCGCGAAGAAGACCACACTTCTCTCTTCTCTCTCCATATACTCTTCTCCCGGTCTCCCTTGCTTCCCATCGCGATCCCCCGAACCCTAGTGCCATGGCGGCCGTGCAGCCCTGCCGTTTCGAGCCCTCCCTCGCCTCTGCAGGCACGCCTTCGTATTTTTTGGATGTATACTTCCACCCCGCCAACTCAATCAAGCAGGGAAGCCCTCCATCGCTGCAATCGGAAGCTCCTTTCTGAGCTCCGGCCGACGCCTCCGCCATCGATTCCGGCCTCCCCAGAGCTCCCCGTCGCCATATTCGCGCTCCTGGTGAGTTTATGGTTCCCAAGGACCACTTCTATGTCTCCCTATCGCTTTGTTTCGAGCCCTCGACGTGCTTCGCCGTCCGCCGCCGTGTAAGCTCGCCGCCAGCCGTCCCCGGTGACACAGAAATAGCGGCGCCGCCACCACACGGTCTGCCGCGCAAGCCCGCATCTAGTGCATGCCTTCGCTCATCCCCGCAAGTCCCTGCCGCTGTTCCCGCCACTCGCCTGGGAGGAGCACCGCCGCGGTGACGTCATCCTGACGTCACACGCGTGGGTCTGGCCGATCAAACAGGCAGCAGTCCCCACTTTGCCAATGTGGACGATGAGGTGGCCTCGGCCCCACTGGTCAGTCAGTGTGGGTAGGCTCAGCCCCAGTGAGAAAAGCCCCAGATCCCGTGGTGATGTCAGCTTGAGTTCATAAATGTTTTAAAATAATTTCTGGAAATGAATAATCTTGTAAAATCAATAACTTAATATTTATAAGTCAGAAAAATATGTATAATATATCAAAATGTTCAGAAAAATGAGAACTATCTATCTAAGCTACAATCATGCATTGTTCAACAACTTTCATGACAGGTTTAATTAGAAGAACATAGTAACCCCTCTCATATACATCCGAAGTTTCCCCGAGTTAGGGTGTGTACCCCTCGGAACCCCAGTTAAACCGTCGAGCATGTTTTAGGGTTTAAATTAAATACAATTTAACTTGTCATATCATCATCCTTGCTTGAGCATTGCATCGATGCCATGTGTTGATTATTTCCCTTTCTTTCCGGTGTTTGGTTCTTCCCGGTAGAATACGATATCGAGATCGAGATTGAGATCGAAGACCGAGATCAACACCGTTGAAGATCGAAGATCGACAAACAATACTTGACCAACTATAACCAAGTCAGGTACAAGTCTCTCGAAGATCTGCTTATTGGTTATCAACTGGAAAAGGCAAGCAAAGCCCCACCATGATATAATCCTATGATTTCGAAAGCATTTCAATTCTTGCCAAGATGCATACGATTCTACTATGGTCTTTTATCGATAGATAAAGTATCCTATCTATTGCATTACTCCCTTTGAGCTTATATTACCTGATCCACTGCTCCTAGCATAACTAGGTTTGGCTTGTGTGCACTGCTAGAGCTCTTATATGTATCTGCTTAGCCATGCATAGCTGTTGAGTCTGGTCCATCCAGATGATGTATCAGCTATAGAGAATCTAGTATGACAAGAGAACGTGATGAGATGAGATCAGAGGTGATATGAGTTAAACATATTAAGGCTTGTATGGGAGGCCACGGTGGGATGTGGTTTTTCTAGTCTCATGCTCGCCACCACTAGGAACCGAGTTCTTGCCTTTGGAACCAAGATGAGCGTACAACCACACGGGGCCTGGAAAACCTCAAGAGGAAGTAACTTTCCTAGTAGATTCCATGAGTCACATAGTTCGGCGTTCCATTCGACATATGCATAGAAAACATTTTGAAAGATTTGTCGGGTGAAGGTGCATTCATAACAAGTAGAGAAGCGTGGACCGGCTTGCTTGGGGTTGATGGCGCCCCTAGTAAACCAACCTCGCCTCACATGTTTAAGTACCGGCTTCGGGATTTGACCCGTTACGGCGAAACCATACTTATTGCGTGACTCATGGTCTCGGCGAAAGCAAGGTAAAGGTCGTGTCTAACCACCCTCTGTCGGCCTTCCAAGGAAGAGGGCTAATCATGTGGCATTAAGAGAAGGTTAGTATGTGTGGGTAAAGTTTTACACGCCTGCATGGTATTAATATTTTCGAAAAGTCGTGTTCACGGTTATGAACGACTTGGCGACCGGACTCAAGATCATAGATAACTTTAACCACTATAAAACTTGTTGATCAACGTGTGCTTAAGGATGCTTCCTCATGGGTACGAGGGGGTGATCCTAGTTAGGGTTCAAATGATGATGATTTGGTGGATATAAAAAGTTGATGATCAATATTTCGGAGAAGTTGCTCTCTTATCCACTTTTAAAATACTCTGACTAGACGAGCTTCTTCTCTCTCTTCTTTTTAAAAACAAAGATGGCTTTATGCAAAACAACTCCACCAGCCATAAGTCTTGCGGAGTACACCCTGTACTCACCCTTGCGTTGTTGATACTTTTGGCAGAGTAAGTGTTCCCCTGAAGACGAGTTCCATACTACATCGACATCGACGAGTAGCTTGGGGTTCCCGGCCGGCAGTCTGGATTCTATGGGCTGGGACGTCATCGTTATGCTTCAGGCCTATTAGGCCATTTGTTAAGTTTGATATACTTAATAGCATAATTTGCCTTCCGTTGTTTTGATGTTTGTGGTCAGTGACCTCTGCTTGTAATAATTTGGTTCTCTGCTCGGTTATGAGCTTGCTGTAATAAATTTTGTGTCGTAGGGTCACTGTTGTGTTATCGATTCTTCACTAGATATCCTCAAGATCAAGGTTAAACTTATGTCAGACGGAGGTCTAGGATTTGTTTAGCCCTGATCCCGGGGGTGTCACAGGTTTTGGTATCAGAGCAGAACCGACTGTAGGAAAACCTTGTTATTGGTCGATGTTGAGTCTAGTGTTTGTGAAAACTATTTCAAAGATGAAAAGTATTTGCGGAAACTCTAGTATGCTTCTTTTGCTTCTTATCTAGTTTCACTCTAACTCTGGGTTATCTTATCTGGTGTTGATTTTGGAAAAGTTTCGATATCTCTTCTAGTTTTTCAAAGCTTAGGTGCCTTCTGGCATGTCATTTCTAAGCCAGTTGACCTAGTGTTGAGTTCTCTAGAGTTGTGTGTGTTGAGAATTCCTTATTCCCCTTTGCTCTACTTCATCTGAGAGATTCCTTTTCATCATGATCTCTCTATCTTGTGGGCTGACAATTTTACATTGTTGATCCCTAGTGTTCTGTTCTATGCTTCGAGATTTCCTTTCGCCTTGGGTGCCTCCTTTTTATTTGTTTGGGTACTTCAGAAGTCGTTCCTTCTTTTGGAAGCTACCTTGTGGTTACTATCTTGAAGTGTACGCTGTGTCACTCAAGTAGTAGTTACTTCCTTTCTTGGGTTTTCACCCTTGGACTTGAACCGAAGATCCCGGATCATGCTGGATTCTATCGTTGTGAATCCTGTACATGAAGCTAATCTTTCACCCAAGATCCATTCCTTTGACCCCTGTCATTAATTTTCACACATTACTTCAGGATGGCTGGTACTACAATTCTAGCCTTCAAGCTTGTGGTCTTTGTTGCGATTGAATTGTGACAACCAAGGACTTTCCCTACTACTAGCTATGGCAGATGTTCTTTAATGGAACCAAATAGATCACGACAAGTGTTGGGGATATGCTATACGGGTATCCTTATAGCATGTCTCTTATCCGACTAACCCGAGTGGCCCATAGTCGGTAGCATGGCCTATGGCCTGCTGGGCGGCCCAGTTAGGTGGATCCAGAAGGGAGACCCATGCCGGATAAAGGAAGGCTACGGTGGAGTCACCAGCGTACCCGGAGCCTTGGAGTGCAAGATACACAAGACTAGTAATAGACGGTGTAGGACTCTGTAACCTGTCCGGCTAGGACTTTTCCTTGTAACCCTAGGACCTGGCGACTATATAAGTCGGGCCTATGGGAGCCTTTAGGGCATCTATTCAGACAACCTCGCACAGCGAACCTATCTCTGTAACTCGGCGTATTGCCCTTATAGTGATTTATAGCAGGAGTAGGATTCCACCGCCGTTGTGGGATCTGAACCTGGGTAAGCTGTGTTACCTCGTACCCGTCAACCGTCCACCTTACCCCACGTCTCTAAACACGCACTGTGAGGACCCCTCCATGGCGTACTCGTCGGCAATACCACGACAGTTGGCGCCCACCATGGGGCAAGAGGCGCTTCAGGCTCTTCAGCGGGCGAGGACCAAGATCTTCGCGGGAATTGGTGAAACCGTAGCCATTGGTCGTGTTCTCTTCTCCGGCAACGTTCCGATCGTCCCTCCCGACGAGTTCTAGATCCCGGCGAAGACGAACCCTACGCGGTGTTCGATCGTTCCTATCGGAGACATCCACCTCTTCATCGGCGAAACCGACTCGGGCACTAGTTCCTTGGGAGTTGGAGGAGCATCAAGACCCGCACGGACCGCCTACGGGCAGGATACGTTCGCGGAAGGATCGATGTCGGATCTCTCTTCGGAGCTTGCCGGCAAAGATCGGAAAAATTCAAGGCCCACCCAAACCGCCCCTGTGCAGGATATAAAGGTGGAAGATCACTGCAAATCCACCGGCTTAGTCCGTGCGTCTGGACAACAGAGATCCAAGTTCGTCAGCATGGTTACAATCTTCGATCTGGCACGCTGCATTCAGAGAGAGGGTGAAAACCCCCCGCGATTACCTGGCCAGGTGGCTCCGCATATGAGCTGACCTAGCCCACTACCCCGATGATAACGCTCTGTATCACTTCGTGGAAGGACTGGACCATGGCACGCTTCTCCGACATTCTTTAAGACGGCAGCAGGCAACAGGACGCCTCACCTTCGAAGAGATGGTGAGCACCATCAACAACTACGCAGAGGCTGAAGCGGCAGCTCAGACAGCGCTCGCGCTCATTGACGGAGCCCCTCCGATTCAGCCACCGCCACCACCACCTCCGGCCGCCATCGTCATAGCAGCACCACCGCCTCCAGTCATCGTCGAGCCCATGGCACCTCCACCGCCCGTCATCGAGGAAGTCCTGGCGCCCTCCGACTCTGTCATTGACGCGCTTTATGCTGACTTCAGTGCAGATTCAGAGGAAATAGACTTCAGCCCAGAAGAGCTAGACTCCGCTATGCAGGAGATGGAGGAGTACTCGCGCGACGAATAGGCCAACAACATTGTCGCATCCCGAGGGGTGTTCGTCAGCACTGGGACGACAATGGATGAAGATCAACCCGGACGAGCTCCGCCTACGGCACTAGAAAAGGGGAAGGGGACACTTATTGCTGCTGACAATGATCGCGCAAAAGACATGCCTCCTCCGCCTAACCCAGCGCAGCAGCCGCAGGAACTCGGCACCGGACCGAGTAACAACAACACCGCAAACTTTCCGCCTCCAGCATCTACGTCTACAGCAGCCCAGGTTACTCCAGCCGATAGAGTGATGTACGGCAATCTCCTCGTCGAGCCACTAACCGTTGCTCATATCCGGAACGTGACCCATCTTGATGAGAAATGCCAGCAGCTGCTGGAGGAAGCGCAAGCCATCGCGGAGCAAGGCGCTAAGCTAGATCGAGATCTGGTCAACGCGCAGAAGTCCATAGAGAAAGCTAGAGCAATGGAGGCCGAGTACAAGACTCTGCTACAGCAGCAGAAGGCTAAGAAAGCTCTGGCTCGCGTCATCAACGATCCTGGTGTACGGCGCAACCTAGGATGGGCTCCCTCGAAGCCGGCACAAGCCAAGCCATACATTGACAGTGAAGGCAATAAGGTGATGCCCACCCCACTCCTTAACCTCGCCATCGCCAAGACCCTTCTGGAGCAGGATAGATCGCCTGAGGCAGTGGAACAGGTCTACGACCTAGTGGCCAAGGCGGTGAAGCAGCAGGAAAAGGCCACCTCCCAGAGGCTTGAGTCTAACCCAGCGCTCTGCCAGTCTAGCCAGTACAAACCGCCAAGGGACATATCTCCTCTTAATGTCGGGTCCCAGACGGGTTCCTTAGAACGAAGACGAAGGGATGCACGCAACAGGAAGGATGCCATCCCAATATCCTCCGACCATGGAGAAAAGGCCCAACCTTGTCGCCCATCTCCATCGCCCCGGTCTCCCCGACATCGCGAAGATTACAACGCTCACCATCGAATGGATATGCCCCCACCAAATCAGTGTGGCATCGTCATCCGCGACAACGCAGAGCAGACCCGTCATGACGGAAAGCGCAACGAAGGACATAAGAGCAGGTCGCGCCATTACCCTCCGTGTCCGACAAGCAACCGTGACAGACGCGAGGCGTCGCAGGAGGGTAATAGCAATAAGGCTAACCCACCGTCACCACCAAGCAGTCACCATGGCGGAGGAGGCCCGTGTCGTTCATGCAACCCATCCCCTGTTGACAAGAAGAAGAAGAACCCGGAGCCATACGATGCACGTTCGCGGATCGATAAGATCCACGAGGCCAGGGAAGGACCATACCTGGGACCATGTTGCTTTGGACCTGCAATACGGTCCGCAACTTACCCCAAAGGCTTCCGGATTGACAAGACCATCAAGCCCTATGACGGTACCGCCAATCCAGCCACGTGGTTGCAGGACTACGGCAACGCAGCGGAGATTGCCGGAGGCAACCCCAACGTCACCGTCAAGTACCTCCCATTAATGTTGGCAGGTACGACCCGTCAGTGGATTGACGACTTGCCGGAGAAATCTATCTACAACTAGTTGGACATGCAAGAAGCGTTCACCAAGAACTTTGAGGGTACATACAAGCGTCCCTGCACTGTGGGCGATCTACAGTGGTGCGTGCAAGAGAAAGACGAAACATATCGCGCCTACCTCTCCCGCTGGCTGGATATGAAGAATTCCTGCGCAGGAGTGCACGCTCAAACCGCCATGGCCGCCTTCATCGATGGGTTGGAAAGGGGCACGTTGCTCCGACATAAGCCGAAGCGCTTACAGGACAATCACTAGCTCGACTTGAACCAGATGATTCAGTTGGCTAGTGAGTTCGCAGCTGCCGACGATGATGCTCGTGGCTCCTTGCCGGCAACGGCCATTCCAACCCAAGCTCGGAGAAACAACAGTACAAAGCGGAAAACCGCTCCAGAAGAAAAGCAATCTACCGACATGGTCGCTATGACTTTTGCAGGACGAGGAGAGGGCGGACAGCGTGGCCGAGGAAGGGGAGCCGGTCGTGGGCAGCAACAAGGAAGTGAAACCACCTCGGCGCCGCTCCGCGTTCCCCAAACCTACGAGGAGTACCGTGATATGACATGCCTCGTACACCTCGACGTCAACGGCAAAGCCACCCATACCAATCGACACTGCAAGTTCGTCAACGACCTCAAGGAAGACCCGGAGTCCGGCTACAAGCGAAGTCGGAAGAACAGACCGCGCGGAAAGGGCAAGGGGAAGAAGAAGGAGGAGTCCAAGGATTCAAGTGACATGGACGAAGACGTTGACCCCAAGAACGCTGCCAAGAGCGACGACAAGGGCAAGAACCCCTTCGCGAAGAAGGCCTCAGTCTACCACACTTTCCTTGGCACCCCCACCGTCCGACAACAGAAGACCTCTCTGAGGATCCTGATGGCTACTCTCCCCCCAGTCCCTCAGTACCTGCGCTGGTCGGAGGTTCCAATAACTTGGGACAGGACGGACCACCCAGACCTTATACCCACGAAGAACCAATACGCCATGGTCATCAACCCCTTGATTGACGGCGTGGAGTTCACCAAGTGTATGGTGGACAGTGGAAGTAGCATCAACATCATGTACCTGGATACACTGCAAAAGATGAACTTGACGGAGGCAAACCTAAGGCGGACCAACACCGTCTTCCACGGCGTAGTTCCTGGTCGGGAGGCTAGGTTCCTTGGGTGCATTACACTTCAGGTAGCCTTTGGCGGTGTTAATAACTACCGCCAGGAGCGCATGACCTTCGAGGTGGTCCCTTTCAAGAGCATGTACCACGTCATATTCGGCCGCGACATATTCCACACGTTCATGGCCAAGCCATGCTTCGTCTACAACAAACTCAAGATACCCGGACCAAACGGCATCATCACCATATGCGGAAGCTTTACCAAGGCAAGGGACTGCGAGATCAACGAAGCAGCCGTTGCAGAAGCTGTCCTCTACAGCGAAGAATTCAAAGAGATCCAGAGCAAGGTCGATGACTCAAAGATGCCCGTGTCGAAGAAACAAATCTCCGACTCCGCTCCTGCGTTCAAGGCCGCCATCGAGACCAAGCCGGTGGAACTTGTGGTAGGCGATGCCTCCAAGGTCACCGCCATTGGGACGAACCTGGATCCCAAATAGGAAAGCGCGCTCGTCGATTTCCTCTGTGAGAATAGGGACATCTTTGCCTGGCAACATGCCGACATGAAAGGTGTACCTAGGGAACTTGCCGAGCACAGCTTAAACATTGATCCAAAATCCAAACCAGTAAAACAACCTCTACGACGCTTTGGAGATGAGAAGAGACGCGCCATTGGCAAAGAGATAGCTAGGTTACTTAAGGCTAGATTTATCCGAGAAGTCCTTCACACCCAATGGGTGTCCAATCCTGTACTTTTCCCCAAAAAGGGAACCAATGAATTAAGAATGTGTGTTGATTACACCGGCTTGAACAAAGCATGTCCCAAAGATCCGTTTGCTTTGCCTCGCATTGACCAAGTCATTGACTCGACGGCTGGCTCGGAACTTTTGTGTTTTCTCGATGCATACTCGGGATACCACCAGATCAAGATGAGGAAGTCGGACCAATTGGCCACTTCATTCACTACCCCATACAGCACGTTTTTCTATGTCACGATGCCCTTTGGGCTAAAAAACGCAGGTGCTACCTACCAGTGGACAATGCAACGTTGCCTTCCCGACCAAATTGGTCGGAACGTTCACGCCTACGTGGACGATATCGCGGTGATGTCTAAAAATTCAAACGACTTAATCTCCGACTTAAAAGAAACCTTCGATAATCTCCGGAAATACAACATGATGCTTAACCCTAAGAAGTGCGTCTTCGGGGTTCCAGCCGGCAAATTGTTGGGCTTCATCGTTTCCAAGCATGGAATCGAGTTAGTCGGTTCGTCAGCCGACTTGGAGAGAAGGCCCTGCCACTGTACAATTTGCTGAAAAAGGAAGACAAATTCACGTGGACGGACGAGGCAGATGCAGCATTGAAGCAGCTCAAGGAGATTCTTTCCTCAGCGCCCATCCTTGCAGCACCCGAGCCTGGAGATCCCCTGTTAATTTACATGGCGGCAACCAACCGGGTTATCAGCATCATCGTCGTCGTAGAGCGGAAGGAACCAGGCTATGAGCACGGAGTTCAACGACCAGTTTACTATGTAAGCGAGGTCTTGACGGAGTCTAAGCAGTGTTACCCGCACTACCAAAAGATAGCTTATGGAGTATTCCTTGCTTCTCGGAAGCTGAGGCATTACTTTCAGGAGCACCCAATCACAGTGGTGAGCAAGACTCCATTGTCAGACATCATCAACAACAGCGACGCTACAGGAAGGGTTGCGAAGTGGGGCATTGAACTTGCCGCCTTCGAGATCACCTACAAGAGACGCGATGCTATCAAATCACAAGCCTTGGCGGATTTTGTTGCAGATTGGACGGAGATGCCAGACGCTACTCCGTTGCCAGAACCAGAGTACTGGTGATGCACTTTGACGGATCAAAGCTGCTCAACGGCTCGGGGGCTGGTGTATTGCTACAGTCACCAACAGGAGACAAGCTACACTACGTTCTGCAGATCCACTTTGAGGCTACAAACAACATGGCGGAGTATGAAGCACTCATTCACGGACTACGTGTAGCCAAGGATATTGGCATCAATCGCATAGTTTGCTCTGGAGATTCCGACTTGGTTGCCCAGCAGGTGGCTGGCACCTGGAATGCACGGAACCCTATGATGGCGGCATATCGAGACGAAGTGGACGAGATAGCCAAGAGCTTCTTGGGCTACGAGGTTAAGTATGTGCCTAGGGAACAAAACGAGGCGGCTGATCTGCTGTCTAAGCTAGGATCAGGGCACAAGCGAATTCCGCCAGGAGTTTTCCTCGAGCACCTGCGCACACCATCCGTGAAGGGAGCCAACATCGACAATCTGGATAGAGCTGACTCTTTCGTCAACATGGTGACTAAGGTCCCTCCGGCTTGGACAAAACCGTTCATGGAATACCTCGAACACGGAACTTTGCACGACAACGAAGTCGAAAGATGGCAAATAGTACGACGAGCAAAGGGTTATACCATAATCAATGGGCAACTCTACAAAAGGAGCACTACTGGTGTATACCTAAAGTGTGTTTCCCAGCTAGAAGGTATGGAAATCCTACGCGAAATCCATCTCGGAGATTGCGGGCACCACGCCGCTCCTTGATCGTTGGTCGCGAAAGCCTTCCGCAAGGATTCTACTAACTGACCGCGAAGGCGGACGCCGACAAGCTGGTTGAGACATGCATGGGATGCCAGTATTATGCCCGAAAACCACATGTTCCTGCTGAAGAACTACGAACAATACCAATAACTTGGCCGTTTGCGGTCTGGGGGCTAGACATGGTGCGACCGTTACAGACGGCACCTTGTGGGTTTACACATCTGCTTGTAGCAGTTTATAAATTCACCAAATGGATAGAAGCTAAACCCATTAGAAATCTTGATGGGGCAACTGTCCTCAAGTTCGTCCGGGATCTAGTGGTGAGATTTGGTCTCCCACATAGCATTATCACCGACAATGGCAGCAATTTATCACTCGGAGAAGTGGAGACATATTGCTTGGAGAAAGGCATCCGACTTGACCTTGCATCTGTGGCACACCCACAATCCAACGGTCAGGTTGAGCGAGCCAATGGATTAATTCTGCAGGAAATCAAGCCACGTCTTGAGGCACCGCTACATAGAGCAGCTGGAGCCTGGGCGGAAGAATTGCCGTCTGTGTTGTGGAGTTTATGAACTACACCCAACAGATCTACTGGCTACACTCCTTACTTCATGGTATATGGAGCAGAAGCTATCCTGCCATCCGACATCCTCCATGATGCACCAAGAGTTGCGGCCTACGACGAGGATGACACTGAAGAATCCAGACGCCTGGATGTGGACCTTCTCAAGGAGGAGCGTGTTTTGGCATGCCAAAGATCCGCCATCTACCAGCAGAAGCTATGCAGCTACCATAGTCGCCGTGTTCGGCATTGCTCGTTTAAAGAGGGGGATTTGGTGCTCCGACTTAAGCAGAAAAAGTCACACAAATTATCCCCGCCATGGGAAGGACCGTTCATCATAAGCAAGGCGCTGCTCAATGGGTCTTACTACCTTGTTGACAATCGTGAACTAAAGGATAGACCCAACAAGGATCATAAGCGTAAGCGACGTGACCCGGATGATGACTACCCGGAGCTTGATCGGCCATGGAACATAGCACAGCTATGTCCTTTTTACACTTAGCATTTTTATCTAATTGTGTATCTCTTATATGATCAATGAAATAAAGCTCTTTGGTTCACTCATATTTCTGAGTCTTTTACCTCCTTTAGTGTTCATTTTTGGATCATATAAAACCTTTATGCACAAGCTTTGCGTTTGCACTTGTGAAAATTCCGCCTACGGGCGTTAGCTAAAGTTTTCTGGTCTACACGTTCTTTGTCGTTTTTATGTGGATTCTGGAGTAGTGACTTTTGGCACTTATTGTCGGCGATTTTGTGCTCAGGTTATTGACGGTGCCATTGGGCATCATCACCTAAGCGCATGGTTCCGACAACGAGTCTTCCGACTCATGAAAAGTCAAGCATAAGAACCAAAGTAATGGATAAGCCAGCACTTGCTAAAAAAAATATACATGCTAGAAACTAAATTCTTAAGTAGCAGGACATAACAACCATTGTTTTCCGCCTTAAGTTACACCATCAAGTTTTTTTCCCCGCGCATCCACCAAAGGCAAAACAAATATTACATAGTGTTTTTCACTCTTTGGGCGCAGGAGACTTGGAAGCAGCATCGTCCCCAGCCGGAGAATCACCCTCAACATCGGCGCTATGATGAGACTCGGAGGGATCTTGGTTGACGCTGTCGATGGTGTTCATGGGCACGAAGACGTCAATGTCCACCAACTCGGCGACTCTGGTGTCATAACCCGCGAGTGATGACAAGATGGCTTCGTGATCAATCTCTTTGCCGTCATCATCAACGTCAGGGATGCCAGAGGTCACCGTATCGATGTCGGCATCTTCGTAGTGTGCCTTCACCATTGAGAGCGCCATCCTCGCGCCAGCCCGTGCACATGAAGCTTTCCAGCTTGTAACACGCTCGGGGGCTCGGCGCAGAATCTCTGAGTACTTCGTCAGGGATTCCGATGCCTTGAAATATATCTGGAGGGGCTTAGCAATCTCCTTGGCTTGGGTGATGGCGGTGTTGATGAAGTTGTCGGCGAGAACCATGCATTCCTTGTCCTAAGGAGGCGAGCGGGTTAAACCCATAGGCGCTGAAAATTCCGACAAGGAGCGCATGAGTTCAATAAACTCTAAGTATCCAGAGTACAGATTACAAGGCGGAGGACACTTACTGAAGATGCTGTCCTTAGACTGCCAGACGGTGTCCGCCAAGGATTCCTTCTCTTGTTGGAGGAGCTTAAACGCCTCGTTGTGGCGATGGTTTTTCTTATCAGCAGCTTGCTTCTGATCTTTTAAGATCGCAAGCTCCTCCTTCAAGCGATTGATCTCCGCGGAGGCGGAATCATGCAGGGCTTTCATGGAATCCTCGTGCATCTTCAGCATCTCTTCCCTCTCCCTCTTAAGGATTTTGTTCTCACTGTCCAGCTGCTGAATGTGCTTGGACTACTCGACAATATCCTTGGCCTTGGCGACATGCTCTGCAAGTCGGAGAAAACAAAATACACAGCGAGTACTCGAAGAAGGAAGGCATAAAACCAAGACGGAATGCGCAAAAAAGAAAACAGACTCTTGTTTTTGATGATCTGTTCCTTCAAGATGGCTGTTTTACCCTTTTCGGCTTCAAGATCTGCGCGCATCTTCTGGTACTTGTCGTTGGCCATGCCCCGCCGATCATTCTCGTTCTGTAAAACAAAGGAAAAAGTTAAAACTGTTGTTTAGTCTGCTTGGAGCACCTAGTCGGAAACTTTCCATCTAGGCGCTCGGGGGCTACAGCGAAAGTTTTTCAACTTAGCAATATGCTTAGCTTTTCTTTAAAGCATCTAGTCGGAGCTACTTCAGTTCTCGATTAGAAGCTTGGGGGCTATAGTCTAAAGTTTTAACTCGGAAAATGCTTAGCTTTTCTTTAAGCATCTAGTCGGAACTAATTCAGTTGCAATTAGAGGCTTGGGGTCTATAGTATTGAAAAATATAAACACTGCTTATGCTACTCTTATAGCATCTAGTCGGAATAGTTTCTTCCATCTAAGTGCTTGGGGGCTACAGTGAGAGCTCTTTCTAACTTAGTCACTCTTAGAGCATATAGATGCAAAACCTATGGTTTTCCGTATACATCCTCGGGGGCTACAGTGGGATACTCATAATAAAATGCAAAAGGCAAACTAAAACTTACAAGTGCAATAATCTTGAGGTTTATAGCACTCTCGGCCAGCAGCTTGCCAAAGGAAATGCTATTTCCCCGCAAGATATCTGCTTGTCGGAGCAGCTCCTCAGTACCGCACATCGGAGATGACGGCACTCCTCCAGGAACCATAGTTGTGTTACTCGGCAGGAGCGCTGGGTAAACTATCTTCGGGAACTCGAAGGGTTTCTGGGGAGTAGGGGCGCCGCCTTCGGCAGAGGTACCAGCTCCCACTGCCGCCTTGCCGCTACCGATGGCATCCTTAGCCGGAGCTTCAGCCATTTGTAGAGCAACGCTCTCCTGCGTCGCCTGCTCGCCGACAATAGCGAGTTCGGTAGAAGCGCCAGAATCCACTTCCATGGCGGAAGGGCCTGGTGCCTCCTGGGCTTGAGAGCTTGTCGGTGCAGAGGAAGGCTTGATGGCAGGATTAGCAGGGGCGATGTCGGGGGAGGAGTCGCGATGCAGCATATCTTTGATATTTCTAGAAGCCCCCAAAGTCTTGGAGGTCTTCTTGAGGCTGGTTGTGGCTTTCTTCCTGAAACGTGCAAAGTGCATAAGTACAGGAACAAGACAGATAAATAAGACAATGTCAGAGAATGAGAATCTCACACTAATGGGGGTGCTTTGGCAAAAATCCCGCTGGATCTTTTCTTTTCCGCCTCCAGGGCGGCGGTAGTCTTCTTGGAGGCTCCACTCTCCGTCTTCTTCTTTTCTCCGTCGGCAGCGTCAGAGGTGGAGCTCTTCCTCTTTCGTGCCAACAGGACATCGTCGTCGGACACGACCGTGACTTCCTTCATCTTTGGATCGTAGATTTGGGCAGCCAGGTTGTCCTCATCTAGATCGCTAAGCTGTTAAGTTAGAAATCACCGTGTTAGATGAAGTGGTAATGGCAAGACGGAGAAATTGGAGTATATGTCGTACACGGAAAATACATATCTACCTTTGGGCACTTGCCGTCTACGTACATGTCGTAGGTGATGGTGAAGCCACGCTTCTTATCCTTCACCTTGACGATGTCCTTCAGGCGGAGCTTGACGGAGTCGCTCGAGAAGTTATCCACGGAGATCCGGAGGGTATCCCTTCGATCACTGGTATACTCGTGCATGAACTTCGCGCGGTGCTGCAGAGGCTGGATTCGCCTGATGAACCAGCACATGGCCAGGTCCAAGCCGGTCAAACCCGTCTCTACGAACCATTCGATCCGCCTTATTGCTCGAGAAGCATCGAGGTCGAAGGGAAGGGAGGCATGGGATCTCCATGTGGAAACTTCAGTGGCGACTCCATCCGCGAAGTCCGGGTACGTTACTTCTCGGCCCGCCAAAGGAATGTCGGGGTCGTAGAAGTACGTCTGCTGCCAGTTTTTGCATGACTCGTGGCCGACGATGTCGGGGAACCGCCGGCCAGGTCAGATCTTGAAGCTTATGGTGCCGCAGTTCCTAAGCTCCTCCTTACTGTGTCCGGCTTCACGTTTGACGGTGAAGAAGTACACGAACAAGTCTAACCTAGGACTAATACCTAGGTAACCCTCACAAAGTGCCGCGAAGTTGCTAAGCACTAAGATGCTATTGGGGGATAGGTTATGGGGTTGTACCTTGTAGTGGTTCAAGACGGAGAGAAAGAAGTGGGAGATGGGCAGAGAAACGCCGCGTACTAGCTGAGCCTTGAGGTACACCTTTTCTCCGGCTTGGGGAGAAGGTGACACCTCGCCGGCCGGCGCCGCTCGCCAGGCGAGCCCCTCCGTCGCGGGGAGGTAGCCTTCGGCGACTATCTCTTGGATGTCGCGGTCGGTGATGTCCGAGCCGCGCCAGTCGCCCTTGTGCGAGTCTGGCTCTTCTTCCAGAGGCTCTAGCGCCGCCAGATTATGGTCGCCGTCGGTGGTTTCAATCACCGCTGATGCGGGGATGACCAGGCCCTCTAGGGGCAAGACGACAGAGCTCGCCGGCTTCGCCGTGGCTTCGCTCGATGCCGCCATCAATGGGGAGGAGCTGCTGCTGGCCATGGGGTGCTGGAAGGATGCGACTGACGCAGAGGGAGGCTAGGGTTTTCGAGGTTTCTCGCGGAGAGATCGAGGAGGCGTGCGACTGGAGGAAGAAGACGATGACGCGAGAGGAATGAGGTAAAAGGTGGAAAGTGTCCCACAGTTACTATTTATCATGCTCTGCGTCAAGATTCGTGCAGCTGGTCGGACGGTTGCGGCGTAGACGACGTGTTCGTGAACGTGCGCGGTAATTTCGCCACGTCTCCAACCATCGCCGCCAACGGTTCGTATCACTCGCGCGGGAAAATCGGATATGATTGCGTTCTCTGCATGTGTGAGTTACGAGGCGTCGCTGACCTAAGCCTACGTCATCCTAGCTGACACGGGGAGATGAGCCGTCGCATTGAAGATTCCGGCATGGACGGATTTAATCCGACTACGGAAGAGTACGATGGAAGATTCAGCATTTCTCCGGCTTACCATTCAAAGACGGAGAAAACCTTGCAGGGTTCTTTGGGAGGACTACAAGATATTGCTTGCCGATTTGCCGACATCCATCTAGACAGAGCATTCAACGTGAAGAGGCAAGACGGCGCAAGATCTCGGAGTTCTCCGGGGGCTACTGTTGGGGATATTCTATATGGGTATCCTTATAGCATGTCTCTTATCCGACTAACCCGGGTGGCCCATAGTAGGTAGCATGGCCTATGGCCTGCTGGACGGCCCAGTTAGGTGGATCCAGAAGGGAGACCCATGTCGGATAAAGGAAGGCTACGGTGGAGTCACCAGCGTACCCGGAGCCTTGGAGTGCAAGATACACAAGACTAGTAATAGACGGTGTAGGACTCTGTAACCTGTCCGGCTAGGACTTTTCCCTGTAACCCTAGGACCTGGCGACTATATAAGTCGGGCCTATGGGAGCCTTTAGGGCATCGATTCAGACAACCTCGCACAGCGAACCTATCTCTGTAACTCGGCGTATTGCCCTTATAGTGATTTATAGCAGGAGTAGGATTCCACCGCCGTTGTGGGATCTGAACCTGGGTAAGCTGTGTTACCTCGTACCCGTCAACCGTCCGCCTTACCCCACGTCTCTAAACACGCACTGTGAGGACCCCTCCAGCGTACTCGTCGGCAATACCACGACAACAAGAGTACTCCTCGAGAGTCTCTTATCTATACTCGTGACTCTGCCACACCTTACCCCTTATTTGCATTGGTTTTCAGAAGATTGTTGACTTATGCATCCACATCTTGGGATTTTATCCTGAGCATGTTCTTTTCCCCTTGTTGTTTTCCGACCTTTTGTCTACCAGTTGGTAGCCAAGTAGTTATCTGCATTTGTGTCTTTTGATGCAAGATAATCTTGTGGTCCATCATGACAAACCATTTCGGGATGTCAGGAGAAACAAACTCCAGTACCTCGTCATTTCTAGGACCAGGTCAAAGTGTTGTAATCTGCAGATCAAGAGGCATTGATAGCTTCTATCTGTTCCACCTTAAAGTATCACACCCTTTTATACTAAGAAGTCATGCTGAGTTTCCTGACCCGTTAATGAAGTGATGCTTTTACAAATCTTTACCCACCCCTCCTCGAGCTTTCGCGCTTGTAAGTGATGCGTGTGCGTAATGATGTGGCTATTCGAGATTCTTAGAAATTATTATTGTTTTGAACTTTAAGGACATTTGTGTCATTCTCGGCGTGATTGGTTAACCCTGCCACTAAGCAAAGGATGATTGTGTTACCAAGTCCGCTATTCTGGTGTACTTTCCTCGGTCAAAGAGTTAGGCTTGTGCTGAAGCTTTGAGACTATTTCTTCTTGCCTTACCAAGAAGTTTTCTCTCGAACCAAGTGACATATCGGTGGTTCGTGATATTCTGGACGTATTTCTAGAAGTATCGCCATGTTGCCACATGACCGCGTTGTCAAGTTCTTGAGCAAGCAGGTTCTCTGAACTGCACTTTTCTCCAAGGATCTGTATTGGATACCCCTGAACTAGTTAGATGAGCTTAAACAACAACCTGGAGAGTTGTAAGACAAAAGTTTATGTGACTTAGTTCCTCCTTAAAGGGATGTATAGTTTTGTTCGTGTTGAAGAAAGATATTATCTCCTTCATGGATATGATATCTTCCCCTCTTTTGATTTGATTTGGGTTATTGTCAAATTAAACTCAGTACCAAGGAATATCTTGATGTTGTTTCTACTTGTGATGTTTCACTTGAGTACATCTTCATGTCCTTTAATCTGACCAGTATTCTTGCCTTGTTCGCATAACATATGAGTCCATCTTAATGGATTGTCTTGATAAGTTTGTTGTTGAGCCCATCAATGACATCCTTTTCTTATCCATGCTAGACAAAATTCATATGGAACATTTGGCATTAATGTTGGAAACTTTCGAGAACCGTCTTCGAGTCATCTCGAAGTATGTGTTCTGGATGTTAGAATTAACCTTCTCTGGTTCACGTGCAACTGTTGAAAGATGTCGTCGTGAACTCGAGCAGAGTTATCTCCGTTCCTTAAGGACATATGTGTGTTTTATTGTTAGTACTTTATATGTATGTTGTTGTCTTTTGAAAAGTTGTAAATACATGGGTCTAGCAATCTAGCTCATTCCTTTGGAGCTTTACACTGTAGTCCATATCTTGAGAATCTAGTAACTTTACCTTTGTGGTAAATGTTGCAAACTTTCTATTCGGACATGCTGAGTCTGAAGTATCATTCCACCTAACCAAAGATGAATCTCAAGAAGCAATGATGGTTGGTGTTCCTCAAGATTTTGACATAGGTCTCTTTGTGCATCTGGCAAGATTGATGTAATGGTTGGCACTCTTAGCTGGAAAGACTTTTTGCCATATTCTCTTGATTCAGCAATAACAACCACTCTTCATGAGGCATCTTCTATGATTATTTATAGGAGTTGTGCCTAAGATTTCCTTTGTATCCAAAGTCCAACCTTTACTTGATGTCTGCTTTCTCGAACATCAAGGAGAACATTTAAAGTAGTGTTGCTAAATGTCTCTCGGTCGATCCTCCAGACCCTTTTATGTTGGTAAATGTTTTGTTAGGCCAAGTACTTGAAGTCTGAGAATGAAGTTTCTTTGTTCTCGTGTCATCAGGAATCTTCTTAACAATTCATCTCAGTGGTGTAAAGTTATATAATGATCTTTGGCAAAGATTTCGATATATCTGGATGAATAAAGAGTTTCCTTTGTTTTCTCAATCATGTGTTAAGAGTGACTATGATTCTGGTAATCAATAGTTTCTCTTGCTACATGTTTCTTGTGACTCTTATGAGTCCTATCCACCAAAACACATTTCTGTCTTGGCCTTCTGTTGAATGAAAGAGTGAACCTTCTATGTCAAAAGTAGTTCCACAACTTGGTTTTGTTGATCCATATCTCTACAACCTAAAATCTCTACTTAAGTTGTTTAGTAGAGGTTCCTTATCGAAATTTGTAGTCATGTACTTCCTGTTGTAAGCTCTCTTTTGCAGAAGCTTAAATTATTCTGTAAGATCCATGGTCTCAATCCTTATGAGGACCATCTATCCAACAACTTGAAACCTTCTCCTCTTGTTTCCTCCGTTACCTTGGTGTGTTTCATGTTTGTCATATCAGAGCTGTTTCTGAACACTCCTTCATGAGTTGACCATGAGATACACTGTGTTGTTTAGTGTGTTTCCCTCTTATCCTTAAATTGACCATGTTTCTTTCTCTCTCTGTCTCTCTTCCCACCTTAGGAATCTCGGGTCGAGATTCTCGTAAGGGGGATAGAGCTGTAACACCCCATTTTTAGTTATTTTTATATTAGGGTTGTTTGTGCATTCATGAGCATCATATTAAAAAAATGCATGCAAAAAGAAATATGCAAAACCCTAAAACCCTAATCCTCCCCTCTCTTTTCGAAATGCATTCAAAAAGGGTTTTGTATTTTGAAATCACAAAATTAAAGGAGCCCAAATTTATTAAAGGGGTTCCTCAGTATCTTATATATTTTATAAAGCCTTTGGTATTTTTGAAATTATCCAAAACAGATTTGAAATCCAATTGCAAAAGAGAGAAATGAAATAGGAAAAGAAAAAGGATTTGGAAATAAAAACCAGAATAGCGGTCGTGCCAGGCCCAGCCCAGCAACCTCCCTCTCTCCCCTCCCCTCTGCCTGCCGCCCAGCGCGCGACCGCATCTAGCCCAGTCGCGGCCCAATCTAGCCCACTCGGCCCAGTACCCCTTCATCGCCCTCTTTTCTTTTCTTCCTCCTCGAGACAGAAGGACAGCGAGAAGGCAGTTGCGTGCCTTCCCCTGGTTCGCCGACCGCCACGTCACCGTCGCTGCCCCCGGACCGAATGACTAGCCGAGGCCGCGAACAAGACCACACGTCTCTATTCTCTCTCCCTATCCTCTTCTCTCGGTCTCCCTTGCTTCCCATCGCGAGCCCCCAAAACCTAGTGCCATGGAGGCCGTGTAGCCCCGCCGTTTCGAGCCCTCCCTCGCCTCTTCGGGCATGCCTTCGTATTTTTCTGGATGTATACTTCCACCCCGCCAAATCAATCAAGCAGGGAAGCCCTCTATAGCTGCAATCGGAAGCTCCTTTCCGAGCTCCGGTCAACGCCTCCGCTGTCGATTCCGGCCTCCCCATAGCTCCCCGTCGCCATATTCGCGCTCCTAGTGAGTTTCTGGTTCCCAAGGACCACTTCTATGTCTCCCTATCGCTTTGTTTCGAGCCCTCGACGTGCTCTGCCGTCCGCCGCCGCGTAAGCTCGCCGTTAGCCATCCCCGGTGACACAAAAATAGCGGCGCCGCCACCACACGGTCTGCCGTGCAAGCCTGCATCCAGCGCATGCCTTCGTGCAGCCCCGCAAGCCCCTGCTGCTGTTCCCGCCGCTCGCCTGGGAAGAGCACCGTCGCAGTGACGTCATCCTGACGTTACACGTGTGGGTCAGCCCGGTCAAACAGGTTGCAGGCCCCACTTTGCCAATGTGGATAATGAGGTGGCATCGGCCCCACTGTTCAGTCAGTGTGGGTAGGCTCAGCAGTAGTGAGAAAAGCCCCAGATCCCGTGGTGATGTCAGCTTGAGGTCATAAATGTTTTAAAATAATTTCTAGAAATGAATAATTTGTAAAATCAATAACTTAATATTTATAAGTCAGAAAAATATGTATAATATATCAAAATGTTCAGAAAAATGAGAACTATCTATCTAAGCTACAATCATGCATTGTTCAACAACTTTCATGACAAGTTTAATTAGAATAACATAGTAACCCCTCTCATATACATCCGGAGTTCCCCGAGTTAGGGTTTGTACCCCTCGGAACCCCGATTAAACTGTCGAGCATGTTTTAGGGTTTCAATTCAATACAATTTAACTTTTCATATCATCATACTTGCTTGAGCATTGCATCGATGCCATGTGTTGATTGTTTCCCTTTCTTTTCGGTGTTTGGTTCTTCCCGGTAGAATACGATATCGAGATCGATATTGAGATCGAAGACTGAGATCAACACCGTTGAAGATCGAAGATCGAGGAACAATACTTGACCAACTATAACCAAGTCAAGTACAAGGCTCCCGAAGATCTGCTTATTGGTTATCAACTGGAAAAGGCAAGCAAAGCCCCACCATGATATAATCCTATGATTTCAAAAGCATTTCAATTCTTGCCATGATGCATACGATTCTACTGTGGTCTTTTATCGATAGATAAAGTATCCTATCTATTGCACTACTCCCTTTGAGCTTTTATTACCTGATCCACTGCTCCTAGGATAACTAGGTTTGGCTTGTGTGCACTGCTAGAGCTCTTATATGTGTCTGCTTAGCCATGCATAGCTGTTGAGTCTGGTCCATCCAGATGATGCAGCTGTAGAGAATCTAGTATGACAGGAGAACATGATGAAATGAGATCAGAGGTGATATGAGTTAAACATGCTAAGGCTTGTATGGGAGGCCACAGTGGGATGTGGTTTTTCTAGTCCCATGCTCGCCACCACTAGGAACCGAGTGCTTGCCTTTGGAACCAAGACGAGCGTACTACCACACGGGGCCTGGAAAACCTCACGAGCAACTAACTTGCCTAGTAGATTCCATGAGTCACATAGTTCGGCATTCCATTCGACATATGCATAGAAAACCTTTTGAAAGATTTGTCGGGTGAAGGTGCATTCATAACAGGTAGGGAAGCGTGGACCGGGTTGCTTGGGGTTGATGGCGCCCCTGGTAAACCAACCTCGCCTCACATCTTTAATTACCGGCTTTGGGATTTGACCTGTTATGGCGGAACCATACTTATTGCGTGACTCATGGTCTCGGCGAAAGTAAGGTAAAGGTCGTGTCTAACCACCCTCTGTCGGCCTTCCAAGGAAGAGGGATAATCATGTGGCATTAAGAGAAGGTTAGTACGTGTGGGTAAAGTTGTACACCCCTACAGGGTATTAATATTTTCGAAAAGCCGTGTTCACGGTTATGAACGACTTGGTGACCGGACTCAAGATCATAGATAACTTTAACCACTATAAAACTTGTTGATCAACATGTGCTTAAGGATGCTTCCTCATGGGTACGAGGGGTGATCCTAGTTAGGGTTCAGATGATGATGATTTAGTGTATATCAAAAGATGATGATCAATATTTCAGAGATGTTGCTCTCTTATCCACTTTTAAAATACTCTGACTAGACGAGCTTCTTCTCTCTCTTGTTTTACAAACAAAGATGGATTTATGCAAAACAACTCCACCAACCATAAGTATTGCGGAGTACACCCTGTACTCACCCTTGCTTTGTTGATACTTTTGGCAGAGTAAGTGTTCCCCTGAAGATGAGTTCCATACTACATCGACATAGACGAGTAGCTTGGGGTTCCTGGCCGGCAGCCTGGAATCTATGGGCTGGGACATCATTGTTATGCTTCAGGCCTATTAGGCCGTTTGTTAAGTTTGTTATACTTAATAGCATAATTTGCCTTCCATTGTTTTGATGTTTGTGGTCAGTGACCTCTACTTGTAATAATTTGGTTCTCTGCTTAGTTATGAGCTTGCTATAATAATTTTTGTGTCGTAGGGTCACTGTTGTGTTATCGATTCTTCACTGGATATCCTCGAGCTCAAGGTTAATCTTATGTCAGAAGGAGGTCTGGGATTTGTTTATCCCTGATCCCGGGGGTGTCACAAGACACATTTAAGGATTCGATGTTGTTTAGTAGATATGGTAATGAGTTGGAGACCGAATGTTATTTGGAGTCTTGGATTGGATCCAGGACATCACGAGGAGATCCGGAATGGTCCGAAGAATAAGATTCATATAAGGAAAGTCCAATTCCTGAGTTCGGGAATGCTTTCGGTGTTTTCACTCAAATCTTCTAGAAGGTCCACCACTCTGGAGAGGGAAGGGTACATGGATGTGTCATACCAATGTGGAATGGTTGCATCATGTCCTCGGTCACTTGGCTGGGCAATGGGAAGAGAGAAATTAAACTCTAGTTTGAATAGTCAAACACCAGTTTGAAAAGGTCAAATCCCAACATTGAAAGTCAAACCAAGTGGAGGGAGAGGAGGAAACCTAGTGGTGGAAGGTTTCCCTCCCTTGCCGCCAGCCAAGGAAGAGGAGTTGGGGGAGGACTCCCCTCTCCCTTGCCGCCTCTCCCTCCCATAAAATTATGGGTAGGGGCTCCCCCTTGCACCACACCCAAACCCTAGGCCGCCCGCTGCCACCCTAGAGCTCCTCTAAACCACCGCCTAGCTAAACCCTAGCAGCCGACAACCTACACCCCTTGGCCTCTAAACCCTAGTTTCCTAGGCCCTCTCTACTCCATCATACTCGCTTCGGCTTAGGCGAAGCCCTACGGGATCTACTCCTCCGTTTCACCACCACACCATCGTGTTGTTGGAATCGAGAGGAGATCTCCAACCACCGCTTCCTGCTGGAACAAGGGATTGGAAGGTCTTCATCAAGTACCGAACGTGTGACCGACTGCGGACGCGGTGCCGGAAGGATCTTCTTCACGATCTTGAGATCGGCAATTGAACGACTACATCAACCACAAGAATCTGATCTCGTTAAACGCTTTGGATCTTAAAGGTTTAGTACTCTATGAACTCATTGCAGTGATCTAGTAGATTAGATCTTGGCTTGTGTGTGTTCATGCGATAGAATTTTTTATTTTCCATTATACGAACCCCTACAGTCCGTGCCATGGGTCGAGCTCCGGTTTGGGAGGAGGAGGGCGGGGCCGATTAGGTTAGGCCGAGTGCCGGATTTTGCCGCTGAAGGAATTCCCTCCCAGCTCCATGCCATGGCGGAGACCATAGATCACCCCTTTGGAGAAGAAGAAGGCCGCGTCAAAATGAATGGGAATGGATGAGGGCGCCAATAGTGCAAGTCTACATGGCATCCAGGATGGCAGCGACTTAACGGGTCAAAAATGATAGGGGCAATTTGACAGGCGTTAGCGATATTTCTCGTGTTCAAACGTTTTGTTGAATTCATGCTGAAAAAGACCCTCTAGGCAATTGGCAACCTGACTATGGGTAGCTCAATCCAATACCAACGAACTCGGGGCTATGCCTTGGTGCTTCAACTTTCGGGCCGCATGTTAAAATTCTCTGCATTGTGTCACTCAATGCATATGCCGCTGTCACTCGGCCACCCATTACCTACATACATCATACTTTTTAATGGAAAACATTCCAAACACTAGTGCAATGATTCATATGAACAGTTCGTAGCATAGAAAACACAAAATTCTACCACGAGAACAAATAAAACCAAGATCCAATATATGGAAAAGATAAGATCTAATCTATGAGATAGGTGCAACGAGATAGATGAGAACTAACCCTCGAAGATCCAAAGACTTAATGAGATTTGATCCCGTGGTTGATGAAGACGATCCTTACGGCGCTGCGATCCAGCAGCGCTTCCGCACTCGGTCACAAGTATGGAGTCAATGAAAACCTTCCTCTCCCAGTTCCAGCAGGCAGCAGAGGTAGTAGATCCCCTCAGAATCCCAGTAGCACGACAGCGTGGTGGTGGTGGTGGTGGAGAATTCCTGCAGGGCTTCTCCTAAGCCGGGGCAAGAAGGAGGAGGGAGGAGAGGTGGCATCTAGGGTTTGGAGAGGCGAAAGGGGGCCGGCCACCCCTGATATGTCGTAAACGTATCTATAATTTTTGATGCTCCATGCTTGTTTTATATCAACTTTGTTATGTTTTGTCTACACTTTGAGGTGTTTTTATACATTTTTTAGACTAACCTATTGACAAGATGTCACAGTGTCAGTTGCCTGTTTTCTGTTGTTTTTGGTTTCAGAAAAGCCAGAAAAGAAATATTCTCAGAATTGTATGGGACAAAAGCCAAAGTCAATATTTTACCGGAGCAGACACAGGGTCCAGAGGAGAGACGAGGAGGCGCAACGAGGCAGCCACACCTAGGGGTGGCGCGGGTCCCCTAGCCACGCCAGCCCCTAGTGTGGGCCCCTCGAGGATCCACCGACCTTGCCCTTTCGCCTATATATATGTCTCCCCGAGACGTAAACCCTGACACGGGAAGAAATACACGAAAAGGTCCGCAGCGCCGCCACCACCGAAGAGGATATTTGGGGGATAGAAGTCTCTATTCTGGCACCCTATCGGGACGGGGAATTGCCACCGGAGCCATCTCATCCACCACCATCTCCATCGCTGTTGCTGATTCCCATGATGAGGAGGGAGTAGTTCTTCCTCGAGGTTAAGGGCTCTACCGGTAGCTATGTGTTCATCTCTCTCTATGCGTGATCTTATTGTGATCATGAGCTTCGTAATCAAGTAGATCTACTCTGCTACTCAAGTGCTTTAATTAATCTCCGGCTATCCCCACGTGTGTGAAGGTGACAGTGTGCACACCGTGTGGTACTTAGGCTAGAGATTACATAAATACTTATCATGAGTTATATTTTGGGTTGGTTGTCTCTATGAAATTGTGGTGTTTGTTGGAACCATCTAGCGCTCAAGGTGACAGTGTGGGGTTATCTAGATGGGGAATGCGAACTTTGAGGTGTGTTGTTATAGCCCTACCGTGGATTAGAGTTGTCCAACCGGAGAGTAGTTCAGAGTAGTATCATGAAGAGAAGATATTTATATGAGAGTGTCCACTAGTGAAAGTATGATCCCTAGGCCTTGTTTCTAAGCATTGAAATACCGTTTACAACTAGTCCAATTACATGTTTGCTTGATTCCATCTTTATTTTAGATTGCCTTTAGTCTCTTCCTCCCTATTAAGCTCTTTTCTGGCATCGTTGTCTTATAATCATCCATACTACTTGTATTTTACCATCTCTTCGCCGAACTAGTGCACCTATACACCTGACAAGTGTATTGGGTGTGTTGGGGACACAAGAGGCTTCTTGTATCTTGATTGCAGGGTTGCTTGAGAGGGATAACTTTGAGCACTTCATCCCTGAGTTCAATAAACCTTGGGTGATCCACTTAAGGGAAACTTGCTGCTGTTCTACAAACCTCTGCACTTGGAGGCCCAACAACTGTCTACAAGAATAGAAGTGCGTAGACATCAAGCTATTTTCTGGCACTGTTACCACTTATAATCATCCATTCCACTTGTATTTTACTATCTCTTCGCCAAACTAGTGCACCTATACACCTGACAAGTGTATTGGATGTGTTGGAGATACAAGAGACTTCTTGTATCTTGATTGCAGGGTTCCTTGAGAGGGATACCTTTTAACACTTCCTCCCTGAGTTCGATAAACCTTGGGTAATCCACTTAAGGGAAACTTGCTGCTGTTCTACAAACCTCTGCACTTGGAGGCCCAACACTGTCTACAAGAATAGAAGCGTGCGTAGACATCAACCCCTCCCCTCTATTTATAGAGGGAGGGTGAGGCTAGGGTTTCCCCCCTTGTTCCACCTCCTCCTAGGGCCCGTGCAAGGGGAGGGGGAAGAAATCTCCCCCCCCCCCCCCCAAGTCTTCCCCCTAGAAATTAGGGATTTGATCTTATCTCTAGGAGCTGGCCGGCTGGGCTTCTTGGGCCTGGTGCAGCTGGCCCATGGGGCCCCGCAGCATTCCCTTAGCCCATGTGTCCCCTCCCAGGGTGGTGGGCCCACTAGTGGCCCTCTAGAACCTTCTAGAAGTTCTGGTCAAAACACAGAAAACTTTTCTGATCCCCGGAAGATGACTTCCATTATATGATTCTTATTCTTTCGACCTCCTCGTGATGTCATAGATCCCATCCGAGACTCCAAACAACATTCAGTCTCCAACTCACATTCCATATCTACTTAAACAACATTGAACCCTACGGTTTGTGAACTAAGTAGACATGACCGAGACACCTCTCCGATCAATAACCAACATCGGGACCTGGAGATCCATAATGGCTCCCACATATTCAACGATGACTTCGTGATCGAAAGAACCATTAACATACGATACCGATTCCCTTTGTCGCGCGATACTCTACTTATCCGAGGTTCGATCATCGGTATCTCCATACCTAGTTCAACCTCGTTACCGATAATTACTCTTTACTCATACCGTGATATGACATCCCTTCTGACATAGTCACATGCTTGCAAGACAATTGGATTACATTATTCCACCAAGAGGGCCTAGAGTATATCCGTCATTTGGATGGAAAATCCCATTCTTAATCCAAGCGCTTCAAATCATACTTTCAGAATACCCAATGCCACCTTTATAACCACCCAGTTATGAAGTGGCGTTTGATGTTATCAAAGCACTCATCCGGTGTTGGTGATTAACATCATCTCATGGTCGAAGGATTACGTTACTATGTATTTAATATTGTAGCAAAACAAACTTAATGACTTGATATTATGCTATGCTTACTATGGGTGTGTGTCCATCACATCATTCTCCTAATGATATGATCTTGTTATTAATAACATCCAATGTTCATGATCAGGAAACCATGATCATCTATTAATCAACAAGCTAGCTTAAAAAGAGTCTTACTAGGGTCTTTTTATGTTTGCAAAACACACAAGTACCAATGTTTCCTATTAATACAATTATAGCATGTGATGCAAAAAAATTATCATAAACACAAAGATATAATAGTAACCACTTTATTATTGCCTCTTGGGCATATCTCCAATAGTCTCACACTTGCACTAGAGTCAATAATCTAGATTACATGGTAATATACCTAACACCCATGGCGTTCTGGTGTTGGTCATGTTTTGCTCTAGGGAGAGGTTTAGTCAATGGATCTTCCACATCAGATATGTGTGTACTTTGCAAATCTTTATGTCACCATCTTGGACATACTCGTGATTAGAATGAAAATGTAGCTTGATGTGCTTCAGATTCTTGTGTGACCTTGGCTCATGTGCATTAGCTATGGCACCCATGTTGTCACAATAGATGGCCATCGGGTCCCACGCACTAGGAACCGCACCAAGCTCAGTAATGAACTCCTTCATCCATATCGCTTCTTGTGCAGCCTCTGAAGCGACTATGTATTTTGATTCAGTTGAAGATTTTGCCGCAATGGTTTGCTTGGCACTCCTCTAGCTTACTGCTGCACCATTCAAAATAAATACGTATCCATACTGTGACTTTGAGTCATCTGGATCGGTGTTCCAACTAGCATCAGTGTAACTATTTACAACGAGCTCTTCGTCACCACCATAAGAAAGAACCATATCCTTAGTCCTCTTCAAGTACTTTAGGATATTTTTGACCGCTGTCTAGTGTTCCGATCCAAGATCACTTTGATGTTTGCTGGTCAAACTAACAGCATGTGCGATATCTGGTCTCATACACAACATGGCATACATGATATAACCTATGGCTTGCTCATCCTTTCTCTTTCTTCTGTCGTAGCTGGACTTTGAGTCTTACTCAACGTCTTACCTGGTAACATGGGCAAGAACCCTTTCTTGCTTTCTTCCATTCTAAACCTCTTTAGAACCTTGTCCAGGTATGTACTTTGTGAAAGCCCTATTAAGAGTCTTGATCTATCTTTATAAATCTTGATGCCTAAAATGTATGCTGCTTCGCCAAGATCGTTCATTGAAAAACTATTATTCAAATAGCCTTTGACACTTTCAAGAAGTTATATATCATTCCCAATCAACAATATGTCATACACATACAGTACCAAGAATGCTACAGTGCTCCCACTCACTTTATTGTAAATACAAGCTTCTCCAAAAGTTTGTATAAATCCAAAGTTTTTTATCACCTTATCAAAACATTGATTCTAGATCCGAGATGCTTGCTTCAGTCCATAAATGGAGCGCTAAAGTTTGCATACCCTGTCAGCATATTTGGAATCGACAAAACCCTTGGGTCGTACCATATACAACTCTTCCTCAATGTCACCATTAAGGAACGACGTTTTGACATCCATTTGCCAAATCTCATAATCAAAAAATGCAGTGATTGCTAACAAAATCCTCATAGACTTTAGCTTTGATACCAGTGAGAAAGTCTCACCGTAGTCAACTCCTTGAATTTGTCGGAACCCTTTCGCGACAAGTGGAGCTTTATAGAGAGTAACATTACCATCAGCGTCTGATTTCCTTTTGAAAATCCATTTGTTCTCGACAGCCTTGTGGCCATCGGGTAGGTCCACCGAAGTCCACACTTGGTTTTTGTACATGGATCCAATTTCGGATTTCATGGCTTCTTGCCATTTGTTGGAATCTAGGATCATTATTGCTTCCTCATACGTCGCAGGGTCCTCGGTGTTGTCCACCAACATGATATTTAAGACAGGGTCATACCAACCAGGAGTGGTACGAACCCTCGTCGACCTACGAGGTTCAGCAGCAACTTCATTCAAAGTTTCATGATCATCATCATTAGCTTCCTCTCTTATCGGTGCAAGCGGTACAGAAATATATTCCGGTGCTGCACTGCTCTCAAATTCGAGAGAAGGTTCAACAACCTCGTTGAGTTCTACTTTCCTTCCTGTCACATCTTTCGAGAGAAACTCCTTTTCAAGAAAGGATCCATTATTGGAAACGAAAACTTTGCCTTCGAGTCTATGATAGAAGGTATATCCAATTTTTTCTTTAGGGTATCCTATGAAGACACATTTTTCCGCTTTGGGTTCAAGCTTATCAGGTTGTAACTTCTTTACATAAGCTTCCCAGCCCCAAAATTTAAGGAATGGCAACTTAGGTTTCTTACCAAACCACAATTTGTACGGTAAATCTGTAAGAGACATCATAGACCGAACCATATCTAAGAGAGTTCGATTACGACGTTTGGACACACCATTATGCTGTGGTGTTCCAGACAGTGTCAACTGTGAAAGTATTCCGCATTTCTTTAAATGTATGGCAAACTCGTAACTGAGATATTCACCTCCGTGATCAGAACGCAAAAACTTATGAAGGGAATATGCCCCGAGAGGCAATAATAAAGTGTAACACCCTAGTTCTAGTAAAACATTATTTAGGGTTTGATTGTGCATCATGATCATCATCTAATAAAATTGCATGCAAGAAAATAAGGACCAAATCCTAAAACCCTAATATCTCTCCTCTCTTTGAAATTCCTTCAAAGTGGTTTTGAAAATATTTGAAAAGTGCCAAAATGTGGAGCCCAATTAGTTATGAGGGCCCCACAATAGTTTGTATATTTTATGAAAGCTTCTGGTATTTTGAAAATATTCAAAACAAAATTCAAAATGAATTGCAAAAGAGAAATTACAAAACAGATAAAGAAAAAAAGGTTTTCTATAAAAAAACAGTTAGCTAACACTAACAGGCCGCAGCCCAGGCCAGCCCATTTCCTTCCCCTCCTTTTCCTGCCGCTTAGCGCAGCCTAGTTTGGCCCATGCGCAGCCCAACCCAGGCCCGATACCCCTTCGGTCGCTCCCCTATCGTCTTCCTCCTCGAGACGCGGCAGCTCGGTGTCCTCGCCGGCATCGTCGATCTGTGCCACCTGCATACCGTCGTCCGCCGCCTCCTAGAGATGGATAAGAACTGTGACGCACGTCTGTCTCCCCTGGTCTTATCCTCTCCCCTCGTAGCGCTCTCTTCCCTCATCTCTGTGAGCTGCCCGAACCCTAGTTCGTCGGACCCCGACCGTCGTTACCGTCTCCGGCCTCCCCTCACCCAGCTGAGCACACCACTGGAACCGCCGCACCCTCCTCTACCGTTTGCCCCGAAGCACGCAAGCCGGCGAGCTTCCAACCGCCATAATCGGTACCTCCTTCTCCGTCACCGGTCGTCGCCCTCACCATCGATTCTGGTGCCCTATGACCTCGCCCGGTCTCCTCGAGCCCTCCTCTGCACTCTCGGTGAGCTCACGGTCCGGAAGGACCTCTCCTCTACCTCCCTTCCTCTCTGCATCGCGTCCGCGCCGTTCACCTATCGTCGCCACCACTATCCGCCGTCGTTGGAGTCTTTCCGGTGACCAAACCAGGGCCCCGCCGCCACCAAATGGTTCCCCATGGTCGTCCGCGTCACGCGCCCTCACTCTCTTGCCCGCTCGTGAGCTCCTGCACCCTCCCCGTTGATCATCTGCTGCTCACGGCCGTGCTGGAGTCACGCTGACATCAGCATGACGTCAGCGAGCGTGGTCAGCCCGGCCAAACCAGCCCTGGTCCCACTTTGCCAGCTTAGCTTGCTGATGTGGCCTCGGGCCCAGTAGTCAGCCACTGTGGCTAGCTTCTACTTAAGTGAAAAACGACCCCTCCCACTCTGCTGATGTCATCTGATGCAATAAACTCTTTAAATAATTCCAGAATTTGATTAAATATTGTAAATTCAATAGCTTTTAATTTATAAGTCAGAAAAATACAAATAATATATCAAAATGTTCAGAAAAATGAGCTCTATCTAATTATACTATAATAATGCATTGATAAACAACTTAAATGACAAGTTTAGTTAGAACAACATAGTAACCCCTCACAGGTGATTCCGGAGTTTCCCTGAGCTAGGGTTTACGCCCCTCGGAACCCCGTTTAATTGTCGAGCATGTTTTAGGGTTACATTTCGATACAATTTAACTTGTCATATCATCATCCTTGTTTGAGCATTGCATCGATGCCATGTGTTGATTGTTTCCCCTTTTCTTTCTAGTGTTTGGTTCTTTCCGATAGAATACGAGATCGAGATTGAAGACCAAGATCAAGACCATCAAAGATCGATGAACAATACTTGACCAACTATAACCAAGTCAAGTACAAGGATTCCGAAGATCTATTTATCTGTTATCAACTGGCAAAGGCAAGCATAGCCCCACCATGATATAATCCTATGTTTTCAAAACATTTCAATTCCTGGCATGATCCATACGATTCTACTGTGGTCTTTTATCGATAGACAGAGTTTCCTATCTATTGCATTACTCCCTTTGAGCTTATATTACCTGATCCACTGCTCCTAGCATAACTAGGTTTGGCTTGTGTGCACTGCTAGAGCTTATATCTGTGTCCTACTTAGCAATGCATAGCTATTGAGTCTGGTTCATCCAGATGATGTATCAGATGCAGATAATCTAGTATGATAGGATAATGTGATGAGATAATATCAGAGGTGATATGATTTAAACATGCTAAGGCTTGTATGGGAGGCCACGGTGGGATGTGGTTTTTCTAGTCCCATGCTCGCCACCACTAGGACCCGAGTTCTTGCCTTTGGAACCGAGATGAGCGTACAACCACACGGGGCTTGGGAACCCCTCGCCTGATTAACTTGCCTAGTAGATTCCATGAGTCACATAGTTCGGGCGTTCCATTCGACATATGCATAGAAAACCGTTTGAAAGATTTGTCGGGTGAAGGTGCATTCATAACAGGTAGGTAAGCGTGGACCGGGTTGCTTTGGGTAGATGGCGCCCCTGGTAAACCAACCTCGCCTCACATCTTTAAGTACCGACTTCGGGATTTTACCCGTTACGGCGGAACCATACTTATTGCGTGACTCATGGTCTCGGCGAAAGCAAGGTAAAGGTCGTGTCCAACCACACCCTCTGTCGGCCTTCCAAGGAAGAGGGCTGATGATCTGGCATAAAGAGTCGGTTGGTACGTGTGGGTAAAGTTGTACACCCCTATAGGGTATTAAATCTTTTTGAAAAGCCGTGTTCACGGTTATGAACGCTTGGTGACCAGATTCTAAGATCATAGAGAACTATAACCTAATCGTAAAACTTGGTAGATCAACGTGTGATTAAGGATGCTTCCTCATGGGTACGAGGGGGTGATCCTAGATAGGGTTCAGATGATGATGACTTGGTGGATATCAAAAGATGATGATCAATATTTCGGAGATGCCGCTCTCTTATCCCCTTTTAAAATACTCTGATTAGACGAGCTTCTTCTCCCTCTTGTTTTATAAAGAAAGATGGCTTTATGCAAAACAACTCCACCAGCCATAAGTCTTGCGGAGTACACCCTGTACTCACCCTTGCTTTGTTGATACTTTTGGCAGAGTATGTGTTCCCTGAAGATCAGTTCGGTACTACATCGACATCGACGAGTAGCTTGGGGTTCCCGGCCGGCAGCCTGGAATCTATGGGCTGGGACGTCATCGTTATGCTTTAGGCCTCTTAGACCATTTGTTAAGTTTGCTATACTTAATAGCATAATTTGCCTTCCGTTTTTTGATGTTTGTGGTCAGTGACCTCTGCTTGTAATAATTTGGTTCTCTGCTCAGTTATGAGCTTGCTGTAATAATTTTGTGTCGTAGGGTCACTGCTGTGTTATCGATTTTTCACTGGATATCCTCGAGCTCAAGGTTAAGCTTATGTCAGATGGAGGTCTGGGATTTGTTTAGCCCTGATCCCGGGGGTGTCACAGTTCTTGGTATCAGAGCAGTACCGACCGTAGGAAAACCTTGCTATTGGTCGATGTTGAGTCTAGTGTTTGTGAAAACTATTTTAAAAGCTGAAAAGTACTTGCGAAAACACTAGTATGCTTCTTTTTCTCCTTATCCAGTTTCTCTCTTACTCTGGGTCATCTCATCTGGTGTTGATTTTTGAAAAAAAAATGATATCTCTTCTAGTCTTTCAAAGCTTAGGTGCCTTTTGGGCATGCCGTTTCTAAGCCAGTTGACCTAGTGTTGAATTCTCTAGAGTTGTGTGTGTTGTGAATTCCTTATTACCCTTTGCTCCTACTCACCTGAGAGATTCCTTTCTATCATGATCTCTCTATATTTTGGACCCACAATATTATATTGTTGGTTCCACAGTGTTCTGTTCTATGCTTCGAGGTTTCCTTACGCCTCGTGTGCCTCCTTATTTGTTCAGGTACTTCAGAAGTTGTTTCTTCTCTTGGAAGCTACCTTGTGATTACTACCTTGAAGTGTATGCAATGTCACTCAAGTATTAGTTACTTCCTTCTCGGGTTTTAACCCTTGGACTTGAACCTAAGATCCCGGATTGTGCTGGATTCTAGTGTTGTGAATCTTGTACATGAAGCTGATCTCTAAACCAAGATCCATTCCTTTGACCTCTGTTGTTAATATTCACACATTACCTCAGGATGGCTTGTACTACAATTCTAGCCTTCAAGCTTGTGGTCTTTGTCACGATTGAATTGTGACAACTAAGGACTTCCCCTACCACATGCTATGGTAGATGTTCTTTAATGGAACCAAATATATCATGATAAGAGTACTCCTCGAGAGTCTCGCATCTATACTCGTGACTCTGCCACACCTTACCCCGTCTCTGCATTGGTTTTCGGAAGATTCTTAATCTATGCATCCACATCTCGGGATTCTATCTTGAGCATGTTCCTTTTTCTCTTGTTGTTCTCCGACCTTTGTCTACCGGTTGGTATCCAAGTAGTAAATGTGCATTGGTGTCTTCCGATGCAAGATACTCTTATGGTCCGTCAAGACAAACCATTTTGGAATGTCTAGGAGAAACAAACTCCAGTACCTCGTCATATCTAGGACTAGGTCAAAGTGTTGTAATCCGCAGATTAAGAATCATTGATTAACTTCTATCTGTTCTACCTTAAAGTATCACATTCTTTTATACTAAGAGTCATGTTGAGTTTCATGAACCCTTAATGAAGTGATGCTCCTACACATATTTATCCACCCTTCCTCGAGCTTTCGCGCTCGTGAGTGATGCATGTGCATAATAACGTGGCTATCTGAGATTCTTAGCAATTATTATTGTTTTGACCTCCAAGGACACTGAGTCATTCTTAGCGTGATTGGTTAACCCTTTCACTAAGCAAAGGATGATTATGCTACCAAGTCCTCTATTCTGGTACACCCTCTTCAGTCAAAGAGTTAGGCTCATGCCGAAGCTTTGAGACTATGTCTGCTTGCCTTACAAAGCAAGTTTCTTCCCGAACTAAGTAACATATTGGTGGTTCATGTTATTCTAGATGTCTTCTAGAAGAATCGCCATGTTGCCACATGACAGTATTGTCAAGTTCTTGAGCAAGCAAGTTCCCTGAACTGCTCTTTTCTCCAAGGATCCGTACTGGATACCCCTGAACTAGTTGGTTGAGCCTAAACAACAACTTGGAGAGTTGTAAGACAAAAGTTCTAACCAACTCCGTTACTTCTTAAAGGGATGTCTAGTTTCGTTTGTGTCGAAGAAAGATAGTATCTCCTTTATGGATATGTTATCGCTCCCCCACCTTTGATTTGATTTGGGATATCGTCAAATCAAACTCATCTCCAAGAACTATCTGATGGTGTATTTATTTGTGATGTCTCACCTAAGTGCATCTTCTTGTCCACTGCAATGACCAATGTCTATGCCTTATTCATGCAACATATGAGTCCATCTTAATGGAGTGTCTCGATAAGTTTGTTGTTGAGCCCATCAATGACATCATTATCTTCTCCATGCTAGATTAGATTCATATGGAACATTTGGCATTAATGTTGGAAACTTTCGAGAACCCTCTTCGAGTCATCTCGAAGTATGTGTTCTGGATGTTAGAAGTAACCTTTTCTAGTTCACGTGCAAATATTGAAAGATGTCGATGTGGATTCGAGAAGACTTATCTCCCTTTCTTTAAGGACGCATGTGTCTTATTGTTAGTACTTTATGGGTGTGCAGTTGTCCTTCGACAAGTTGTTAATACATGGGTATAGCAATCTAGCTCAGTCATTTGAAGCTTTACACTGTAGTCCATATATTGAGAATCTAGTAACTTTACCTTTGTGGTAAATGTTGAAAATTTTCTATTCAGACATGCTGAGTCTGAAATATCATTTCACCTAACCAAAGTTGAATCTCAAGCAGCAATGATGGTTGGTGTTCCTCAAGGTTTTGACATAGGTCTCTTTGTAAATCTGGCAAGATTGATGTAATGGTTGACACACTTAGCCAGAAAGACCTCTTGTCATATTCTTTTGATCAACAGTAACAACCACTCTTCATGAGGCTTCTTTTATAATTGATTATAGGAGTTGTGCTTATGGTTTCCTTTGTATCCGAAGTCCGACTTTTACTTGATGTTTGATTTCTCGAACATCAAGGAGAACATTTAAAGTAGTGTTGCTAAATGTCTCTCGGTCGATCCTCCAGACCAGTTTATGTTGGCAATCATCTTGTTGTGCCAAGTAATTGAAGTCTAAGAAAGAAGTTTCTTTCTTCTCGTGTCATCGGGAATCTTCTTAACTATTCATCTCGTTTAGTAGAGGTTCTTTATCGAAGTCTGTGGTCATGTTGTTTCTGTTGGAACCTTCCTCTTCAGAAGCTTAAACCCTTCTGAGTTCCATGGTCTCAATCCTTATGAAGACCATCTATCTCACAATTTGGAAACCTTCTCCTCTTGTTTCCTCCGTTACCTTGACGTGTCTCATGTTTGTCATCTTAGAGTTGTTTCTGAACACTCCACCCATTCATGAGTTGTCCATGTTATACTCTGTGTGTTGTTTAGTGTGTTCCCTCTTATCTTTAGAGTGACCCTGTTTCTTTCTCTCTATGTATCTTCCTACCTTTGGAATCTCGGGTCGAGATTCTCGTAAGGGGGATAAAGCTGTAACACCCTAGTTCTAGTAAAACATTATTTAGGGTTTGATTGTGCATCATGATCATCATCTAATAAAATTGCATGCAAGAAAATAAGGTCCAAGTCCTAAGACCCTAATATCTCCCCTCTCTTTGAAATTCCTTCAAAGTGGTTTTGAAAATATTTGAAAAGTGCCAAAATGTGGAGCCCAATTAGTTATGAGGTCCCCATAATAGTTTGTATATTTTATGAAAGCTTCTGGTATTTTGAAAATATTCAAAACAGAATTCAAAATGAATTGCAAAAGAGAAATTACAAAACAGATAAAAAAAGGTTTTCTATAAAAAAATAGTCAGCTAACACTAACAGGCCGCAGCCCAGGCCAGCCCATTTCCTTCCCCTCCTTTTCTTGCCACCTAGTTCGGCCCATGAGCAGCCCACCCCGGGCCCGATACCCCTTCGTGGTCGCTCCCCTGTCGTCTTCCTCCTCGAGACACAGCAACTCGGTGTCCTTGCCGGCGCCGTCAATCCGCGCCGTCTGCATCCCGCCGTCTGCCGCCTCCTGGAGATGGATAAGAACCGTGCCACACGTCTCTCTCCCTGGTCTTATCCTCTCCTCCCCGTAGCGCTCTCTTCCCTCATCTCTGCGAGCTGACCGAACCCTAGTTCGTCGGACCCCGACCGTCATCGCCGTCTCCGGCCTCCCCTCACCCAGCTAAGCACACCACTGGAACCGCCGCACCCTCCTCTGTCGTTTGCCCCAAAGCACGCAAGTTGGCGAGCCTCCAACCGCCGCAATCGGTACCTCCTTCTCCATCACTGGTCGTCGCCCTCACCGTCGATTCTGGCGTCCTCCAACCTCGCCCGGCCTCCTCAATCCCTCCTCTGCACTCTCGGTGAGCTCACGGTCCGGAAGGACCTCTCCTCTGCCTCCCTTCCTCTCTGCATCACGGCCGGGACGTTCACCTGTCGCCGCCACCGTTGTCCACCGTCGCTGGAGTCTTTCCGACGACCAAACCAGGGCCCCGCCACCACCAAATGGTTCCCCATGGTCGTCCGCGTGACGCGACCTCACTCGCTTGCCCGCTCGTGAGCTCCTGCGCCCTCCCCGGTGATCATCTTCTGCTCACGGCTGTGCTGGAGTAACGCTAACGTCAGCATGACGTCAGCGAGCGTGGTCAACCCGGTCAGACCAGCCCTGGTCCCACTTTGCCAGCTTGGCTTGCTGATGTGGCCTCGGGTCCAGTAATCAGCCACTGTGGCTAGCTTCTACTTAAGTGAAAAACTACCCCTCCCACTCTGCTGATGTCAGCTGATGCAATAAACTCTTTAAATAATTCCAGAATTTGATTAAATATTGTAAATTCAATAACTTTTAATTTATAAGTCAAAAAATACAAATAATATATCAAAATGTTCAGAAAAATGAGCTCTATCTAATTACACTATAATCATGCATTGTTAGACAACTTAAATGACAAGTTTAGTTAGAACAACATAGTAACCCCTCACAGGTGATTCTGGAGTTTCCCCGAGCTAGGGTTTGCGCCCCTCGGAACCCCGTTTAATTGTCGAGCATGTTTTAGGGTTACATTTCGATACAATTTAACTTGTCATATCATCATCCTTGTTTGAGCATTGCATTGATGCCATGTGTTGATTGTTTCCCCCTTTCTTTCTGATGTTTGGTTCTTTCCGATAGAATACAAGATCGAGATTGAAGACCAAGATCAAGACCATCAAAGATCGACGAACAATACTTGACCAACTGTAGCCAAGTCAAGTACAAGGATTCCGAAGATCTATTTATCTGTTATCAACTGGCAAAGGCAAGCATAGCCCCGCCATGATATAATCCTATGTTTTTGAAAGCATTTCAATTTCTGCCATGATGCATACGATTCTACTGTGGTATTTTATCGATAGATAGAGTTTCCTATCTATTGCATTACTCCCTTTGAGATTATATTACCTGATCTACTGCTCCTAGCATAACTAGGTTTGTCTTGTGTGCTCTGCTAGAGCTTATATCTGTGGCCTACTTAGCAATGCATAGCTATTGAGTCTGGTTCATCCAGATGATGTATCAGATGCAGATAATCTAGTATGATAGGATAATGTGATGAGATAATATCAGAGGTGATATGAGTTAAACATGCTAAGGCTTGTATGGGAGGCCACGGTGGGATGTGGTTTTTCTAGTCCCATGCTCGCCACCACTAGGACCTGATTTCTTGCCTTTGGAACCGAGATGAGCGTACAGCCACACAGGGCTTGGTAACCCCTCGCCTGATTAACTTGCCTAGTAGATTCCATCAGTCACATAGTTCGGGCGTTCCATTCGACATATGCATAGAAAACCGTTTGAAAGATTTGCCGGGTGAAGGTGCACTCATAAGAGGTAGGTAAGCGTGGACCGGGTTGCTTGGGGTAGATGGCGCCCCTGGTAAACCAACCTCGCCTCACATCTTTAAGTACCGACTTCGGTATTTGACCCATTACGGCGGAACCATACTTATTGCGTGACTCATGGTCTCGGCGAAAGCAAGGTAAAGGTTGTGTCCAACCACACCCTCTGCCAGCCTTCCAGAGGGAACTATAACCTAATTGTAAGGTTATACACCCCTGCAGGGTATTATATCTTTTTGAAAAGCCGTGTTCACGGTTATGAACGCTTGGTGACCAGATTCTAAGATCATAGAGAACTATAACCTAATCGTAAAACTTGGTAGAAGAACGTGTGCTTAAGGATGCTTCCTCATGGGTATGAGGGGGTGATCCTAGATAGGGTTCAGATGATGATGACTTGGTGGATATCAAAAGATGATGACCAGATTCCGGGTAGTTGTACGGTCGTCTTGGTTCAAGAGGCAAGAACCTAGGGTCCTAAGGGTGGCGAGCATGGGACTGGAAAAACCACATCCCACCGTGGCCTCCCATACAAGCCTTAGCATGTTTAATCTCATCTCACTGATCTCATCTTATCACGTTCTCCTATCATACTAGATTCTCTGCATCTGATACATCATCTGGATGGACCAGACTGAACAGCTATGCATGACTAAGCAGGACACAGATATAAGCTCTAGCAGTGCACACAAGCCAGACCTAGTTATGCTAGGAGCAGTGGATCAGGTAATATAAGCTCAAAGGGGGTAATTCAACAGATAGGATACTCTATCTATCAATAGAAGACCACAGTAGAATCGTATGCATCATGGCACGAATTGAAATGCTTTCAAAATCATAGGATTATATCATGGTGGGGCTATGCTTGCCTTTGCCAGTTGATAATCAGTAAACAGATCTTCGGAAGCCTTGTACTTGACTTGGTTACAGTTGGTCAAGTATTGTTCTTTGATCTTTGATCTTCGACGGTGTTGACCTCGGTCTTCGATCTCGATCTTGATGTCATATTATATCGGAGAGAAGCAAACACCGAAAATAAAGGGAAAACAATCAACACATGGCATCGATGCAATGCTCAAGCAAGTATGATGATATGACAAGTTAATTTGTATTGAAATGTAACCCTAAAGTATGCTCGGCAATTTAATCGGGGTTCCGAGGGGTACAAACCCTAACTCGGGGAAACTCCGGAATCATCTATTAGGGTTACTAGGTTGTTCTAATTAAACTTGTCATTTAAGTTATTGAACAATGCATAATTATAGCTTAAATAGATAGTGCTCATTTTTCTAAACATTTTGATATATTATTTATATTTTACTGACTTATAAATTAAAAATTATTGATTTTACAATATTTATTCAATTTCTGGAATTATTAAAAGGAATTACTGTGTCAGGCTGACGTCATCACAAGCGTTAAACCTTTTTACACCACAGCATGGACTAGCCATAGTGGCTGATATGTGGGGCCATGGCCACCTAAGCCTCCACGTGGGCAGGGTGGAACCCACCCCGGGTTTGACTGGGCTGACCACGGGCGCTGGCGTCACGATGACGTCGGCATGACGTCATCCCGACGGGGAGCTCCCAGATTGTCGACGGGGACAGAGCCAGGGTGCTCGCGGGACAGAGTGAGTGGGCGCGTCGGACGCAGGCGAGTGCGAGGAGTCGTTTAGGAGCGGCGCCGCTATGAAACGGTCGCCGGAACAGTGGCTCCGACGACGGCATGCGGCAGAGCACACTGACTCACAACGGGAGAGAGATATAGAAGAAGAGGGAGGGAGTAGAAGGGCGCGTGAGCACCAGGAGCTCACCGCGGTTGCTGGGAAGGGGTCAATTCGGCCGGAGGAGCTCGATTGCGACGGCTAGGAAGACGGCGAGCGACAGCCGGACTTCAGAACCGAGGCTCGATTAGCTCGATTCCGAGCTCCCGCAGGCTCGTCCTTCAGCGAGGGTACCTATTAGAGCACGGCGAACCTCCTGGGATCCGCGGATAGGCTGGGGGAGGTCTAGACGGAGGCGCACGATGGCGCACGTCAACTAGGGTTTGGATCTTGCGACAGAGAGGGAGAGAGCACGAGGGAGGGAGAAGATAAGGGAGAGGAAGGGCAACTAGGGGGGTCTTATCCTCGTCCGAGAGCGGCGGCGAGCATCGCAGCACGAGCGCGCATCACGGCAGCGGCGAACGGTGGTGGTTGCGCCAGGCAGCAGCTTGTCTTGAGGAGGAAGAAGCCAACAAGAGTTAAGTGGGCCTGGGCCTCGCTGGGCTGCTACTGGGCCAAAGGCTGCTGCTTGCAGGCGGCAGGAAAGGGAGAGATGGGAAAGGGCAAGCTGGGCTGCGGCCTGTTGGCTTGCTGCTCATTTTTTTATTTGCAAACCCATTTTTTCTCTTTGTATTTTAATTTCCAAAATGTTTTTGAATCATTCAAAAATTACCAGAGGGTTTGTAAAACATTTAAAATACTATGGAGCCCTATTAGTCCATTTGGGCTTCAATAAATTTTGTAGTTTTCAAAATTCAAACTATTTTGAATAAGTTTCAAAGAGAGGGAAAAGATTAGGGTTTTTAGGATTTGGTCCTTATTTTCTTGCATGCGTTTTTATTAGGTGATGATCATGATGCACAATCAAACCCTAAATAATGATTTACTAAAACTGGGGTGTTACAGAACACTACCTATCCACTTAGTGTCGGGATTAGTTATAAATCTAAATATTTTTTATTTGCTGCCTGCACTGAACATGAACATTGTATCTGGATCGTGTTTGATGTGCAGTGGTTATTCATTTAAATCCGAATACAACCATTGTTGATTGAACAATTCACATATAAATCGAACAACCATTGTTTTCGGATTTAAATGAATAACCACTGCGCATCAAACATGATTCGGATACAATGTTGATGCTCAGTGCTGGCACCAGATAACAATTATTAAAGTTTATAACTAATCCCAATGGTAAATGGAGAGGTAGCGTTCCGACGGTGATCACATCAACGCTTGATACGTTGTCGACACGCATCTTGACCTCACCCCTTGCTCGCGGTCGCTTGTTCCGCAGCCCCTAATCAGAGTTACAAATATCAGCAACCAATCCAGTATCAAATACCCAGGTTCTACTGTGAGTACTATTCAAGTACACATCAATAACATGTATATCATATATACCTTTATTTGCCTTGCCGGCCTTCTTGTCTGCAAAATACTTGGGGCAGTTGCGCTTCTAGTGGCCAGTCCCCTTGCAATAATAGCACTTGGTATCAGACTTAGGGCCAACTCGGGATTTCTTTTCAGGTACGACAACCGGTCTGCCGCCCTTCTTTCCCTTTGGTTTATCCTTCCTGTCTTTCTTGAAACCGGTGATCTTATTGATCATCAACACTTGATGTTCCTTCTTGATCTCCACCTCTACAGTCTTAAGCATTGATAGAAGCTCGGGGAGAGACTTCTTCATGCCCTGCATGTTATAGTTCATCACGAATCTCTTGTAGCTAGGTTGCAGAGGTTGGAGAACATGATGTATGCCTAAGTAAATGGGAATCGATATTTAGAAAGACACAAGCTTATCGGCGTACCCCGACATCTTGAGTACGTGCTCACTAACGGAGTTGTTCTCTTCCATCATGCAGCTAAAGAACTTTTCTAAAGCATTATAACTGTCTACAGCAGCATGGGTGTCGAAAATCATTTTCAAATCACCCATTGTATCAAAGGCATTGCCGTTTTCAAAACGCTTTCGAAGTTATAGATCTAGCCCATACAATATGCCGTAATGAACTAAGTTGTGGTCCTCCTGACGAGTCTGATAGGCATTCTTTTCCTCGTTAGGGGCATCATCAAATAGTGGGGGCCTAGCGGCGCTTCTAACACATATTGCTTTTGTGCAGCAGAGAGGAGAATCCTCAAATTCATAGCCCAGTCGGTAAAGTTGCTACCATTCGTTGCAAGTTTCTCTTTCTCCATGAACACATTGAAATTAAAAGCAGGTGGTGCCATCTACAATAGAATTTGTAAAGTTTAGACTAATTTTATGATAGATCGAGTTCAACTAATCCAAATTAAAAATGAACTCCCACTCAAAAACGACATCCCTCATGCCTTTTTGGTGATTACATGAACCAAATCCACTACACCAACTCCGATCATCACGTGGGTCGGTGTAGCTTCAAAGGCGAGCATCCATATGAGCATTATATCTTCATATGAGCCATGCTTAACCTTTCAGTATGTGTTCCGAGGCCATGTCTGTACATGCTAGGCTCAACAAGTAAGAACCTTAGTATTCGCGTGTGTAAACTGTCTTACACCTGAAATATGATCGTGGATCCAAGAACACCCGATCATCACATGATGTCTTGGAGCGGCAAAACATAATCGGTGCATACTTAAGGGAGAACACATTTTTATCTTGATATCTAAATGAGGGATCATCTTATTATGCTAATAAAATGCCAAACAAGCAATATAAGATGCAACAAACATCACATGTGAAAAGTGAAATGATATGGTTCTTGCGCTTGATGATCATCACGTGCATCGTGGTATGATCTTCATCATTCCTTTATGTGTAAGGCCAAGGTATATGAAACTTACACGTTATGTGTGTTGTAAGATTATCGACTTATACTTTTAGTTACAACATCACCATATTATGACACTAGACCAGCAACAATATAAACTAGACGCTTCTAATTTATCCATTGCAAGTTTTACGTGGCTTAGGACTTTCAAAGATATAACCGTTCTTACCTACAAACATGGAACCACGACGAGGATAACCAAATTATTGATAACTTGTTTCAAATTAGATATTGACTATAGTAGAAGAGACAGACACCTGCTAGCCACTTATGCAAAACTAGTTGCATGTCAAGCGTGGAACAGGTCTCATGTGCGAGGACATGTAAAGTTTGTCTGGGCCGCTTCATCCCACTATGCCACCAATATCCAAAGTACAACTAAGAAGCAATAACATGATCATCATCACCCATATACTCATATGTGTACTACCCGTGCAAAGTATCTACGCATAGATCCGGCTCTGATACCACTGTAAGGTTCACAACATAGAAAACAAAAAATTTCCTACGATGGGAAAAACTATGTACAAACATCTATCTACTAGATACAAGCAACGGGCAGATATAAATCCATAGAGAACATACCCTTGAAGACCGACAAAGTTTAACGAGGTTGTACTAGTGGATGATGTAGACGAACGCTTGTCAATCTCAAGATCGAGAGGAAGTCCTAGCGCCGTAAATCAGCGGCGTATTCGTGCTCGCACACACGTCCGAGCCACTGAGCAACCTCCGCCTCCTCGCTCCAGCGATGCATCGGAAGCAATAACTCTTTCTTGCCGAATAGTCACTAGGAACATGTATCTCGCTAGTCCGAGACCATGGGGAATAAAAACTAGAGGGGGAGAGAGATCCTACACGAGGAGGTGTGAGTGAGGAGTGAGAGGGGGCACCCCAAGGGGTGGCCGGCGCATGGGGGAGCTGCCCCTACCCCTTCCTCCATTCATGTGGGTGGAGCTTCCACTCACAATTTGGCCCTTCACTTCTCCACTCAAAATTCTCATTAAATTTCCACCAAATTTAATGCAGTCTCTCTTTAAATAAAACTCCTTTTATTTATTCAGAATTTTGTAAATTACCTTAATGGACAAACATTCACATATAACACCTTGATAGTATTTCATTTCACATGTAGAAACACTTTTAGCAATTTCACCCGAAACGATTTAAGTGTCTAGTGAAATAAATTCCCGCGCTTTGTAAATCTTTTTAGCATGCAACTATTTGTTCTAAATGGTGTCGGTGTCTCTTAAGTGTGTCACCCTATGGTTCATGAATAATGCGGACATGATCGATACCCCTCTCGAATCAATAATCAGAAGCGAGACCTGGAGATCCATACTGACTCCCACACATTCAACGATGAATTTCTTGTGATCGTGAGAACCTTTTACGCTAGAATATTAATCCCTTTGTCTCGCGATGTATTATATGTCTGAGATTTGATCATCGGTATCTTCATACCTATTTTGATCTCGTTACTGACATGTACTATTTTCTCGTTCCCGTGATATAACATTCTAGTGATCAAATCACTTGCTTGCAAGCTAACCAATGTGATATCACCGAGAGGGCCTAGAGTATATCTATCCATCATCGGTATGAACAAATTTCACTCTTGATCCATGGGCCTCAACATAACACTTTAGTAGTACTGAACCCATCTTTATAATTACCCTATTACAGTGTGACATTTGATGTTATCAAGATACTCTTCCAGTGTTAGTGATTGACATGATCTCATGTCTAAGGATTAGAATTGCTTCGTATGATGTTATAGCAATATAAACTCAATGACTTTGATTGTAATGCTATACCTCAGATGAATGTTCATCACACCATTCCAATAATGTTTTGATCTCGTTATTAACAATATCCAATGTCCATGATCAGGAAACCTTGATCATCTTGTTAATCAACGATCTAGTTTATAATAGAGGCATAACTAGGAACTTTCTGTTTGTTTATTAAACACACATGTATTAATGTTTCCATATTAATACAATTATAGCATGCAAAATAAACATCTATCATATACTTGGAATATACATAATAACCACTTTATTATTGCCTCTCAGGGCATATTCCCTCCGATTTTTAGCTTATTCATTATATCACAAGGACCACGGTTCTCAAAGCGCTTATGAAGCTCTGATTCTAAACCGTATAAGATGGCACACTGAACTGTGGAGTAATGATTCTTCCGAGTGAGGTAAACATTTTTAACCTCATCGGTAGCATCCTCTGCAGGTGGGTCACTTAGCGGTGCATCGAGCACATAGGTCAAATGACCAGCATTGAGGACAATCCTCATGTTACGAACCAGTCCGTAAAGTTGCTTCCATTGTTTTTCAGCTTTTCTTTCTCTAGGAACGGATTAAAGTTGATGGTAGGGGTCGCCATGATCTACAACATATTTGTAAAGAGTTTAGACTAAGTTTATGATAAATTGAGTTCAAACTTAATTCTTCAATTAACTAGGTGAACTCCCACTCAAAAAAACATCCCTCATGTTGCCTTAGTGATTACATGAACCAAATCCACTACACCAAGTCTGATCTTCACGAGATAAGATGTAGCTTCAAAGGAGAACAATAAACATGTTCATCATATTATTCATATGACTCATGCTTTACCTTTCGGTATTCCGTGTTCTGGGGCCATGTCTGTACATGCTTGGCTCGTCAAGTTTAACCTTAGTATCCGCATGTAAAAATCTGGCTTGCACCTGTTGTATGCACACGTAGAATCTATAACACCCGATCATCATGTGATGCTTCTAAAAGACGAGTCTTAGCAACGGTGCCTACTAAGGACGAACACTTTATTACTTGAAATTTAGTGAGAGAGATCATCGTATAGTGCTACCGTCGCGATCTAAGCAGTATAAGATGCATAAAGGATTAACATCACATGCAGTTCATAATATGTGATATGATATGGCCTTTCTTGTGCCTTTGATCTCCATATCCAAAGCACGGACATGATCTCCATCATCACCAGCATGGCGTCAAGGTCAATGGTTCCGCTTCATGGTTGTCCATCACCAATAGCAACTACTACAACTACTTGGAATAAATCTTATTACATGATGAATAGACACACAAGTCTTAACAAATTTAAAGACACCCATTAGGATCCTATCAGTTGCCATAATACAATAATGATGATCTCATACATCAAATATAATCACAATCTCATCATGGCCATATCACATCACATGCCCCTGCAGAAATAAGTTAGACGCCTCTAATTTTCTTTGCATATTTTACGTGGCTTGGGACTTTCGAATAAGAACAGTTCTTACCTACGAACAAGAACCACAATGCTGATACAAGTGTTGTCAGGTGCAGATTGTAAATTGGATCTTAACTATGGTGGGAGAGAGAGACACCCGCAAAGCCACTTGTGCAATACAAGTTGCACGTCAGGCGTAGAGCAAGTTTCATGTGCGCTGACATGTAAGGTTAGCCCGGGCTGCTTCATCCCACCATCCCGCAAGATGCAAAGTACACGAAAATCAAACGACAACAAAAGCATCAATGCCCGCAAAACTATTGTGTTCTACTCGTGCAACAGATCTATGCGTAGACACGACTCTGATACCACTGTATGGTTCATAGCATAGAAAACAAAAAATTCTACCATGAGAACAAATAAAACCAAGATCCAATCTATGGAAAAGCCAAGATCTAATCTATGAGATAGGTGCAACAAGATAGATGATAACTAACCCTCGAAGATCCAAAGCCTTAAAGAGATCTAATCTCGTGGTTGATGAAGACGATCCTTCCGGCGCTACGATCCGGTAGCTCTTTCGCACTCAGTCACACGTACGGAGTCAATGAAGACCTTCCTCTCCCTGTTCCAGCAGGCAGCAGAGGTAGTAGATCCCCTCGGAATCCTAGCAGCACGACGACATGGTGGTGGTGGTGGTGGAGGAGAATTCCTGCAGGGCTTTGCCTAAGCCGGCGCATGAAGGAGGAGGAAGGAGAGGTGGCGTCTAGGGTTTGCAGATGGGTAAGGGGGCGGCCACCCCTCCCCTCTATTTATAGAGGGAGGGTGAGGCTAGGGTTGCCCCCCTTGGCCCACCTCCTCCTAGGTCCGGCGCAAGGGAATGGGGAAGAAATATTCCCCCCGAGTCTTCCCCCCTAAAAAATTAGGGATTTGATCTTATCCCTAGGGGATTTAATCTTATCTCTAGGGTTGGCCGGCTGGGCTTCTTGGGCCTGGTGTGGCTAGCCCATGGGGCCTCGCAGCATTCCCTCGGCCCATGTGGCCCCTCCCAGGGTGGTGGGCCCACTGGTGGCCCTCTAGAACTTTCTAGAAGCTTCGGGCAAAACACAGAAAACTTTTCCGAACCCTGGAAGATGACTTACATTATATGAATATTATTCTATAGACAATTATGGACCTCCTCGTGATGTCCTAGATCCCATCCGAGACTCCGAACAACATCCAGTCTCCAACTCACATTCCATATCTACTTAAACAACATCGAACCTTAAGTGTGTCACCCTACGGTTCGCGAATTATGCAGACATGATCGAGACACCTCTCCGATCAATAACCAACAGCGGGACCTGGAGATCCATAATGGCTCCCACATATTCAACAATGACTTCGTGATCGAAAGAACCATTAAATACGATACTGATTCCCTTTGTCGCACGATACTCTACTTATCCGAGGTTCAATCATCGGTATCTCCATACCTAGTTCAACCTCGTTACCAATAAGTACTCTTTACTCGTACCATGATATGACATCCCTTGTGACCTAGTCACATGCTTGCAAGCCAATTGGATGACATTCCACCGAGAGGGCCCAGAGTATATCTATTCGTCATTTGGATAGAAAATCCAATTCTTGATCCATGTGCTTCAACTCATACTTTCAGAATACCCAATGCCACCTTTATAACCACTCAGTTACGAACTGGCGTTTGATGTCATCAAATCACTCATCCGGTGTTGGTGATTAACATGATCTCATGGTCGAAGGATTAGGTAACTATGTATTTGAAAGCTTGTAGAAAAACGAACTTAATGACTTGATCTTATGCTATGCTTACTATGGGTGTGTGTACATCACATCATTCTCCTAATGATATGATCTTGTTATTAATAAAATCCAATGTTCATGATCAGGAAACCATGATCATCTCTTAATCAACAAGTTAGCTTAACAAGAGGCTTACTAGGGACTCTTCTATGTTTAGAAAACACACAAGTACCAATGTTTCCTATTAATAAATTATAGCATGTGATGCAAACATTTATCATAAACACAAAGATATAATAATAACCACTTTATTATTGCCTCCTCGGCATATCTCCAACATCATATGTTGTGTATATTACCACATCTCTCTCGTCTACCTCCACTTGGTGGTGTCAATCACCTCATGACATGGATAAACAAGGTATTTTGTATAGATCAAATCATTACATGCATCATAGGATATTTCTAAAGTATGACAAACCATAAAAGATCCAACACAACGGTAAATGCATAATAAGTATTATCTCATACCACAATATCCATCATAGGAATTACATAGGTAGCTCCATACTCATGGAAGGCACATCATATGGACTTCAACAATGATTATACATAGAGAGATTAGATCAAGTTACTACCACAAACCCATAGTTCAGGGGGTGGACTACTCACCTCTCATCATGGAGAGTGATGAGGAGACGTTGGTGAAGGAGGAGAGGCGGCCGGAGGCGATTCTAGCAGCAGTTCCCCCTCCAATCTTCCTCCGGGCGGCAGCCTACTAGCTCTCTATTACTTGGTTTTCGATCTCCGCCTCCATCCATCTTGAGAAAGACTGCCAATTCTTGGTAGAAGCAATTGGATTCACAACCCCTTCAAGAGCTTCTATGTGATAGAATACCAAATCTGATACACCACTGCCAATGTATTTAGCCATTTGGTGAGGCATCTTTTTCACAGGACACTTCACCAATATGCTGTGTACTACTCTTGGAGAAGAAATTTGTAAAAAATATATACTCGGACAGGAGGGTGTATAAATGCGCATCAATAGTCGCCAAAAGAGAAAAAGAAAAAATCTTTCAAAAAATCAAGGCGTATCAATTTGCGGACGGAGGACGTATCAATTTGGGTGAGCTTATTATCGTGACCGATCATCTCCATATAAACCCCCTGTCGTCCTTTTACCCTCGAGATCCACTCCCTTGTCCCCTCTCCCACCGAACGACCGACAGACCCCTGATTTCGTCCCCTCCCCCGACCGGCGCCGTCGCCGTCGCCGTCGCCGTTGGCTTCTCCAGCGGGGAGCCTCCGAGTTTCCGACGCCGTCCACCTCACTGTCGAGCATGTTCTCACCGGCGCCGGTTCCGGCCTCGCCGGGGTCCTCCTCTCAGGTCCGATTACCCTTCTTCGATCTTTGCCATCCATGTTTGACTGATTAATGTTCTCCGCGCCTTTGATTCCTTCCCCTGCCCTACCTGCCTGGTTTGCTCGTTGATTCCGGTGGGGCGTGTGCGGGTTATGGGCTTATAGCTATTTCATTCCCAGCGGTTGATTCCGTTGCTGCTGTGGTGGTAGGTTTGATTGCATCTGGTTGTTTGATCTAGTAATTGGTAGGGATTGGTGTATTGCTGGATTGTTAGCGTGATTTGGTTGGTAATATCTACATACTCAGTCCTTGAACAAAAAAGATGGTCTTTTTTCTAGAAGATCAACAATGTTGGCTGAGAGTAGGATTTGGTGATCCCGCATACATATTTTATTCGTGAACGGATACACAATTTGTTTGGGCCCTTAATACACCTGTTAGGCTGAATTTGTGTGCATTACTATTAGTACCCAAAGTTATAATCATGTAGCTTTGGAATATCGCCTATATTGTCACTGCAGGCATCTGAAGACTGTCTAACAGGCATCTGAAGACTGGCTAACCACTTATAGGGAGTTTAGGAGCTCAAAAGAACAACGAATAGCTTTGGGTTATTCTAAAAAATCATACTACTTGGAATCAAAGAAAATGTGTAGGAGAGAATCAAGAATTGTGAAAGTCTGTCCAATTACTAATGTGGCTACACAGTTCCCATCTCTCGTCAAATAAGCTAATTGATACAAAATTTAGATCAGTGTAGGCTTTTTACTGATCGATATATCCTTGGAAATTGCTATTGCGGATATATACATAATCTACCCTATTACGTAACCAATAGTGAATAATGGGTTCAAAATAAAAGTAGTTTTAGTTTGTGTGTACTTCTCAATAGAATAATGGTACAAAAGTATGACAACCCTATCCAGCAAAACAATTGATTAGACCAACCGCCTCTTTAGCCTCTGCTGAGAACAATAGGCTGTGTTATGACATTGTTCAGCCAAAGACAACAGCACGGAAAGCAAATGTATTTGTTCAACAAATTCATTTCCTTTAAATATTTATTTAGGTTCTATGTTTATAATTTGGCATTAGTTTTACTTAAATTGTAGGAATGGCTATATTAGATGTGCTAGGACTCTACGGTTTGCAAACACCTTTTGCAGTATCCACCAGTCATCCTACAAGTAGTAGGGAGAGTGGAGAAGGTTGCTGCATGGAGTTAAATGCTTAACTCAGATAAATTGCTTGCCTGATGTAATAAAATACTAATAAGAAACCTTCTGATTTTGACAGAGAAAACGAGGTTCAACAGAATCCATTGGCATGTATGCAGTCCAGTGTTGTGATTGTCTGAAATGGCGTACGGTTCCAACAAAAGATGAATTTGAGACAATTCGTGAGAACCTCACTGCTGACCCATGGTTCTGCAGTAAAAGACCTGACTGCTCATGTGAAGACCCTGCAGACATTGAGTATGACAACAGCCGCATCTGGGTCATTGACAGGCCCAACATACCAAAGCCTCCACCCAAGACTGACAGACTGGTGGTCATGAGAGGTGATCTCACTAAAATGGATATCTACTATGTCATGCCAAACGGGAAGCGTGCAAAGGGCATTGGGGAGGTGCAGAGGTTTCTTGAGACAAATCCAGAGTACAAAGACAGCTTTTCACTTGAGAGCTTCAGTTTTACAGTACCCAAGATCGTTGAGGAGACTGTTTCAAACAGCTCTGCCTGGAAAACTAAAAAGGGTAAAAAGCAGGACAAGACAGATGCTTCAAGCAGCAAGAACGAACTGTGACAGCAAATTCGAAACTGTCCATGCGTATGCTAGGGTGATCCTACACCATCTACCTTTTAAGTTGGTCAAGTCGGTTTTCTCTCTGCTATGTTGCTTTTTTAATGATCCGTGATGTTATTCTGAGGACTAAAATGCACTGAATCTCTTCTTTTTTATGCATCAACTTGTGGTAAAGTTCTGAGATGCTTAGAAGGGCCCGTAGTTTAACTCTAGTTACATATATATGTTTAAGTTATCAGCCTGCGTGATGCATTATCTTCCATGCAGTTTTTCAGTACATGAGCATGCATGGTGATCTCATTAGAAAGCAGCCTAGCAGATCATTGAAGGATATGTAATGCAGACCAAAAAATTTCCTCTGAACTGGAATGTAAGCAGATTGATTGACCCCATGTATAACAATTTAGCCAAATTTGCGTAGTGTCTCGACTTGGTGAAATAAGAATGGCATAAGGCCAGCTAACATCCTTTGTAACTGGAATGCTCAAGAATTGCTAGGTAGCACACTCAAATCCTGATATGGGTGAGCAATGCCGTTGCAAGCCTAGAGGAAACTCTCGCTGTCTGGGATCTGCTTTTTTTTTTGAGCTGGTGGGATCTGCTTTCAGTGATATCATGCCGTTGCAAATCGGGCTTTGGTCGCTACTTCTCAGTGTGTCGATGATGCTGACCTTGACTGCAGCTGGTACTTTCACATGCTTCCTCTTTTGGTCTGATAGACAGAGGAGATGCCTAACGTGATGGAGCGGGGTTCTCCTCTGCTGAAACACCTGTATTGAACATTGGCTCATTTTCCCGTTCCAGTGCTTCGTCAGAATGCATCTGCATCGCAACAAAATGCCAACCCATTTGTGCTGGGAGGAAGCCTCCTTTATAGAGAGGAATGCGAGGAGCACTTTGGTCCAGTTATAGAGCACATGAATGAGGCACAAAGCATCTGTTCGCCATCCTCGGGTATCGATTTTTGTAAGGATTACCAAGTATCCATTCTGGCCAGTATGCAGAAACCTATGCTCGGGCATGAGATAAATACACTCAACACGGGCAACCAACATGCTGAATAGGAGATTGGAAGGGTACCGATAGCGGTGGCCGTAGGCGCCTATGCCGACTATGACCCACGCGAGGATGGCGTTAAGGAGCAGCAGCGCATCCACTCTCCAGATCCCCTCTTCCATGCTCATGTGGAACTGGGCCACCAGATCGTCCGAGCACTTGAGGTGCAGCTGGGACAAACATTTCTCAAATGTTGCATTGGAACAGACACCGATAGATGCATCCATGAGCTGCAAAGATATATGCAGAAAGGTTTCCTAACAAACCAGCTTCAGCAGCAACAAACAATCAGTAAAGAGTTTACCTTGCAAACTGCAATTGCGGGTAGACGATGATCGAGCGGAGATGATATTCCCCGGACACCTGCCTAGTGCAATTGTAGTTTAAGCTGGTTATATGATCTAAGGTGTCAAGTGGGATCCCGCAAAGTCCCACTTTTAATTCATTTGCCAAATTCTAATTTAAGTTTTGAGTCAAAAAAAAAAATAACGGGTGGAAATACCACCGTGGGTTGTAAAAAAATAACGGGTGGAAATACCACCGTGTTCGTGGGGCGGCCACGGCCAGAAGGTGTAGGCGGGAGGACCTCCCGTTCCCCATCCCTTCGCCTCTCCCGCCGTTCCCCGCAGAAAGAAAACCTCAACAGCGATGCACCCCTTGCTAAACCACCCGCTCAGCGGCGGCTGCGCGTTCCCGCCGGTCGCAGCCGCGCTGCGGTTGCCGGCGTCGTCTCTTCCCTGCAGCAGCAGCAGGAGGCGGCGGCCCTGTTTAACGCGCGCGGGCTCCGATGGCTCCGAAGGTGCTGTCGCGGACGCCGTAACAAAAGAGGACGGAGCTGTTGGCGCCGGCGGTGCCTCCGCCGAGCCGTCAACGGAGAGGCAGCCGCCCGTCGTTAACCCCAAGATCGAGAAGGAGCTCAAGAAGGTGGGTACTGCTTCGGCGTTGGACCCCTTTTGCACGAGGAAACTCTCCGGCTTTAACTGACACAGCAGGGGCGTGTCCTCCTTGAGCAGGCGGTTCAGAAGACCGCGGCGACGTTTGCGCCCAGGGCGTCCACCGCCAGCAAGAACCCCGCCGTGCCAGGCTCCACTCTGTACACCATCTTCGAGGTACAGGCGTACGCGTCCATGCTCGCCGGCGGAGCCCTTTCCTTCAACCTCGTGTTCCCCTCCAGCGAGCCCGACATTTGGAGGCTCATGGGGATGTGGTCCATCTGGATGTTCAGTAAGTAAGACATGCGTTTTTTCAGCAATCAAATGCCTTTTTTTTACACGAGCAAGCTATAATCCTTAGTTAGAGCATCATTGGTACATATTGCTGACTCGTTGTTCAGTTGGTAATGGCGTTTTTTTCTGCCATCAACAGTAAGGACTATGATTTATATGACTATCCAGCAAGTACATTTAACTAGTACTAACAGCACGGCGAATGATTTGATAAAGGAAATATGGAATTTCAGTAGTTATAAAACTTCATTGTTGCAGCTCATCCAGCTAGTTTTTGCCGTCAACATTTGGGTTTGTCAACTGGCATACCAGACGGCAAAGGTTGCGCTTCATTGTTAAAACGAAGAAGTTAAAAGGCAACCAGTCTTTATACCATGGTGTTTGTTGTTTGCGTTCCACTCATACAGCCCCCAAGTATCTTACATAATATGATTTATCACAAGAACTTAAAACGAATTCTTACAGTTAGCATATCAGGCTTACCATATCTTGAAATTAAACAAAACTGTTTCCAGTACACAGATCTTATTCCGCAGTAAGGGAAATGAAACACTTCTGAAAGTTAGACTTATTTCACCATAACTCTCAGTTTTGCAACTTGAATTTCAATCTGGAAGTATATGCATATTGCATATGCCACCAAATTCTTAGAGGAAGCATATATAAGATCCAGTCTCTGATGTTGCACCAAACTGAAACTGTAGTCTAAGTACTGTAAATACAATTACTCAATGTTGATACCCAAGAAAAAAAGAACTGCAAAGCAATACTGACCATTATCTCCTTCTCCAGCTATACCTTCTCTTTGCGCACGTGACTGCTCAAATAAGGAGAAAGAGGCTCTCAACTATTTGTTTATCCTGGTCCCTCTGATCAACGTTATCATCCCATTCTTCGTGAAATCATTCGCAGTTGTCTGGTCAGCAGATACAGTTGCTTTCTTCGTTATGTATGCGTGGAAGGTACCCCCTCATGTTAATGTTGTGTTCTCCCGCAGGATTCTGTTCTTGTCACATATACTTGCTAAATAACCTGTGTGTTGCTACTGATAAAATAACTAGATTGCTCTGTCATGTCGACTAATTCCTTCCAGTCTTTCATATGCATGTCTGATCCGATTCGTTTTATGCAGCTGGGTTGGCTGCAAAAGACAGAGTGAAGAATTTCCTTATGAGAGCAGCACTTCAACTGCAAATTTTGCTGGATTGTTGTGGAGGGCACATATTGATAAAATTATTTCAAGATATAGTGTCTCTGAGGTTTGTGCATACCCGTTGAAAATGGGATTTTGACATTAAGTTGCTAAATAGTTGTACTTGAAGGTTAAATTGCGACACTTTTATCTTAACTAGGAAATAGGCAGCTCTGTTAGATAATATGTGTGCTTGTTCTAAAAAATGTACCTGCTGTAATAAAATGCAGCAGGTGCAGCAACTTCAAAACACTCGTATGGTTCCAGTGAACTGTGAGACTTGATGTGCATATTTGCATGAAAGAAGGATCAAACTGCAGATATCTCAGTGTATACCTGTTTCTCTTGCCAAGTTGGCGAATGCCTAAGGATCAGTATTTGCATGTTTCTTGACCATTCATCGGAAACTCCAAATGGAGGACCAGGGATGTCATATTTTAAGAAGTATGAAAAACATTTTTTTCCACTTCCAAAAATACTGAACACAAAAATGCAAGTACATATGGATGTTTAGTATGTACATCTAATGTTCCATTGAATTATGCTTCATTTTTTACTTACACACAAAAGAAAAAATGTGAAACCAAAACCAATTTTAATGCCTACTTTGAGCCACATTTTTGTGAATTTTGTGCAGCCTAAAGTGCAATGTATTTTCAACAGATTTTATATGTACATAAAAATGAAGGACCCTAGGTTGAGGTTCTCTTGCCAAGTTGGCGAATGCCTAAGGATTAGTGGAAACTTGCCACGTGGCAACATCGGGTTAGGAAGTTGCTTTTCAAGATCGAATGGCCATTGTTGCGTTGTGCGATCGTGTGAGCAATGAAATTTCTGAGAAAGAACTGATTTTTCGAAACTCTTAACTTTGATTTTCGATTTTTTTATTCAAATATCGAGCTCCCTAAAACCCATCTTCTATTTATCTGCACTCAATCATTCATGTACTTACTTACTACTTAGGATTTGCAGAATAGATTTGCAATTATCACATTGAACGAATAGTCTTGGGCTGCAGAGTGAGCATACTTGTATGTAATTATGTGGAAACTAGGTATCATCTCAATGTGATCATCATCGAGAAATTATTTATATCAATGTCATCGTATTCAAATTGAAGAATAATATCCACCGTATTACCAAGCACATCTCACACGGGGTATTTTGGAGGAAATGTAACGAAAGAGTTCTCTTTTTTCATAGTATAAAACTTTTATAATACAATCAGTAAACGTACTAATTTAAGTTGACGTTTTCAAGGGAAATCGAAACCGAACAGAATTGTCCTTGCGTGTGAGACTCAAAACCGACCTGCGTGTGAGACTCAAAACCGACCTCCGCAGAGAACCTGCTATAAACAAGGGGAAAGAGAAGCTGTTGGTGCCAAATCACTGATTTCCCGAATTCAATTACGCCCTCCGCCGCACCTCGTCAGATTCACGTCTTCCTCGCCAGCGCCCTCCCGCACTTTCGCCGCCATGCCGAACCTCCCTTCCCAGCTTGGCCGTCATCCCCAGATCCTTCTAGACTGAGTTAATAGCATAAAATCCTTCTGAATACTTCCTTCAGATATAAGACAAAATCCCAACAACCAATATGACAAGCAACCCAATCAACAGAAACAGAACAGCAAAAGCCCAAAAATAGAATAATATTTTTGAGCGTTGGGCTTAAATGAGGAAACACGATGGGTTCGGATGTATAATATGTCGTCTGATATCTAGGCACGCCCATATGTGTACCACTACCTACTCGTGCATGAGTATCTACATGCATCGTGCATGTGTGCGTGCGTGATATATATCCTTTTTTCATCTGTATGCCTTTTTATCCGGTTTCAAATTGTTTACACCGTCTAATCAACACAGACCACACCGTCGTATCATGTCATATGCAAACAGTCTAAACCAAATCAACCCAGTTAGAACGGTCGCAAACGGGCCGGGTTGAGGAAACTGCACAAACCGTGTTAAACCGTGAATTTACGTACAGTATTGGCCTTGCCCGTCAGACTCAAAACCGACCTCCGACTGAACCTATAAACTCGGAAGATCACCGATTCCCCGAACCCAATTACGCCCGCCGCCGCCTCCCCTCGTCAGATCCATGTCTTCCTCCCCGGCGTCCTCCCCTACTTCAGCCGCCATGCCGGACCTCCCTTCCCAACTTGGCCGCCGTCCCGAGATCCTCCTGGACAAAAACTGCCGCATCGGCTACTGCGAAAACTCAACTTCCGCCAAGACCGAGAACAGAGAAGGCCACATCGTCGAGGTGTCCTTCGAGATCCGGGATCCGCCGGCCCTCTCGCTGTGCTTCGCCCGAAGCGACGCCCTCACCGAGAGCAATCCTTTTGCCGGATACGCAGGACCTAGGATCGTCAGTGCGGCAGGAGGTTTGGTGCTTCTGTCTATCTCCTTCTCCGTCGACGGCCGCATCAGCCCGTCGTACAGCGACTACTTTGTTTACAGAGCAGGGCCAGGTACTCCGTCCCTGCACCTTCTCCCGGGGCCCTACCCAACTCATTCTCCAATGAAGATGGTCGCCGTCCTGCCCATCGGCGATGACGACGGCGAACACTACGCCGTGGTGTTCCCTGCCGTGGAGACGGAGTTCCTCGAGCTTGCGCATCGCACGCGCTCCACTCTTCAGACCTACCGCAGCGACAAGAAAGCGTGGTGCACGGTGGCACTGCCTGCCGAGGACTCCGGCATAGATAGCCCCATGAGAAGGCTGATCTATGGCGCTGCCACGAGCGTGGCAGACGCAGGATCCGGGCTGGTAGGCTGGGTCGACCTCTGGTGGGGCGTCCTCCTGTGCAATGTCCTTGACGAGAAACCCACCATCCGCTTCGTAGCCGTGCCGGTGCCAGACCCCTGGAAGACACCCTCCGAGTGGGACCCGCCGTTCGATTTCGACCCCCGGCCGTTCCGCCAAATGACGGTACACGACGGCGTGATCAGGTTCATCGAGCTCAACTATCACAGAGGGCCTGCCTTCAACCCCAAGCGCCGGGACGACGAAGGCTGGATGGCTACCACGTGGACCAGACCCATCTCTTCAGACGTCTGGAGCGACAGTATGACGTTTGATACCTCCGACTTATCGGTCGCCGCCGCGGATTCGAGTTTCCTGCAGCATCTGTTGCCTGAGATCTTGGACGAGGAGAAGAAGCTGACATGGGAGAAAGTTCCCAGCGGCGCCCCAACCCTGAGCTTGCATGACGACGACATCGTTTACATCATCGTGGGGAAGGGCTTGCACGATCTAAGAGGGTGTCTAATTGCTGTCAACACCAGAAGCTTGACGCTTGAATCTTGTGCACAATGTTCTACTGAAAGCATGTTAGGGCTTGAACCGAGTTATGATTCTTGTGTCCTCTCTAGCTACTTCGGTCTGGATACATCGACTTCCTGAAGGCCGGACAACATTTGTGCTAACTAGGAACCATGATGCATGTAGCTATGTAATAAGGGTGTGCTTTTATTCTAAAACATGAAGTTTCTCCGTTCTGAAAATGATGTCGCGGATTTGTCAAAATTAGAATGTATCATTCACAACTACTCCCTCCGTTTGAAAATATAAGATGTTTTAGGTTTGTGAAGAAGATGTATTCAGACATCTTTTAGTGTATAGGTTTAAATGAATCTAGACACTAAAAGGTGTCTAGATACATCCCATTCACAAACCTAAAACATCTTATATTTTCAAACGGAGGGAGTAGAATGTTACAGAGTACCTTCTGTGTCAAATGTAGCAGCTGCAGCAACTTCAAAACTAGAGAGATCAAATCTGCATATGAGATGTCTATTTGGTTCTACCTTGCCACGTTAGCGAACGCCTAAGATCGGTTTGGTTTAGTTTCTTGATAATTCACGTAGTAGCCTATAGTACATAGAATTTGGAAAACAATTGGCTCGTCTTCTTCCCAACACACTGCTGTTTCCCACCGCCCTGCTATTTATACATTAAATTGCTAAACAGATGTACCTAAAGGCTAAGTTGCAACGACGTTTCGAGTATCCCAACAGTGTGCTCCAAATCGAACACGAAATGTGTCTGTTTAATTTTCGTCCGTCTGGAGCGTCTGGGACGGGTTGTCCTTCCCTGTCCGTGGGCGCGTCCAGCATGGGGAGATTTGTTTTCCTTAAAATTCCGTTCATACAAAATAATTTACATAGGGGCTTAAAATGGCAAAAAGAAAAAAGATCTTTAAATATAAAAAATCTAAATTTAAACTATGGCCACGTCAGTGGTGGTCTACTGGTCGTCCTCATCATCACACTACGGGAATAACCAGATAGACCGATGGTCTTTTTATACGCCGACGGCAAAAGGTCGGGGCCATCAGCGCAGTTTGATGGGCTCGGCAGCCGGGTTGCACGGCCGTCAGCCCAGTTTTGCCGTTGGCGTAGGATAAATAGCCGACGGTAGCCGTCGGCGTAAACAGGACCGTCGGCGTAGGCTAACGGCAGAGCGACTTCCTTTTTACCACATTAATCTTAAAAAAATCATAACTAAATCATTTAAATTCAGAAAAATACATATAGTATATCAAAATTTGCAGAAAAATAAGATCTATCTAAATAAAATCAAATATAACATATTTTTGTTCAAAAAGATATATAAATATATAAATACTTTCGTATAATATATTTTTTTATTTTCCGAGTGCAAAAAACGAGGTGTTTTATGAAGCAACCAAGTTTCAAAATGATACTACCCTATTTTTCAAAAATAGTAGACCATCTTGAATGGACAATGTCCTAACCGGGGTATCTCAAACCTTTTCGTCCACCCCTCATGAAAAAGACAAATTCCTGCCGAATCAGCAGGAAGTGAGTCAGATTTGAACAACATGTATATGATATGATGCTCATGATTTTTTGAAAAAATCATTTTTAGGTTCACAATATTCTATTTCATCAAAGATCCAATACAAGTTTAGCGAGGCTCAGCCCCGAGCTAAGAATCTTCATGCCCGCGAATTTAGAAAGTTTGACGATAGTTTAAAACGGGCATAAAAATTTCAAAACCGATCGAAACAATGCAAAACCTTCGCGTAGTGTCATATTATGTGACATAGTTGCATGGAAAAATACCAAACTTGGTATATTGATTGTGTCTCAAAAAACCCTTCACAAAACGACCTATCTCAATCGAGGTTTTCTGGTTTCAGGTCAAATGACCAATGTTTATGGCTAGAATCGCGGTATAGTTTGCGATAATGTGCCTATATTGTCCACGCATGTGTATCATGAGATGGAGAACAATTTTACAAGAGGAAGTATTCCTTTTCGTCGCACCAAAAGGCCATTTTCATTTTCCGAGTGCAAAAAAGGTGTGTTTTGTGAAGCAACCACCAAATGAAAGTTTCAAAATTATAATAACCAATTTTTTCAGAAATACTAGACCATATTGAATGGACAATTTCCCAACCGGGGTATCTCAAACATTTCCGTCCACCCTTTGTGAAAAAGACAAATCCCTGGTGAATCGGTAGGAAGTGAGTCAGATTTGAACTACAAGTACATGATGTGATGCTGATGATTTTTTTGCAAAAATCATTTTTAGGTTCACAATATTCTATTTCATCAGAGATCCAATACAAGTTTAGCGAGGCTCAGTCCTGAGCTAAGAATCTTCATGCCCGTCGATTTAGAAAGTTTGACGATAGTTTAAAATAGACATAAAAAAATTAAAAAACGATCGAAACAATGCAAAACCTTCACGTGGTGTCATATTATGTGACATAGTTTCAATGAAAAATACCAAACTTGATATATTGATTGTGTCTCAAAAACCTTCACAAAATGGCCTATCTCATTCGAGGTTTTCTGGCATTCAGGTCAAATGACCAATGTTATGGCTATAATCACGGTATAGTTTGCGATAATGTGTCATATTGTGCACTCATGTGTATTATTGGATGACGAACAATGTTTAAGGAGGAAGTTTTCCTTTTCGTCATACCAAAAATCCATTTTTCATTTTCGAGTGCAAAAAACGAGGTGTTTTGTGAAGCAACCACCAAATGAAAGTTTCAAAATGATAATACCATATTTTTGAAAAAAATACTAGACCATCTTGAATGGACAATTTCCCAATCGAGGTATCTCAAACCTTTCCGTCCACCCCTCGTGAAAAAGATAAATTCCTCGTGAAAAATGAGTCAGTTTTGAACTACATGTAAATGATATGATGCTCATGATTTTTAAAAAAAATATTTTTAGGTTCACAATATGATATTTCATCAAAGGTCCAATGCAAGTTTAGCGAGGCTTAGCCCCGAGCTAAGAATCTTCATGCCCGCCGATTTAGAAAGTTTGACTATAGTTTGAGACGGGCATAAAAAATTCAAAAACGATCGAAATAATGCAAAACCTTCACGTGGTGTCATATTATGTGACATAGTTTCAAGTAAAAATACCAAACTTGGTATATTGATTGTGTCTCAAAAAAACCTTCACAAAATGACCTATCTCAATCGAGGTTTTCTGGATTTCAGGTCAAATGACCAATGTTATTGCTAGAATTACGACATAGTTTGCGATAATATGCCCATATTGTGCACGCATGTATATGATACGTCCAATTTGCATCACCATTCTATATCATAATTTGCCTCTATTCATTGATATATGTCTTATTATGAGGTATTACTTATGTCTTTTCCACTATTTTTGCATGTTGGATGATTCTTGGAGGATGGATTCTAATGGGAAAAAAGGTGTTTTGATGCAATTTCGCGAAGATCAGAAAAATACCAGAAAAATATGGGAAAATTATATTTTCCCAGAAGATAGAGGAAGCCAGAAGGGGAGGCGGAGAAGGACCACAGGGGGCCCACACCCTCCTAGGCGCGTGCCCACCTTTCCCCGCGCTTAGGGCAGGTGTGGCCCACCTGCCCGGCCTCCGACTCCGCCCTCTCGCCTATATCTTCCTCACGGAACCCTAACACTAGGGGAGCGACCACAGATATATTTCCGCCGCCTCTGGGGACGGAAAACACCGAGAGAGAGAAAGATCTCTCCGGCAGACAAATTTCTGCTGGGGAAATTCCTTCCTAGATAGGGAAGATCGTCGCCATCAACACCATCATCAAGCTAGGCTTCATCGGGATCATCATCATCATCCACACCATCATCTCCACTAGCACCATCATCACCACTCCGTCCCGCTATAACAATTGTGTTGGATATTTCTTTAGTTCTTAGGGGAAACTTTCTCGATGTTAATTACTATTGTAGTTGATGCTTGTGAGTGGAACCATTGGATTATTGTTTATTTTTAGATTGTTATCCATCACCATATCATCTTTGATCTTGATCCATATGATGTCTTGTGAGTAGTTCGTCTAGTTCTTGAGTACATGGGAGAAGTCATGTTGTTAGTAGTGGATTTGTGTTGAGTTATTATTCAATGGTTTAGTATTTAAGTTGTGGTGTTATTCTTAGCGTGGTATCATGTGAACATCGACTACATGATACTTCACCATTTATGGGCCTAGGGGAATGCATTGTGTATTTGGCTACTAATTGTGGGGTTATCGGAGTGACAAAAACCTGAACCCCCGTTAAGACACCTTTGCATAAGGGAGTGTAGGATCTCGGAGTTTAAGGCTGTGGCTGGGTTTATATCTTAATTACTTTCCTATAGTTTCGGATGCTTGCAAGGGGTTTAATCACAAGTATGTATTAGTCCAAGTAAGGTTGGTACATTAGCACATGTTCACCCACACAACACTTACAACACATAAGAAGAGTACTCAGCTATATGAAGCGAAAGCACTTGACATAATTCCCATGTGTCCTCGAGAACGTTTGGTCCTTATATGTATTTCCACTGGCTTGTCCTTTGCTAAGAAAGGATTGGGCCACTTGATGCGTTTGTTCTTTATTACTTGCACTTTGTTTTGTTGCTTTATCAGAAAACCCCTAAAAATCCGTTTGCTAAGTATTTGCAGAGATTTCCTGCTCCATACCACTAGTCAACACCTTCTGCTCCTTGTTGGGATCGACACTCCTATTTATCGAAAGTACTGCGATACACCCCCTATACTTGTGGGTCATCAAGACTATTTTCTGGTGCCGTTGCCGGGGAGTGAAGCGCTATTGAAGAGTGGAACTGGTAAAGGAAACTTCTACTGTGAGTATTGATTTTTGTTACTGCTTGTTACTTTGTTTCCAATATGGATAACCCACTTGGTTTTCTGTTTGGGAAAACTACTACCACTACTAGGGTAGTAGATGAACCACCACCTATTGAGATAGATCCTTTTAAGATACCTACAAGTATTGTTGATCGTGTTATGGATAATTATTATTTTGGGGATGGAAGTGTCCTTCCTGGTGATCACTTGCTTTTTATCCATGAATTATGCGAGTTGTTTAAGTGTGCAGGTATTACAACTGAACAGGTGAAGAAGAAGTTACTCTCCATATCCTTGAAAGGGAGAGCTGGAGAATGGTATAAGCTGCTGAAGAATGAACAATCCATGGAATGGGAGGAAATGGCTTATCTCTTTTATTCTAAATTCTATCCTCCCAGTGAGATTCATAAGGATAGAAATCTGATATATAAATTTTGGCCTCGTGATGGAGAGAGTACATCTCAAGCTTGGGGGAGATTGAAGTTACTAATGCTTAAATGTCCTATTCATGAACTCCCTAACAATATTATTATCAATAACTTTTATGCTAGGCTTTCTCTTTGATGACCCACAAGTATAGGGGGTGTATCGTAGTAATTTCTATAAATAGGAGTGTCGATCCCAACGAGGAGCAGAAGGTGCTGAACAATGGTGTGGAGCAGGAAATCCGTGTGAATACTTAGCAAACGGATTTTTAGTGGTTTTTTGACAAGGCAACAAAACAAGGAGCAAGTAACAGAAGTAACGAACAAACGGAGCAAGTGGCCCAATCCTTTCTTAGCAAAGGACAAGCTGGTGGAAATACTTATAAGGACCAAATGTTCTCGAGGACACATGGGAATTTTTTCAAGTACTTTCGCTTCAAATAGCTGAGTACTCTTCTATGGTGTTTTTAAGTGTTGTGTGGGTGAACCTGTGCTAACATACCGCCCTTCCTAGGACTAATACATACTTGTGATTAAACCCCCTGCAAACATCCGTAACTACAGGAAAGTAATTACGATATAAATCTAACCATAGCCTTAAACTCTGAGATCCTACGCTCCCTTGTGCAAAGGTGTCCTAACGGGGGTTCAGGTTTCTGTCACTCCGGCAACCCCGCGATTAGTAGCCAAATACACAATGCATTCCCCTAGGCCCATAAATGGTGAAGTGTCATGTAGTCGATGTTCACATGACACCACTAGAAGAATAGCACCACAACTTAAATACTAAATCATTGAATAATAACTCATCACAAATTCACTACTAACAACATGACTTCTCCCATGTCCTCAAGAACTAAACAAACTACTCACAAGACATCATATGGATCAAGATCAAAGATGATATGATAATGGATAACAATCTGAACATAAACAATAATACAATGGTTCTACTCACAAGCATCAACTACAATAGTAATCAACACCGGGAAAGTTTCCCCTAAGAACTAAAGCAATATCCAACACAATTGTTACAGCGAGACAGAGTGGTGGTGATGGTGCTGGTGGAGATGATGGTGTGGATGATGATGATGATGATCCCGATGAAGCCTAGCTTGATGACGGTGTTGATGGCGACGGTCTCCCCTCTCCTGAAGGAATTCCCCTGGCAGAAATCTGTCTGCCGGAGAGATCTTTCTCTCTCGGTGTTTTCCGCCCCCTAGAGGCTGCGGAAATCTATCTGTGGTCGCCCCCCCGAGCCTTAGGGTTTCAAAGGGAAGATATAGGCGAAGGGGCGGAGTCGGAGGCCGGGCAGGTGGGCCACACCTGCCCTAGGCGTGGGGTCAGGTGGGCCCGCGCCTAGGGGGTGTGGGCCCCCTTAGGCCCCACTTCGTCCCTCCTTCTGGCATCCTTCGTCTTCTGGTAAAATAATACGTTTCCATATTTTTATGATCTTCGCGAAATTGCACCGAAACACCTTCTTTTCCATCAGAATCCAGACTCTGGCAGTCCATCCTCCAAGAATCATCCAACATGCATAAACAGATGAAAATTCATAAGTAATACCTCATAATAAGACAAATATCAATGAATAGAGGTAAATTATGATATAAAATGGTGATGCAAATTGGGCGTATCACTCTTCATGATAAAAGATTTATTAGATGCTTATTGTGCTAGATCATTCACACGTATGAAGGAAGAAGCTAAATGGGATCTTTTAGACCGTATTCAAGAGAACACTTAAGTTTGGGAGAATGACAAAGGAAGAAAGTCAGGTATAAACTATGATTATGAATGCATTAAATCTTTTATGGGAACTGATGACTTTCGTGATATTAGCAATGAGTTTGGTCTTGATTCCCAAAGTATTGTCAACTGTTTTAACGTTTTTGCCTCTTACATAGAAATTCCCAAGAAGAAGTGGAATAATTACCATGCTCCTTATAAAGATGTTGTTAATCATGTTCCTATTAGAAGTACTGAAGTTTGTATTACTAATCATATTGTGCCTGAACCTTATGTTGACAAAATGCTTTCCCAGCTAAGGTAAAGGAGTATTCTATGACTATTAGTGCAAATAATAGAGGTACTAAGGAAACTGTGGAGCCTGATGAGCAATTGAATATTGAACCTGTGGTAGCTATTGTGAAAGATCGTGACGCTAGAAATATAGAGGATGAGCACATTGTCTTCTGTGAAGACGCTTCTAATATTATCTCTCATCCTAGTAAAGCTAGAAAAGCTAGTGTTCCTGTGCTTTTTGTTAAAATTAGTGATCATTGCTACTATGGTTTATGTGATATTGGTGCTAGTTCTAGTGATATTCCTTATGAGCTTTACAGGGAAATTATGCATGAAAGGTCCTTGTGAGCTTGAGGACATTGATGTGGTTATTCACCTTGATAATAAGGAAACCATTTGCCCCATTGGCATTGTAAGAGATGTGGAAGTTCTTTGTGGTAAGATTAAGTATCCTGCTGATTATCTAGTGCTTAATTCAGCAGCTAGTAAAACTTGAAGGGTTTCGCAGCATAGTAAATCAAAAAATTCTACGGATGCGAACGGGAAAGCCAAGATCTAATCTAGGAGATGCAAACAACGAGGGGGGATAGATGAGATCTTCATACCCTTTAAGATTCGCACAGCGGAATGTTCGACGGAACGTGGGTGATGTAGTCGTACTCGCTTCTCCTCCTCGCAGTCCGATCCGTTCTAACACCGCAAGTGGCGATGCCTCCGAGAGATGCACACGTGCGGCACCTCGACGTCTCCTCCTTCCTCGGTCCATCAAGTATGGTGGAGAGACGGATTGGATCTACAACGCGACGGCGCGGTGCAAGTGGTGGAGAGTTTCTGCAGCAGGGCTTCGCCTACACGCAGTCGGGAGGGAGAGAGAGAGAGGAGGGCAGCAGGGCGGCTAGGGCTTGAGGAGGAGGTGTCGGAGGGGTGCGCCCCCAGCCCTATTTATATAGAGGGGTGGGAGTCCAGCCCTTGCCCCTCCCCCAAGCCCTAGGGACGACGGCCAAGGAGGGAGGAGTGGGGGGGCAAGTTTCCCCCCCTTCTAGAAGCTCCCCTAGGGTTTGCCCTAGGTTTGGCCGGCTGGGCCCTATGGGGCCTTGTGCCCCTGGCCCATTGCGGCCAGGGAACTCCCTCATAGTCCCATGCCCCCTCCCGGCAGGTGGGGCCACGTTGGTCCCCCTCCGGAAGGTTCTAGAAGCTTTCGGTACAATACCGATTAACCCGAAACAATTCTGAACTACAAAAACTGCATTGACTTATATGAATCTTATTCTTCGGACCATTCCGGAACCTCTCATGATGTCCCGGATCCCATCCGAGACTCCTAACAAAAACTCATAAACCAAATATCCAATCTATTCTAGCGTCGAGACACGTTAAGTGTGTGACCCTTCGGGTTCGAGAATATGCAGACATGATCTTCTATCAATAATCAACATCGGGGTCTGGAAACCCATATTGACTCCCACATATTCATCGATGATCATATCGGATGAACCACGATGCCAGGATTCAATCAATCCCATATATATATTCCCTTCGTCTCGCGATATTTTACTTGCCCGAGATTTGATCGTCGGTACCGTCATACCTAGTTCAATCTCGTTCACAACAAGTACTTTACTCGTTCCATAATCCGATATCACTTTGTGATTAACTCCTTAACCACATGCTTGCAAGCGGTGTTGATATCGATTACCGAGTGGGCCCGAAGTATATCTCTCCGACTTGGGAGGGACAAATCCCATCTCGATACATACAACCCAACAGGTACTTTCCGATCACCTGAGAGACACCTTGATGATCACCCTCTCATAGGATGACGTTTGATGACCTCAAAGATTTCTTCTGATACCAGGGAGTTGTATTATCTCATGGTCTAAGGAATACAATATTTGACATAAGAAAAGCTTCGCAAAGATGAACACGATGACATGATCTAATTGCTCCACTTAGTTTGGGTCTGTCCATCATATCATTCTCCCAATGATATGATCTGATTATTAATCGACAACTCATGTCTATGGTTAGGAAACCTTAACCATCATTAATCAATAAGCTAGTCCATAGAGGCATACTAGGGACACAGTGTTGTTCACAAACCACACAAGTATTAAAGTTTCCGCTTAATACAATTCTAGCATGGAATATAAACTTTATCATGAACAAGAATTATAATAATAACATCTTTATTATTGCCTCTAGGGCATATATCCAACAGTCTCCCACTTGCACTAGAGTAAATAATCTAGTTTACATCTGGCAACAATCTAACACCCATGGCACTAAGGTGATGATCATGTTTTGCACGTGGAAGAGGTTTAGTCAATGGATCTGCGACATTCAGATCTGTATGTACTTTGCTAATCTTCAGATCTCCATCTGCTATATAATCCCGGATTATATGAAACTTGCGGTTGATATGCTTGGTCTTTGGATGATATCTTGGTTCCTTAGCGAGTGCTATGGCGCCTGTGTTGTCACACAATATCTCCAGTGGGTCCAAGGCACTTGGAACCACACCAAGCTCAGTGATGAAGTTCCTAATCCAAACTCCTTCACTTGACGCTTCTGCAGCAGCCATGTATTCCGCTTCTATTGTAGATCCCGCGATCACGCTTTGCTTGCAGCTTCTCTAGCTCACAGCTCCTCCATTCAAAATATAAACGTATCCTGTCTGAGATTTAGAATCATCCTTGTCGGTGTCGAAGCTAGCGTCGACGTAACCTTTTACGACAAGCTGTTCATCACCTCCATAGACTAAGAACATTTCTTTAGTCCTATTTAGGTACTTTAGGATGTTCTTCACGGCTGTCCAGTGTTCCACTCCTGGATCACTTTGGTACCTGCTCGTCAAACTAAGAGCATTGGACACATCCGGTCTAGTACACAGCATGACATACATGATAGAACCTATGGCCGAGGCATAAGGCACTTTGATCATAGCTTCTCTATCATTTACCATAGCTGGACACTGAGCCTTGCTCAATATCTTACCTGACAACATAGGCACTGAACCTTTCTTTGCCTTATCCATTCTGAACCTTTTCAGAACTTTGTCTAGGTATGTACTCTGGCTTAAAGCTATCAAGCGTCTTTGTCTATCTCTATAGATTTTGATGCCCAATATATAAGCAGCTTCACCTAGGTCTTTCATGGAAAAACATTTGTTCAAATAACTCTTCACATCGTTAAGCATGTCAATGTCATTTCCAATAATCAATATGTCATCCACATATAGTACCAGAAATGTCACTGAGCTCCCACTCACTTTCTTGTAGATACAAGCTTCGTAGCAATTTGGAACAAATCCAAAGCTCTTGATCACTTGATCAAAATGAAGGTTCCAACTCTGAGATGCTTGCTTCAGTCCATAAATGGAACGCTGAAGTTTGCACACCTTATCAGCATCCTTAGGATCGACAAAACCTTTGGGTTGCATCATATACAACTCTTCATCAATGTTGCCATTGAGGAATGCAGTCTTGACATCCATCTGCCATATTTCATAATCATGAAACGCAGAAATTTCTAATAAAATCCGAATGGACTTAAACATCGCTATGGGAGAGAAAGTCTCATCATAGTCAACACCTTGAACTTGTCGAAAACCTTTCGCGAAAAGTCGTGCTTTATAGACGGTAACATTACCATCCACGTCCGTTTTCTTCTTGAAGATCCATTTGCACTCAACGGCCTTTCGGTCGTTAGGAGGGTCCACCAAAGTCCATACTTGGTTTTCGCTCGTGGATCCCAGTTCGGATTTCATGGCCTCTAGCCATTTCTCAGAGTCTGGGCTCATCATCGCTTCCTCATAGTTCGCAGGTTCACTGTCATCTACTAACAAGACAGTTAAGACAGGGTTGCCGTACCACTCAGGAGGGGCACGCGACCTTGTCGACCTGCGACGCTCAGTACTAGCATCGTCCGAAGCTTCATGATCCTTGTCATTAGCTTCCTCTATTGTTGGTGCAGGCGGCACTGGAACAATTTTAGGTGCTGCGCTACTCTCCAACTCAAGAGAAGGTTCAACAACCTCGTCTAGCTCTACTTTCCTCCCACCCACTTCTTTCGAGAGAAACTCCTTCTCAAGAAAGGACCCGTTCTTTGCGACAAACAATTTGCCTTCGGTTCTGTGATATAAGGTATACCCAATAGTTTCCTTAGGGTATCCTATGAAGACGCATTTCTCTACTTTGTGTTCGAGCTTGTCCGGCATCAACTTCTTGACGTAAGCCTCGCATCCCCAAACTTTAAGAAACGACAACTTAGGTTTAGCACCAAACCACAGTTCATATGGTGTCATCTCAACGGATTTAGATGGTGCCCTATTTAAAGTGAATGCAGCGGTTTCTAATGCATAACCCCAAAATGATAACGGCAAATCAGTAAGAGACATCATTGATCGGACCATATCTAATAGGGTTCGATTCCGGCGTTCAGACACACCATTGCGCTGTGGTGTTCCGGGTGGCGTGAGTTGCAAAACGATTCCGCTTGCTTTAAGATGCGTGAGAAAATCATAACTCAAATATTCACCTTCACGATCGGATCATAGAAACTTAATTTTTCTGTTACGATGGTTCTCCGCTTCATTCTGAAATTCCTTGAACTTTTCAAATGTTTCAGATTTATGTTTCATCAAATAGATATACCCATATCTACTTAAGTCATCGGTAAAAGTGAGAAAGTAGCGATATCCACCGCGCGTCGAAACACTCATCGGTCCGCATACATCGGTATGTATGATTTCCAACAAGTCTGTTGCTTGCTCCATCATTTCGGAGAATGGGGTTTTGATCATCTTTCCCATGAGGCATGGTTCGCATGTGTCAAATGATTCAAAATCAAGAGACTCCAAAAGTCCATCAGAATGGAGTTTCTTCATGCGTTTACACCAATATGACCTAGACGACAGTGCCACAAATAAGTAGTATTATCACTATCTACTTTGCATCTCTTAGCCTCAATGTTATGGATGTGTGTTTCATCCCTTTCGAGATCCAGAAGAAATAAACCATTCACAGCAGGTGCATGACCATAAAAGATGTTACTCATATAAATAGAACAACCATTATTCTCAGATTTAAATGAATAACCGTCTTGCAATAAACACGATCCAGATATGATGTTCACGCTCAACGCAGGCACATAATAACATTTATTAAGGTTTAAAACTAATCCCGAAGGTAAAACTAAGGAGAGCGTGCCGACGGCCATCACATCAACTCTTGATCTGTTGCCAACGCGCATCGTCACCTCATCCCTCACAAGCCGCCGTATATTCCGTAGCTCCTGCTTCGAGTTACAAATATTAGCAACTGAACCAGTATCAAATACCCAGGCACTACAACGAGGGCTAGTAAGGAAAACATCAATAAGATGTATATCAAATATACCTTTGATGGTGCCAGCCTTCTTGTCCTCTAAGTACTTCGGATAGTTGCGCTTCCAGTGACCCTTGTCCTTGCAATAGAAGCACTCAGTGTCCGGCTTAGGTCCAGACTTGAGCTTCTTCTCAGCAGGGGCAACGCGCTTGCCGCCGCCTTTCTTGAAGGGCTTCTTTGCACCCTTAACTTTCTTAAAAGTGGGGGGCTTGTTGACCATCAACACATTATTATCCTTTTTGATGTTCACCTCTGCAGCCTTCAGCTTAGCGAAGAGCTCGGTGATCGTATCAGTGGAACCAATCTGATTATGAGTCACTACAAAACTTTTGTAGCTGGGAGGGAGTGATTGCAGAACCCTGTCAATCTTGAGCTCCTCTGGAATCTTGCAGTACAATTGCTCAAGGCGTTGAGTGTAGTCCGACATCTTTATGGCATGCTCACTAACGGAACTCCCTTCCTCCATCTTGCAGTTAAAGAATTTCTCAAAGATCTCATATCTCTCAGAACGGGCCTGAGTCTGAAACATAGTTTTCAGCTCCTCAAGAATCTCAAAGGTCCCGGGATAATCTTCAAAACGATTTTGAAGGTCCGATTCCATAGCAAACAACATGGTGCTCTTAATCACACCATAATCATCTTTGCGCGACTGATAAACAGCTTTCTCATCAGCCGACGCATCTACAGCAGGGGCGTCACCTAGCGCATTCTCAAGGACATAGTCCTTTTGTCCGCCAGAGAGAATGATTCTCAGATTGCGGAACCAGTTGGTGAAGTTAGACCCATTGTTCTTAAGCTTTTCTTTCTCAGCAAAAACGTTGAAGTTGAAGTTGGACTTAGCCATTTGATCTACAATATTTGCAAGTACAAATTAGACTATGTTCATGATAACTAGTTCAACTTAATCAAATTACTAGATGAACTCCCACTAAATTCAACATCCCTCAAGTTGTTTAGTGAACATGATCCAAATTCACCACACCTAATCCGATCTTCACGAGAAGAGATGTGGTTTCAATGGTGGACAACAAAGTATCGATCATATCATTCATATGACTCATGCTTAACCTTTCGGTTCATGTGTTCCGAGGCCATGTTTGTACATGCTAGACTCGTCAAGTCAAACCCAAGTATTTTCGCGTGTGCAAAACTAGCTTGCACCCGTTGTATGTGAACGTAGAGTTTATAGCACCCGATCATCACGTGATGCTTGAACACGACGAACTTTTGCAACGGTGCATACATGGGGAGAACACAGTTTTATCTTGATCTTTAAGTGAGGAATCATCTTATAATGCTACCGTCGCGATCTAAGCATAATAAGATACATAAAAGGATAAACATCACATGCATATAACTTTATGTGACATAGTATAGCCAATCTTCGCGCAATGATCTCCATCTTGTGCGTGCCGGTATGATCTCCATCACTCCACCATGATTGCCTCCACCACGAATAGCAACTACAACTATTGCTAACTACTTAGCGATAAAGTAAAGCTATTACATGGCGTATAAGAAGTTGACACACAGGTCATACACAATTATAAAGACAACCATATGGCTCCTGCCGGTTGTGTACTCATTTACATGCAAGTCGTGAAACATTACAAAACATGATCATTGCATACAACATACACATCACATCTTGGGCCATACCATATCACAGAAAACACTCCCTGCAAAAACAAGTTAGACGCCTCTACTTTGTTGTTGCATGTTTTACGTGGCTTATGGGAGTAACAAGCTAAGAACAATTCTTACCTACGGAAAGCCACAACGGTGATATTATGGTTGCCAAACTCCGGTGTAAATCCCATGACAACTATAGTGAGAGAAACTGGCATCCACCAGCCGCATGTGTGGAACAAGCCACACGTTAAGTGTGGAGCCGGTCTCGCGAACAAGGTCGCGTAAGGTTGGCCTGGACCGCTTCGATCTCACTATCCCGCATCATAAGAAGTACACAAACAAGAGGCTTGCAACAGAAAACATCAACGCCCGCAACAACCATGTTGCGTTCTACTCGTGAAACACATCTACGCATAGATCTAGCTCTGATACCACTGAAGGGTTTCGCAGCATAGTAAATCAAAAAATTTCTACGGATGCGAACGGGAAAGACAAGATCTAATCTAGGAGATGCAAACAATGAGGGGGAATAGATGATATCTTCATACCCTTGAAGATTCGCACAGCGGAACGTTCGACGGAACGTGGGTGATGTAGTCGTACTCGCTTCTCCTCCTCGCGATCCGATCCGTTTTATGATGAATAAGTCTCTGTACTGTTGGTCTTTGTGGGGCTGTAACACACATGGTCCTTGTAGCAAGGACGGGCAGTTAGGAGCAGCAAGGACCAAGCATCCTTGACTGCTTTAGCAGCATCAGTTAGGAGCAGCAAAGGACCAAGCATCCTTGACTGCTTTTAGGCAGCATCTTAGACTAGCATCTTTGACTAGTATTTAGCATATTCTTGGCTGGCTAGCAGCCTATAAATATGTATCCCCAACCCCTGTGGTTGGCATGGCATTTGTGTGTGGGTTTGTGCGAGAAATAAAACCAGAAAATTGCCCCAACTCCTAGTGTCATCCCCTCTCTTCAATGAGAGTAAATCTAGAGATCCTATCAAGTGGTATCAGAGCGAGGTTGTCTTGTAGGCTGAGTGTTTCCTGCTCATCCCCTTCACCGGGTGTGCAGCAGCCCCAGCGGGCAAGTGAAGCAGCTCAAGCTGTCCCCGGTGGCCTCTCCCCTTCCGCGCAGTCGAGCAGCAGCTCGTTACCAGCATCTCTCCCTCCACGCAACAGCTCCCCAGCGGCCAGCCATGTCCCAAGGTCGCTCTCAGCACTCGGCTACCTCGAGCGTGCGGCGTCGGCAGGAGGCCGAGCTCGCCGCGGCAGAGGAGCGTGAGCGGGCGGCAGCATCAGCCGTTGTGACGACAGCCAGGGCTTCAAGGCTGGCAGCGGCGGAACTGGTAGCAGCCAGAGCGGAGGCAGAAGCAGCAGCAGCGGTGGAGGCATCACGTACAGTAGCGGCAAAGTCCCAGGCTCTGCGCGGCAGCATCAGCGGCTCCATTTCAGGCGGAATCAGCGTCGACACAGCCCACAAGCGGACGGCGCGATGGGCAGCCGAGCATGCCCAAACACACATCGGTGTCGCTCCCGGCGGAGGTGAGCACTGCGGTGACGCTCCAGAAGGAGGTGAGCACTGCGGTGGCGCTCCCGGAGGAGGCGCGCACTGCGGTGGTGCTCCCGGAGGAGGCGCGCACGGCGGCGGCCGAAACGACCAAGACTGTGGCCTCTACAAGGTCCGGGCTGTGGTCAGAGACGTTGGTCCCGGTGCTGGGTGGCCTACCCTCACCAAAACCAACTACGTCGAGTGGGCCGCGGTCATGAAGGTCCGACTCCAGGTGCAGAACATGTGGGAGGCAGTCCAGGATGGCAACGTCGACCACCATGATGATCGACGGGCGCTGGACGCCCTTCTTGCCGCAGTCCCGCCCGATATGCAGTTCTCGCTTTCCAACAAGCGGACTGCCAAGGAGGCCTGGGAGGCCATCGCTGCGTCGCGCATCGGCAGCGACCGTGCTCGCAAGGCTGCTCTGTAGGCACTCCGCAAGGAGTGGGATGACCTGGCCTTCAAGCCAGGTGAGGACGTCGATGACTTTGCTCTCCGTCTCAACACTTTGCTGCAGAAGATGGAGCGGTTCGGCGACGCCATCTACAACGAGGAAAGAGCTGTCGAGAAGCTCTTTCGCTGCGTCCCCACGAAGTACAGGCAGATAGCTCGCTCGATCGAATCCCTGCTGGACCTCAGCACGATGTCGATCGAGGAGGCAATCGGTCGCCTCAAGGTCGTCGACTTCGACGAGCCAGAGCTTCCCTCGGGGTCCATCACCACTGCTGGGAAGCTTCTCCTCACTCGGGAGCGGTGGGACGCCGGCCACGGTGATAGGAAGAAGGGGGAGTCCTCTTCCGCATCAGGTGGCCGCAGGCGCGGCAAACCGCGCAAGGGGCGCAAAGACGGCCAGGTCAGGGTGCAAGGTGGCGCCCGTGGAGGCGCCACCGGCAGGCCCAAGTTGGCCCAAGATGACGCCTGCCACAACTGTGGCCGGCTTGGCCATTGGGCCAAGGAGTGTCGACAGCCACGACGCGGCCAGTCCCACGTCGCACAGGCAGGGGAGGAGGAGTCGGCTTTGTTCATGGCTCATGCGAGCATCGAGCTACGCCGTGCGGCACCGACTACAGCGGCTCCCCTCCACCTCGACGAGCCAAAGGCACACGCCCTTCTCGGCGACGGCTCCGACACCGACAAGACTGGCGGGTGGTGCCTTGACACCGGCGCCACCCACCACATGACTGGTCGATGGGAGTTCTTCGACGAGCTCGACTCCGACGTGCGAGGCTCTGTCAAGTTTGGAGATGCCTCCGCCGTGGAGATTCAGGGTGTCGGCTCCGTCATCTTCGCCGCCAAGACCGGAGAGCACCGGATGCTCACCGGTGTCTACTACATCCCTGCGCTGAGGAACTCCATCATCAGCTTGGGACAGCTGGATGAGAGCGGCTCGCGCGTGCTGATCGAGCACGGGATCCTGCGCATCTGGGATCGCCATCATCGCCTTCTTGCCAAGGTAACTAGAGGCGCAAATCGGCTCTATGTCCTTGATGTGCAGGTGGCACAACCCCTCTGCCTCGCCGCTCGTCGGGACGACGAGGCGTGGCAGTGGCACGAGCGCTTCGGGCACCTTCACTTCGAGGCTCTGAAGCGGCTCAGCAGCAAGGAGATGGTGCGAGGCCTGCCGTGCCTCGAACACGTGGAACAGTTCTGCGATGTCTGCGTGGTGACGAAGCAGAGGCGACTCCCCTTCCCCCAGCAGGCGAGCTTCAGAGCTAAGGAGAAGCTCGAGCTCGTGCACGGGGACTTGTGTGGACCGGTGACTCCGGCCACACCGGAAGGACGACACTACTTCCTGCTGCTCGTTGATGACTTCTCCCGCTACATGCGGGTGGTGCTTCTCAGCAGCAAGGGAGAAATAGCGGACGCCATCAGGCGTGCGCAGGTTGCTGCAGAGGCGGAGTGCGGCTGCAAGATGCGCGTGCTGCACACCGACAACGGCGGAAAATTCACAACAACTGAATTCACGTCGTACTGCGTTGATGAGGGCATTCAGCGCCACTACTCCGCTCCTTATAGCCCGCAGCAGAACGGCGTCGTCGAGCGGCGCAACCAGACGGTCGTGGGGATGGCCCGGGCCCTCCTCAAGCAGAGAGCGATGCCGGCTGTCTTCTAGGGGGAGGCAGTGCTGACAGCCGTCTACATCCTCAACAGCTCACCTACGATGGCATTTGTGTGTGGGTTTGTGCGAGAAATAAAACCAGAAAATTGCCCCAACTCCTAGTGTCATCCCCTCTCTTCAATGAGAGTAAATCTAGAGATCCTATCATTCTAACACCGCAAGTGGCGATGCCTCCGAGAGATGCACACGTGCGGCACCTCGACGTCTCCTCCTTCCTCGGTCCAGCAAGTATGGTGGAGAGACGGATTGGATCTACAACGCGATGGCGCGGTGCAAGTGGTGGAGAGTTTCTGCAGCAGGGCTTCGCCTACACGCAGTCGGGAGGGAGAGAGAGAGAGGAGGGCAGCAGGGCAGCTAGGGCTTGAGGAGGAGGTGTCGGAGGGGTGCACCCCCAGCCCTCTTTATATAGAGGGGTGGGCGGCCAGCCCTTGCCCCTCCCCCAAGCCCTAGGGCCGGCGTCCAAGGAGGGAGGAGTGGGGGGCAAGTTTCCCCCCCTTCTAGAAGCTTCCCTAGGGTTTGCCCTAGGTTTGGCCGGCTGGGCCCTATGGGGCCTTGTGCCCCTGGCCCAATGCGGCCAGGGCACTCCCTCATAGGCCCATGCCCCCTCCCGGCAGGTGGGGCCACGTTGGTCCCCCTCCGGAAGGTTCTAGAAGCTTCCGGTACAATGCCGATTAACCCGAAACAATTCCGAACTCCAAAAACTGCATTGCCTTATATGAATCTTATTCTCCGGACCATTCTGGAACCTCTCGTGATGTCCCGGATCCCATACGAGACTCCGAAAAAAACTCATAAACCAAATATCCAATCTATCCTAGCGTCGAGACACGTTAAGTGTGTGACCCTTCGGGTTCGAGAATATGCAGACATGATCTTCTATCAATAATCAACAGCTGGGTCTGGAAACCCATATTGACTCCCACATATTCATCGATGATCATATCGGATGAACCACGATGCCAGGATTCAATCAATCCCATATATATATTCCCTTCGTCTCGCGATATTTTACTTGCCCGAGATTTGATCGTCAGTACCGTCATACCTAGTTCAATCTTGTTCACAGCAAGTACTTTACTCGTTCTGTAATCCGATATCACTTTGTGATTAACTCCTTAACCACATGCTTGCAAGCGGTGTTGCTATCGATTACCGAGTGGGCCCAAAGTATATCTCTCCGACTTGGGAGGGACAAATCCCATCTCGATACATACAACCCAACAGGTACTTTCCGATCACCTGAGGGACACCTTTATGATCACCCGCTCATAGGATGACGTTTGATGACCTCAAAGATTTCTTCCGATACCAGGGAATTGTATTATCTCATGGTCTAAGGAATACAATATTTGACATAAGAAAAGCTTCACAAAGATGAACACGATGACACGATCTAATTGCTCCACTTAGTTTGGGTCTGTCCATCATATCATTCTCCCAATGATATGATCTCATTATTAATCGACAACTCATGTCTATGGTTAGGACACCTTAACCATCATTAATCAATGAGCTAGTCCATAGAGGCATACTAGGGACACGGTGTTGTTCACAAACCACCAAGTATTAAAGTTTCCGCTTAATACAATTCTAGCATGGAATATAAACTTTATCATGAACAAGAATTATAATAATAACATCTTTATTATTGCCTCTAGGGCATAATTACAACAAAACTTGTCCTATCATTTTTGGTAGACCTTTCTTGAACACTTCTGGAGCTATTATAGATTGTAAGAAGGAGAAAGTTTTAACTAAGTTTGATGGAGATTCTTACGAGTATAACTTTTCCAAATTTGCTAAAGCTCCTTGTGAAAATAGCTTGCCTAATGAAGATTTCAGGATGGGACAACTTGCTTCTATTGATCCAGTTTATGACCTTGGATCTCTTTTTGGTGACTGTAAGTATGCTCATTCTGATGATAGAGTTGTTTCCTGTGACGGTTATATTGTAAACTTTATTCAAAGTGCCACTGAAAGTAATTATGAGAGGGGGAAACATGGTTTTATGCATCTCAATAATGTTAAGTTTCCCCGTTTTATGTTGAAAGCTTTGAAGTTGCATTTGTTTTGTCTTCCTATGATAGTGGTTTTTTGTTTCAACAATTTGTTTTCTCATGATACTCCCATGCATAGGAAGTGGGTTAGACTCAAATGTGTTGGTTCTTTTCTTCTTGATGCTATTTTTCACTTCAAATATTTATCTCCTTTGTGAGCATCTTTGAAAGTTTCAAGCCTAACTTAAAGGCATTAAAGAAAAGTACTTATTGGGAGATAACCCAAGAGTTTGGTTGAGTCTTGGAAGTTATTACCTTGGTAATAACCGCTCCTTATCCTTTTTTGTTTTGTTTTTTGTGTCAAGTTCAACTACTTTTGAGAAATGGAGGAGTTGTGAAAAGTGGCTGTCCTGGGACAGATTTTTGTGCTGCATTGTAAAAATTCGTGAGGAAGCTTAGTATGTCGGATGAAGCTGTATTTTTCTGAGCTTGTTCTATAGTTGCCTCTTATAGAAGCTTTTGTTTTGGTGTATTTCAGTTGAAGTGTGCACCTAAAGGTTAATTATTTTTGCTTACACTAATGTTGCCATTGAAGTTTGTGTATTGCCTTGTGAGGAAAGGAAATTTCCAGGAGAAGGAGAAAAGGAGTTTGTGTATTGCCTTTTTATGAAGGAGACATGGATGAGGACAAGAAACCGGACACCCGCGCTACCGTCGCAAGCATTGGAGTGGTGGCAACACCTATCAAGCTTAGGAGGACAACACGGATGTCTACAGGAGGGAAACCTCCGTGTGATATCCTCTCTCCACTGTCACCTCCTCCTCGTACCACTCGTTCTAACCTTGCATGGAAGGAATACTCTAAGAAAGAAGAGTGGAGAAAGAATAACAAGGATTGGGATCCTCGATCCGAATTGATCATGAGCTGCATTGAGCATAATTCGGAGTTGATTCGTACTCTGACCTTCGATATTGAGGATTTGAAGAAACTTATTGAAGGGCTTATCAAGAGAACGCCACCACCGAAGGAGTAATTCGTCATCAGGTTTGGCATCCCCTTGGCTTGTTCCAAGCTTGAGGGGAGTGCCGCGGTATCACCATCATTATCTTTTACCTTTTTAGTGGATTCATATATTTGGTAGATAATTTATCTTATAGGTTGGTTTGCATGTGGAAGTATCTCTTCTTTAGTTGATTATCTATGTATCCCTTGGTGTGAGTGCCTTTATTGGAATATTAATGAGAAGCTTCATCTTTTACTTTTTGCACTTCTTATTTTAGTTTGCAATCTCTATTATATGATGGTTCTTGTTGACCAGTATTGGCATCACTTTGGGAGCATCAAGTGGATCTAAACTAGTTTTGGCAAACCGAGTTCTAGTTAGTAGCAATAATTTTTGAGGTTTGAAAGAAAAAGAGAGAAAAAGCTTACAGGTATTTTGAATCATTTATTTTCTTTCTTGTTGGATCATAAGCTTAGTATTCTCTATTTAAGATCTTTTGTGTCTTTAAGGAAAATTGCATGTTTGTCTTTATCACTTGTAGGTTTGCTTGTTTCTTTCAATTCTCTTGCTTGCTACCCAGTCTTGCTAGCCAAAAACCTGTTTTGAGAGGGCAAACTTCTCATGTTTACAATCCCTTTGAACCAAAACCTTTGCCACTTGTGTCCACCATATCTACCTAGTAGCTTTTGCTATTCCAAGCAAATTCTCAAGCTTCATCTATATTTCTAATTAAAAACTATTTTGTTATGTGAAAACTAGTTAGTAAAGCTCTCACGAACTTAATGGCACACCTTATTTTCTTGCCCCTAGTAGACTTCAACCATTGTGCCATCGAATTTGTATATGCTTGCATATATACGTTGGAATTAGCAGAACCGTGCTGTCACGAGGAACGATTTCAACATTGCACTTGTACCTTGTAGACAGTTGATATCGTGCTATTTTGTCTGTGGATGTCAACAATGTGAAATAAAGAGGGAACTTGTAAGTCCATGGAGTTTTTATTCTGTGTTAGAGAAATGACTGGGCCGCTAGCCTAAGCCATGCTTAATCATGGTGGAAACTTGCAACATCACCATAGTGAGTCATCTATGAAGCATCCTCAATAAAAATCTATACACATAGTAAATAAAAAGATTGATGAGATGCTCATTGTCTGCTTGCCTTGTCATTTTGGTTATGGGAAAGCTCCTGTACCATGTGCAAGGGGTACCCCGATGGCGGTTCTCAATGATATGCAAATACTTACAATGACAAGAACTTACCTGGGCCCAAAGTTGTGTATGCATGAGGAGCCTCATATTCAAGGGACATGAGATTGCCAACTTATATTTCGTCAAGTATATACTCCATCTTTGTTCACTTTAACCTTAATCATCTCAAGATGCTTATGATAGGGGCAATGAGGGCTCAAAGCTAGTAAGTACCATAATCTTTTGGAAGCTCTTTATGACTTGTAATCCCTGCTACCCTCTAAGAAGGGACCTTTCTCCTAGTTACCAGTTTGATTCAGTAAACCTACTTCCTCTCTATCTCCAGCAAGCATTTGAGTTGTTGTGTTTCAAGCATTCATATGGTGATTTATTCAATCATGTTCTTATCTTCCTTGTTTGCACAAAACTCTTATGTATTGAGGATTACTTTGAAAGCCTTCACTTGTGAAAAACCTTTTTGAGCAAAGTGTGCTCCTGTTTTGAAACTTCTACAAAAGCTTTTTGTGAAACCGTTTGCCAGCTGTACTTTGACCAGGAACAAGAGTTTGCCAATTCCAATTATGATTTATCTCTATGCATCTCTATTGTGACTCATGTACTTGTTGCAAGCTAAGTTATATAATGGTGAGTTGCTTTCTTCTATGAGTTGTGTAATGGTAAGTGTGATGCTTCTTGTCCGTATTCTTTTATCGACACTTCACTCCATAAACCTGTGGACATGTTTACTGAGCTCAGTTTTCTCTTGGGGACAAGCGAAGGTCTAAGCTTGGGGGGAGTTGATACGTCCAATTTGCATCACCATTCTATATCATAATTTTCCTCTATTCATTGATATATGTCTTATTATGAGGTATTACTTATGTCTTTTCCACTGTTTTTGCATGTTGGATGATTCTTGGAGGATGGACTGTCTGAGTCTGGATTCTGATGGAAAAAGAGGTGTTTTGATGAAATTTCGCGAAGATCATAAAAATACCAGAAAAATATGGGAAAATTATATTTTCCCGGAAGACGGAGGAAGCCAGAAGGGGAGGCGAAGAAGGGCCACAGGGGCCCACACCCCCTAGGCGCGGGCCCACCTTGCCCCGCGCCTAGGTCAGGTGTGGCCCACCTGCCCGGCCTCCGACTCTGCCCTCTCGCCTATATCTTCTTCACGGAGCCCTAACACTAGGTGAGCGACCACAGATAGATTTCCGCCGCCTCTGCGAGGCGGAAAACACAGAGAGAGAAAGAACTCTCTGGTAGACAGATTTCTGCTAGGGAAATTCCTTCCCGGAGAGGGGATATCGTCGCCATCAACACCATCGTCAAGCTAGGCTTCATCGGGATCATCATCATCATCATCAACACCATCATCTCCACCAGCACCATCATCACCACTCCGTCCCGCTGTAACAATTGTGTTGGATATTGCTTTAGTTCTTAGGGGAAACTTTCCCGATGTTAATTACTATTGTATTTGATGCTTGTGAGTGGAACCATTGGATTATTGTTTATGTTCACATTGTTATCCATCACCATATCATCTTTGATCTTGATCCATATGATGTCTTGTGAGTAGTTCGTCTAGTTCTTGAGTACATGGGAGAAGTCATGTTGTTAGTAGTGGATTTGTGTTGAGTTATTATTCAATGGTTTAGTATTTAAGTTGTGGTGCTATTGTTCTAGTGGTGTCATGTGAACGTCGACTACATGATACTTCACCATTTATGGGCCTAGGGGAATGCATTGTGTATTTGGCTACTAATTGTGGGGTTGCCGGAGTGACAGAAACCTGAATCCCCGTTAGAACACCTTTGCACAAGGGAGTGTAGGATCTCGGAGTTTAAGGCTATGGTTAGGTTTATATATTAATTACTTTCCTGTAGTTGCGGATGCTTGTAGGGGGTTTAATCATAAGTATGTATTAGTCTAAGTAAGGTCGGTACATTAGCACATATTCACTCACACAACACTTACAACACCAAAGAAGAGTACTCAGCTATATGAAGCGAAAGCACTTGACATAATTCCCATATGTCCCCGAGAACGTTTGGTCCTTATAAGTATTTCCACCGGCTTGTCCTTTGCTATGTTTGTTCTTTATTACTTGCACTTTATTTTGTTGCTTTATCAGAAAACCCCAAAAAATCCGTTTGCTAAGTATTTGCAGAGATTTCATGCTCCATACCACTAGTCAACACCTTCCGCTTCTTGTTGGGATCGACACTCCTATTTATCAGAAGTACTGCGATACACCCCCTATACTTGTGGGTCATTAGTGTATTATGGGATGGAGAACAATGTTGCAGGAGGAAGTTTTTCTTTTCGTCGCACCAAAAAGCCATTTTTCATTTTCTGAGTGCAAAAAACGAGGTGTTTTGTGAAGCAACCACCAAATAAAAGTTTCAAAATGATACCACCCCATTTTTCAAAAATACTAGACCATCTTAAATGGACAATTTCCCAACTGGGGTATCTCAAAACTTTCCGTCCACCCCTCGTGAAAAAGATAAATTCCTGTCGAATCGATAGAAAGTGAGTCAGATTTGAACTACAGGTACGTGAAATGATGCTCATAATTTCCTGAAAAAAATCATTTTTAGGTCCATAATATGCTATTTCATTAGATATCCAATGCAAGGTTTCCTTTTAGTCGCACCAAAAAGACATTTTCTATTTTCCGAGTGCCAAAAAGGGGTGTTTTATGAATCGTGACATAGTTTCGGTTGGTCTAGTCTTAAAAACTTACGATATATAATTAAATAGATGAGAGGGATGTCATATTTGGATTCCTCTCATTTTTCTGATCGATTTGGATATATTATTTGTCCAATTAGGATTTACGGATTTGTAGATATGAATTATTTAATTTTAAATGGAAAAGGCAAAATAAATAAAATTATTGTTTACTCAAATAATTGTATAGAATTAAAAAAATAAAGACGTCTAACAATTATAGTCCAATGGTTAATAGGATTGATATGATAATATTCACAACAAGTTATAATGTCTTTGTCGGAAGCTCATGTGGTAGGAATAAAGAAGTTAAGCGTGCTGAAGTTGGAGTAGTGTTAGAATGGGTGACCGATTGGAAAGTTTGACTAGTTGTGCAATTTGACTTGAGACTAAGTGTACTTAGAGTTAAAAATGTCCATGTGAGATTAACAAGTTAAACAATTCACAAATGTTAAAAAAATAAAAAAAAATGAAAAAAAATAGAAAACCGTCGGCGTAGGCAAACGGACGTTAGTCATCTAGGTGGGACCCATACGATCTATGCCGACGGCAAAGCCGTCAGCGTAGCTATATACACCGACGGCTTTCCTACGCCGACGGGTAGAGGGGCTACGCCTATGCACGCCGACAGGATTTTGGGGCTACGCCGACGGGACCCAGCCGTCGGTGTATCAGCCTTCTCCTGTAGTGTCGGCGAGGTCGATAAACTCTGGCTATGCCCATGGCAAGTCTTCCTCCATCGCCTCATGACCCATGTCTTCTTCGTATTGGCGCCCTCCCTCGCTTTGATCATGTCATTAACAGCACACCCTAAGATTTTCTTGGACGAACTTTGCGAAACCGAGAATAGCCGATGTAAGATCCCTCCTTTATAAAGGAAAATGATCCCTGTGATTGCAATGCTAGTCCCTGGATCAATGCTAGCATCCACAGTTTAAGATGAAGTATACAGAAACAAAGGTCATTATTACAGTCATTCTAGAGACAAACATAGTCTTTACAACTCCATGGCCACAGGCCTAGTACAAGAGTTTAAATGAGTAAATAGATAAATAAGTCTTCATCTTCATGTGCCACAGGCAAGCATGTTGAGTGTAGACTCATGACTCCTAATCATCATCAGAATATCCTGCAACATCACAAGTTACAGCCACAGTGGGTCAATACATTGAAATAGTATTGGCAAATGATACCTTAGTATAATATTGGTGGACTAAAATACTATATGCATTTTGGCTAAGTGTAGCTTAGGCTTTCTTTGCTCAAAATAGGTTTTGCCTATCAGTTGAAAACACTAAGTTTTTTTTGTCAAAACTTTTCCCAAGGAACCACCAATAGACATTGGGGTCCTTCACCCTTGTTCAACCACAAGATTTTACTTAGAAATTGGGATGAGGAGATTCTTGATAGCTTCCATGTCTTGATGCTCAAATTGTCCAATACCAGGGACATGGCTAAGTACTTAGATTCTTGCATCTGCAGAGGTTGTGCACTTTCCCCACAAGACTTGATTTTCACCAAGACAGGACCTTTCAGAAGCCTTCCCTTAGACCAAATGGACGCGTTCCAACCTATCATCCCACTACCACCAACTGTCCAAATGGCTAAGTTATTGCAACCTATGTGATCCAGGCAGAGCCCATATTGCCAAGTGGCTGCACTAGAAGCTCCTTAACATTTGGTCTCTCAAATCCCTTTGTTCCTGGGTGGCTTTCCACAAGTGAGATACACAAGGTAAACCATAGAAGTGGGCCTTGTGTAACCACTCAACATAACCCATTCACAACCATTCCACCCAGGTGATTCATTCACTTAGTTGTTTTATTAAGTAAAAACACAAGTCCAAAGACTTAGAAATATTTTATCATAGCATGAATAATTCACCACCCTTGGTTGCTACTAGCTAGGCTAAGCATGGCATAGATAAACATCTTAACTTAGAGATTTCTAGCAATTCTACAACTACTAGGATTTCCCAAGCATAGCATATATATAAACCAAAAAATTTATCCATGCAAGTCTAGCAAAAATATTTATAATTCATATTTGAAAAACATAGGAAGAAAATTATGAAGCACCACTTGCCTTGGTAGTTGGGGGAGCAACAATCCTCACAATCACAATCACTATTTGCACCAAAATCTACACATAAAATGATAGTACCAAATCACATACAAAATAAATACAAGCTAAAATATATGGATGCATGCAATATGACATGTGATGATTTTCTATACTCAACAAGACAAGTGCACAGTACTGGTTCATAAGCAAGTTCAAAACTTGCCAAACAAACTTTATTTGAACACTAGAACATTTCTCAAATAATTAATATACACAAAATAGACCTACACATGTTTCTATGATTAAAACCATTTTAACAGAAACAAAACATTAAACACATTGCATATTTGGAAAGGGATTTCTCTCCTGATTCCATTGATATAAAATTCATCAAATTTGGACATGGGAATCAAAAGTTATGATTAAAACAAGTTTAAACATCTAATAGATTCAAATCAGAGATTTTAAAACTAACTAACAGACACGCGGCGCAATCCTATTGGTTGATACTGCTTCGCGCTGGATCGCGTCTGTGAGCCGTCAGATCTAACTTAAACGCGCGGTCCAGATCTAATCTTACCGTTTCGCCTAGGATCTATCGTATCCACTTGATCTAGATCTAACGATCCTAAGCAACCTGACCATCCAGTGGCGGCGCTAGCGGCGGCGACTGGCGGTGGTGTCTCTGTCAGAGCTGGTACCGGCGTTCCAGGTCGCGGGGGAGAGGGAGAAGGGGCTTACCAAGCTCGCCGTGTGTTGCTGATGCTCAAGGTGGCGATGGCTGGTCAAGGGGCGCGCTGTAGTGGCCGAGGGAGCTCGTCGGAGTTGTTGGCGGCGTCAGATGCTTGTTGTCGAAGACGTTGCCGAGGTTCTGCGTCGGCCTGGCACGAGCCAAATGGATTAGGAGGTGCGCAAGGACTTTGTGATCATGATAGCATCGGAGGGAAGGCAAGGGGCGGTCGCGTTTTACCTGGATTGCGTCGGAGTCGAGCGGCGGCTCAGGTGTTCGCGGGTGTGAACGAAGACGTCGCTCTGGGTCACGAGAAAGCAAACAGAAGGCATCAGTGAATGCACAAGGACACGCTGGTCATGATGGTTTGAACCAGAGACAGGGGCGGTCAGTACTCACCGAGATTGATCGCCGGAGTGCGTCTGTGCAGCGGCGGAGTGGTTCAAATTCGTGCAGCCTGGTGGCGGAGTGGTGGCGCTAGGTGAGGGGAAATGCTCGCGGTGTGGAGGGGGTTAAGTAGCCAGGAGGGGCGAGGATCACGTGCGGTATCAATGGCAATTAAGCGTGGAATCAACGCGGTGGAAACGGCAGCGGCGAGGTGGTCATCGGCGCTGATTGAGGACGAAGGGTGACGCGGCAGTGAGGCCTAGTCGTCAGCGAGAGAAAAGGTGTGGGGGATGGGTCCAGGCTGTCAGCGACCCAGTGGGTTTGTCCGCGAGTGAGAGAGAGAAAAGGGGGACCCGGGTGGGCTAAATGGGCTGGTTTCTCTGTTGGGCTGAATGTCTGGCGCCGGCCCTTTTTCTTTTCTCTATTCATTTTTCCATTTCTGTTTTGATTTTCTGAATTCATTTTCAAACAAATACAAATGCTATTTGAATTCAAATTGTTCTGGGTTTTTGCAGAGTGCAACCTTCATATAATTGTGCACAAAACCAAGTGGTCACTTTGCACTTGCCTGGTCACTTGGAATAAAACAAAATAAACAGTGACATAGCACTAGTTTTAAATAGGTTTGAAAATGGTTTTCAAATCAAATTTGTTTTGTAATTTTTGTTTAAGTATTAGTAATCAAGCAAAAACAATCTGAGAGTAACAAGGTTTGATTCATGAACAACAATCTCTCATTGGATAGTAGCATTTGTTTTAATGCTGATTACATAAAATAATGAGCTCATATGCTCCTGTTTTTGAATTGATTTTTGAAATGAAACCTTACATGATCATGGATGCATGGATGATATGCATGAGTTTTTAAACATGATTTTAGGGATGTTACAGCCGAGGCCTCTGCATCAGCGTGTCCTTCGAAATTCACAATCCACTTACCCTCTCCCTATGCTTTGCCTGCTGTTACGATCCAATTTAATCCATTCGAAACATCACTCAAGTTTCATTGTTTGCACTATTCACGCTGATTGCATAATTGGATTCAGTTAATTTGAAACTACAGAAGTCAGCGACTATCACAACTGGAGCTATATGATTTCATTTCCATTAACTTCGGGAACTTGTCCATGCTTCAGGTTAGCATCCAACAACATACATGCTTCATCTGAGCACCCAACAACTTCAGTGCTTCACGGTGACCCTGCTTCATCATTTCCTCTTCTCGTCCTCGGAACATAAAGCTCAAAAGTTTAGTAGGCCTAGTAGTCCTAGATTATGAGTTAAGACATTTTTTTGAACGGGAAAGGGTCCAAAGACCCGAGAAGCTGCATTTAATAAACCAGGCGATGGGTACAAATTACAAGAAAGCCCCTAAAAGAGGGGGATAGTGAAAGCAGTACAACAACTATTGCAAAGAACACCCTAGGACTAAAAATTGAAAAGCAATCAAGTCCTTGGGCATCTTCTCCACCGCAGCCGACAATGAGCTCCTTGCGCTGGCCGCCAGAGCGACTCCGGGGATGAACCACTTGGCGTCTCTTAGGAGGGAACTCCGACGAGGTGCTCCAGACAGGGCCTCCACACTAGAGGTTTGAGAAAGCGCATCCATGGTGCATTAAGGTCACCCTTCGACCAGAGAAGGCAGCAGCCCCGCGGCGGTCGCCGCCAACAATAGGCCATTGCGGATGAACATCAAAGGGGTGAAGATCCCCATCAATCACAGCTTTAGGTGGAGCTAGAACAAACCTAGGAAGAAGGATCTCCTCGAGGCGAATTCCATCACCGCGATGGCGTTGACGAAGAAGAAGGCCCTTCCTCTACGGAAGCTCGAGCTCCAGGATAGAGGCCCCCTGCACCGGAGCCCAGGGAACCCGCTAGATCGAAGTGGGGGCCACCGCATTGCATCTCCCACCCTCGCTCGCCACCATGGCAGGCCAAGGGGAAGACGACGACACCAACCAGCATCCGACGGAGCAGTTCCTCCTTGACGCCACGGCCGGCCAGGAACTGCTCCACCGCAGATATGACATTGTTCGATGACCACCATAGATTTATTGACGAAGAAGGGCTTCACCCTTGCCCTCACTGCCTCCGGCTCCAACCACCGGAGCACCACCATAAGGGACAAAAGGAGGAGCACGGTCGAGATCCAGCCGGAAAGATCTAGAGCCTTCTTCACGGCAAGAGCCAAACTACGACAGAAGGCCAAAAACTACGAGGCCGTAAAACTACTCCGGCATCCCCCCACCGCCACCTCCCGTCGGCTACTCCGGCATAAGGGCTTGGGAGCGACCCGGTTCTTCATGCATGACTCTCAAGCACCTGAGGAGGGGGAGGGGGCGAGAGAGTGGACAAAGACCACATGTTGAGTCACCTTGTCGACAAATAGATCGGAATAGATTACACCTATCATTTATCACTAGCCAACTAAAGAAAATGCCAGCGGTTAAATTCTTTTGAATATTAAATAATTAATTAAATGTTATGATTTTTATGTCATCCGCAAGTTGTGATGATCAAATATATTCATGAACTTATCATGTGAAGCAACTTTCCAGCGTGTTATGACGATCAAGTGTGCGTTCATCTGGCACTTATCAAATGGATTAGCAATGTGTCAAAGTGAAATGAAAGGTTGTATGCAACAAATTAACACGAGTATAAAAAAGATCATGATCTACTTTCTGTAATAATTAATAGTATTAGATGCATACAAGAAGCATTCAAAGAAACAAGTAATCCTCGAAACAGTCTTTTGTCCCGCTATGTTAATATAGCAACCACACGATACAATATTGGAACAAATGCTGGGACAAATAGCACAGTCCATCCCAAAAGAAAAACAAGAGAAAAGAAGAGAAACTAAAGCCAACAACACCGGATCAATGAAACGAGGGTGATCCACAACTACTACACCCTCCAGAGAAGTCCCAACACGCTCCCAACCCTGAGAATCCGCGTACCAAACATCACCTTTAAGAAGGAGAGCGACGATGATGACACTGCTGTCTAGACTGGTCCTACAGATTCCCCCGATACGCAGAGGGGAGTGGGGAAAGGGTACACCCGACGCACTTCAAGAAGTACGATGGCATTCACATCCATCGCCGCGTCGGGGCCAGCCGAGCTGATAGGGATTTATCTTGTCCCCCAAAAAACACCACCGCAGACGAATCAAAACGCTCCACCAAGCTTGCCGCCCACCAACACGTGCCACCATGGTCTTGGGAAACACCATCACCGTCTTCCCAAGGTAAATGCTACGAGACCGGCCAAGCCGATAATAAATCGTCGGAAAGAGGGAGGCAGCACCGCAGCCATGCGCGGGGGGGGGGGGGGGATCTATCTCCAATGCTAATGGCAGTCACTGACCAGACACAACAACAGGAGCAAGCCAAGCCTTCTCGGTTCGACCAGGCCCCAAGAGGGCCCATGAAGCTCCCACTGTTGTGGGCGTGCCACCATCGCCGCCATCCCAAGAAGGCGCTGCTCTTCAGCTCGCCAGAGGGAGCACAACCAGGCTAGGGCCAGCCCGCCCAAACCCAGATCGGGCCCAAAAGGGCCCGAATATGGGTTAGGAGGGCACCGAAATACCTGCTCGTCGCTGTCCTGGCGCCAAGATGCGGCGCCGTCGCCTCACCGCGTTCTAGCGTGTTGCAGGAGCATCGCCTCATGCGGGACACCATCACCGTAGTGTGCTGCTCGAGCCTAGACACCATGGTGTGGGGAAGGGAGGAACTCCGCCGCCGGCGGGAGGGGATGGGGCAGGGAGGCTCTTGGAGGGACACGACTAGAGGGGGCCTCCTCACACGAGGGGGGTACAGGCCCGGGAGGGGAAAGAGTTCCACCAATAGCCATCATCGGCGCCCACCAGTACGTGCTACAGCGCCATCACCCCACGACGCGTCATTATCACCTCAGAGAGGGCCGCCAAGGACGGGAGAGACATGGGTGTAACTCATAATCTCGAGATTATCATGTCCACCATATTGCCAAGCACATCCTAGTCCTAGAACCCAGATAGTTTTTCACCGCAAAACGTTTCTGTACTCTGAAAACATACTTGATGTTCAGTTGTTCACATTTTTGCAACCGAACAGGTCCGTTCGAAAATACTCTAAAAAGGGATCCGAAGAGAAAAATGCACATAACACAATATTTGGTGACAAAGTTGCACATAACACATAATCAAAACTACTTTTGTGGCTGACCCCAACTTTTGGTGTAATGCGTTGCAGCTAGCCTAAATAGAAGTTTTAGTGTCCTTAACAGTATATCTGACATGTGGGCCCATATTTTTATACCGTATACCATAATTATAGACTAGTTTTTTTATAAAAATGGGCAGCATAACTGTAAAAAAGATAGAGATTATGCATTTACAAAATATTGTGGTATACAATTTTTCTACCGTTATGCTATCCATTTTAAAAAGTTTATCTATTACATACTAAAAATAATATAAAGCTTCTTTGACACCACGTTGCAGAGTAGGATGACAATATACGCTGCGATTTAATTAGGGAATCACATAATTACGTGGCACCAAACCATGAATTTATTTTATTTCTTAACATAAATACATGCAAAATATTAGACTATTTCTCGACATACCAAAACAATGCGGGCCACCTTGCTAGTATTGCCATATATCCTTTTTCTAAATCATATAGTCACAGAATACTGTATAAAAATCTGGGTCCATGTGTCAGATACACTGTTGAGGGCCTAAAACATCTATTTGGCTAGCTGCAACGCATTACATAAAAAGTTAGGGTCAGCCGCAAAACTAGTTTTGTTTCTGTATTCTATGCAACTTTGTCACCAAACATTGGTGTTGTGTGCAAATTTCTCGGTTCCGAACGGAGTTGAAAAAGAGACCCGCCACTCCGCGTGTTCTCCCCGAGTTGTTGAAGCAAAAAACCCTAGTTCCCCGAATCTCGCCTCCGCCGCCTCCCCGATCCATGTCTTCTTCCTGGGCGCCCTCCCTCCCTTCTGCCATGCCATTGCCCGCCCACCCTTTCTGGTCCGGGTCCGGCTGCTACCCCGAGATCCTATTGGACAAGAACTGTCGGATCGGCTACTGCGAAAACTCGACTTCTGCAACAACCGAGAGAAGCCAGGGCCTCTCCGTCGAGGCGTCCTTCGAAATCCGCGATCCGCCGGCGCTCTCGCTATGCTTCGTCCGCTGCTACGACCCGACGGGTCGCCAACGTTTTACCGGAGAGCCTAGGATCCTCGGTGTAGCAGGAGGTTTGGCCCTTCTTCACATCTCCTTCTGCAACGGCGACGACGGCAGCGTCAACCAGTGGTGCTACACGGACTTCCTCGTTTACAGAGCGGTGCTAGGCGGTGCTCCGTCCCTCCAGATTCTCCCGAGGCCCTACCCATCTTACCCAACTCGATCTTCACTGAACATGGTCGCCATCTTGCCCACCGGCGACTGCGACGACGGCGGCGAGCACTACGCCGTGGTGTTCCCCATTGTGCAGTTCGTCGTGCTCGAGTCCCGCCACCACTACACCCTGCACGTCTACCGCTCCGACAGGCAAGCGTGGCGCGCCCAGGTGGCCCGGATCGCCGACGATGCGGAAACACGGGACGCTACGCTCAAGATGGCGATTCACTATCCCACGAGCGTGCACGCAGGATCATCCGGGCTGGTAGGCTGGGTCGATCTCTGGTGGGGGGTTCTCCTGTGCAATGTCCTGGAAGAGAGACCCACGATCCACTTCCTAGCGGTGCCCGCCGTGCCAGAACCGTGCGAAACGCCCTCCGAGTTCTTCATGGACTTTGAAATTCCCAACCCCAGACCATATCGTCAACTGACAGTCTACAATGGCATGATGAAGTTCATCGAGCTAAAGCTCCACAGAGAGGCTGCCTTCAACGTGAAGCGACAAGACGATCAAGGTTGGATGGCTACCACTTGGACCAGGCCAGTTTCTTCGGGCTTATAGCTCCTATGCGACGTCTTTACATGGAATTGGAAGGAAAGCGACATCGTTGAAAAGAATAGCTCGCATGCGACGGTTATGAGGCAGCTAATATCCCAGGGCCACACGGGCCATAAAACGCTTGTAAGGACACATTTAACTTTGTGCCAAGATTAGGGTTAAGCCAAACCGGTTGGTTGGGACAGCCAGTCAAGCCAGTCAAACCAACCGCTTTCGACCGAGAGCGCGCGTCACACTGACTGTAGCTTCCCCGACGGCGGCGGCGGACCTCACCCATCGTTCTCGGCGCCGGCGGCGGCACGGCAATTAATTTTGGCGGCGGCGCTTTTGTTCGACGGCGAAGGTGGTGAGTGCCATTTGAAAGCTAATTCATCTCCCATTCTTCTCAATTCGAGATCTAAGCGTGCCCATTGATGCTAGATTGTGGAGGCGAGGGTGTGCTGAACGGGGCGAGGGGGAACGATATGGAGCATAGAGAGGGGACTTCTAATCGGTATATCCCGTATCTCTGCACTTAATTTCTCTAAGGTTGAACTCTTTGTTCGATTCCGCTAGCTAACAGTGCCCGCCAAAAACAGGAGAGACGATGTTGCGCGCCAAACCTTCGAATTTCGCATCAATTTCTTTCCCTCTAGGGCTGTTTTAGTTGATGGCAGCACGCAGATCATTGAGAGAGACACGGTTGTTAAATGGGAGGTGGAATTAGAACATGTTGATCCCCAAGAGCTAATAAACATGGGAGAGGAGGCGGTGAGGAAAATGGTGGAAAAAATTGGGGATAGTGTGGTTTGGGGGCCAGAGCAAGAAGTTTCTTTGTTACAATTTGATGATTGCAAATGTGACTATGTGTAACACCCTCAGAATCGGACCTATGCAAGTTTTAGCGAAATCCGCCAAACCCGCATAGAAACGATTCAAAGGTGCCCACCAGGCACTTTCGTGCGGGTGGAAAACGAAGTAATAACATTACACAACAGTCCTCGATGGGACCCACGGAACAGATATATATATAACAGCGACTCCATGAGTCAAGAATACAGATATAATATACAAAGATCCAAATCACCTTGAAAAAAGATAGAGCGTCCGACTACGGACAAGATGCAAATGGGGCTAAGAGCCCTGAAGAATAACCGATGGCGTCCATAACCCTGCCCAGGCCAAGCCGGAAGGGTAACCCTGCTAACGACGTCGATCTCAAACCTGCTTAAACAAAAGGGATGCCGACAAAGGGCAAAGGAAAAAGAGGAGCGTTAGTACTGAGGCCAGTACACGGCGAGACTAGAATTCGGCGGTCCTCGCCTACATAGGTATGGTGGACTGAAGCGGCAACGGCAGCATGCACTAAACAACCTATAGAGACTCGATTCAACTGTCGGCGATCAGAGAGGGATAAGAAAGACCTACTCGGAACCAACCTGGCATTACCACCAAACAAACCCATCCCGGTGTTTCCCCCTCGAGACCAATCAAGGAAGTCCACCGAGGAACTCACACAGTTGGCAGTTTTATTTATTCAGTTATCGTTGCAGCAATTACTAGTCAGGTATAGATAATCATCCTGATAAAATAAGCAGTGGGCATTTTTAGTTAACCATTCCGTGATAGTTGCAACACTTACTAGTCAGATACAATTAGCATGAGATAACCCAAAACCCAGCAGTTGTTGGTACTTTTATTTAGCCATTCCGTTATAGTTGCAATATTTACTAGTCAGGTACAATGGTCGCAAGCGACTTCCAAACAAGCAATTGTTGGCAGTTTTATTTCGCCATTCCATTATAGTGAAGCTGCTTACTAGTCATTATAAAGTCAAGTTTATAGCACTACTTTAGTTATAGTTGTCTATGATCGAGATACTGTGCTCCAAGTCGTCCATAACCGCGGACACGGCTTTCAGAAAGTTTTAACCCGGCCGGGGTGCACAAATAGCAACACACACTCGATCAACCTCGGAAAAACCAAAGCAAAACCCAACGAGGCTTTCACGACAAAGCAATCACAGGATTCAGAAATATTTCAGGGGGCCACCCCTTGGAGTACACCCGCAACAAAGTAAGCTAGCTCCGAGACGGACCCGAGGTTTGTGGGGCCGGCTGTAAACGACTGGGAACCCGAAAACTCGGGGTGTCGATACCGCGAAAACGGGTCACAATTCCTAAACAGTACAGTGTGCTTCTCGCACAAACGTAAATAAAGCAGTAAAGCATGGCATAAGTACAGGATCGTAAATAAAACCTCAAACTAGTTTGTGGCCCCAAGAAATAAGACTGAATCAAGCTCTGGCTAAGGGGGGTCCCATAAGCCTCCCGGATGTGGATAGCGCGATAAATCAAGGAACAGGTATCAAGTACTCGGGGTCCTACGGGACACAAGTGGGCGGTCGGAAACCAAATATTATCTATCACCCACCGATGCCTCTGCTTACTTACTTCAATTTTAGTTGTTAAACAGGAAAATAAAAATGAACGATAAATAAAGCCAGGATCATCTCCAACATAAGCATATGGCAGCCTTCCAACAACTGAGGTACTTGACGACACGCAACAGCACTTGAGCAAGCGACTACAACGCGCAAGTCCAACTATCTACCAAAAATCAGGTAATAGGATGTGTCCAAGGCAATATAGGGCTGCAAGGGATTTCACGGGTACGGAAACTAGAGCATCGCAACACAGATAGCAATAGATCAACAGGAGGGAATAAGTACTATAAAGTAAGATAGGTAGAAAGGGGGAGATGCTCGCCTGAAAACATTGTCGAAGGTTCAACCGAAGATCGGGTCGACACTCGCATCAACTCAACGGCCTTATCCGCGAAGAAGCAAAATACTAGAAGAAACACCGGATGCAATAATTAATACTACGGCAAAAGATCGGGCATGATGCATGTATGATGTATGACATGGCAAAGGTGCGATGCAATTAGGTCATATTAAGCGAAACCGGGGTCCCGACAATTAATTAAACGGTTCAAGTTATTTAGATACCCCGCAATTTAAATGTTGTTTGAACATGGCAAAATATATCACCGGTTCACTACACCAATTTAAATGAGGCCAATATAAGGCTAGATTTGCCCGCATATGGGCCCCATATTTAATTATGAGGTGAATCGGCATAAGGCCCCCAAACCACACAAGATGCATGTGAGATGAATGATTAATATGCAACAAGTTGTATTATATTATAAAATAGGGTTTCGGGAAGGGGTTCACACATTTAGGGTTCGACGATCTTGGTGTTCTGGGGTGCGGGGTTCGACAGGGTCCAGGGTCCGGTCTCGGGGTTCAGGGTTTGACGGGGTCGTCGGGATTGGGATCGGACAACTGAGGTAGATCTTGGCGCCTCCGTGATCTTCGGGTCATGTCGACGGTCATGGCGTTCGGGATGAAGAACTCGGTGTCCGGGACGGAGTGCTTGTCGCCCCGGGGTCTCGGGTCGAAGAACTTGGCGCGCCCGGGTTCGGTCTTCGGAAACTCGGCGTCTTTGAATCCGGGAACTTGGCGTGCCGGATCGGTCGCGGATCCATGAAGCAGATCTTGTCGGGGCCTCATGTCGCTCTTGGGTTATCATGTGCAATTGTCGGTCTTGTCCGCGGATGAACTTGACTTGACGGTTCGATGTCGTTGCAGCGCTTGGCGTCGGCGGGATCGGCCTTCGGATCTTGGTTGGGTCAGCGGTAGATCTTGTCCACGTCGAAGATCTTGCCGGAGGTTCGTCGAGCGCCACTGGCTGGTACGGTCTTCGGTCTCCAGGAAGGTCTTGGTGTGGCCTTCGAATTACCGGGATCGGTCTTCGGACGTCGGAACGGGTCTTGGCATCTTCGGGTCCGCGAGGAGAGCTTGGTTTTCCTTGACGAGGGTCCTTGGAGTTCCTTGTTGGGATGTTCGGAATCCCCGTCGCAGATCTTGGAATGCCCACGGCCTGGCGTTTGCTGGAACCCACGACCGGAAGCAACGTCCCCAGAGCATCCTTACCGCCGCATCTAACACCGACGACGCTGAGGCGGCTGCCCGAGCGGGGCCACCATGCCAGTGGTGCCTCAACACAGACGGACGGGAGGGCTGGCCCCGCGAGGCGGAGGGCTGACGCGGCCGTCGCTCGGAGGTACAGGGCAGGGGCGCACAGGGCGTAGGCCCGCTGGCGGCGTGACGCTCCGGTGGCGGCAGAAGGAGGCCGATGCGGGACTGGCGGCGGGCTCGCCGGCGACGGCGTCCTGCGGAGGGGAGGAGGCCGGCGAGGCTAGAGGGAGGCGTCGCGCGGCGCTCGCGGAGACAGAGGAGGCGGTCGCCGGACTCGGGGTCGCGGGCGGCCGAACGCGGGGAGGGGCGGGGTCTGCAGGGCGGCGAGCCCCAGGGGAACAGCGACGGGACGGCGGAGCTTGGGGGGAGGTCGGCAGGCGGCTCGCCGGAGGGCGCCCGCAGCGGCGACGGTGAGGCCCGAGGAGGGGAAGGAGGTAGCGGAGGGGAGGCGCGGAGGAGCCGGTCGCGGCGGAGGGAGACGGAGAGGCGAGCATCGGGGCCGAGGGGGACGGCCGCGGCGCGGGGATGGCGGCCGGAGCGACGCGCGGGGTCGGCCGGAGGCGGCAGCGGCGAGATGGAGAAGGAGAGGCGGGCGCTTGCGGTCAGGGTCGGCGGGGTCGCGTCGTGGAAGAAGGGGAGGAAGCGGTGTCAGGTGGGTGGGGCCGCGCGGGGCAGGGCGTGGGGTGGGTCCAGGGGAGAGTGGCTGCTGCGGGGTGGTTGGGTGTGTGGGGGTTGTGTGGGTTGTGCGTGTGTGAGCCGGTGGGGCTGAGAGGGTGGGTGTGGGTTGGTCTAGGTGGCAGCATGGGGTAGGTGGGGAGAAAGGGAGAGGTGAGGTGGCGAGAGGGCATGGGCCAGGGTGATGTGGAAGGGGGCTGGGTAGACTAGGTGTAGGTAGAAAAGATTTGGGGTGGACCGTTCTAATTCCTGGGGGTGGTCGTTCGGGTCGAATCGGCCCGTTCGACTGCCCCCACTAAAATAATTTAATATTTTCTTTGTTTTAAATGCACCGTTTGCAAACCGACAACAGACAACAAAATAATCCGGAGACCCGGGGTTTGCATTTTGAAAACAAGACGGGGCGTTTAGAAAACAAACTAGGTTTTTCTGCAAATAGTTTTATGCAAGCAATTGCAAGATGATGACGATGCTCAAATGCAATGTGGCATGATGACATGAGCATGCGGTCATGATGATGCAATGCACAAAAACAACGCGATTTTCTAGTAGTGGTTTTGCGGGATGCCACAATTCGACACCACTAACAATGGATCTCGCCCTCGAGATCCGCCTCATGGTACCGGGAAGGAAGGTCGGCGATCCGCATCTTCTCGCTTCTTGTAGATCCTCGCGACACCACTAACAAGAGGTCATTGTCCGTGATCGTCGGGAGAACACTCCGAAAAAAAAGGGCGACGGTAGAGGTATCAACAAATAAAGCCACCCCTAACTTCCGTGGACGGAGTAAAATCGCTGGATCCACTGATTCGATGTACAAGAGCGAATGATAAGAGTAGTCGGATGGTGATCAGTCCATCGCGCACCCAAACCATTACTCTGCGAACGAATAGGCGGATTATGCAACCAACTCTCGGAATCAGACTGAAGATCTCGACAAGCGAGGTTCGGAAACAAAGGAGTGATGCAGACTCTGCATCGGAGCTGGCGTAGATGATGTCGTCGCGTCGGAAAACACCGGACGGCACAAACAAGGACAAAGAATGGTACCACAGCAGACGGATTCCTCAAGCAGCATGAACACCGGATGGTAGAACACCGTTATCAAAGGAGGAAGCGAAACCCTGAAGGTACGACAGAACCCAACCACGAGAATTCCTGGACTCGAAGAAAGAGACGGGAGCGGATTCAAAACACGCAGAGGTGAGAGGAGAGCAGCAGAGGGGTAAGGAGTAAAATCAGACCTAATCAGAACTATCTAACCGATTTTGCAAAAATAGTTTTGACACTCTACTTCGGCCGTCAGCTAGGTTATCCTACAGGCTGGACTTGTAGGGTATCGCAACTGCTGAGCTCTGATACCACTCTGTAACACCCTCAGAATCGGACCTATGCAAGTTTTAGCGAAATCCGCCAAACCCGCATAGAAACGATTCAAAGGTGCCCACCAGGCACTTTCGTGCGGGTGGAAAACGAAGTAATAACATTACACAACAGTCCTCGATGGGACCCACAGAACAGATATATATATAACAGCGACTCCATGAGTCAAGAATACAGATATAATATACAAAGATCCAAATCACCTTGAAAAAAGATAGAGCGTCCGACTACGGACAAGATGCAAATGGGGCTAAGAGCCCTGAAGAATAACCGATGGCGTCCATAACCCTGCCCAGGCCAAGCCGGAAGGGTAACCCTGCTAACGACGTCGATCTCAAACCTGCTTAAACAAAAGGGGTGCCGATAAAGGGCAAAGGAAAAAGAGGAGCGTCAGTACTGAGGCCAGTACACGGCGAGACTAGAATTCGGCGGTCCTCGCCTACATAGGTATGGTGGACTGAAGCGGCAGCGGCAGCATGCACTAAACAACCTATAGAGACTCGATTCAACTGTCGGCGATCAGAGAGGGATAAGAAAGACCTACTCGGAACCAACCTGGCATTACCACCAAACAAACCCATCCTGGTGTTTCCCCCTCGAGACCAATCGAGGAAGTCCACCGAGGAACTCACACAGTTGGCAGTTTTATTTATTCAGTTATCGTTGCAGCAATTACTAGTCAGGTATAGATAATCATCCTGATAAAATAAGCAGTGGGCATTTTTAGTTAACCATTCCGTGATAGTTGCAACACTTACTAGTCAGATACAATTAGCATGAGATAACCCAAAACCCAGCAGCTGTTGGTACTTTTATTTAGCCATTCCGTTATAGTTGCAATATTTACTAGTCAGGTACAATGGTCGCAAGCGACTTCCAAACAAGCAATTGTTGGCAGTTTTATTTCGCCATTCCATTATAGTGAAGCTGCTTACTAGTCATTATAAAGTCAAGTTTATAGCACTACTTTAGTTATAGTTGTCTATGATCGAGATACTGTGCTCCAAGTCGTCCATAACCGCGGACACGGCTTTCAGAAAGTTTTAACCCGGCCGGGGTGCACAAATAGCAACACACACTCGATCAACCTCGGAAAAACCAAAGCAAAACCCAACGAGGCTTTCACGACAAAGCAATCACAGAATTCAGAAATATTTCAGGGGGCCACCCCTTGGAGTACACCCGCAACGAAGTAAGCTAGCTCCGAGACGGACCCGAGGTTTGTGGGGCCGGCTGTAAACGACTGGGAACCCGAAAACTCGGGGTGTCGATACCGCGAAAACGGGTCACAATTCCTAAACAGTACAGTGTGCTCCTCGCACAAACGTAAATAAAGCAGTAAAGCATGGCATAAGTACAGGATCGTAAATAAAACCTCAAACTAGTTTGTGGCCCCAAGAAATAAGACTGAATCAAGCTCTGGCTAAGGGGGGTCCCATAAGCCTCCCGGATGTGGATAGCGCGATAAATCAAGGAACAGGTATCAAGTACTCGGGGTCCTACGGGACACAAGTGGGCGGTCGGAAACCAAATATTATCTATCACCCACCGATGCCTCTGCTTACTTACTTCAATTTTAGTTGTTAAACAGGAAAATAAAAATGAACGATAAATAAAGCCAGGATCATCTCCAACATAAGCATATGGCAGCCTTCCAACAACTGAGGTACTTGACGACACGCAACAGCACTTGAGCAAGCGACAACAACGCGCAAGTCCAACTATCTACCAAACATCAGGTAATAGGATGTGTCCAAGGCAATATAGGGCTGCAAGGGATTTCACGGGTACGGAAACTAGAGCATCGCAACACAGATAGCAATAGATCAACAGGAGGGAATAAGTACTATAAAGTAAGATAGGTAGAAAGGGGGAGATGCTCGCCTGAAAACATTGTCGAAGGTTCAACCGAAGATCGGGTCGACACTCGCATCAACTCAACGGCCTTATCCGCGAAGAAGCAAAACACTAGAAGAAACACCGGATGCAATATTTAATACTACGGCAAAAGATCGGGCATGATGCATGTATGATGTATGACATGGCAAAGGTGCGATGCAATTAGGTCATATTAAGCGGAACCGGGGTCCCGACAATTAATTAAACGGTTCAAGTTATTTAGATACCCCGCAATTTAAATGTTGTTTGAACATGGCAAAATATATCACCGGTTCACTACACCAATTTAAATGAGGCCAATATAAGGCTAGATTTGCCCGCATATGGGCCCCATATTTAATTATGAGGTGAATCGGCATAAGGCCCCCCAAACCACACAAGATGCATGCGAGATGAATGATTAATATGCGACAAGTTGTATTATATTATAAAATAGGGTTTCGGGAAGGGGTTCACACATTTAGGGTTCGACGATCTTGGTGTTCTGGGGTGCGGGGTTCGACAGGGTCCAGGGTCCGGTCTCGGGGTTCAGGGTTTGACGGGGTCGTCGGGATTGGGATCGGACAACTGAGGTAGATCTTGGCGCCTCCGTGATCTTCGGGTCATGTCGACGGTCATGGTGTTCGGGATGAAGAACTCGGTGTCCGGGACGGAGTGCTTGTCGCCCCGGGGTCTCGGGTCGAAGAACTTGGCGCGCCCGGGTTCGGTCTTCGGAAACTCGGCGTCTTTGAATCCGGGAACTTGGCGTGCCGGATCGGTCGCGGATCCATGAAGCAGATCTTGTCGGGGCCTCATGTCGCTCTTGGGTTATCATGTGCAATTGTCGGTCTTGTCCGCGGATGAACTTGACTTGACGGTTCGATGTCGTTGCAGCGCTTGGCATCGGCGGGATCGGCCTTCGGATCTTGGTTGGGTCAGCGGTAGATCTTGTCCATGTCGAAGATCTTGCCGGAGGTTCGTCGAGCGCCACCGGCTGGTACGGTCTTCGGTCTCCAGGAAGGTCTTGGTGTGGCCTTCGAATTACCGGGATCGGTCTTCGGACGTCGGAACGGGTCTTGGCATCTTTGGGTCCGCGAGGAGAGCTTGGTTTTCCTTGACGAGGGTCCTTGGAGTTCCTTGTTGGGATGTTCGGAATCCCCGTCGCAGATCTTGGAATGCCCACGGCCTGGCGTTTGCTGGAACCCACGACCGGAAGCAACGTCCCCAGAGCATCCTTACCGCCGCATCTAACACCGACGACGCTGAGGCGGCTGCCCGAGCGGGGCCACCATGCCAGTGGTGCCTCAACGCAGACGGACGGGAGGGCTGGCCCCGCGAGGCGGAGGGCTGACGCGGCCGTCGCTCGAAGGTACAGGGCAGGGGCGCACAGGGCGTAGGCCCGCTGGCGGCGTGACGCTCCGGTGGTGGCAGAAGGAGGCCGATGCGGGACTGGCGGCGGGCTCGCCGGCGACGGCGTCCTGCGGAGGGGAGGAGGCCGGCGAGGCTAGAGGGAGGCGTCGCGCGGCGCTCGCGGAGACAGAGGAGGCGGTCGCCGGACTCGGGGTCGCGGGCGGCCGAACGCGGGGAGGCGCGGGGTCTGCAGGGCGGCGAGCCCCAGGGGAACAGCGACGGGACGGCGGAGCTTGGGGGGAGGTCGGCAGGCGGCTCGCCGGAGGGCGCCCGCAGCGGCGACGGTGAGGCCCGAGGAGGGGAAGGAGGTAGCGGAGGGGAGGCGCGGAGGAGCCGGTCGCGGCGGAGGGAGACGGAGAGGCGAGCATCGGGGCCGAGGGGGACGGCCGCGGCGCGGGGATGGCGGCCGGAGCGACGCGCGAGGTCGGCCGGAGGCGGCAGCGGCGAGATGGAGAAGGAGAGGCGGGCGCTTGCGGTCGGGGTCGGCGGGGTCGCGTCGTGGAAGAAGGGGAGGAAGCGGTGTCAGGTGGGTGGGGCCGCGCGGGGCAGGGCATGGGGTGGGTCCAGGGGAGAGTGGCTGCTGCGGGGTGGTTGGGTGTGTGGGGGTTGTGTGGGTTGTGCGTGTGTGAGCCGGTGGGGCTGAGAGGGTGGGTGTGGGTTGGTCTAGGTGGCAGCATGGGGTAGGTGGGGAGAAAGGGAGAGGTGAGGTGGCGAGAGGGCATTGGCCAGGGTGATGTGGAAGGGGGCTGGGTAGACTAGGTGTAGGTAGAAAAGATTTGGGGTGGACCGTTCTAATTCCTGGGGGTGGTCGTTCGGGTCGAATCGGCCCGTTTGACTGCCCCCACTAAAATAATTTAATATTTTCTTTGTTTTAAATGCACCGTTTGCAAACCGACAGCAGACAACAAAATAATCCGGAGACCCGGGGTTTGCATTTTGAAAACAAGACGGGGCGTTTAGAAAACAAACTAGGTTTTTCTGCAAATAGTTTTATGCAAGCAATTGCAAGATGATGACGATGCTCAAATGCAATGTGGCATGATGACATGAGCATGCGGTCATGATGATGCAATGCACAAAAACAACGCGATTTTCTAGTAGTGGTTTTGCGGGATGCCACACTATGTTAGGGTTGAGACAGGGGAACATATAGTTGATGAAATCGATGAGCGGAACGGTTGGACAAGCAAAACTGTTCTGTTTTTAGCAGAGCTCATTGATCTGAAACCTGATTCGAGGGTTGGATATGTGGCCTCAAAGCTGGCTGCTCAGATGGTCGAGGATGATTGGGCTGCACAAAGGCAAGTAATGCCTATACTTACTGAGTTGGAAGTGTTAACAGTGGAGGATGATGATGCTAATGCACAAGGGAAGGCTGCAGATGGTAATGCACAAAGGATTGTAACTGTTGATTGGAATTCAGTTGAGATACATGACCATGACCGGACTGATTTGGTCATTTCACCAATAGATGACATTGAAATGGCAAAGCTTTTTGGCATTCCTATAGATGACGGAGACAAGGAGAAGAAGAGGGATGAAGCTGCAAATGATGGTGACAACCATTTAAGAGATGAAGAGGCAGATATAGATCTAGAGTTGTTGGAAAATGCTGCAGTTCATGTAGATGATGCACATGATGATGAGCTAGTAACAGTTTATGACAAAGAGGACCCAGTTATTGAAGTTGGGAGATTGTTTCCAAGCATGGATGAATTCAGGATGTGTTTCAGGACATATGCAGTCAAACATGAGTTTGCTACCAAGACTATGTGGACTGATAAAAAGAAGTTCTGTGCAAAATGCATAGGTTATGATGGTGGTGCCAAGCCTTGCAAGTGGTATATATCTGCTAGACGCCAACCTGATGGAAGGACAATAAGAGTGAATCAAATTCCAAAACCTCATACTTGCATTATAAGTTCTCAAACAGTTACAAAGATGACATCACAATTATGGGTTGCAGAAAAGGTCAAGCCCATTTTAGCCACAACACCAAACAGCACTGCAAAGAGACTGAAAATAGACTTGGAAAATCAGTACCCTATTAAGCTGAATTATACTACAGTGTGGAAGGCAAAGCAAAGGGCAATGAAAGAGCTATATGGTGATTGGGCAAATACCTTTCGAATGCTTTATAACTTCAAAGCAGAAGTAGAGAAGAGGTCACCTGACAGTGTTGTGGAGATAGATACTGAGGTAACAGCTGATGGGAAAGTCTTCTTCTCTAAATTCTTCGTGGCTTTAAAGCCTTGCATCGATGGCTTCAAAGCAGGGTGCCGTCCATATTTGAGTATAGACTCATCTTTCTTGACTGGAAAGTGGAATGGTCAACTAGCAGCATGCAATGCTTTAGATGGACATAATTGGATGTTCCCTGTAGCTATTGGCATGTTTTAGTCTGAGACAGAGGCATCATGGACATGGTTCATGATGCAGTTGAAAAGATGCATAGGGCCAGTCTCTCCATTGGCAGTGCACACAGATGCATGTAAAGGTTTATAAAATGCAGTGAAGATTGTTTTCCCTCATGCTGAGCAGAGGGAGTGCTTCGGACATATGTGGATGAATTTGATCAAAAAATTCAGAGGAGATGATTTTGGACGCATGTGGCCAGCAGCAAGATCTTACACCAGGCAGACACATTCATATCACCTTGAGAATATTAAGGCGGCATTCTCTGAGGAGGATAGGGTCAATTTTTGTACATGGTTGGAAACCTACCATTCTCTTTTATGGTACAGGTCTGGTTTTAACACTACCATCAAATGTGATCATATCAACAATAATTTGGCAGAAAGTTTCAACAACAAAGTGAAGGAGTTAAAAGACTTGCCTGTCCATGACATGGTTGACCAGATCAGGATCAGGATCATGATCATGAGGTTGTGGGAATTGAGAAGAAGGCTTGGTGATGTTCTTCAAGGAGATAAGCTTCCTGATGTTGTGCAGCAGGTGGTCAACAGGAGCAGAAATCTTGCACATTTGCGTGTTGAGAAATCCTCATTGTGGGGTGCTGAAGTCAGAGATACAAAGACTGGCAGGAGGCATGTTGTTGACACTCAATTGCATGAATGCACATGCCTTGAGTGGCAACACACTGGGAAGCCTTGTGAGCATGCCATACTTTTCTTGGCCTCCAAACACAAGCTAAATATGCACCCATATTTGCATGAGTATTATTCTGTAGCAAAATTCAAGGCTGCATATGGAACACCAATTCCAGCACTTACAGATCAGTCTCATTGGCCTGAAGTGGACATTTAGTTCTCCTTGTGTCCTCCTTTGATGAAAAGAAAGGCTGGAAGGCCCAAGCAGAGTAGATTCAAGGCTTGGTTTGAGAAAGGTGGGAGCAGCAAGAAGGGAAAGAAAGATGAAAAGAAAGATGCCAAGCCAAAAAGGGCCCAAAAAGGTAACAAGAATAGATGCAAACTCTGTGAAGAACTTGGACACCGAGCTGGCTCTACCAAGTGCAGATACACTGCTGAAAAGCCAAAGTATGTTCATCCAAAATCTATCCCATTTCTTATTGATGATTTTTCTCCCCCGGCTAACTTGCTTGTTTTCAGGAGGAAGCGTGGAGAAAAAGGGCCACCTCTTGTTGTTGACGAATGCTGGCCAGTGAAAAGGGCAAGAATCAATGGCCAAAGAAAGAAGAGAACTAACCAGATCATGTTTGGTGCTGCTGAGGTGCAATCTGAACTTGTTTTGGAGGATGATGTGCAAACTGGTGAGGCTTTAGGGCACACCGTTTCTGATTTGATAGCTCTGGTGCAAAATGAGGGGCAAAATGAGCCTGTTGTTGAGGCTCTAGTGCAAAATGAGCCTGTTGTTGAGGCTCTGGTGCAAAATGATCCTGTTGTTGAGGCTCTGGTGCAAAATGAGCCTGTTGTTGAGGCTCTGGTTCAAACTGACCATGTTGATGAGGCTCTGGATCATGATCATGAGGTTGTTGAGGAGGTGAAGGAGGTGAAGGAGACTCTTGGACGTGCTGTGGGGAAGACAGATGGTAATGGTAAGAAAAGGAAGAGCATAAACCTGTTGTGTGGTGTGAAACTTGTGAAGGAGAAGAAAACGAGGGGTAAGAAGAGCCAAAAGAAATAGACTTTGAATTTGGCACTTGTTGTTGTAAACATTTGTTATTGTAATAATTTGGCACTTGTTGTTGTAAACATTTGTTATTGTAATAATTTGGCACTTGTTGTTGTAAACATTTGTTATTATAATAATTTGTCACTTGTTGATAATTTGGACAAAATTCAAATATGATGGTAAATTTAAATTCCAAAAAATGTAGCTATGTCACTTTTCTATGTGTGTATGAGCTTCCAACTTTTTCTCATATGTACAATACAACTCATCCTCACCCTGATCCCTTTTGTGAAGTACAACTCACCCTCACCCAAAATGGGGTAGAAATGGGGTAGAAATGGGCTCCAAAGCTAGGGTAAACCACCCCATTTCTAAGCAAGTTTTTTTTCGACCATTTCTAAAACCAAGTTTGATATTTTTCCTCAGAACTATGTCACATAACATGACACCATGCGAAGGTTTTGTATTTTTTTTATTTTTTTGAATTAGTTATGCACATTGGAATGTCTGGTCAAACTTGAAGGGTTTTCATAAATATTCTTAGCTAGGGGATGAGGCTCACAAAACTAGCATTGGATCTCTGATGAAATAGCATGTTGTGAACCTAAAAATGATTTTTACAAAAAATCATCAGCATGAAATCATGTACCTGTAGTTCATATCTTACCCACTTCCAGCCGATTCGGCAGGATTTGTCTTTTTCACCAGGGATGGAATAAAAGGTTTGAGATACTCAAGTTGGGAAATTGTACATGCTAGGTGGTCTAGTATTTTTTAAAAATAGGATGTTACCATTTTGAAACTTCAATTTGGTGGTTGCTTCACAAATCCCCCCCTCTTTCGGCACTCAAAAAATAGAAAATGGATTTTCTGTGCGTCGAAAAGGAAAACTTTGTGCTACAACATTGTTAGTCATCCCATTATAGACATGTATGCCAAATATGGGAACATTATCACAAACTATGCCTTGATTCTAGCCATATCAATGGTCATTTGACCCGAAAGCCAGAAAACCTCGGAGGAGATAGGTCATTTTGTGAAGGGTTTTTTAAAATATGATCAATAGACCAAGTTTGATATTTTTCCTCACAACTATGTCACATAACATGACACCATGCGAAGGTTTTGTATTTTTTTGATTTTTTTAATTAGTTATGCACATTTGAATGTCTGATCAAACTTGTGAAACCCCGTTGACTGCATTCTAAACCTAGCTAACCCTAAGGCCGAATGAGGAACGTAGATCTAACCCTATAACGACATTGTGGCCGTCCGATCGCGTCTTCTAGAAGGATTCCGCAGGTGGCTCTGGGCGATCCGTGGAAGGGCTTGTTTTGCAACCTGATTGGTTGACGTCTCTTAGAAGGATTTTGTGGCTAGCTCTTGGCGATCCGTGGGATGGATGATTCTAGAATTTGATTGGCTTCATCGTTTTTACGTGTAACAGCATGGCATGCGAGCGTGGCACACTCCATTGACCGTTGGACCGAGTGTGGCATGCGAGGGCGCTGGGCGGGGCGGGCTGCACCATGCATGCAGCTGCCCCTAGCGTCGCAGTCTAGCTATTTTACGTGCAACAGCGCTGCAGCGTATTTACTCACTCCGTCGCATTAAATAAGTGTACGTGTAACAACTTTCTTCAGTCAAACTTACTCCCCTCAGGTTCATTGTAATAAATGAGACTTTGTATGATTCCACATCTATGTTATTTTGCACTATGGAGTAGTAACTTAGACTAGTAACATATGCATGATACCACATCTAAGTGCATTGGAAATGTAGAAGTACACTTTTTGTGGACAAATTTTAAAGCCAAACGTACACTTATTTGTGGACAGAGGGAGTATGCATGTCACTATGACCAGTCTAAGAAAAAAATATCAAAATCTAAAATATGTAATAAATATAACGTACAACGTGGCACACTCCATTAACCGTTGGACCGAACATGGCATGCGAGGCGCTGGGCGGGGCGGGCTGCACCATGCATGCAGCTGCCCCTAGCGTCGCAGTCTAGATATTTTGCGTGCAACAGCGCTACCCCATTAAATAAGTGTATGTCGAACAACTTTCTTCAGTCAAACTTACTCTCATCTGGTTCATGCGCCATACAAAAAGTCAGTATTTATAAATATAAAATATCAACTTTGACTACGTATATAAGAAAAAAATCAAAATCTAAAATATTATAAACTTAGTTTCATACTTCCTCTATTCCCTCCAATTTACATCCCTCTGATTACTCCCACCGATTTTTCTTGCATGTGTAAAAACGAACGAGTTTGTTGCATGCGGTGTGTAAAAACGAACTAGTACCTTGGTACTAGATTCCTGCATTTATTACCGAAGTAAATCAAGGCCAAATTATATTTTCCCTTTTATTTTTCACTGCCAATGAACAAATACCTTGGACGTTTTTTTCTCTCTTTCGCATTAATACATGCATGCATGCAGGGGCGGGGGCGGCGGTGCAGGGGTTACGTCGCATCCTAGCTATTTTTCTCTCTCTTTTGCATTGATCACGCCCGCTACCCAGACGCAATGCAGCGCACGCGTCTGCGCCAATGCGACGCTGGATTCCCACGCCGCCCTTCACGCCCCGCCCTTAATAAATAGGAAAAACGTCTTTGCCTCCTCATCTCATCTTGCCCCTCATCTTCAACCTCGAGCCCGTCCCTTTGCCTCCTCCTAGCCCCCAAACACTCCGGCGACCATGGCGAGCTCCCCCTTCCGCTTCCCTTCCGACACCGAAGTAAGCGACGAGGACAACCACCCGAACCACAAGCAGTGGTGGGAGCAGGAGGCGCCCACGCGCCCCAAGCGTGGCAAGAAGAAGAAGTCCCCGCCCTGCCCCTGGGGGGAGCAGGGCCCCATTGTCACCACCCCAGTCCCCAACCTCCCCGGCGGCGGCGACCTCCCCTCCGAAGCGTACAGGGCTACGGCGGAGAAGGAGGAGGCTGCTATCGCCAGGTGGGAGGAGAAGCAGGCCCAGCGCGCCTTGAAGAAAAGGCGCATACGGGGGACGAGGAGCGACGGGAGGCCAATAGATGGGCCTTCCGGGAGGAGCAGCGGGAGAGGCTGGCGGCGTGGAATGCCGCGAAGGCGGCTGCACCGGCACCGCCTCCACCGCCGATGGAGTAGGGTAGCTAGGGTTAGGGTTTAGGGGCTAGCCCAGGGTTTAGGCGGGGCGCCTATTCCCTTCTATATTATTGTACTTTTTTATTTTTATTGTAATGTTATCGATCCGGCTATCTAATATAAGTAATGTTATCCCAATATTATCTATCCCCTTGTTTTATTGTAATCTGTGTTTTATTGTATTGTCATTTGTCAAAACACCCAAAACAACAAGTGTATAAAACAAAAGACACCAAAACAAATTCATATAATACTCGTGCAATATTTATAAAATGAGTGAAATTAGAAAAGCTCAAAAGGAAGAATAAGTTAACGTAATGATGGTTGATTATTTTCAAAACAACACATGGTTCATTTTAAAACAAGACATTTACATATTTACATAAGTTAAAGGAGCGCCCAAGTTATGTTAGTTAAATGGATGTCCTTGGACTTCAATTATATATTTACTTTAGCAAAAAAAAAGATTGCGACCTGAGCACGACTATCTGCAGATCCACACGTCCCTATTTAGATTGTAACGTGAGTACCATTTTTTTGCCCAATCAACATATAGTTACTATTTGGGTCTGGACTTTTTCAATCCTCGTCAATTTTTTTTTACTTTTCAACCCCTCCCCCTCCCCTGCACACGGGCGCCCCCTGCACACTGATAAAAGGAACACTGACGAAACTGAAGGAACACTGATTTCAAAAACAGAGCAGCTCAAAATTAGCCCGAATTTGTGTTGCATTTCATTCAAGACAAAGACATAGACCATTACATCCATTACAAAGCATCACTCGAACACTGACTGCACTGTCTAATGACTAACGATCAGGAGATAAACTAATCCGAGAGAAATTACACAAAAATAAAAAAACCGGCCATCAGATTGTCCTGCTTCTTCAATTCGATGATTTGCCTTAGATGCTTGTTCATCTTCTTCAGCTCGGCCTTCACTTCCGCATCCACTGTAGTACCAGCGGAAATGGGGTTGCCACATCCCAATTTCTCCACCACGGACGGGTTTTCGAGCTTCCGGGATGCTACCTCCACCCCAATTCGCTCGATGTACTCATCAAGCCACTCAAAATGCCCACATTTTGGCAGTTCCTGAAATCGCAGAGATGAACCCTAAATCCCAAATTCGATGAAATGCATAAAATTTCGAAAGAAAAGCGAGAAATTGGCGCTCGGAACACTCAGATCTCACCTTTCCCGGCTCGGGCTTGCTCTCACACTTCACAAATTCCCGGCCAATGTTGTCGTTCTTGTAGGTGGATGTGACAAGCCGCTTCAGGGGCTGTAAGATCCCTCCTTTGTAAAGGAGAAGGATCCCTGTGATTGCAATGCTAGTCCCTGGATCATTGCTAGCATCCACAGTTTAAGATGAAGTACACAGATACAAAGGTCATTTATTACATCCATTCTAGAGATAAACATAGTCTTTACAACTCAAAGGCCACATGCCTAATACAAGAGTTTGAATAAGTAAATAAATATAAGTCTTGATCTTCATGTGCCACAGGCAAACATGTTGAGTGTAGACTCATGACACCTAATCCTCATCAGAGTAACCTGCAACATCACAAGTTACAGCCACAGTGGGTCAATACTTTGGAATAGTATTGGCAAGTGATACCTTAGTAAAAATTTAGGTGGACTATATTACTATATGCAATTTGGCTAAGTGTAGCTTGGCTTGCTTTGCACAAAATAGGTTTTTCCTATTAGTTGAAATCACTAAGTTTTTCTTTGTCAAAACTTTTCCCAAGGAACCATCAATAGACATTGAGGTCCTTCACCCTTGTTCACCCACAAGGTTTTTTTCTTGGAAGTTGGAATGATGAGATTCTTGATAGCTTCCATGTCTTGATGCTCAAGTTGTCATTGCCATGGACTTGGCTAAGTACTTAGATTTTTCCATCTGCAGAGGCTGTGCACTTTCCCCACCAGACTTGGTTTCCCAAGACAGGACCTTTCAGAAGCCTTTCCTTAGACCAAATGGACGCGCTCCAACCTATCATTCCCACTACCACCAACTATCCAAATGGCTAAGTTCTAGCAACCTATGTGATCCAGGCAGAGCCCATATTGCCAAGTGGCTGCACTAGAAGCTTCTCAACACTTGGCCACTAAAATCCCTTTGTTCCTGGGTGGCTTTCCACAAGTGAGTTACACAAGGTAAACCATAGCCATGGGCCTTGTGTAACCACTCAACCAAAATCCACCAATCAAGTCCCTTTCCACCCAAGTGATTCATTGACTTAGTTGTTTTATTAAGAAAAACATAAGTCCAAAGACTTAGAAATATTTTCACCATAGCATGTATATTTTACCAACCCTTGTTTGCTACTAGCTAGGCTAAGCATGGCATAGATAGTAACTTAACTTAGAAATTTCCTAGCAATTCTACAACTACTTAGGATTTCCCAACATGGCATTAGGCAAAATAATAACATGCAAGACTTAGCAAAATATTTCTAATGCTTAGTATAAAATATAGGGATGGAAATATTCATGAAGTACCACTTGCCTTGGTAGTTGGGAGAGTAGCACTCTTCACAATCACAATCACTAGCACCAAAGTCTACACAAAGAATATAGCCACAATCACATACAAGACATATTCAATCAAAAATATATATGCATGCATGCAAGATGCTAAGTGATGATTTGTAAAGCTCAACCAAGCAAGTGCATAGTACTGAATTCTAAACAAGTCCAAACTTTGCCAAACCAAATTTTATTTAACACTAAAACAATTCCTAAACAATTCATATGACTAAACAAGCCCTACACATGTTTTTGCAAAAGAAACCATTTTAACAGAAGCTAAACATTAAACACATTGCATATTTGGAAAGGGCTTGTCTTCCTGAATCCAACGGTATAAAATTTGTCAAAATCTAACGTGGGAATCAAAAGTTACAAACAAAACAAATTTGAACTAAAATCTGATTCAAAATCTGTTTTAAATATAATTCACTGCCACGCGGCGCTATCCTATTGGCGCGTACCGCTTCGCACGGATCGGCCGACGCAGATCGTTGGATTTAAGTGATCGCGTTCGGCTCAGATCTAACGTACTGCTTCGCTAAGTGATTCTATTACACGCGTTGGATCTAGATCCAACGGCTCTCGATCAAACGACCAAGGTCTGGCGGCGCGCGGTGACGGCGAGCGGCGGAGCGCTCTGTCAGTGGCGGTGCCGGCGTTCTAGGTCGCCCGGGGAGGGGAGAGGGTGCTTACCAGAACCGCAGGGACGAGGTGAAGCTCAACGTGGCGGTGGCTTGGCAAGGGGCGCTCGGAGTCGTCGAGGATTCCTCGCCGGAGTTCGTGGACGCGTCGGGTACGGCTGCTGGTCGACGTTGGCGAGGTTCTGCGTCGCGCTAAGTCAAAAGGAGGGCATCGTTAGATGCGCAAGACGATGGGGATCCTAGGCGTATCAGACAGAGGGCAAGGGGCGGCTGGTACTTACGGGGAGAGGTCGCCGGAGTTCATGCAGAGAGCGGCGGCGCTCGGTTGAAGTCGCTGCCGAGGCTACAGACCATGCGAGAACAAACGGGGTGTGTCAGTAGATGCGCAAGGAGTTGCGGAGCTTGATAGCATGAATCATGGATAGAGGGGGACACGGTGCTCACCAGAATTCGTCGGCGAGGTCGTCGGAACAGCGGCAGCGTCGGGCGAGTTGCGAGCAGCCTGGTGGCGTGAAGAGGAAATTGGGTGAGGGGAAATGGACGCGAGAGGGAAGGGCTTAAGTAGGCAGAGGCTCGACAAGAAACGCTCAGTGATTCAATGCCAATTACGCCGCGGAATCAACGCAGCAACGGCCAGCGGCGGTGTTCGTGCGCGGAATCTGGGGAAGACGATGACGACGTGGACGGGGCCCGCTTGTCAGCGAACAGAACAGAGGGGGAGTGGGGTCCGGGTGTCAGCGGCTCGCTGGGTGCGTCTGCGCGTGAGAGAGGGAGAGGGGAGACCCGGGTGGGCTAGTTGGGCTGGATCTGTTGCTAGGCTCAAATCCTGGCGCAGGCCCTTTTCTATTTCCTTTCTCCTTTTCTTTTTCTGTTTTGATTTTTTGGATTGATTTTCAAATGATTTTCAAAAGCTTTTGAATTCAAACTTTTTCCATGATTTTGTAGGGTGCAACAATCACCATTCAAGGCATAAAAACAAGTGGTCTCTCTATTCAAGCTTGGTTCTTTTGAACAAACAAAATAAACAGTGCTATGGCACTTCTTTTGCAGATGTTTTGAAAATGGTTTTGAAACCATTTTTATTTTGTATAATTTGTTCAAAACTCCACACTTAATCCAATCAACAAGGAAGCAAACTAACTTGGTTTAAAACACTTAAGATCTCAAATGGGGATGGCCATTTGATCTAAGTTTGCTCATATAAAATTATAGCACTATGTGCTTCTGTTTTCTTGAAATTGGTTTGAAATTGATCTCAAAACTATATGCATGCATGAATGATATGCAATCTTTGAAATCATGATTTTAGGGATGTTACAGGGGCGCGGTACGGGGGCAATCGGGGCACCTCCTCATCGGCACCGCACCATACCGAGGCCATGAGCGGTGGGAGGAAGCAGAGCTCGACAACCCTCGCCGGCGTTGCCACACTTGCTCGCCGGAGAAGAAAACAGAAGGGGATGAGATGCTGGAACGGTGGCGGGAGTGCTCGGGTGCGGGGACGGATCGGGGCCAACGGCTCTCTTCAACCACAGGGTGGGTCCCACGATATGAGGTGGACATCAGGTGAGTTCCGCCGTGACGTGGAGAGGCTGTGGGTCCTACTGTGCTCAGCTGATTCAAATTCGTTGACGGTCTCGTGGGGTTAAGTAGAAGTGTCGCACGGGAGCTATTTGCCGCTTCAGAAGTGTCGCATACGAGCTATTCTTTGCAACGATGTCGCTTTCCTTCCAATTCCACGTAAAGACGTCGCATAGGAGCTATAAGCCCCAATTTCTTCAGATGTCTGGCACGAGAGCTCGACGTTTGATACATCTGAAATATCGGTCGCTGGCTCGAGTTTCCTGCATCTCTTGGATGGGGAAAGGAAGCTGACATGGGAGAAAGTTATCAGTGGTGCCCCTATCCCGAGCTTGCATGACGACGACATCGTTTACATCATGGTGAGAATCACTACAGGACACGCGCGCTACGCCGAGGGCAAAAAGCCGTCGGCGTAGGCTAAAATGCCCTCGGCGTATGGTACGCCGACGGCTGCCCTCGGCGTAGCCTCCTCGGCAAAGGGCTCCCTCGGCGGACATAGAGGTCATCGGCGTATCAAAATGCCGTCGGCGCATGCTACGCCGAGGGCAATGCCGTCGGCGTAGCGGCAGTCGGCATAGCTTGTCGACAGGTTGCAAAAACATTTAAAAAATTTAAAATTTTTCTTTTATTTTTTTCTCAATTTTTGAATCTTTGAATTGTTTAACTCGTTAATCTCTCACTTTGAAATTTTTTAACACTAATTACACTTAATATTTAATTAAATTGCAGTCTTGGTCAAACTTCCTGGCCGGTCACCCATCCAAATACTACTCCAGCTCCAGCACGCTTAACTTCCTCGTTTCTTCAGAATTTGTTTCCATGAAGTAATTCATACATTGTTGTCAATACTATGATATCAATCCTATTAACCCTTATATCAACATGTCACATGTTTGTATTTTTTGAAATTACAAACAATTATTTAAGTAAACATTAATGAATAAGTAAAAAAATATTATTAAATTCAAATAAAAATATAATAATTTTACTTTTTTGTATTTTTCTATTTAATATGGAATAATTAATATCTTTAAATATGTAAATCGGAATTTAACAAATAATATGTCTAAATTGATCAGAAAAATGAGAGGAATCCAAATATGATATCCATATCAACTAATCACAAACCCTCCATTTTTGAATTATCTATTTGGTGGCTGCTTTAGAAAATTCCCTTTTTGCGCTTGGATAATGAAAAATGGCTTTTTGGTGCGATGAAAAGGAAAACTTGCATTGAATCTTTGATAAAATAGCATATTGTGAACCTAAAAATGATTTTTGTAAAAAAACATGAGCATCGGATCATGTACATGTAGTTTATATCTGACCCACTTCCTACCGATTCGGCAGGAATTTGTCTTTTTTACCAGAGGTGGACGGAAAGGTTTCGGATACCCCTGTTGGGACATTGTCCATATAAGGTGGTATAGTATTTTTGTAAAATGTGTTGGTACCATTTTGAATTAGCCATTTGGTGGTTGCTTCACAAAATCGTCCGTTTTTTGTGCTCGGAAAATGGGAAATGGCTTTTTGGTACGACGAAAAGGAAAACTTCCTCCCGTAACAATGTTCTCCATCCCATGATGCATGTGTATGCACAATATGGGCACATTATCACAAACTATGCCTTGATTCTAGCCATAACATTGGTCATTTGACCCGAAAGTCAAGAAACCTCGAATGAGATAGGTCATTTTGTGAAGGTTTTTTTGAGACATAATCAATACATCAAGTTTAATATTTTTACTTATAACTATGTCATATAATATGACACCACGTGAAGGTTTCGCATTGTTTCGATTGTTTTTGAATTTTTTATGCCCGTTTTAAACTATCGACAAACTTTCTCAAACGGCGGGCATGAAGATTCTTAGCTCGGACCCGAGCCTCGCTAAACTTGCATTGGATCTTTGATAAAATAGCATATTTTGAACCTAAAAATGATTTTTGTAAAAAAAACATGAGCATCGGATCATGTACCTCTAGTTCATATCTTACCCACTTCCTACCGATTCGGCGGGAATTTGTTTTTTTCACCAAAGGTGGACGGAAAGGTTTCGGATACCCCTGTTGGGACATTGTCCATATAAGGTGGTATAGTATTTTTGTAAAATGTGGTGGTAGAATTTTGAATTAGCCATTTGGTGGTTGCTTCACAAAATCGTCCGTTTTTTATGCTCGGAAAATGGGAAATGGCTTTTTGGTGCGACAAAAAGGAAAACTTCCTCCTGCAACATTGTTCGTCATCCCATGATGCATGTGTATGCACAATATGGGCACATTATCACAAACTATGCCTTGATTCTAGCCATAACATTGGTCATTTGCGAGGACATGTAAACTTTGTTCGGGCCGCTTCATCCCACTATGCCACCAATATCCAAAGTCAACTAAGAAGCAATAAAATGATCATCATCGCCCACATATTCATATGTGTACTACCCGTGCAAAATATCTACGCATAGATCCGGCTCTGATACCACTGTAGGGTTCGCAGCATAGAAAACAAAAAAATTCCTACGATGGGAACAACTATGTACCAAGATCTATCTACTAGATACAAACAACGGGCGGATGTATATCCGTAGAGAACATACCTTTGAAGACCGACAAAGCTTAACGAGTCCAAACTCGTGGTTGATGTAGACGATCTCTTGCTGATCTCAAGATCGAGAGGTAGTCCTAGCGCCGCAAAAACAGCAGCGCATCCGTGCTCGCACACACGTTCGAGGCACTGAGCAACCTCCGCCTCCTCGCTCTAGCGATGCAGCGGAAGCACAACTCTTTCTTGCCGAATAGCCACCGGGAACATGTATCTCGCTAGTCCGAGACCATGGGGGATAAATACTAGAAGGGGAGAGAGATCCTTCACGAGGAGGTGTGAGTGAGAAGTGAGAGGAGGGGCTCCTTATATAGGGGAGGGGGCAGCCCAAGGGGGCATGGACGCCGGCCATGTAGGGTTCCCCTACCTCCCTCATTCATGTGGGTGGACACTCCACTCACTCAAATGCCTTTCAATTCCCTCCACTAAAAAACCCACTCAAATTCCCATTAAATTTCCACCAAATTTAATGCAAACTCTCATTAAATAAAACTCCTTTTATTTATTCAGAATTTTGTCAATTACTTTAATGACAAACATTCACATATAACCCCTTGCTAGTGTTTCATTTCACATCCAGAAACACTTTCTGCAATTTCACCCGAAAACCCGTTTCGGTATCTAGTGAAATAAATTCCTGCGCTTGTTATTCTTTTCGGCATGAAACTTTTGTTCCAAATGGATGTCGGTGTCTCTTAAGTGTGTCACCCTACGGTTCACGAATAATGCGGACATGATCGAGACCCCTCTCGGATCAATAATCAAAAGCGGGATCTGGAGACCCATACTGACTCCCACACATTCAACGATGACTTTCTTGTGATCGTCGGATCCTTTTATGCTAGTATCTTAATCCCTTTGTTTCGCGATATATTACATGTCCGAGATTCGATCATCGGTATCTCCATACCTAGTTTGATCTTGTTACCGACATGCACTCTTTTCTTGTTCCCGTGATATAACATTCTAGTGATCAAATCACTTGATTGCAAGCTAACCAATGTGATATCACCGAGAGGGCCCAGCGTATATCTATCCGTCATCGGGATGAACAAATTCCACTCTCGATCCATGGGCCTCAACATAACACTTTATTAGTTCTGAATTCATCTTTATAATCACCCTGTTACGGTGTGACGTTTGATGTTATCAAGAAACTCTTCTGGTGTTAGTGATTGACATGATCTCATGGTCTAAGGATTAGGATCACTTCGTAAGTTGTTATAGCAATATAAACTCAATGACTTTGATCGTAATGCTATACTTCGGATGAATGTTCATCACACCATTACACTAATGTTGTGATCCCGTTATTAACAACATCCAATGTCCATGATCAGGAAACCTTGATCATATTGTTAATCAACGAGATAGTTTATGAGAGAGGCATAACTAGGAACTTTCTGTTTGTTTATTAAACACACATGTATTAACGTTTCCGTATTAATACAATTATAGCATGCAAAATAAACATTTATCATAAACAAGGAATACGATAATAACCACTTTATTATTGCCTCTCGGGCATATTCCCTTCAGTCTCCCACTTGCACTAGAGACAATAATCTAGTTTTAAAACTTTGTGTATTGAACACCTATGGATTTCTGGTGTTCCATATACGCAATTGCAAGTGGTTAACATAATCTACGGATCTGACGCTTCAGGTCCGTGTGTATTTGCATGTCTTTGCGTCTTCACGCATCACTCATTCTCCAATGAGATGGCATTGTATAAAATTTGGTCTTTTGGTGAGACCTTTAGTTCCTCGGGGTTAAATCACGTCGATACTATTGTCATAAAATATATCTTTAGTTTTAGCCCGTTGCGAACCACGCCTTAGTTTGATAACAAACTACTTGACACAAATTCCCTCCTTTGCTGCTACTATAGCAGTCATATACTTAGCCTTTTGTTGTAGTATTCGTCACAATGTCTTAACTTTGGAATTCATCCAAATCCATCATGGAATCTCCTTTCCATTACATTGTGCCACCCATAGTTTAAATTGAGATAAACTTAATTTGTATCTTGTGACAAAACTAGTATCAATGTAACGCTTTACAATGAACTATTTGTAATTGTTTGTCACCTCTACACAAATATATTCTTAGTTCTTCCAAAAGATCATAAGAATATTCTCACTATCGTCCAATAATCATTTTATGATTCATTCTGGTATATGCTCATAACACTTAGAGCATAGGACATATCTGGATGTGTACATATCATGGTATGATTGATCAAAACATTCTCGTGATTTCACTCAGCAAGTGTCAAAGCACTTGAATCTTGTTTCACTTATCAAGTATCGATACACTTGAATCTTGATTCAATTCCTTTCCATGCGACAAGAACTGTTTCTTGTCGTTTCTATATTGAACTCCTTCAATATCTCATATATGTACGTTTGGCCCAACCATATTAGCATCACCGTCTATCCACTATAGACATTCATGCTAAATATTCGGGTTTTGCCTAAGTCTTTCATCAAAATTAAATCATTAACCTTTGTCAATAAAAGATACATCATTTCTAATCAACAAGATGTCCTTCACATAATGTATTAAAAATATGTCTTAGCGCTCCCACTTAATTTCTTGCAAATGCAAGCATCTTCATCGTCTCTAGATGAAAACTCCTTTTTCATCACGGTGAAGATTCCAACTCCGCGATGCTTACTTAAACCGTTGAAGTTTGCATGCCCTTTTTAGCATCCTTTGAATTAATAAAACCCTTTGGACCGTGTCATGTACACGTCCTAGGTAACCATTCTATTATAAGAACTTTGTTTTGTTTATTCATCTACCATATACCAAATTATATGTAGTGGTTGCTACTTTAATCCGTTCAGACTAAATATCGCTATGAAAGATCAAATCTTGTCATAGTCAACTCTTTGAACATTGTCATAAAATACTTTACGACATTTCGACTATTTCATAGATGTGAAACATCCATGTCTGTTTCTTTATAGATCCAAATACGACCGATAGGTTTTTACACCTTTCCGGAGGGTCTTCCAAGTTCAAAACTTGATTTCTCGTGTATGGAACTATCACGGATTTTATGGCTTCAAGACATTTGACGGAGTCAGGGCCCATCATCGCTTATTTGTATGTAGTCGGTTCATCATTGTCAAACAATAATGATTTACTCTCAAATCTCAGCATTTGATTTGTTTATCCGACCGACTTGGTTCAATAAGAACTTAGATCTCCGTGACCACAACCTTTGAGGCACATAAGCTATGAGCATTATGGCAGCCTCCGGAACCATTTCCGGTGCTGCGCAACTCAACAAATTTAGCTAAGGTTCATTAACCTTATCAAAGTTCTATTGTCCTCCCACTTAACATTTATAAAAAATTCCTTCTTCAAGAAACTTCATGTTTCAAGCGACAAACCCTTTTGTCCTTGGTGTTATGAAGGAATAACCAATTGTTATTCGAAATAACCTACAAAGACATGCTCATCCGACTTTGGTTGTAAACATCTTACTTATGTTTAGCATACCAAAATTTAAGAAATGACAACTTGGGTTTTACCCCAAACCATAATTTCCATGGTGTCATTTCAACGGATCAAGATGGAGCTCTTTTCAGTGTAAAAGCGGAAGTCTCTAAAGCTTTAATCTTGTAAAACATAATGGCAGTTTTATAAATAACACCTTTGATCCAACCATGTTAAACAAGGTTTCATTACAAATCTCAAACACTCCATATTCCTATGGTGTTTTGGGAGATATAAATCTAGGTGTTTTGCTAAACTTGCAACTCAAATAAATCCCTTTATGATAAAATCATAATTCATTTATTTTCTTGTTACACTTGTAACTCAAATAAATCCCTTTATGATCAAATCATAAATCATTTATTTTCTTGTTACAATGATTTTGCACTTCATCTTGAAAGTCTTTGAAACGTTTTCAAAATATTTCATACTTCTTTCTCATTAAGTGAACATTCACTCAAATTTCTGGAGAAAGCATATGAAGTTGAAATCCATCGCTTACGACTATACATAATGGACTACATACATCGATATGTATAAATTCCAATAATTTAGTTGTGTGTTCTTCTTTGGCCTTTGAACGAAGTTTTAATTATCACGTGGAAAGTCTCACAAGCGTCACTTGATCAAATCAAAGACTCCAAAAATCCATGAATATGGAGATTCTTCATGTTTTCTTTCCAATATAATTTAAACAGCGATGTCACTTCGTAAGTGATCTTTCAATCATTTGTCCTGTGACATGTTAGCATTAGGTTTTATGGATGTGATTTCTCCAACTAGATTTGTAAATCATCCATCTTATATGGAATACAGTAATTATTTGAACAACCTTTGTTCTTATAATACCTGATTTAAATAACAATTATTAAAACAAATCTTGAAGTCAAGCTTTGATGTCAACGAGAAATACAAACAACAGTTTGTTTGTTTTCGATGAACATCATCACATATTCTCTTGCTAGTTACTTAGGCCATTGTGGTTCATGAATTGCGTTGTTCCGTATGAAATTTCATACCAACCAATTCGGTATCCAATACCCAAGAACCACATTGTTTAACAAGCAAAGAATACAACCATAACATGTATATCATATATATACTTAAATTGGATATTTCCAATCTTTTCTTTTCTGCCAAATATATTTTATAGATTCTCTTTCAGCATTTCCTTTTCCTTTTTAAAAGAATCTATCAACATAAAAAGTGGCGCCATATACATGACACATAGTCCAAAGCGTGTATATTCAAATAATAATACCTTTGGACTTGCACTTTGAAGTAGATCACCATCATCAAAATGATCGGTATTCTTTCAAAATCCATTCTTTAGTAATCTTTTAGTGTAGTATACATTTTACATACATATTCTATTCACCCTTATCATGACGACTTTCATGATCAAGATACTTTAGCTTATAAAGGCAAATTGTGAGTATAACGTTACTTTCAAAAACCCTTTTGGATGATTAGGATGTCTAGCATCTCCAACCTTCGTAAATTCTCATCCAATATGAGAACATATATTATACTCTATCATATTGCAACCAAAACATTGTTTCAGATATCGTTATATCTGCCACACATTATGGTTTCTAAAACAATTATTTCAGCTCCTAGATAAACTTGATATTAAAACAATCAAGAATCATGGAGGCAAACATGATACTTAAGATACTAACACTGGAATTGTTACTCTCGATTTAATACTAACTATTAAATTTCACAGAGTAAATAGAGTTTGCTGAAAGTTTGCAATAGGACTTTAAACTTTAGATTGACACTCAACACAATACGATACCAGTTCGTAAAGTATATATCCAGAATTCTATAGTTCTATTATCTCAACTACAACTATGCATAAGGTGGTGAACGAATGCCAATGACTACAACAAATTATGCAAATTCACTTTGATTTAATTTATGATAAATTTAGTTCTACTAATCCAAATTAGAAATGAACTCCCACTCAAAACGACATCCCTCGTGTCTTTTTGGTGATTACATGAACCAAATCCACTACACTAAGTCCGATCATCACGTGAGTCGGTGTAGCTTCAAAGGCGAGCATCCATATGGTCATCATATCAAAACATATGACTCATGCTTAACCTTTCGGTCCGTGTTCCGAGACCATGTCTGTAACTGCTAGGCTCGCCAAGTAAGAACCTTAGTATTCGCGTGTGTAACTGTCTTACACCCGAGATATGCTCATGGATTCAAGTACACCCGATCATCACGTGATGTCTTGAAGGGACAAAACATTTTCGGTGCATACTTAAGGAAGAAAACATTCTTATCTTGATATCTAAATAAGGGATCATCTTATTATGCTAATAAAACGCCAAACAAGCAATATAAGATGCTATCAAACATCACATGTTTATTAGTGGAATGATATGGTTCCCGCATATGATCTCTATCATGTGCACCATGGTATGATCACTATCATACCTATATGTGTAAGGCCAAGGTCTATGGAACTTACACGTTATGTGTGTTGTAAGAGTATCATCTCATACTTCTACTTACAACATCACCATATCATAACACTAGCCCAGCAACAATCTAAACTAGACGCCTCTAATTTATCCATTGCAAATTTTACATGGCTTAGGGCTTTCGAAGATAGAACCGTTCATACCTACGAACATGAACCACAACGAGGATAACCAAATTGTTGACAACTCGTTGCAAATTAGATATTGACTATAGTAGGAGAGACAGACACCCGCTAGCCACTTATGCAAAACTAGTTGCATGTCAAGCGTGGAACAGGTCTCATGTGCGAGGACATGTAAAGTTTGTCCGGGCCGCTTCATCCCACTATGCCACCAATATCCAAAGTACAACTAAGAAGCAATAAAATGATCATCATCGCCCACATACTCATATGTGTACTACCCGTTCAAAGTATCTACGCATAGATCCGGCTCTGATACCACTGTAGGGTTCGCAGCATAGAAAACAAAAAAATTCCTACGATGGGAACAACTATGTACCAAGATCTATCTACTAGATACAAACAACGGGTGGATGTATATCCGTAGAGAACATACCCTTGAAGACCGACAAAGCTTAACGAGTCCAAACTCGTGGTTGATGTAGACGATCTCTTGCCGATCTCAAGATCGAGAGGTAGTCCTAGCGCCGCAAAAACAGCAGCGCATCCGTGCTCGCACACACGTTCGAGGCACCGAGCAACCTCCGCCTCCTCGCTCCAGCGATGCAGTGGAAGCACAACTCTTTCTTGCCAAATAGCCACCGGGAACATGTATCTCGCTAGTCCGAGACCATGGGGGATAAATACTAGAAGGGGAGAGAGATCCTTCACGAGGAGGTGTGAGTGAGAAGTGAGAGGAGGGGCTCCTTATATAGGGGAGGGGGCAGCCCAAGCGTGCATGGCCGCCGGCCATGGAGGGTGCCCCCACCTCTCCCTCATTCATGTGGGTGGACACTCCACTCACTCAAATGCCTTTCAATTCCCTCCACTCAAAAACCCACTCAAATTCCCATTAAATTTCCACCAAATTTAATGCAAACTCTCATTAAATAAAACTCCTTTTATTTATTCAGAATTTTGTCAATTACTTTAATGACAAACATTCACATATAACCCCTTGCTAGTATTTCATTTCACATGCAGAAACACTTTCTGCAATTTCACCCAAAAACCCGTTTCGGTATCTAGTGAAATAAAATCCTGCGCTTGTTATTCTTTTCGGCATGAAACTTTTGTTCCAAATGGATGTCGGTGTCTCTTAAGTGTGTCACACTATGGTTCGCGAATAATGCGAACATGATCGAGACCCCTCTCGGATCAATAATCAGAAGCGGGATCTGGATACCCATACCGACTCCCACACATTCAACGATGACTTTCTTGTGATCGTCGGAACCTTTTACGCTAGTATCTTAATCCCTTTCTTTCGCGATATATTATATGTCCGGGATTCGATCATCGGTATCTCAACACCTAGTTTGATCTCGTTACCGACATGCACTCTTTTCCCGTTCCCATGATATAACATTCTAGTGATCAAATCACTTGCTTGCAAGCTAACCAATGTGATATCACCGAGAGGGCCCAGAGTATATCTATCCATCATCGGGATGAACAAATTCCACTCTCGATCCATGGGCCTCAACATAACACTTTATTAGTTTTAAATCCATCTTTATAATCACCCTGTTACGGTGTGACGTTTGATGTTATCAAGAAACTCTTCTGGTGTTAGTGATTGACATGATCTCATGGTCTAAGGATTATGATCACTTCGTAAGTTGTTATAGCAATATAAACTCAATGACTTTGATCGTAATGCTATACTTCGGATGAATGTTCATCACACCATTACACTAATGTTGTGATCCCGTTATTAACAACATCCATTGTCCATTATCAGGAAACCTTGATCATCTTGTTAATCAACGAGCTAGTTTATGAGAGAGGCATAACTAGGAACTTTCTGTTTGTTTATTAAACACACATGTATTAACGTTTCCGTATTAATACAATTATAGCATGCAAAATAAACATTTATCATAAACAAGGAATACGATAATAACCACTTTATTATTGCCTCTCGGGCATATTCCCTTCAACACCACGCGAAGGTTTCGCATTGTTTCGATCGTTTTTGAATTTTTTATGCCTGTTTTAAACTATCGTCAAACTTTGTCGAACGGCGGGCATGAAGATTCTTAGCTCGGGGCCGAGCCTCGCTAAACTTGCAGTGGATCTTTGATAAAATAGCATATTGTGAACCTAAAAATGATTTTTGTAAAAAAACATGAGCATCGGATCATGTACCTATAGTTCATATCTGACCCACTTCCTGCCGATTCGGCAGGAATTTGTCTTTTTCACCAAAGGTGGACGAAAAGGTTTCGGATCCCCCTGTTGGGACATTGTTCATATAAGGTGCTCTATTATTTTTGTAAAATGTGGTGGTAATTGAATTAGCCATTTGGTGGTTGCTTCATAAAACCGTCCGTTTTTTATGCTCGGAAAATGGAAAATTCCTTTTTGGTGCGACAAAAAGGAAATCTTCCTCATGCAACATTGTTCTCCATCCTATGATGCACATGTATGCACAATATGGGCACATTATCACAAACTATGTCTTGATTCTAGCCATAACATTGGTCATTTGACCCGAAAGCCAAGAAACCTCGAATGAGATAGGTCATTTTGTAAAGGTTTCTTTGAGACATAATCAATATACCAAGTTTGATATTTTTCCTTCTAACTATGTCACATAATATAACACCACGCGAAGGTTTCGCATTGTTTCGATCATTTTTGATTTTTTATGCTCGTTTTAAACTATATATAATGTTTTATGTTTTACTTAATTTTTATTTAAAAATGTGTAATATTTGAGTGTAGATAGATAGGTCTTATTTTTCTGCAAATTTTGATATATTATTTATATTTTTACGAATTAGAATGATTTAGTTATGATTTTTCAAAGTTTAATGAGATAAAATAAAAAATAGCTACGCCGAGGGCAGCCGTCGGCGTAGCATAGGATATGCCGAGGGCAATTCTACGTCGACGGCTGCTTGGCAGAGCTGACCTAGACGATGGCTACGCCGACGGCCCCAACCGTCGGCGTAACTTCCCATTTCTGTAGTGAATGAGCTTGTGCGATCCAACGACATCTTTACTTACTGTCAACACTAGGTACTTGACGCTTCAATCTTGTGCGCAATGTTCCGGTGAAAGGATGATAGGACTTGAAGCGAGTTATGTTCCTTCTATTCTCTCTAGCTACTTCGGTATGACAACATGTGTGCTTATGCATTGAAGGTATATACTCCCTCTGTTTCAAAATATACGATGTTTTAGGTTTGTGAAGTAAATGTATCTAGACTTATTTTAGTGTGTAGATTCATTTCAAACCTGAATGAACCTACATACTAAAATTAGTCTAAATACATTTGCTTCACAAAGCTAAACATCTTATATTTTAAAACGGAGAGAGTATATGTTAATGTTGTCTTCTCCTTCAAGATATGATTCTGTTTTTCATATACCATCTAAATAACCGTCTATAGCTGTGGATTAAAAAAAGCGTGCATTGCTACAGATAAAAAAAATTATTATCCCCTTCTCAAAAAAAATATTATCCCTACACAAAGAATTTATTTCTCAGCTTTATATGGCTAGTCAAATTTTCTCTACACAGCTAGGATGACTGCCAATGTCCCGAGTGAAGACTATCTTTTTTTGTAACTTTAGTGAAGACTATCTTGATGAGAAGTTGTTGGTTTCTTTTGAAAAGAAAAATTAAACTGAAGACACCACAACCGGGCTAAAGCCAAATGGCGGAAACATAACAAAGTTTATAAGTAGCAGCCAACACACATCTAAAGATGTAATTGGTGAGACCCCTGGAAGCCTCCATAAAGCTCAGCCCGTTCTGGCCGTCCGATGGCTTATCCACTGCGCTTGTTACGCCACGCCGCAAGCTATGTACACACATGCGCTCAATAAAGGCATGAAAAATCTATGATGCACCGGCCGAGGCTGCAGGTGGGCCCCTTAGATACGTAGCCCCACATGTCAGTGGCTTTGGGCTGGTCTGCTACGGTCCGGTCGGTTTTCAGTTGTACATACACATGCGCTGACACATACATACACATGCGCTGACTGTAGGGGTTCGTAGCATGGAAAACAAAAAAAATTACCGCATACAAACAAACAAGCCAAGATCTATCTACTAGATTGTAGCAACGAGTCGATGGAATAACTCACCCTCGAAGATTCCAAAGTGTTTAACGAGAGCGGAATCTCGTGTGTGATGTAGTCGTACTCTTGCCGATCTCAAGATCGCGTAGACGATCCTTCCAGCGCTGCGTTCCGGCAGCGCTTCCGCGGTCGGTCACACGTTCGGTACTCGATAAAGACCTTCCTCTCCCTTGTTCCAGCAGGCAGCGGAGGTTGTAGCACTCTCCTCGCGATTCCGGCAGCACAACGGCGTGGTACCGGAAGTAGAGGGAAGATCTCGCAGGGCTTCGCCTTAAGCCGGAGCGAGTATGGTGCACTATGAGAGAGAGCCTCAGCGATCTAGGGTTTAGACGCACCAAGGAGAAGCAAGGCCGGCGGCTAGGGTTTGCCTAGGCGGCGGCGGCTTGCCCTAGGCGGCGGTAGCAGGAGGTGGCGGCGCCGGCGACTAGGATTAGGGTTTGCGGGGCGTGGTGTTGTGTGTTTGGAGGGGCAGCCTTGCCCCTCCTTATATAGGTGGAGGGGGCGCGCCAAGGGGAGGGGAGTCCCTCCCCAACTCGGTCTCCAAGTGGGACGGCGGTGGAGGGAGAGAACTCCTCCCCAAGTAGGTTTCCTACTCTCCCTCCACCTCACAAAATAGCCGTTTGACTTTTCAAATTGGCGTTTGACTTTTCAAACTAGGATTTGATTAAACCCTTTATTTTGTTCAGCGATGACACCTAGTACATGATGCAATCATTCCAACTTGTTATGACACATTCATGTACCCTTCCCCTCCGGAGTGTCGGACATTCCGGAACCTTCTAGAACATTCCCGATGAAAACACCAGAACCATTCTCCAACCCCGAAACAGGACTTTCCTTATATGAATATTATTCTCCTGACCATTCCGAATCTCCTCGTGATATCCCGGATCCCATCCGAGACTCCGAACAACATTCGGTCTCTTACTCATTATCACATAACTACTTAAACAACGTCGAATCCTTAAGTTTGTCTCCCTACGGTTCGTGAATTATGCGGACATGATCGAGAAACTTCTCTGAACAATAACCAATAGAGGAATCTGGAAATTCATATGGCTCCCACATATTTCTACGATTACTTTGCGATCGAATGAACCACTTACATACGATACCAATTTCCCTTTGTCTCACGATAGTTTACTTATCCGAGGTTATGATCGTCGGTATCTCTGCATACCTAGTTCAACCTCGTTACCGATAAGTACTCTTTTCTCGTTCCCGTGATATGTGATCCCTTGTGAGGTAGTCACATGCTTGCAAGCCAATTGGATGACATTCCACCGAGAGGGCCCAGAGTATATCTATCTTTCATATGGATGGACAAATCCCACTCTTGATTCATGTGTCTCAACCAATACTTTCCGAACACTCAATGCCACCTTTATAGCCACCCAGTTACGGTGTGGTGTTTGATGTCATCAAAGCATCCTTCCGGTGAAGGTGATATGCATGATCTCATGGTCGAAGGAATTAGGTTACTATGTATCAGAAAGCATATAGCAATTGAACTATTAAAATGACTTGATCTTTATGCTACGCTTATCTATAGGACTATGTCCATCATACCATTCTCCTAACCATATGATCTTGTTGTTAATAACATCTCAATGTTCATGATAGGGAAACCACAATCATTTATTAACCAACAAGCTAGTATTATGAAGAGGATTTACTAGGGACTTCAATTTAAGTTTACAAATCACACAAGTATTAATGTTTCCTTGTTAATACTATTATAGCATGAATGTAAATATTTATCATAAACACAAAGATATAATAATAACTACATTTATTATTGCCTCTAGGGCATATCTCCAACAGTCTCCCACTTGCACTAGAGTCAACTAATCTAGATTACATGGTAATATACCGAACACCCATGGCAGTTTGGTGTTGGTCATGTTTTGCCCTCAGGAGAGGTTTAGTCAACGGATCCGCCACATTCAGATTTGTGTGTACTTTGCAAATCTTTATGTCACCATCTTGTACATGCTCTCGAATAGCATGAAAATGTAGCTTGATATGCTTCAGCTTCTTGTGTGACCTTGGTTCTTGCGCATTGGCTATGGCACCCATGTTATCACAGTAGATTGACATTGGGTCCAGCGCACTAGGAACCACACCGAGCTCTGTAATGAACTCTTTCATCCATATTGCTTCTTGTGAAGCCTCCGAAGCAGCCATGTATTCCGATTCAGTTGAAGATCTCGCCACAACGCTTTGCTTTGCACTCCTCCAGCTAACTGCCGCACCATTCAAAGTAAATACGTATCCAGATTATGATTTAGAATCATACCGATCGGTGTTCCAACTAGCATCGGTGTAACCATTAACAGCGAGCTGTTCATCACCTCCATAAGAAAGAACCATATCCTTAGTTCTTCTCAAGTACTTAAGGATGGTTTTGACCGCTGTCCAATGATCCACTCCTGGATCACTTTGATATCTGCTAGTTAAACAAACATCATATGCAATGTCGGGTCTAGTACATAGCATGGCATACATTAGAGATCCTATGGCTGAGACATAAGGAGTCTTACTCATCCTTTCTCTATCTTCTGCCGTTACTGGACTTTGAGTTTTACTCAACGTCGTATTGGGCAACATGGGCAAGAACCCTTTCTTGCTATCTTCCATTCCAAACCTCTTTAGAACTTTGTCCAAATATGTACTTTGTGACAATGATATTAGGCGTCTCGATCTATCTCTATAAATCTTTATGCCTAATATATAAGCTGCTTCGCCAAGATCCTTCATTGAAAAACTATTATTCAAATATTCCATGACACTATTAAGAAGGTCTACATCATTCCCAATCAACAATATGTCATCTACATATAGTATTAAGAATGCTACAGAGCTCCCACTCACTTTCTTGTAAATACAAGCTTCTCCATAAGTTTGTATAAAACCAAAACTTTTGATTACCTTATCAAAACGTTGATTCCAACTTCGGGATGCTTGCTTCAATCCATAGATGGACCGTTGAAGTTTGCATACCTTGTTAGCATCTCTAGGATCGACAAAACCTTTGGGTTGCATCATATACAACTCTTCATCAATGTCTCCATTGAGGAATGTTGTTTTGACATCCATCTGCCATATCTCATAATCATAATATGCAGCGATTGCTAACATAATCCTCACAGACTTTAGCTTCGCTACAGGTGAGAAAGTCTCATCGTAGTCAACTCCTTGAATTTGTCGAAACCCTTTTGCGACAAGTCGAGCTTTATAGACAGTAACATTACCATCAGCATATGTTTTCTTCTTAAAAATCCATTTGTTCTCGACAGCCTTCCGGCCATCTGGTAAGTCCACCAAAGTCCATACTTGGTTTTCGTACATGGATCCAATCTCGGATTTCATAGCTTCTTCCCATTTATTGGAATCTGGGCTCATCATTGCTTCCTCATATGTCGCAGGGTCATCGGTGTTATCCACCAACATGACACTCATAACGGGATCATACCAATCAGGAGTGGTACGAGTTCTCGTTGACCTGCGAGGCTCTGTAGCAACTCCAACCGAAGTTTCATGATCATCATCATTAGCTTCCTCTCTTATTGGTGCAGGCACCACAGGAACTTCTTCCGGTGCTGTGCTACTCGCAAGTTCGAGAGAAGGTTCGACAACCTCGTCGAGTTCTACTTTCCTTCCAGTCACTTCTTTCGAGAGAAATTCCTTCTCTAGAAAGGATCCATTCTTGGAAACGAAGATTTTGCCCTCGGATCTATGATAGAAGGTATACCCAATAGTTTCCTTTGGGTATCCTATGAAGACGCATTTTTCCGCTTTGGGTTCAAGCTTGTCCGGCTGTAACTTCTTTACATAGGCTTCGCAACCCCAAACTTTAAGGAACGACAATTTAGGTTTCTTCCCAAACCATAATTCATACGGTGTCGTTTCAACGGATTTAGATGGTGCCCTATTTAAAGTGAATGCGGCTGTTTCTAATGCATAACCCCAAAATGATAGCGGTAAATCTGTAAGTGACATCATAGAACGAACCATATCTAAGAGAGTTCGATTACGACGTTCGGACACACCATTACGCTGTGGTGTTCCCGGCGGTGTCAATTGTGAAAGTATTCCGCATTTCTTCAAATGCTCGCCAAACTCATAACTTAGATATTCACCTCCACGATCAGAACGTAGAAATTTAATCTTCTTGTTACGTTGATTCTCAACCTCACTTTGAAATTCCTTAAACTTCTCGAAAGTTTCGGACTTATGTTTCATGAAATAGATATACCCATATCTACTCAAGTCATCCGTGAAGGTAAGAACATAAAGATAACCACCGCGCGATGCTACACTCATTGGACCACACACATCGGTATATATGATTTCCAATAAGTCTGTAGCTCGCTCCATCATACCAGAAAATGGAGTCTTAGTCATTTTACCCATCAGACATGCTTCGCATCTCTCAAGTGATTCGAAATCAAGTGATTCAAGAAGTCCATCGGAATGGAGTTTCTTCATACGCTTCACTCCAATGTGACCAAGACGCAGTGCCACATATAGGTCGAGTTATCGCTCGATTTCAAACGTTTAGCTTCAATGTTATTAATATGTGTATTTCCACTATCGAGATTCAATAAGAATAGACCATCTATCAAAGGTGCATGTGCATAAAACATATTACTCATATAAATCGAACAACCATTATTCTCGGACTTAAACAAGTAACCATCTCGCAATAAACAAGATCCCGATATAATGTTCATGCTTAACGCAGGCACCAAATAATAATTATTTAAGTATAAAACTAATCCCGATGGTAGATGAAGAGGTAGCGTGCCGACCGCGATCACATCAACCTTTGATCCGTTTCCCACGCGCATCGTCACCTTGTTCTTCGCTAGCTTCCGTTTATTCTGCAGCACCTGTTTCGAGTTACAGATATGAGCAACCGAACCAGTATCAAATACCCATGCACTACTATGAGTACTAGTGAGATACACATCAATAACATGTATATCGGATATACCTTTCTTCTTGATGTTGCCGTTCTTCAAATCCGCCAAGTACTTTGGGCAATTCCGCTTCCAGTGACCTTCTCCCTTGCAATAAAAGCACTTAGTATCAGGCTTAGGTCCAGCCTTGGTCTTCTTCGTCGGTGCGGTAACTTTCTTACCACCCTTCTTGAAGTGTCCCTTTTTCTTAGACTTGCCTTTCTTGAATTTGGTGGTCTTATGGACCATCAACACTTGGTGCTCTTTCTTGATCTCCACTTCTGCAGATTTTAACATGGCGAAGAGTTCTGGCAACTGCTTGTTCATGTTTTGCATATTGTAGTTCATCACAAAGTTCTTGTAACTTGGTGGCAGTGATTGGAGGACACGATAAATCCCCAAAGCATTAGGAATCACTATACCCAAGCTTTGAAGTTTGTTTGCGTGCCCAGACATCTTAAGCACATGCTCACTGACGGAGCTGCCCTCTTCCATCTTGCAGTTAAAGAACTTTTCAGAAGCCTCATAGCTCTCAATTGCCGCGTGAGTCTCAAAGATCAATTTGAGATCACGGACAATATCATGTGGGTCTGAATTCTCAAACCTTTTCTGAAGCTCCGATTCTAAACCATACAAGATAGCACACTGAACTGTGGAGTACTGAGTCTTCCGAGCAAGGTAAACATTCTTTACTTCATCGGTAGCAGTAGCTGCAGGTGGGTCACCCAGCGGTGCATCCAGCACATAGGTCAAATTACCAGCAGTGAGGAAAATCCTCAAATTGCGGAACCAATCCGTGAAGTTGCTTCCATTGTTTTTCAACTTTTCTTTCTCTAGGAACGCATTAAAATTGATGGTAGGGGCCGCCATTGATCTACAACATATTTGCAATAGTTTAGACTAAGTTTATGACAAACTGAGTTCTAATTAATAGTTAAATTAATCTAGGTGAACTCCCACTTAAAACAATATTCCTCACATTGTTTTAGTGATCACACGAACCAAATCCACCACATCAACACCGATCATCACGAGAGTCGATGTAGCTTCAATGGCGAACAATCGACATGTTCATCATATCTTACTATATGATTCATGCTTTACCTTTCGGTGATCCGTGTTCCGAGACCATGTCTGTACATGCTAGGCTCGTCAAGATCAAACTTTAGCTTCCGCATGAGCAAATCTGGCTTGTTCACGTCGTATACACTTGCGGAATCTAACACACCCGATCATCACGTGGTGCTTCGAAACAACAAGCTTTAGCAACGGTGCTTACTAAGGGTGAACACTTTAGAACTTGATATTCATGTGCATGAGGGATCATCTTATAATTCTACCATCGTTAACTAAGCAATACAAGATGCATAAAGGATTAACATCACATGCAATTCATAATATGTGATATGATATGGCCTTTCTTCTTTGTGCCTCCGATCTCCATCTTCAAGCACGAACATGACCTCCATCATCACCGGCATTGCATCAAGGTCAATGATGCCGCTCCATGGTTGTCGTCCACCAGCTTGAACTATTACAACTACTTTGAATAGACACGCGGGTCTTAACAGAAATTAAAGACAACCATATGGCTCCTGCCGGTTGCCAACTTACAGTAATGAACATTGCATACATCAAATATAATCACAATCATGGCCATATCACATCACAGCACACCCCTGCAAAACAAAGTTAGACGCCTATACTTTCTTTGCATGTTTTACGTGGTTTGGGGCTTTCAATAAGTGTCGTTCTAACTTACGAACAAGAACCACAACATTGATACTAGTATTGTCAATCACCCGTTGTAAATTGAATCTTAACTATGTTGGGAGAAACAGGCACCCGCAAAGCCACTTATGCAATACAAGTTGCATGTCAAGCGTGGAGCAAGTCTCATGAACGATGTCACGTAAGGTTAGCCCGGGCCGCTTCATCCCACCATCCCGCAAGATTCAAAGTACACAAGAAGCAATCGACAACAAAAAGCATCAACGCCCATAATGACCATTGTGTTCTACTCGTGCAACAGATCTACATATAGACACGGCTCTGATACCACTGTAGGGGTTCGTAGCATGGAAAACAAAAAATTTCTACCGCATACAAACAAATAAGCCAAGATCTATCTACTAGATTGTAGCAAAGAGTCGATGGAATAACTCACCCTCGAAGATTCCAAAGTGTTTAACGAGAGCGGATTCTCGTGGGTGATGTAGTCGTACTCTTGCCGATCTCAAGATCGCATAGATGATCCTTCCGGTGATGCGTTCCGGCAGCGCTTCCGCAGTCGGTCACACGTTCGGTACTCGATGAAGACCTTCCTCTCCCTTGTTCCAGCAGGCAGCGGAGGTTGTAGCACTCTCCTCGCGATTCCGGTAGCACAACGGCGTGGTACCGGAAGTAGAGGGGAGATCTCGCAGGGCTTCGCCTTAAGCCGGAACGAGTATGGTGGACTATGAGAGAGAGCCTCGGAGATCTAGGGTTTAGACGCACCAAGGAGAATCAAGTCCGGCGGCTAGGGTTTGCCTAGGCGGCGGCGACTTGCCCTAGGCGGCGGCAGCAGGAGGTGGCGGCGCCGGCGGCTAGGATTAGGGTTTGCGGGGCGTGGTGTTGTGTGTTTGGAGGGGCAGCCATGCCCCTCCTTATATAGGTGGAGGGGGCGCGCCAAGGGGAGGGGAGTCCCTCCCCAACTCGGTCTCCAAGTGGGCCGGCGGTGGAGGGAGGGAACTCCTCCCCAAGTAGGTTTCCTACTCTCCCTCCACCTCACAAAATGGCCGTTTGACTTTTCAAATTGGCGTTTGACTTTTCAAACTAGGATTTGATTAAACCCTTTATTTTGTTTAGCGATGACACCTAATACATGATGCAATCATTCCAACTTGTTATGACACATTCATGTACCCTTCCCCTCCGGAGTGCCGGACATTCCGGAACCTTCTAGAACATTCCCGATGAAAACACCGGAACCATTCTCCAACCCCGAAACAGGACTTTCCTTATATGAATCTTATTCTCCGGACCATTCCGGATCTCCTCGTGATATCCCGAATCCCATCCGAGACTCCGAACAACATTCGGTCTCTTACTCATTATTCCATAACTACTTAAACAACGTTGAATCCTTAAGTGTGTCTCCCTACGGTTCGTGAATTATGCGGACATGATCGAGACACTTCTCCGAACAATAACCAATAGAGGAATCTAGAAATTCATATGGCTCCCACATATTTCTACGATTACTTTGCGATCGAATGAACCACTTACATACGATACCGATTTCCCTTTGTCTCACGATAGTTTACTTATCCGAGGTTATGATCGTCGGTATCTCTGCATACCTAGTTCAACCTCGTTACCGATAAGTACTCTTTTCTTGTTCCCGTGATATGTGATCCCTTGTGAGCTAGTCACATGCTTGCAAGCCAATTGGATGACATTCCACCGAGAGGGCCCAGAGTATATCTATCCGTCATATGGATGGACAAATCCCACTCTTGATCCATGTGTCTCAACCAATACTTTCCGAACACTCAATGCCACCTTTATAGCCACCCAGTTATGGTGTGGTGTTTGATGTCATCAAAGCATCCTTCCGATGAAGGTGATATGCATGATCTCATGGTCGAAGGAATTAGGTTACTATGTATCAGAAAGCATATAGCAATTGAACTATTAAAATGACTTGATCTTTATGCTACGCTTATCTATAGGAGTATGTCCATCATACCATTCTCCTAACGATATGATCTTGTTGTTAATAACATCTCAATGTTCATGATAGGGAAACCACAATCATTTATTAACCAACAAGCTAGTATTATGAAGAGGCTTTACTAGGGACTTCAATTTAAGTTTACAAATCATACAAGTATTAATGTTTCCTTGTTAATACTATTATAGCATGAATGTAAACATTTATCATAAACACAAAGATATAATAATAACTATATTTATTATTGCCTCTAGGGCATATCTCCAACATTGACACATGCATACAAAGGCATGAAAAATAGTTGAGGCTGCAGGTGGGCCCCTTAGATACGTAGCCTCACATGTCGGTGGATTTGGGCTGGTCTGCTACGGTCCGGTCGGTTTTCAGTTGTACATACACATGCGCTGACACATACATACACATGCGCTGACACATACATACAAAGGCATGAAAAATCAGTTATGTATCCCGCTGAGGCTGCAGGTGGCCCCTTGGATTCTTAGCCCCACATGTCAGTGACTTTGGGCTGTTCTGCTACGGGTCCAGTTTACACACATACGAACAAAGATTTCGGTTGTCGTACTGCGCTTGTTACGCCACGCGTTTGACCAACAGTTCGCCCGGGGGAAGCGATGGAATGGCGCGTTCCTGCCCGCTCGCGGCAGCACCTGGGCCCCTTCTCTGGCTGGTCCACGTTGTCGGCGGCGTCTGCAGGATTGGCGTGGGTTTTTCTCGGCGTTAGAAGAAGAGCGTACGGAGTGGCGGGGCCAGGTGCCGTGTGTGGGAGGAAGATCGGTAGGGAGTGGCGGGGCCGGGTACCGCGTGTGGGAGGACTCGCGCGCGGTGTGGGTTCAGGTCGATTGGGAGTGGTCGTACCCGCCTGCTGCTGCTCGAGGGCCTGTTGCCTGGCGGGGCCGCGCGGTCAGTGTATGCCGTGAGGGCTCATGGGTTGGTACGCGCGTGGATGGAGCCATCGGGGTGAGGGGAGGGTTGGGGTTTTCGCGTCTGCCCGCCTTGAATTCCGGCGGCTGCATCGCGCTGGCGTCTCCCCGTTTGCCCGCGGGGTCTGCTGTGCGAGGAGAGGTTGCATAAGACGCTGCGCACCCCCCCTTTCCACCCCCGCCCGTCCCATTGTTCCTCGGCTCCTCCGCTTCTCCCTTGCCCATCTCGCGTGTGTCGCCTCCCTAGATCCGCCGTCCCTCCCAATTTCGCCGCCGTGTTTCCCCATGGAGCTCCTCTGGCGTGGGTTTGGTTAAGGTAGGCCCTTGTTTTAGTGGAGGGGATCGGTAATTTTGGCTTCCCTTTTGCTTCTTCCTTTCCTGTGATAAGGATTCTTCTCATTTTGGTCGTTTTCCCTTGCAGGTCCAGGTTTCTTGGAGATAGGTTGTCGTGTGAGGCGCGGCTGCTTGTCTGCGTCTGGTGTCCGGTTGTTTTCGTGGGTGAGTGTCTCTTTAGATTCCTTGGCCTTCTCTTCCCTTTTTCTCCTTCCTTTTGTCTGACCAGATGCCTTCTCCTTTTGGTCGTTTCTTGTTTGCAGGTCGCTGCTTGGGTCGCGTCTGCCTGTCTTCGTCTGTTGTCCGGTTGTTTTCGTGGTGACTGAATCTTGTCTTCTATCTTGCTCTGTTTTCGTGCTGTGTTGGATCCTGTTTTGTAGATGGTCCTTTAGTTGGTAGATGCAAGGCCAGCCATGTCATGGCGTGTTTTTTTGGTTTTAGGCAGTTGTTACGTAGATTGGTTTGGTGTGGTCAGAGATTGTCCCGTAGTGGTTTAATTGCTACTTTAGGTTTGGATCCGGTTAGTCCATGCTGAACTAAGTAAGCAATAAGATACCATGAACAAAGCGATTTTTTTCCCTGGCCAGTGAAGTAAACATGAAGAAACATGAGATTTTTAGTAGGAAAAAGATGAACTAAGTAAGCAAGAAGATACCGTGAACGAAGTGGAAAAAAATCCTGACCAGTGAAGTGGACATGAAGAAACATGAGATTAGTAGAAAAAAAGATAAGCAAAACCCTGATTTACGAAAGTTTGGTGATGCTTATTCTCGCCGTAGACCATCCACCAATGAGCTGATCATTATTGTTTGCCTATGTCGATTTGCAAGGTTTTAGATCATTGGCATTAAACTCTCCTGGGTGTTTCTATCTTATAATATAATGTTTTCGTGCGTTATTATCTGAGGGAGCTTGCGTGGAGATTCAGTATCTCTTTTTCTTTACATGTATTGCAGCATCCTAAAAGATTATTCATGGGGCTTTTCTCCCTGTTCACCAACATCAGGCATTAAGATTCAAATTAGCAGCGATCTCTGAGCATTGCATTTGCGTGCGCACTGTCAAATCTTAAATGTCTAGGAAATATCCCTAAGGACTGTAGTAGTAATAAATTACGTCTGTACTTGATTTTATTTTTGGTAGAAGATTTACTGCCATGAGGTAATGCTCACTTTTGATTATCCCTAAGGACTGTTGTGCTTTGAGCTACCTTATCTGGTGCTCCAAATTACATGAACAAATGCAGCATTTCTTTAATGAAAGAGAAAGAGATAACCATGCTTTGGTTGTTATATTCATGCATATTTTTCACTTTCTTTTACACAAATTTTCATTCATAAAGTGGACTGCTGTCTCACATTGCATAAAATTCTTGGATTTGAGCTAACAAACATTTTTGTCATCTCCACTTAAATGCAGATGTTAAAGCATTAAAATCCTGTGAGTCGAGCAGAAATAAAAATGAAAGAACGTGAAATATTTTCATGCCCCTTCATATCAGGTACATAACACTATATTTGTTTGGTTAAAGCTTATGAACCAACTACTACACTTTATTTCAGATATTATGCTATTGCTTTTGCAGTTGGACCTGAAACTGTGTGTACCTTTCACCGGTGTGCATTACTGAAGCCTTCTCATATATTCACGATGAAGTCAAAACCACAACGTGTGAGAGTTCTCAGTTGTTGATGGAGAAGATTTGTAACATCACAATACAGTTTAGTTTCGACCATAAAGGCATAGATGTTAACTTGATAAATTTTCTTTTATTAGCAATTCCAGATTGAATGTTTCACTCAACATTTGCAATTTCTTCAAACGTTGATAAATTGGTGCATTGGTATTATTGCTGCACAACTGGCACAGGCTCTTTTACCTGTCTGGTTTTACTTGGTTGTGTGGCTTATTTGCCCGGTACAGCTTAATCACAATGATATTATGGTTGGGCACCAAGGGAAACAGCATTGAGCCACATCTTTGAGATGTCTTTATAAACATATTGCTTCTCACTATTAATTCACACATTGGAAAACTAAGAATTAGACGTAACAGTTTACTGCCAAAATAGCAACAACCATCAGCACTTGGAGCTTTACATTATTGACAGAAGTACTGAGTTCTGACATTTCATGAAAAGGTAGTCAGTAGTTGTTGTGCGGGTTTTTATGTCCATTTCTCATATCGATGCTCATCTGCTCACAGTCAACTAGCCTATTCGGAGGCCGGAACAAACTTGAGTGAGATACTGTTGACGCAGTGCCGCTCATCGGTCGGTGTGTTGAACCCCTCCCCTTTGAACACATGCCCCAGATGTCCTCCGCAAGCAGCACATGTGATCTCAATTCGCCTCCCATCAGGATCCGCCTAGTAGCAAATGAAGAGAATATCACCTCCGTTAGGACCAGGGCATGGAATGTACAGAAGAAATGAAAGGGAAATAACTGTATCTGGTCCTAGCCAAATCATGGGAAATGGATGAGAGAACCGTACAGTCCGTGCTATGGCTCCAGGAAATCCTTCATAGAATGCTGGCCAACCACACCCTGAGTTGAACTTTGTAGATGATTTGTACAGGGGGGTTCCACAGCCAGCACATCCGTAAATACCCTCGTCGAAGAACTTGTCATACTCACCTGTTCCAGGATACCTAAAACAAATGTGATGGAAAGAAAACGTATCACGGTTATGTTGTTTTTAGTTTGACAGACTAACCCATATGTAGATTCCATGTACCTAAATGTTTCTTTTCGAAACAGAACCAGAAATCAGTAAAACAAATCCAAAACAGAACCACAGACCAGTAAATACGACAATACAAATGCTGGTAATGGATGTAAGATAAGAACTAGACAGAGTCAGCTCACATGTCATTCCTTGATCAAACAACTTTGCTTATGTATGTATTAGGTTGAATTGCGGCTTCCATAACAATCAGCTGACCAGCAAAAAAAAATGCAAAGTAACCCTTTATTTGCCATGAAGCACCTATCGATCTTTCTCAAGTTTCGTATTCTAGATTAGTAGATATTCTGATAGTTGAACTAATGAACCTGTTCGCGTTTCAAGGACAAGTAAAATTTCTCTTGCTATACTTGCCCTTATGGACAATCCATATAACAAGATAACAGATGTGTTAAGAAAAGTATAATACACACTAACAAAATCTGGCTGCAGACATGCTGCTACTGTAGAACTAAATTTTAGTACAATACAGTGTTTTCTAGTTTTTACTGAGATCTTGCAAGTAAACTAATTAAGGCCAAGTCAGTTCTTGTTGGGTAACATTTTCTTCCTCCAGGTTTATTTTTGCCAAGACAACTTTTTACTTGCTATTATGGATTCATACAATTATTTGTGTCTGGCACAACTTTGTAGAAAAGAAAATTCTAATTCATCCTCATATCGATTGTTGGAATATGGTTAGAAGCACAAACAGTTAATTATGGCAGCGTATTGTCTCTTACAATCTAACCGCGAGGTGCTACCCTGAGAGGAATAAAACGAGCCTCATGAGATTGTAACAGACACTACGCTGCCATGATTAACTTCACTGTAGCAACTCTTACACTCCCATGTTAGGTGGTTGTGCCCGATGTCAAGTTGGTTGGTATAATGTGCTAGTAACTGACTAACAAGAACATGTGCAATAGCAAGGTACATACTGAAGAGGGCCTCTAGATTCTAGAGACCAATCTAGCAGTCATGTCAACAAGAAAATGTAGTACGTGACTTAATCTAGTGAAAGAACATCAGTATGTGTTGAAATTCTATGCAATAGCAAGATACAATATTCATGGCGGTGACTGAGAAGGTGTGCATTGCAACACATACCGGTGGCTCACAAAATCGTTCAAGCCATCCAGTATGTCTGTTAATGAAACATAACTGCCAGATTGCTGTGTCAAGATTCTTAACACACTAATCTGGCAGTCATGTTTCGTTAACAAACACATACTGCAATGACTTGAGCAATCTTGTGAGCCATCAGCATGTGTTGCAATGCTACACAAAATAAGAACATGTCAAACTTCTACCAGATAAAGGGAGGATTGTTCTCTTGATTCTTGCTCTCATAACCAGTTCAGAAGTTTTTTCAAACCAGCCAACTTTTGTGACATGTCGAATCAGCGATGCATTGCAACTAGGACTTGCGGTGGTGTGCACGCCAATGCCAATACTGGTGCAACCCAGGTAAGTTAGACATGTTCAAGCACGATCGGACATGGTATAACCATTTGCACTTGCTGAACACACTAACGAACTGACCTGTAAACAAATTTATAAAAGGAAAATGGAGCCTTATTTGTTCATGAGAGCAGATAGCTATGATTCCATCATTTTCTTTATATGGTCAAAGTGCTTGACTATCAAAGCGCTGAAGAGCAGAGCACCCACATAATTGGTTCCAGGAGGGAAAACAGAGATCAATGATGTAGTGTGGTTACTCGGTGCCCTTGCGGCGGAGGATGCGGAACTGCTCCGGCGTGAGGATGGCCTCCCACTCCTCCTCCGACTTCTGCACGGGCCCCGGCGTCGGCGCCGACGAAGACATCGCCACCACGGCGCCCAGCGACCGCCGTCCCACCGTCCTGCTGCTGCGGCACCGCCCGGCGGCAGGTCCGGCGGCCGGGCAGTACGCCCGCGAGCACGAGAGGGAGGCGGGCCGAGGGGACGACGCGGCGGCGGAAGAGGGGGCGAGGAGGAGGGACGAGAGCGCGGAGAGGGGCCGCGTGGCGGGGTGGGGGTGGAGGGACGCCATCCTCAGCTTCAGCAGATGCTGGACGCCCATCTCCTTTCTCCTTTCGGGCAGCTGAAGCGCAAGGGCTCCTTTCGTTTTCTGACTGTGATTGCCGATAAGGTTCTGTGGACTTGTGTCTTGTGTGCTCTGCCGCTCGAACCTACCCTGAAGGCAAGAAATTCACATAGAACGGGCCAGCTCTGTTCTGGTGACAGGATTTTCTCCAGATTCCGACTACCGCCTACTGGAATTGAAATGTCTCCAGCAAATTTCTTGCGTTTCAGAGAGGATGGCAAGACACCACACCAGGTACCCGATCAAATCAGACAGACTGCCTAGTGACCACTACCGGGGGTTTTCTCCTCTCCAGCAATTCTGAAGGTCTGCAACTCTGTTGCTCAACTTGAGACAAGCTTTTTAAATCCTGAGACCGATTATAAACTGCGCTTTGAAAGCCATACATTTGCGATATCAATTCTCGCGGAATGTAGTCGTATCCTGATGCCAACATGTCTCTCCATACATATCGTAATCCAGTAAAATGAACTCAATCATGAAGGAATGATACATATTCTATGGAAATGACAAGGTGACCAGAATGAAATTTAGATTGGAAGATCAACAAGTGGCACAAGAGGAGGATCATATCTGGTGGAGTTCTGAAGGAAAAGGCAGGTACAATGCGACAATTTTATCATTTCCTGCTCAAGCGTTTGCAAATGCACTGGGCAAAGAATATACGTATGTCATAATGCAGTTTCATATTCAAGAACATGCAAACTGACTATGTACATGATATATATTCATATTTTATCATATCTATGTACAGACATAAGAAACATATTTACTTTTGTATTCTAAAAGAAAGAAACATAGTTACTTTATATCGGTAACAAAGACCTCTTCATCATCACAATGTTAAACAGGCAGTGTTTAAGAACATCTGAATATATTGGATCTCTAAAGCTACAATCTGATTATATCCAGCATATGGTTTATCAAGCACATCCTTCAAAAATGACAATCTAGTGGCTACAGCATCATATACAACATGGCTTCAAGCCGAAGGCATAAATGCATGTTTGTCAGCTAACAGTTGATACTTGATACTAGGAAGTAGGAAGCGAATTATTCAATGTACTCATCGTCGGTGTCATCGTAATCGCTATACTCATCCACATCTTCCTCATCCTCATCTTGTACTTGCCCTGCTAATCTATTTGTGTCAAAGGAATTGTCATCTTCCATTTCCTCAACTCCGATTGTATCATACTTCATGCGATCATCAAATTTTGCATCAGAGCAGTTAAGAAGCCATGCAAGAGAGCATGTGAAACCCTTCTTGGCCACAATCTCATGCCGATATCTTATGGTCGATTCAAGGGCATATGTAAAGAATGCAGGGAACTCAACCAGCTCCTCCAAATCCCTGTCCATTTCATTCTTGAAGTACTCGAAGTTCATCCTCATTATGTCCATGTTCAGTGCGAGCAACTGGGGGCACGCCACGACCATCTTGCAAACCTGAGACAGCAAGAATCCACAGCCTGTGAGGAAGTTAACGTGCTTTAGGACCGCAGCTCGCCCAAGGCTAATGGCTTGTGGCATCCTCTCGATCACTCTTCCAAAGTCATCACGGCTGACCAAAATGCTCGACTCGAACAAGCTCTGCTGCTCAACAAGCTTCTCTCTCAGCTCGATTCCAAGAACATCAGGGTATTCTATCACAATGGATGCCACCGTCTCCTTCCTGACCCCAAACTCTATAAGCGCCTCGATGTTAGGCTTCACCCTTTCCTCCAACCCAAACCCAAGGATGTAGGGCTTCTTCTCGATAATCCTCGCGACAGCCAGCCTCTGCAGGCCAATGCCCTCAAGGTGTTCGACGAAAGGTTTAATGATCTTCCCCACCCGCATGCCCAGCACCTCAGGGAAACGGGTGATGACGCCGCCGACCTGCCGCCTGGAGACGCCGATGCCGACGAGGTAGGCGACGGATGTGCTCATGGTGCCCTCGAGCTTGAAGCCGAGGAGCTCCGGGTAGCGCTCCAGCACGCGGGGCACGTCGCCTGGCCTGACGTCCATCCCCTGGAGGTACTTGACGACGGGCGCGAGGTCGACGACGATGCTGGCGTGGAGCACCTGCGGGTAGCGGCGGAGCAGGTGCGGGAGCTCGTCGCGGCGGACGCCGATCTTGCCGAGGTAGTCGAGGACGGGTACCATGTTCTTGCGGACGCTGCAGCCGAGCGCGAGCGGGTAGGCGGCTAGGTCCACGGACTCGAGGCCGAGGGAGCGGAGGAACTCGACGCGCTCCCGCATGACGTCGACGGTGACGGGGAGCTCGAGGCCGGCGAGCTCGCCCGGGTCGACGCCGATGGAGACGAGGAAGGCGTCGACGTCGGCGCGGCGGGCGGCGCGGTCGCGCTCCATGGTGAGGAGGCTGGGGCGGGCGTAGAGGGAGGAGGACTGGGACTGGCGCGGGCGGGCCGGGCCTGGGGAGCGGCGGCCCGGGCGAGGACGGGAGGAGGTGGAGGCGGAGGAGGGGGAGGAGTAGGAGGCACGGAGGCAGAGGAGCTTGCGGAGGTTGGGGGAGGGGAGGGGCGGCTTGGGGTGGGCGGAGAAGAGGAAGAGGGACTTCATCATTTTTTGGTAGGGGTGGGAACTGGGAAGCGAGGAGAGGTTTGGGTTCGGGGGCGATGAGATGAAGTTCGGGGTAGGGGAGGAAGGGGAAACAGAGCCGACTGTCGAGCGGACAAACCTGGCCATGGCCATCGGGACGTGCCTGGACGGGCCGGCCCGCGGCACGCCAAAAATGCCCGGCCCGAGCACGGTCCGTTTAGCAGTAGCCATACGATATTTTAGATAAACATGTAAACCACAGACCTCTCGGTCTCCCGCGCCACACTCTACCACGAAACCAATCAAATCTAACTGCTATGGTTTAGGTTAGGACGTTTTTAAGGGCAAATTTCAACGAGCCTGCAGAAAAAGGCCATGGCCCAGCGTGCTCGACGTGCCGCGGACCGGCCCGTTTAGCTTAGGTGCCGGGCTCGGGCCGCCAGGCGGGGCACGTAGCACGGCACGTGGCTTGGCGGGCCACGACGGGCCGTGCCGCGTGCCGGCCCGTTTGGCACGTACCGAGCCTGGGCCGGCCCGTTGGCCAGATTTGCGAGCGGGTCTAACCCGTCCTGGGCCGCTGGGTACAAACCTGCCAACGGTCCGGCCCGGCACGGCCCAAGCATGGCACGCCTTAAACGGACCTGGCCTGACACGGCCCGTCGTGGCCCGCCTAGCTCACGTGTCGGGCTAGCACGGGGCTTGAGGCCTGGGCACGACACGGAGGTCTAACGGGCCGGTCCGTGGCACGTGAGACACGCGGTCTGATAGTGTTTTTCGCTGACCTGTATAATTAATTTTAATATATTATCGAATATGTATTATATCAGCTATTCTCAGGTGATTTGGAGGTTAAGGGGAGCGCGGGGTAGCATGAGGTCCCTAGTTCGACTTCCATCTACCTCCTGTTTGTATCTATATTTCGAAAATTTTAAAAACAAATGCTTAACGGGCCATGCTGGACCGACTCGTGTGCCTGAGACCACGGCTCAGTGCCGGGCTTTTTTTATAGGCCCACGCGCCGGCACGCTAAAGGACGGCTCGTTGGCCAGGTTTGGCTGGGTATGCTATAACAGCGAGTTAAATTCATGGTTAGTCATTGTATTTGCTTAGCAAGTTTAATACGATATTTGTACAATAGGAATATGAGTTTACGGTGATTAAATTTGTGCGAGAGCTTCACACGCCGTCGCCGCGCGATATGGCGCAGTGTATCGAGCGACGTGGCGGTTAGAGGGTCCCACTGACAGGCTCACGCGAGCATTGATGGTTTAGGAAGCGACAAAGTAAATAGCCCATCGGCCCCTAGACAACTCCAAAATGATGAAACAACCCACGTGCTTGAGACCGCGACACGGGCCAGGCCAGGCCGGTGTCGGGCTTTTTTGCGGGCCCACGTGTCGGCACGCTAAAGGACGGCTCGTTGGCCAGGTTTTATTGGGTACGCTATAACAACGAGTTAAATTCATGGTTAGTCATTGTACTTGCTTAGCAAGTTTAATACTGTAACTGTACAATAGGAATATGAGTTTACGGTGATTGAATTTGTGCGAGAGCTTCACACGCGGTCGCCGCGCGATATGACGCAGTGTATCCAGCGACGTGGCGGTTAGAGGGTCCCACTGGCAATCTCACGCGAGCATTGATGGTTTAGGAAGCAACAAAGTAAATAGCCCATAGGCCCCTGGACAACTCCAAAATGATGAAATAGCCCATCTACCCTCCTCTACTGCGGAGCTCTCGAGGTGAAGGGAACTACTGTTGGTAGTGGGAGTGGGAACGGCGCGAGGCCACTGTGAAGGGGGACTGAGCTCGGCGGCGATCGAGGTTGTTGTGGTTTTCTTTGTTGACAACGGCAGGGTGAGAGGCGGTGCCGCACAGATGTTACGGCGAGGAGCCGCGGCGATGTTTCTCGGCCGACGGTCGAAAGGCGCTTTCCCTCCTGTCTACGGTAATCTCTCAACGGCCGACATGGATTTTGAGAAGATTTTTGGTTAAGGATGTTAGGTTTTGGTGCTCTGACTATACTCTGTCTATGCTCTGTCTCTGTTGCGCGGTTTACATTCGATGAGGTTTTCATAGATAATTTTGGTGTGGTTGACGCTTAGGGTTTAAGAAAATGACATTTTTATGGTACAAAAATTGTTTACAGTGTTGGGGTTGAGGATGGCATGCCCATATTTTGGTCGGTAGGATGGTACAAATATGATGTGCCATGTTTATTGTTCATGCCCAAATTGAAGCTTGTAGTACGTAATTAAGTAGTTCATTGTTCACTTGTAGGAGAAATAAGTGCATACTTTTCATTAGAGATAAATCATGGTGGTTTTTTCATGGGCACTGGCAACAAATTGAAGTTATGTTGATGGCCACATCATCCATTATGATGAAGTTGCTACTCTAAGTTGGTCAGACGTGATGCTTGAAAGGATTATTGAAGAAATTGGCTATGAGATGGTAGGTAGAATGAAGATTCACTACTGCATTCCAATGCTCACACTTGCCAATAATGGTCTGAGGGAGCTATGCGATGACCATTCATTCATGGCTATGGTTAATTTTGTTGACATAGGCCATAATTTCTTCATTATATACTTGGATCATGATCAGAGCTTTAGTTTCAAAGCTTACGATGATGTAGTACAGTTTCCAATTGTTCCTTTGCCTGTTGTTAGTAGCCGTGTAAAGACAGGAATGAGCACCCAACCTGAATATCCAAGTGGAGAGACCTCTAGTACCAATTCAAGTTGTATATCCTACAAGTGCAAAGGAACATGATGAAGGACATGTTGCTGGTAGATTAAGGTCAAGGAAGAGGAATAGAGGCAATAGTGCAGCTGCAGATAATGAAGAAAGTGATGACAATGAAGAAGCAAGTGACTGGGAACACAATGATGCAATGTCTGATAGTGAGGATGCTGCAGATTCATACTTTGAGATATAGGGCTCTGATTTTTCTCTAAGTGAAGAGGATGCTGATCTAGATGGTGAGGAAGAGACACCTGACAAGGGCAGGAGAACCACTGTAAATAAGAGAAGGAAAATATCAACCATATGCAATGCTACAACTAATGAGAATTATCAAATTAAAGAGGAGGATTCTGATGAAGAGGATCTGTGGGGACCTGACTATGATTATTATGATACAGTGATGATGAAATTCAAAACATTCAGAGATGATGATTTGAATGATCCAAAATTTGCTACTGGTCAAGTGTGTGCTAATGTGGACTTTCTTAGGAAAGCAATCAGGCCATACAGTTGCATTCACATAAATGGTATAAAACTACCTATAAATGACAAGAAGAGTGTAAGGGCAGTGTGTGAGAAGAAGTGCAGTTGGTACCTATGGGCATTTGTTGACTCAAGAACAGAAGCATTCCAGATAAAGAGGTACATAGACGAGCACACTTGCAGAGGAAAGTGGAAGATTAGTGCTTTCGCAGCAAAATTCATTACATAGAAGTATTTGGAGAGCTTTAGAGTTGATCAACAAATGAGTCTTCAAAATTTCTCAAGAGTGGTTCATAAAGGGTGGAACATGACACCATCCAGGAGCAAGCTCCAGAGAGCCAAGAGGATTGCAATGACTGTGATATATGGAGATGAAGAACAACAGTACAAGATGCTCTGGGACTATGCTAATGAGATCAGGAGGAGTAATCCAGGCAGTACTTTCTATCTATCCCTTGATGAGAATGCAAGATTCAAGCAATGCTACATGAGTCTTGCAGCATGCAAGAGGGGGTTCCTATAAGGCTGCAGGCTAGTTATATTCATTGATGGATGCCACATGAAAACAAGGTATAGAGGATAGCTGCTCACAGTTGTTGGGATGGATCCTAGTGATTGCATTTTCCCTATTGCTATGGCTTCTATACAAGTGGAAGATACTGCTTCCTGGACATGGTTCCTAGAAACTCTGAAAGCTGATTTGGGGGTAATCAACACAACACCTTGGACCATCATGCCAGACAAACAAAAGGTAACTACTATTTGTAACTTGTTAATGCTGAAAGTCTATTTTTTCACCATTGTAGCAATCATTTCTTACACACTAGTTGCAGGGACTTATTAATGTTGTCAAAGTTGTGTTCCCAGATTCATAGCACGGGTTCTGTGTAAGACACGTGTGGCATAATTTTCAGAAACTATTCAAGGGATATGCACTAAAGAACCAGCTTTGGAAGATAGCTAGGAGCAACACAGTTACACTCTATGAGAAGAACATGGAACAGATGAAAGTGCTTAATTCAAATGCTCATGCCTAGTTGCAGAATTTGGATCCAAAAACATGGGTTAGAGCTTTCCAGAGTGACTTACCAAAATGTGATATTCTATTGAGCAACAACTGTGAGGTTTTCAACAAGTAAGTCGCTATCTCTATCTCTATGTACAAATATGCATCTAGCTTATTTTCATTTATGTTACATTCTTGGTAGGTACATCTTGGAACCTAGAGAGCTACCAGTGCTTTCAATGTTTGAAACAGTAAAGTGTCAACTTATGAGTAGGCACTACACCAAAAATAAAGAGAGAAGTACTTGGCATGGTCCTATATGTCCCAAAATAATGAAGAAGTTGTAGAAGAACATTGAGATTGCAAACCATGTGTTTGCAGAAGGGGCAAGGGATGGACTGTTCAAAGCGGGAGAACTTGTGTCTTATCAACATGTTGACCATGTGGTAGACTTGAAGCACAAGACAAGCACTTGCATGAGGTGGCATAAGACTGGAATCCCCTGTTCACATGTTATATCATGTTTAAGGCATGATGACACTGATCATGTAAATATGGTTAACACTTGATAGTCATTAGAAATGCATGACAGGGCATATGGGAACATTGTTTACTCATGCAAGGACAAGAGTGAGTGGGAAAGGATGAATAGACCTCCAATACTACCACCTCTCTACCAAAAACATGTTGGCAGGCCTACAAAAAGCAGAAGGAAAGCACCATATGAGATAGATGCTAGAGGAGGAGGCAAGAAAATGACAAGGCATGGTGTCATAATGCATTGCACTTATTGTGGTTTCCCTGATCATAAAAGGGTAGGTTGCAAATGGTACAAAGCTAGCCTACCACCACCAAATACAGATAACCTCTTCCTAATACTATTGAACCACCTACACAGGTAGTTCATAATCCTAGCTTGTTCTGATTTTCTATGAATTTTGCATGGTGATGTGGTATATAACTTGGTGTGTTTGCATTTGTATCATAGGACCAGAACATAGATATTAACATTCCTCTTGGTGAGACCCATGAAGATCTGCCTGTGAACAACTTGATGGAGCAATCAACGGTACTTAAGTCGTATATATGTACACAATCCACTGGGATTGCTATTATCTTTGGAATGTGTAAGTTTATGCATGAGGAAGACTGCTAGGCTCTGCACCTGATACGTCGGAAACATATCTATAATTTTTGATGTTTCATGCTTGTTTAGTATCTACTTTGCTTTGCTTTGTTCATACTTTGAGGTGCTTTTCATATGTTTTCTTGTACTAACCTATTAACAAGTTGCCACAGTGCCTGCTGCATGTTTTCTGCTGTTTTTGGTTCCAAAAAAGCTAGTAAGGAAATATTCTCGGAATTGGACAGGACAAAATCCAAAGTCAATATTTCACCGAGGAGAACACGGAGTCCAGAGGAGATATGGAGGGGCGCCACAGGGTGGCCACACCCCCCAGGCGTGGCCTAGGGTGGTACTTCACCTAGGCAGGGTGTGGGCCCCCTGGCCGCCTCCCAGCCTCGCCTCTTCGCCTATAAGAAGCCCCCGATGTCGAAACCCTAAGTACCCGATCAAAATTCCACGAAATCGTCTATAGCCGCCGCCACCATCATCCCTAGATCGGGGGATCTGAAGCTCTTCCCGGCACCCTGCCAGAGGGGAGATAATCCCGGAGGTCTTCTTATTCATCATGCCAGCCTTCGGTATGAAGCGTGGGTAGTTCCACCTTGGACTACGGGTCCATGTAGTAGCTAGATGGTTGTATCTCCTCCTTGTTCTTTCATGTCTAGATCTTGTGAGCTCCGTTCATGATCAAGATATCATCTATTTGTAATCATGCATGTTGTGTTTGCGGGGATCTGATGGATATTGATATTACTATGTCAGATTAATTAATCATTTTGTCTTATTGATTCTATCATGTCTGTGTTGTTTGTGATATTGCATGCTCTCCGTTATTAGTAGCTATCTTGGCCAAGTAGTTGCTAAGGGGGTATTTATGCTCGATAGTGGGTTCATGCCTCTACTTAATCAAGGGAAGTGACAGAAATCTCTACGGTTGTAGATGTGTTGTTGCCACTAGGGAGAAAATAACGGTCTCTTGTTCATGGAACAAGTGGATTGTTTACCTTACACACTTTGCTTAAAGCAGTTGTCTGTTTCTTGCAACTTAATACTGGAGGGGGTTCGGATGATAACCCAAAGGTGGACTTTTAGTCATATATGCAGTTGGTTGGCGGCCTATGTATATTGTTGTATTTCCCAATCAAATCTCATAGGATCGTTATGTATAGTATTGTTGTTATGCCTTGCTCAGTCCTGTCAATTGCCCTGCTGTAATTTGTTTATCCAACATGCCATGTTTGTTTCTAAGGAGAACACCTCTAGTGAACTATGGACCCTGGTCCAATCTTTACCATTGATACATCTCCCACTGTTACTGTTTACTTGCTGCAAACCATCATCACCTTCCACACCCTACAGTTAATCTTTTGTTACAGCAACCAATGAGATTGACAATCTCACTGTTCATTGGGACAAAGTCTTGAGTTTGTGTTGTGCAGGTTTCCACGTTGCTTGCAACACCTTTGAGACGTTTCCTTCCTCCTACTGGTTCGATAACCTTGGTTTCTTACTAAGGGAAGACTTGCTGCTGTGCTGCATCACACCTTGCTCTTGGGGTTTCCCGACGAAGCGCTCCCACGTCAACACAGCGCCAACAAGTTTTCTGGCGCCGTTGCAGGGGAGGCTAAGGACGTCTTCACAAGAGGGGTCCTCCACAACCTTTCTCTTTACTTTGTTTTTAGTTTGCTTAGTTTCTTTTGCTTGGTTTTGTTTGCCTCTTTTTATCAAAAACTCAAAAAAGTTAGTTTAGTTTGGTTTGCTTTCTCCTATCAAAACCCCCCAAAAAAAGTTCCCACTCTAGTTGTCACCTTGCTCTTGCTCACCATGTTGTTGTAGGGGTTCGTAACATGGAAAACAAAAAATTTCTACCGCATGCACACAAACAAGCCAAGATCTATCTACTAGATTGTAGCAACGAGTCGATAGAAGCACTCACCCTCGAAGATTCCAAAGCGGTTAACAAGAGAAGATTCTCGTGGGTGATGTAGTCGTACACTTGCCGATCTGAAGATCACGTAGACGATCCTTCTGGCGCTGCGTTCCGGCAGCGCTTCTGCAGTCGGTCACATGTTCGGTACTCGATGAAGACCTTCCTCTCCCTTGTTCCAGCAGGCAGCGAAGGTTGTATTTCTCCCCTCGCGATTCCGGTAGCACGACGGCGTGGTGTCGGAAGTAGAGGGAAGATCCCGCAGGGCTTCGCCTAAGTCGGTGCGAGTTATGGTGGAATTAGGGTTTCCCAGTGATCTAGGGTTTAGAAGACCGGGAGGAGGAGGAGGTGTCGGCGGCGGCTAGGGCGGCGGCGATGGACCAGCGACGGCGGCTGGCGGCGGCGGCGAGGTGCTGGGAGGGCTAGGTCTTGTTCTTTGGGGCAGCCCACCCTCTCTATTTATGAGAGGGGCGGAAACCTTGGGAGGGGCGGGTTTGAATCCAAACCCAAACCCAAGTTGGATTGCGAGAAGGACTTGTTTCTTCTTCCACTAGGAAACCATTGTTCCAGTTTGACTTTCAATTTAGAGCTTTAATTCTCTCTTGCAAATTCCCAGATCAAGCGACCTAGGATATGATCCAATCATTCCACTTACCAATGACACATTCATGGACCATTCCCCTTCCGGTCCGGTGAACCTTCTAGAACCTCTCCGATGAAAACATCAAAATCATTCCCGAACTCCGGAATCGGACTTTCCTTATGTGAATCTTATTCTCCGGACCATTCCGGATCTCCCCGTGATATCCTGGATCCCATCTGAGACTCCGAACAACATTCGGCATCCCTACTAACATTCCATATCTAGTAAACAACATCGAATCCTTAAGTGTGTCTCCCTACGGTTCGTGAATTATACAGACATGACCGAGACACTTCTCCGATCAATAACCAATAGAGGAATCTGGAAATTCATATGGCTCCCACATATTTCTACGATTACTTTGTGATCGAATGAACCACTTACATACGATACCAATTTCCCTTTGTCTCATGATAGTTTACTTATCCGAGGTTTTGATCATCGGTATCTCTGCATACCTAGTTCAACTTCGTTACCGATAAGTACTCTTTTATCGTTCTTGTGATATGTGATCCCTTGTGAGCCAGTCACATGCTTGCAAGCTAATTGGATGACATTCCATCGAGAGGGCCCAGAGTATATCTATCCGTCATATGGATGGACAAATCCCACTCTTGATCCATGTGCCTCAACCCATACTTTCCGAACACTCAATGCCACCTTTATAGCCACCCAGTTACGGTGTGGTGTTTGATGTCATCAAAGCATCCTTCCGGTGATGGTGATTATCATGATCTCATGGTCGAAGGAATTAGGTTACTATGTATCAGAAAGCTTATAGCAAACGAACTATTGAAATGACTTGATCTTTATGCTACGCTTATCTATAGGAGTATGTCCATCATACCATTCTCCTAATGATATGATCTTGTTTTTAATAATATCTCAATGTTCATGATCATCTATTAACCAACAAGCTAGTATTATAAAGAGGATTTACTAGGGACTCTAATTTAGTTTACAAATCACACAAGTATTAATGTTTCCGGTTAATAATGTTATAGCATGAATGTAAACATTTATCATAAACATAAAGATATAATAATAACCACTTTTATTATTGCCTCTAGGGCATATCTCCGACAGTCTCCCACTTGCACTAGAGTCAACTAATCTAGATTACATGGTAATATACCGAACACCCATGGCGGTTTGGTGCTGGTCATGTTTTGCCCTCGGGAGAGGTTTAGTCAACGGATCCGCCACATTCAGATTTGTGTGTACTTTGCAAATCTTTATGTCACCATCTTGTACATGCTCTCGAATAGCATGAAAAATGTAGCTTGATATGCTTCAGCTTCTTGTGTGACCTTGGTTCTTGTGCATTGGCTATGGCGCCCATGTTATCACAATATATAGACATTGGGTCCAGCGCACTTGGAACCACACCGAGCTCTGTAATGAACTCCTTCATCCATATCGCCTCTTATGAAGCCTCCGAAGGAGCTATGTATTCTGATTCAGTTGAAGATCTCGCCACAACGCTTTGCTTTGCACTCCTCCAGCTAACTGCTGCACCATTCAAAGTAAATACGTATCCAGATTGAGATTTAGAATCATCTGGATCGGTGTTCCAACTAGCATCGGTGTAACCATTAACAACGAGTTGTTCATCACCTCCATAAGAAAGAACCATATCCTTAGTTCTTCTCAAGTACTTAAGGATGTTTTGACCACTGTCCAATGATCTACTCTGGATCACTTTGATATCTGCTAGTCAAACTAACAGCATATGCAATGTCGGGTCTTGTACATAGCATGGCATACATAAGAGATCCTATGGCTGAGGCATAGGGAGTCTTACTCATCCTTTCTCTATCTTCTGCCATTGCAGGACTTTGAGTTTTACTCAAGGTCGTATTGGGCAACATGGGCAAGAACCCTTTCTTACTATCTTCCATTCCAAACCTTTTTAGAACTTTGTCCAAATATGTACTTTGTGACAATGATATTAGGCGTCTCGATCTATCTCTATAAATATTTATGCCTAATATGTAAGCTGCTTCGCCAAGATCTTTCATTGAAAAACTATTATTCAAATAATCCTTGACACTATTAAGAAGGTCTACATCATTCCCAATCAACAATATGTCATCTACATATAGTATTAAGAATGCTATAGAGCTCCCACTCACTTTCTTGTAAATACAAGCTTCTCCATAAGTTTGTATAAAACGAAAGCTTTTGATCACCTTATCAAAACGTTGATTCCTACTCCGGGATGCTTGCTTTAATCCATAAATGGACCGTTGAAGTTTGTATACCTTGTTAGCATCTTTGGGATCGACAAAACCTTTGGGTTGTACCATATACAACTCTTCATCAATGTCTCCATTGAGGAATGTCGTTTTGACATCCATCTGCCATATCTCATAATCATAATATGCAGCGATTGCTAACATAATCCTCACAGACTTTAGCTTCGCTAATGGTGAGAAAGTCTCATCGTAGTCAACTCCTTGAATTTGTCGAAACCCTTTTGCGACAAGTCGAGCTTTATAGACAGTAACATTACCATCAGCATCTGTTTTCTTCTTGAAAATCCATTTATTCTCGACAGCCTTTCGGCCATCCGGTAAGTCCACCAAAGTCCATACTTGGTTTTCGTACATGGATCCAATCTCGGATTTCATGGCTTCTTGCCATTTATTGGAATCTAGGCTCAACATCGCTTCCTCATATGTCGCAGGGTCATCGGTGTTGTCCACCAACATGACACTCTCCCTTGCAGTAAAAGCATTCAGTATCAGGCTTAGGCCCAGCCTTGGTCTTCTTCACCGGCGCGGTAACTTTCTTACCGCCCTTCTTGAAGTTTCCCTTTTTCTTAGACTTGCCTTGCTTCTTGAATTTGGTGGTCTTATTGACCAACAACGCTTGGTGCTCTTTATTGATCTCCACTTCTGCAGACTTTAACATGGAGAAGAGTTCGGGTAACGACTTGTCCATGTTTTGCATATTGTAGTTCATCACAAAGTTCTTGTAACTTGGTGGTAGTGATTGGAGGACACGGTGAATCCCCAAAGCATTAGGAATCACTATACCCAAGCTTCTTGCGTGCCTAGACATCTTATGCACTTGCTCACTGACGGAGCTGCCCTCTTCCATCTTGCAGTTAAAGAACTTTTCAGAAGCCTCATAACTCTCAACTGCCGCGTGAGCCTCAAATATCATTTTGAGTTCACGAACAATATTATGTGGGTCATGGTTCTCAAACCTTTTCTGAAGCTCCAATTCCAAACCATACAAGATAGCACACTGAACTGTGGAGTACTGATTCTTCCTAGCGAGGAAACCATTCTTTACCTCATCGGTAGCATTAGCTGCAGGCGGGTTACCCAGCACATAGGTCAAATTACCAGCATTGATGACAATCCTCAAATTGCGGAACCAATCCGCGAAGTTGCTTCCATTGTTTTTCAACTTTTCTTTCTCTAGGAACACATTAAAATTAATGGTAGGGGCCGCCATTGATCTACAACATATTTGCAATAGTTTAGACTAAGTTTATTAAAAATTGAGTTCTAATTAATAGTTAAATTAATCTAGGTGAACTCCCACTCAAAACAATATCCCTCACATTGTTTTAGTGATCACACGAACCAAATCCACCACATCAAAACCGATCATCACGAGAGTTGATGTAGCTTCAAAGGCGAACAATCAACATGTTCATCATATCTACTATATGACTCATGCTTTACCTTTCGGTGATCCATGTTCTGAGACCATGTCTGTACATGCTAGGCTTGTCAAGATCAAACCTTAGCTTCCGCATGAGCAAATCTGGATTGCTCACGTTGTATACACTCGTAGAATCTAACACACCCGATCATCATGTGGTGCTTCGAAACAACGAGCTTTAGCAATGGTGCTTACTAAGGATGAACACTTTAAAACTTGAAATTGTGTGCTTGAGGAATCATCTTATAATGCTATCGTCGTGAACTAAGCAATACAAGATGCATAAAAGGATTAACATCACATGCAATTCATAATATGTGATATGATATGGCATTTCTTCTTGTGCTTCTGATCTCCATCTTCAAGCACGAACATGATCTCCATCATCACCGGTATGGCGTTAAGGTCAATGGCACCGCTTCATGGTTGTCGTCCACCAGCATCAACTATTACAACTACTTTGAATAGACACGCATGTCTTAACGGAATTTAAAAGACAACCATATGGCTCCTGCCGGTTGCCAACTTACAATAAGGAACATTGCATACATCATATATAATCACAATCATGGCCATATCACATCACAGCACACCCCTTCAAAACAAAGTTAGACGCCTCTAATTTTCTTTGCATGTTTTACGTGGTTTGGGGCTTTCAATAAGTGTCGTTATAACTTATGAACAAGAACCACAACGTTGATGCTTGAACTATCAAGTGCTCGTTGTAAATTGAATCTATACTATGATGGGAGAGACAGACACCCGCAAAGCCACATATGCAATACAAGTTGCATGTTAAGCGTGGAGCAAGTCTCATGAACGATGTCATGTAAGGTTAGCCCGGGCCGCTTCATCCCATCATACCGCAAGATTCAAAGTACACAAAAAGCAATTGATAATAAAAGCACCACCGCCCACAATGACCATTGTGTTCTACTCGTGCAACAGATCTACATATAGACACGGATCTGATACCACTGTAGGGGTTCGTAGCATGGAAAACAAAAAATTTCTACCGCATGCACACAAACAAGCCAAGATCTATCTACTAGATTGTAGCAACGAGTCGATATAAGAACTCACCCTCAAAGATTCCAAAGCGGTTAACGAGAGCAGATTCTCGTGGGTGATGTAGTCGTACACTTGCTGATCTCAAGATCGCGTAGACGATCCTTCTGGCGCTGCGTTCCGGCAGCGCTTCCGCAGTCGGTCACATGTTCGGTACTCGATGAAGACCTTCCTCTCCCTTGTTCCAGCAGGCAGCGGAGGTTGTAGTTCTCCCCCCCCCCCGCGATTCCGGAAGCACGACGGCGTGGTGTCAGAAGTAGAGGGAAGATCCCGCAGGGCTTCGCCTAAGCCGGTGCGAGTTATGGTGGAATTAGGGTTTCCCGGTGATCTAGGGTTTAGAAGACCGGGAGGAGGAGGAGGTGTCGGCGGTGGCTAGGGCGGCGGTGGAGGGCGGCGCGGGGAGGGCTAGGGCTTGGTGCTTTGGGGCAGCCCTCCTCCTCTATTTATGAGAGGGGGGCAGCCTTGGGAGGGGTGGGTTTGAATCCAAACCAAAACCCAAGTTGGATTGAGAGAAGGACTCGTTCCTTCTTCCACTAGGAAACCATTGTTCCAGTTTGACTTTCAATTTAGAGCTTCAATTATCTCTCATAAATGCTCACACCAAGTGACCTAGGATATGATCCAATCATTCCACTTACCCATGACACATTCATGGACCATTCCCCTTTCGGACCGGTGAACCTTCTAGAACCTCTCCGATGAAAACATCAGAATCTTTCCCGAACTCCGGAATCAGACTTTCCTTATATAAATCTTATTCTCCGGACCATTCCGGATCTCCTCGTGATATCCCGGATCCTATCCGAGACTCCGAACAACATTCGGTATCCCTACTAACATTCCATATCTACTAAACAACATCGAATCCTTAAGTGTGTCTCCCTACGGTTCGTGAATTATGCGGACATGACCGAGACACTTCTCCGATCAATAACCAATAGAGGAATCTGGAAATTCATATGGCTCCCACATATTTCTACGATTACTTTGCGATCGAATAAACCACTTACATACGATACCAATTTCCCTTTGTCTCACGATAGTTTACTTATCTGAGGTTTTGATCGTCGGTATCTCTCCATACCTAGTTCAACCTCGTTACCGATAAGTACTATTTTCTTGTTCCCGTGATATGTGATCCCTTGTGAGCCAGTCACATGCTTGCAAGATAATTGGATGACATTCTACCGAGAGGGCCCAGAGTATATTTATCCGTCATATGGATGGACAAATCCCACTCTTGATCCATGTGCCTCACCCCATACTTTCCGAACACTCAATGCCACCTTTATAGCCACCCAGTTACGGTGTGGTGTTTGATGTCATCAAAGCATTCTTCCAGTGATGGTGATTAGCTTGATCTCATGGTCGAAAGAATTAGGTTACTATGTATTAGAAAGCTTATAACAAACGAACTATTGAAATGACTTGATCTTTATGCTACGCTTATCTATAGGAGTATGTCCATGTAACATCCCTAAGGTCATGTTTTCAAATATTGCATATCATCCATGCATGCATATCATTTAGGTATCAAATATCAAACTCATTTCAAGAAAACAGAAGCACTAAGTGCTATTATTTTATGTGAGCATGCATTAATTTAATGCCACTCTCAAATGAGAGTATAATTGTTTTAAACCAAGCTTTGTTTGCTCTCATGTTGTTTAAGTTGAATGTTAGAGTTTGGACAAAAATTTACAAAACAAATATGGGTTTAAAACCATCTTCAAAACATATTCAAATCAAGTGCTATGACACTATCTATTTTAATTTTTCCAATAAGGACCAAGCAAGGCCAGCAAGGCAGCATGGTTTAATATTGAAATTTACACAGGAATTCATATTACAAAAGGCCAGAAAGATTTGAAATTCAAATGCTTTTAAATTCATTTGAAATTGATTCCAGAAAATCAAATAGAAAATAGAAAAAGAGAAAAGAATTAGAAAAGGGCCGGCGCTAATAATCTAGCCCAGAATCAAATCCATCCCAAAAGCCCACCCGGGGTCCTCCCTTCCTCTGTTTCTCTCACCCGCACCGAACCAACCCACACCGTCGTTGACTGGTGGACCCTCTCCACGTCAGCACCTTCTTCCCCAAACTCCGCGCGCAGACGCCGTCGCCGCCCGTTTCCTCCCCCTTCACTGCCGCGACTTTAATCTGCTTAATTGGAGATGAATGGGTGCATAATCTCCGCCCCTGCTCCGGCTATAATATCCCCTCCCCTATCCTCTCATTTCCCCCCGCTCAGCACACTCACCTCGCCACCAGGCTGCGCGCAATCAAGCTCAGAACCCCGCAGCACCGACGACCTCCGGCGACCAATTCCGGTGAGCACCGTCCGCCCCCTGTCTCTGCTTCATTCAAGCGTGTTCAACTTGTCCTTGTGCATCTTTTCATACCTTCCTTTTTCTCTGTATCATCCTAGAGCGCCGTCACCGTCCACCGCTGGAAGCAACCGAAGCTCAGCGCAACTCCGGCGACCCCTCCTGGTAGTTCCCGACCACCCCTTCCTCCCTTTTTGATACTCACTTGTTCGCCAGGCTTGTGCGCATCTAATAGCATCTCTGGTTTGTCTTAGCGCGCACCAGAACCTTGCCCCCGACGACGCCAGAGCTTGCCCGACGACAGACTCCACTCCGACGAGCAATAGCAGCCAGCTCCGAGCGTCCCTGTCCCTCCCTCGGCCGCCTTGAGATTCACTGCAGCCTCGCGAACACGGTAACCACCTCCACCCCTCCCCGCGCGATCTGAATCGCCGGCAACATCTCTGACAGAGCCACGCCGCCGCTAGCACCGCCCGTCTATGGTCGTTTGATCTGTGGCCATAGGATCTAGATCCAACGTGTAGAAATAGATCTGTAGCGAAGAGGTAAGGAGCAGATCTGACCGTGCGATTTAAGTTAGATCTAGCGGTCCACGTTAGCCGATCCGCGCGAATCGGTATCAACCAATCAAAACACACCGCGTGTCTGTAGGTTTGATTTAAAATCAGAATTTAGATCTATTAGATGTTTAAACTTGTAAAATTCATAACTTTTGATTCCCACGTCCAAATTTGACAAATTTTATATCATTGGAATCAGGAGATAAAATCCTTTCCATTTATGTAATGTGTTTAATGTTTTGCCTCTGATAAAATGATTGTTTTTATAGAAACATTTGTAGGCATAATTTGTGTATAGTATTTATTTGAAAAATGTTTTGTTGTTCAAATAAAGTTTATTTGGCAAGTTTGAACTTGTTTAAGATTCGGTACTGTGCAATTGTCTTGTTTGGTGTAGAAAATCATCACATGGCATTTTGCATGCATTCATATATTTTTGTTTGTATAAATTCTGTATGTGATTTGGTGCCATTATTTTATGTGTAGATTTTGGTGCAAATAGTGATTGTGATTGTGAAGATTGTTGCTACTCCCCAAACTACCAAGGCAAGTGGTGCTTCATGATTTTATTCCTATGTTTTTCAACTATGCACTAGAAATATTTTGCTAGACTTGCATGAATATTTTGATATATATATGCTATGCTTGGGAAATCCTAGTAGTTGTAGAATTGCTAGAAATTTCTAAGTTAAGATGCTTATCAATGCCATGCTTAGCCTAGCTAGTAGCAACCAAGGGTGGTTATATATTCATGCTATGATAGAAATTTCTAAGTCTCCGGACTTGTGTTTTTGCTTAATAAAACAACTAAGTGAATGAATCACCTGGGTGGAATGGAAAGAATGGTTTGTGTTGAGTGGTTACACAAGGCCCATTTCTATGGTTTATGTCGTAGTGGTGGCACGGCAGATGCCATGGGTAGGCTAAAGTATGGGGCCAACGGATGCTAGAGGGATCTGGGGAGGGAAGATGTAGTTGATTCTACACATAGAAGACTAACATAAAGTTCTTTATTTCTCCTTTCTTGGGCTACAAGTGCTCCTTGAGCTGTATACAAGTGGAGAAGAAGAACTTTACCAGCCTAACGGTACCAAATGAGTCGATGCCCTTCTCTGAGTCCAAGCCTCTCCTTATAAAGGGGAACATTGGCTCTTCTAGGGCTGACGTGGCAAGCATATTCGAGGAATATGCTTGTCCCAATATAGTAACTCAGCGGCCTCCTTTCCGTGTCGCTCTTCTAATGACGGCAAGGTTCCAGAGGACCCCACCTGCACGTCTCGGGCTTCAGGACTGTCACCTCCGTGACCTCCCTCTGCCCTTCTGTCGCTCTGCGCCTTGTCCTTTGTGTTTGGCTCTGCTTAGATTCTTCCTAGCCCGTGACTAGAGTTTGACTATAGGCATCTCCTTCTCCTGCAAGCTTCATATCATTCGTCCCTGTCTCTCTTAACTCGGCTTGGCCTTCACCTGCATTTAGATTATTTGGGCTGACCCAGCCGACTTACACAGTATGTCGGCCGGGTAACTCCTTGCTCTTCTCATAAGGGTCCTGCTCTTGCTTACCTCGGCCGACCTTTATAGGATTCGGCTGATTTAGACTGTAACTCGGAAACTGGACGGGGAACTTACTTTCGTCTTTCCCCGTCCTTACCCTATCCGGGGTCATCCCCCCAACATTAGTCCCCGAAGCTGGTATGGTCCTGCTTATAACCTCGGCCGGGCCGTATCAGTTTCACAATATTCATTTCTCCTTGTTTCCGAGTTACTTTTCCCTCGTTCGAGGTATCTGCGTATCTTCTCGCGTACGCCTCGTCCTACGTGTCACACTCATCATTGTTTCTCTAGTTTTTTGTTCCTCTACAGTGCCCACTGACAGGCTACAGTAATTATTGTGCCTGTTGCGTCGGCGCTGCAACGCCTCGCGCACCGTTTCCGTCAGGGATCGTGATCCTTTCTTGCATCGTGTGGTCGTTGGTGTGGCTCCACTCAGCGGCGTGCGGTTGTGCCGCACATACGATCTACACAGTTAACCTCCGCACACACGATCCCACTACCACTCAGGCCGCGTGGTTATAAAGAGGGGCACGGGGCCAGGGGATTTACTTTTCTCCTCCGCTTACCGTTGCCCTTCTTCCTCCTCTTGCTTCTGCGCCTGTTCGTGGTCCCACTGCCGTGCTCCCATCGGAATCTTCAACGGCGAGGCTCCCATCGCTCTGCTCCGTCGACCTTGTCCCCGCATACTTGCTCCGGCGCCGTTGCCGGTGAGTTTATCCGATCTCATTGCCTAGTTTATCCTCTAGGAGCATCTGCTTCTCTTTAGATTTCCCGTGGCGGTTTCTTCTCCGCTCCGCCGCCGTTTTCGCGTAGGGTCACGACGGGGCCTTGCAGTTCTAGGCTTCGCTCCGCCGCTAGTTCATCCTCCGTAGATTCCTCTGGCGACCCTATGTCGAGCTCCGTTAGCGGTGCGCTTATTGAGGATGACGATGCAGCGTCTGGGCCCGAGCGGGGCTCCTGGCAGGGCTCTTCCGTCACCCGCCAAGAGGTTCAGTGGTTAATCCGAACTCGCTGGATTCCTGTCGAGGTAGCCTGTCGCTTACCCGAGAGCGAATCTTCTCCCGTTCTCAATGAGGGCGAGTACGTCGTCTTTATGTCACACTTCGCTCGCGGGTTTGGGGTCTCCCCCTTAGCGATTTTGCTAGGGAGTTCCTTGACTACTTCGGCCTGCAGCCGCATCATCTTCCGGCTAATGCCATCGCTTCTCTTTCTGCCTTTATCTCTGCTTCGGAAGGATACTTTGGCCTATGGCCGTCTGTGCATGTTTGGTCGAAGTTCTTTCAGATCTGTTCCAATGTTGTCCCAGACAAATCCCTTCAACCTTCCGAGAAACTGCTCACCCAGTGTGGAGCTGCTTCAATTACACCTCGGAGGAAATTCGAGTTTCCTCGCGTTGCTGGCCTAGAGTCGTGCAAGAAATGGCATAAATCATTCTTTTATGTCAAGAATTCTGGGAAGGAGGACAAGATTGGGCTCCCTGCTTTTTCGATTGGCCCCCCTTCCAAGAAGAACTGGACTTATAACCCGAGGAAGAGTCATGCTCTGGCCGAGGCCTTTGAGATTCGGCTGAAGGAACTGATCCACTCCGGGCTACGCGGCGAGGATCTGATGACCACCTTCGTCAGCAGCCGGATTTGCCCATTCCAGAAACGCACGCATAAGCTCTGCTATATGAGCGGTCCTCTTGATCCCAACCGAGTCTCAACAGTGGAGCTGGACAATTACCTTATCTTCAAGCGCGTCCGGGCTATCTTTAAGACAGAGATGCCGGAGGATTGGGCCTGGGGACTGAAGCCATTCACCCGCGAGCATCCCCCTCCCAGAGTAAGTTCTTTCAGTTGTGTTTTAACTTTTAATTGCATCTGTGATTTCTCTTGTTAATTTCTCTCTTTCTTTTACTGCAGAGGTTTGAGGAGCAGAAGAGTGAGGATGCCGAGGTTTTGTCTCTCCCGTGGCCCGTGGATCGGAACGTTCCGGATAGTGAGGAGCCGGACTCGGAGGAGTTCGTTCCCAAGTCGGACCTTGCTCCGGCTCGTGCCCGTGGCAAGACCCCGGCCCACGAGGAGGAAGGTGATTCGGACGAGGTCCAAGTTCTTGAGGTAGTTGCCATAATGCCAATTTCTTATGCATTTCCGGCCTCTACTTTCTCAGCTAATCCGGCCGGTCAGGTTCACAACGCCGAGCCTCTCGCCTCCCGACCTCCTGTTACCTTGGGAAAACGTAGCGCTCCAGCTGGTGCCTCGGAAGCCGTTCCCAAGAAACGGATGAAGAAGTCAGCCCCTGTAGGGTTCCCAACCTTAGATAAGATTGATCCCTCCTGTGTTTACAATGCTAGTCCCTGGATCAATAGCTAGCATCCACTGTTAAGATGTAATATCAAGAAACAAAGGTCATAATATAACTTTATATCCAGGAATAACATAGTTTTATTACATCTTACATAGCTCATATGGCTATTACATTACATTGCAGCGGAATAACTATAGACATGGGTCCTTCATCAAAGTACCACAGGCAGATGTTGGTTGTAGACTTTGTAATCCTAAACAATCAATCTTCACTAAATCAATCAAACCTGCAACATACAAGTTACAGCCACAAAGGGGTCAATACATTTGAATTGTATTGGCAAGTGATACTGTGGTAATATAGTGGAATCTATCATCTATATGCATTTGGCTAAGTGGAGTTGAGGCTTGCATTGCTTAAAATAGATTTTCCTTAACTTTTGAAAATACTAAGTTTTTGCTTGACAAAATCATTTTCCTCAATCAAAGGTTTCAAGATCCTTGTACCAAGCCATCTCTCCATCAGTGATTGAAGAATTCAAACAACCCTTGTTCAAACCACAAGATTTTAATTTAGAAATTGGAATGATGACATTCTTGATTGCTTCCATGTCTTGATGCTCAATTTTGTCCTTTACCAGGGACATGGCTAAGTACTTAGATTTTACACTCTGCAGAGGTGGTGCACTTTACCCACAAGACTTGGTTTCTCAAGACAAAATCTTTTAGAAGCCTTCCCTTAGACCAAAATGGACGCGCTCCAACCTATCAAACACTACCACCCACTGTCCATATGGCTAAGTTCTTGCAACCTATATGATCATGGCAGAGCCCATATTGCCAAGTGGTTGCACTTGAAGCTTCTCAACATTTGACATCTCAAATCCCTTTGTTTCCTGGGTGGCATACCACAAGTGAGATACACAATCCAAGTCCATGGCATTGTGAACCACTCAACCAATCTCCACCAAGCAAGCCCATTCCACCCAGGTGATTCATTAACTTAGTTGTTTTATTAAACAAAACTTAAGTCCTCAGACTTAGAATATTTTCCATAGTGTGAATATATATTCCACCCATGTTTTCTATTAGCTAGGCTAAGCTTGGTATTAGTAGGAATCTCTAACTTAGGAAAATCTTACTAAGGATTCATCTACTAGGTTTTCCTATAGCAAGATCTATACTTAGCAAAATCCATGCAAGTTTACTTAGCAAAATCACTAATGCATAGTGAAAGTAATAGGACAAAAGTATGAAGCATCACTTGCCTTTTTGGTAGGGAATGGTGGTTCACTCCTTGATCTTGCTAGTCTCACACTTCACTACAAGTCAATCAAGCAAACACCAATTCAATTTACATTCCAACCAATAATCACTCAAACAAATTCACACACACAAGACAATAACAAATTCATGCATGGGAGCATGCACAAGATAGTTTTATTTTGCAAAGGGGTCTCCATGGGGTTTCTAAACTTTGTAATATCCAAATTGGTCATATACCAAAGTGGCAAAGTCATTAGGAAGAGGGTTTTGTCCAAAAACTATTTTAAATCCTTTTATCATTTCATGTGGTGAAAAATGTTTTTATTAAGGCAAAACTCTTAAGTTGTTCACCAAATGAGTTGCTAATTTGTAAAACTTGGTGTTTTTAGGTCAGTAGGTTTGGTCCAAAACATTTCCTTAAAGTTTTCTTTTCATAAACATTTTTATAACAAAAACCATTCTTTTTATTTGGCTAGAAAATGACTAAGTCAAGTAATCTAACCTAAATCTTACAAAAATCATTTCTAACACCAAGGGTTGGTTCCTAGGGTCATTAATATCACAACAAACCAATTTGCAAAGGTTTGATCTCAAAAATCATTTTTAAATGATTTTTCTAATGTTAGCAAGCACACAAAAGAATCTGCAAAATCAAACAATCTATCAAATACTATTTGCTAAACTAAGGGTAGGGTTGGCTAGGTCTTGCCTTGCTGATTCCAACGACATCAAATTTGTAATTTTTGGACGTGTGGATCCAAAGATACAAGGGTTTGAAGTTTGCAAAAGTTTCTGTTTTCAAAACTGTTTTTAAACCTAATAGGCGACACGCGGCGTGTTCTTACTGGTCGATACCGGTTCGGCCGGATCGGCTCTGTGGAACGTTAGATTAAGTTAGATTGCACGGCACAGATCCATCCTTACCCCTTCGGTTAGTCATTCTATCCAAGCCGGTGGATCTGCATCCTACGGTTCCTATCGCTTGGCCAAAAAGCAGCGGCGCTGGCGGCGGCGTCTGGTGGCGGAGCGGTCGGTCGACGACGGAGGCGACGCTACAGGAGGTGAGGGAGAAGGAGGGGTTGCTCACCGGGCTCAGGGGTCACGGCGTTGCTCGAGGAAGTGTTGGTCGGACGAGGGGCGCTCGGGTTCTACGGCAATTCCTCACCGGAGTTCGTGGCGGCGTCGGGAGCTTCTGCCTGACAACGGGGATGGGGCTGCTATCCACCGGAGGGCAAGAAACCGATGTGGTTAGATGCGCAAGGGCACAGCGAATGTGCGTGCGTGAATGAGAAGGCGCGGGGTGGTCAGATACTACCTGTGGGCTTCGCCGGAGATGAAGCAGACGGTGGCGACGGTGGTCGTTGTCGAAGGCGAGGTTACAGGGTACCCGCGGTCGAGTTTGATGCACTAGCAGATGCGCCTGAGAGTGGGGAAGCTGTGAGCTTGGTCGGGGAGGAGAGGGGCGGTGAGGGGCTGCCGGAATTGGCTTGGGAAGTCGTCGGAGCGGCGGCGGTATAGAGAGAATTGGAGGCAGCCTAGGGGCAGAGTGGAGGCGACGTCTGGGGGAAATGACAGAGGAGAGGGAGGCTTTTAAGGGAGCGTGGTCGCTGCGAGTTAAGGTGGCCGTGTTAAAGCAAATTGATGCCGCGAAGTTACAGCAGGAAACGGCGACGAGGAGGGGAAGAACTGGTCGCGCGGGTGGGGAAGAAGAGCAGTAGGGTGTGGGGTCCGCTGGCAGTGAAAGAAAGGAAGAAGGGGAGGGGTACACATGTCTGTTGCTCCGCGGGTTCTTTTTACGGTGAGAAACGTTTCGCTGCGGTGGGGTGGGGATTGGGCTAGGTGGGCTGTTTGGGCTGGCTCAGTTGGGTCAGTCCATTTCCATTTTTTTTTTCTGTCTGATTCTTTTTCCTTTTCTATTTCCATTTTCCTGTTTTGAAATTCAAACAACCAAACACATTCAAAATGATTCAAACAATCATCAAGCTTTTCAAATATGAATTTGGTTCTGTTTTACATCATAATTCACATTCTAAAATAAAATATTATTTTAAATCTTTTTAGGTTCCATTTATTAATTAAATAAATGGATCATTAGTTATTTAATAAAATAGGGTTTGTTTTAATTAATAAAATCTTCATTTAAAATCAAAATATTTTCAAAACCCAATCAGTAGGTTTTATTTGGAAATAATGAATATTTGGAAAACTTGTTTAAAATAATATAATCCTTTTACTTTAGGGTCCATTAATAATTAAATAAAATGGACCTTAGTTATTAAATCAAATAGGGTTTGATTTTATTAATAAAATCTTTATTTGAACCTAAATATTTTCAAAATCAAATTAGTAGGTTTAATTTGGGAAGTATATAATATTTGGAAATTTGTTTTAAAACAAAATAACCTTTTATTTTAGTGTCCATTATTAATTAATATAATAGACTTTCATTATTAAATCCAATAGGATTTGTTTTATTGAGATGTTTATTTTGAAATCTAAAATAAAGCCAAAACACTTTAGTAGGTTTTATTTGTGAATATCAAATATTTGGAAAACTTATTTTAAATAATTTTAATAAGTTTTGATGTTTCAATTAAATTGGTAAAACCTTTTATTAAATAAAGTTGGGTATTAAATCCTTATTACTTTATTTAAATCAGCTTTTGCTATTTTAATTCAAACAAAATGTTTTAAACCCAAAGCTTGGCCAAGGTTTAATTTGGCTTTATAAAATAATCTTTATTTATAAATCCACTTTTTCTTTTGAAAGCCAAAACCTTTTATTTAAAAGATCCAAAATAGTAAGTCTAAATATTTTGAAGTTTATTGTTTATTTAACTTTTTAAATCCCTTTTGGATTTCATTTGATCCAAATAGGTTTTGAAGGTTTCCAATTGGATTCAAAAGGTTTCTTCTGGCCCTGAAAATCAAACAAAGTTTTATTTTATTCATTTATTTTCACATTACAAGATTTGGAAAATCTTGGGATGTGACAGCCCCGCACCCTCCTAAGCGTAAAACTATGACCGGGGTTATTGGGCGAGTTGCTTTTTATCTGTATTTCTTGTTTCTCTCTTTCTGCCTTTTGACCTAATCTTTTTTTGCCTTTGCAGGGCTCCTCTTTCTGTTAAGCCTAGTGGTCCTAGAATGACGAGTCATACGACTCGGCCGCCCACCTCCTGAAGATTCTAGAGTTCCTAGTCCTGCTCGCGTCAACTCTCCTCCCGCTCCGAATCAAACGTCATCTCGCCAGGATGCGCCTGATGTCTTTTCCGCTGATGCCGATATAACTCAGCCAGTAGATATTTCTACCGAGCCTGCTGCCTCCTTCGTGAATCCCGAAGCTTCCCCCGAGATCACTTCGACCCCCACAGCTTTTACTGCAACTCCGACTCCAGCCGAGGATACCAATATCTCGGCGCCCTCAGAAACCGTAGTCCCTCCGGCCCCCAAAGATGCCTCTCTGAGTGCCGAGGTAATGGATCTTGCCGATGCCTCTTCTAAGGCAATAAAGGTCATCGTCACCAAGCCTCCCTCATCCCAGAAAGGGCTTGTCAGCTCTTCTCAGCCTACAATTGCTGATGCGCTGCGCAAGGGGGTTTCTTCTGCCAAGACTATTGTTACCCCGACTGCTGATACACATCTTGCTCTTCACAAGAGTCCCGCGGAGGCGGTGGCTACACAACACGTCCGAGGTAAAGTCCTGACTCGTACAGAGAGTGGGAACAGCCTCGGCTCGTTGGTTGAGTATGCCAACAATTGGAATGCTGCTGATCAGCTCGAGGGCAATCCAAGCAGCCAGCCCTTTCAACTCTCCGACATCAGCAGTCGCTTACATCTGGCTGCCAAGATCGTTCTTGACAGCGACAAGATGAATGAGGTAACTATTTTTATCGATGTTTTATTGATCATTCGAATGATATTATATATACTCTAGTCCTCGAAGCTTGCAACCAAATAATTTATTATTCGTTTGGAAGTTTTATTAGGCTTTGCCTGGTTCAGTTTTGTCTTAGTGTTCGTATATCCATCCACCTAGATCCGAATTAAGTTTTGCTTGATTTGGATCTGTCTGAGTTTCGAATATCCAACCACCTAGATCCGAGTTAAGTTTTGCTTGACTCGGATCTGTCTGATTTTCGAATATCTAGCCACCTAGATCCGAGTTAAGTTTTGCTTGACTCGGATCTGTCTGAGTTTCGAATATCCAGCCACCTAGATACGAGTTAAGTTTTGCTTTATTTGGATCTGTCTGAGTTTCGAATATCCAGCCACCTAGATCCGAGTTAAGTTTTGCTTGACTCGGATCTGTCTGAGTTTCGAATATCCAGCCACCTAGATCCGGGTTAAGTTTTGCTTGACTCGGATCTGTCTGAGTTTCTAATATCCAGTCACCTAGATCCAAGTTAAGTTTTGCTTGACTCGGATCTGTCTGAGTTTCGAATATCCAGCCACCTAGATCCGGGTTAAGTTTTGCTTGACTCGAATCTGTTTTAAGTTCAAATGTCTTATTGCTGTTTGTTTCGTTGCTTAGGTTGCGCATGACCGGCGGACCGCCGAATTCCAAAGGCTGCTTTTCGCACATAAAAAATTGCAAGATAAGTATGAGAAGGTCATTCCTGTGGTGAAGAAAGCTGGTAAGTTAACAAACTTTTGCATTATCCCTAAAGCTCTTATTGTTTTGGACGTGAGGTGTTAGCTCACTTTGCTAGTAAATAGGTAACATCAACAATCTTAACATCCGTCTTGAGAAGAAATTCAAGGCCCTTGAAGGTTAGTTACTCCTTTTCTTTACATACTTCCATTTGAAATGTGCACTGGGTTTCTTTTAACCCTTTTGGCTTTGGTAAAGCCGAGTTACAAACTTTTGCAGCGTCACATCAAGACTGCACACCTATGCCTGATATGATGCTGCATTTTTTAGAACAAGCCGCTATTCACTCGGCGCAGCTGAAAGATAAAGACGACGAGATAATTCGCTTGCGCGCCAAGGTGGAGTCCCTCAAGCTCTCTCAGAAGTCTGAGTTAGAGAAAGTCGACCAGGAGTTTTCCGAGGAGAAGAATCGGTTAGCTCTACAATTGCAGAAAAATAAAGAACTCCTCGAGGCTGCCGAACTCAAGACGCGGGCGATGAGCGAGGAGACCACTCGCTTTGAGAAAACCAAGGGTGACTGGGCTAAAGATCTTCAGATAATGCTGACCTATATTCACCGTAAGCCTCTGACCGCAGCCAAGTTATCCTTTTCCCTTTCTTACTATTGACCGATGTCACATCTCAAGATTTTCCAAATCTTGTAATGTGAAAATAAATGAATAAAATAAAACTTAGTTTGATTTTCAGGGCCAGAAGAAACTTTTTGAATCTAATTGGAAATCCTCAAACCAATTTGAATTAAATAAATCCTAAAGGGATTTAAAAGAAATAAACATTTAATAAAAGGAAAATAAAATATTTTGGAAATACTATTTTGGATCTTTTAAATAATAGATCTTGGCTTTCAAAAGAAGTAAAAGTTTTATAGATAAAGATTATTTTATAAAGCCAAATTAAATCTTGGCCAAGCCTCTGAAGTAAAATGTTTTGTTTTGAGTTAAAAATAGTAAAGGTTTATTTAAAATAAATTAATAAGGTTTTAATATCCAAGTTTTATTAATAAAGGTCTTACTATTTCCAAAATAACAAAATTTGTTTATTTATTTTAAAAAAAAGTTTTCCAATTATTTTATATTCCCAAGTAAAACCTACTGATTTGGTTTTGAAAATAATTAGATTTCAAAAGGTAGTTTTAAAATAAACATCAAATTATATTTTGATTTAATAACAATGGTCTATTTATTTAATTAATAATGGACCTAAAATAAAATTCTTATTTTGGTTTTGGAATTTGGTTTATGCTACTGAACAGAACCAAATTCAAAGCTAAAATGTGTGGTGAAAGTTTGAATGAATTTGAACATTGTTTGGTTGCTTGAATTTCAAAACAGGAAATGGTTATAGAAAAAGAAAAAGCCAGCAGACAAAAAAAATAGTTTGGACCAGCCCAGCCGGCCAAGCCCACAAGTCCCAGAACCAGCCCAGCTTTTCCTCCCCGGAGAAAAACGTTTCATACTCGATTTTAAACCCACACAGAGACTGACCGGTGGACCTCCTTTCTTCCTCGCACCCCCACTGACGACTGGACCCCGCCTCCCTGTTCATCCTCTTCACCCGCGCGACCCCTTCTCCCCCAAACCGCGCTGCCGTTCTCTGTCATTCAACCGCGCGTTCAATTCACGAATAATGGCTGCGTTAATCTTGCCCCGACCATGCGTACAAAAGCACCTCTCCTCCCTCTGTCTTTTCCCTCAAACACCAGCTCCACATCGCCACCAGGCTGCCTCGAATTGGTCCTGCACCGGCGCTGTTCCGGCGAGCTCCTCCGGTGAAATCCGACAAACCACAGCCACCTCCTGCCTCCCTGAGCACACTAGGAGATTCCCCACCTCCGGACGCATCTTCCCGTGCCCTCAGTTCGACCGCGTGCACCCCAGGGAGCCGTCTTCGACAAGCTCCGACCTCGCCGCCGCGTCTGTCTTCAACTCCGGCAAGCACCCAGGTAGTTTCAGACCGCCCCGCACCCTCTAGTTCACGCACACAGCTTTTCCTGGATCCTGTGCATCTAACCGCGTCTCCGTTTTGTCTCGGGGTGAACCACAGCATCGTCTCCGACCGCGACCAGAGCACACCGTTGCCAGAACGAACTCCGGCGAGGAATTCCTCCTGCCCTCGTGCGCCCCTTGCCCCGTCGACCACACGACGAGCTTCCCCAGCCTCCTGCGATCTCGGTGAGCCTACTCCCTCCCTCTCTCGCTTCCTGTTTCGCCAGCGCCGCCACTATCTGACCGTCGCCGCCGCTAGCCACCGCCGGTGCCGCTCGCAAATGGTCGAGCACGCTAGCACCGTAGGATCTCGATCCGACGCTTGCGATAGATCACTTAAGCCACGAAGGGGTACGTTTTCTGAACCGCACGATATGCTTAGATCCAACGCACCGCGTTACCAATCCGACCGAACCGGTACCGTCCAATGAGATTGCGACGCGTGGCCAGGTCTGTTTAAAACAGAATTTGGAAATCAGAATTAAGTTGCAATTTCAAACCTTTGTAACTTTCGATCCACACGTCCAAAATTTACAAATTTGATACCGTCGGAATCAGTGGAACAAGCCCTAGCCAACCATGACTTTGGTTTAGCAAATAGTATCTGTTAGCTTGTTGGTTTTTGCAGAAACATTTGATTGCTTGTTTAGATTAGAAAAATTGTTTAAAAATGTTTTTAGGGTTAAAACCTTTGCAAAATGGTTTGTTGTAAACTCACTGACCCTAGGAACCAATCCATAGTTTGGAAAATGATTTTGGTAAAGTCTAGGATAGATTAATTGATTTAGTCATTTCTAGCCAAAATAAAAAGAATGGTTTTGATATGAAAATATTTTTATAAAGAAAACTTTGGGAAAAGGATTTGGATCAAACCTACTGACCCTAAACACCAAGTTTTGGGAAACAACAACTTATTTGATGAACAACTTAAAGTTGTTGCTTTGATAAAAATATTTTCCACCACATAAAATGATGATTGGATTTAAAAATTGTTTTGGACAAAACCCTTTTGCAATTGACTTTGCCATTTTGGTGAATGACCAATTTGGAACTTACAAAGTTTAGAAGCCTAGTGAAGACCATCTTTGCAAATATAACCATCCCTTGCCCTTGCATGCTTACATGCATGACTTAGAAATTCCATCGTTTTATGTGAGTGAAATGTTTGATGGATTGTTTGGAATGCTAGTTGATTTGGTGTTTGCTTGATTGATTGTAGTGAAATTAACAAAGTGTGAGACTAGCAAGATCAAGGAGTGAACCATCATTCCCTACCAAAAAGGCAAGTTACACTATCATCTAAAAGTCCTACTATTTTCATTATACTTAGTGGATTTTGAAACATGCATGAAAAGATATTTTTATACTTATGCTATGCTAAATCCTAATAGGATTCCCTATACATACCTTAGAGAAAACAATGTAGTTGTTACATGCTTAGCCATGCTATATATATTTTTTGAAAAGAGATACATGTTGAGATTTTGTGAAGTTGAGAAAAGGACTTGTGATTTTATATAATAAAACAAGGACTCAATGAACCACCTGGGTGGCCAAGGATACTTTGAGTATTGGAGAAGGTGGCAACAAAAGGAACCATGTCTATGGCAATCTCTTTGTGTTGTGCTCCAAAAGAAACCACCCAGGAAACTTAGAGATTGAACATGTTTCTCCAATTGTGGCTTTCGTGTGCAACCACATGCTATTATGGCTCTGGCTTAGTCAACTACATTGGGAAGACCCATGCATTGTCTTCAGTTTACTGGACATGGGGATCTGGAATGCTTCATGGGTGCTGAAGACAAGCTAGCAATGGTGTATGGGAGGACCCTTTGGAAAGACTTCTTCACATTCTCAATCTGCCAGTACTCCATCTTGGTGAGTGCTAATCCAGTGGCCACTGGTGGCAAAAGGATGGGATTGTGACATGTGGGTAAAGTGTACTCCTTCTGCAGAAGTAATAAAATCTAAGTACTTAGCCGTGTCCCCGGTTATGGACAATACTGAGCAACTAAAGTTGAAGCTATGGGAGATCTCGACATTCTAACTTCAAAAAGAAAACTTTTAAGGACTTGATGCACTTGGGGTTACCAAGGAGCTCAAGAGACTTTGACAAAACTTGATGTACTTGGGGTTACCAAGGAACTCAAGAGATTTTGTTAAAAACATGAACACTTGGGGTTACCAAGGAACTCATGAGATTTTGATAAAACTTGATGCACTTGGGGTTACCAAGGAACTCAAGAGATTTTGTTAAAAACATGAACACTTGGGGTTACCAAGGAACTCATGAGATTTTGATAAAACTTGATGCACTTGGGGTTACCAAGGAGCTCAAGGGATTTTTGACAAGGACTTGAACACTTGAGTTTCTACCAAGGAGTTCAAGGAACTTGGAAAAGGATATTTGACAAAGGACCAAAACCATTTTGAAAAGATAGGATAAATTTTGCTTTATGCAAAAGAGCCTTAAACTCTACTTAGCCAAATATGCATGTTTTGATAGGATCCACTCATATTATACATAGTAGTGAAGCTTGCTAATACAATTCAAATGTATTGACCCTTGTGGCTGTAACTTGTAATGTTGCAGGTTTTATTGATTTTAGTGAAGATTGATTGATTAGGATTACAAAGTCTACAACCAACATCTGCCTGTGGCACTATGAAGATGAAGGACCCCATGCTTATAGTTATTCCACTGCAATGTAATGTAATAGCCAAATGAGCTATGTAAGATGTAATAAAATTATGTTATTCCTGGTTATAAAGTTATATTATGACCTTTGTTTCTTGATATTACATCTTAACTGTGGATGCTAGCTATTGATCCAGGGACTAGCATTGTAAACACAGGGGACTGCACCTTATATTGTGTAAAGGTTGGGACACTCCCTCTACAACCGACGTATTTTTGTTTTGCGCAGACCATTTTCCAGAAGCTAAGCCCGTGAGCTCTAAAGCGGTGGTTAATGCTCGTGTGCGCCGATGTGTTCCTGCTGATGCGAGCCCAGAATACTCGATGGAAGATTACTTGGTTGCCGTTGGCGCCGCCGTTGGTCCGATGAAGATTATGGGCAGGCACTTGGTGCAAGCAGCCATTCGGGCCTACCATGTTCTCTGGCCGAATACTTCTGGGACTCCTGATATTGATGAGATCAAAATACTGGTGGAAAGATTGATGACATCTCAGCACCAGTTGAATCTTTGGAGGGAATCCGCTGGACGAGTTGGTGCTGATATGGCGCTCACAGTTGTTATGTCATGGTACGAGGATATTTCCCTCGATACCTTGATAAATTTGCGCACTGTCTCCCGTTGGGTTGAGGATCCAGAATTTGTCGCTCGCCGACAAGCTCGTGCCTTCCAGCTTGTTGAGTATGCGGACGTGCATAGCTGGATTGAAGGGCCGAGTTTCCTTTCTAACCCGGCGGATGAGGTCGAAGTTGAAGATGCCTCGGATGATAATTCAGCCGACCAAGATGAGGCTGAGGGCGACTCGGATACTTCTGGTGATTCTAGCTCAAGCTCGGATGGCAATGGCGACGCGCGATCCTCCTCCAAAGGCACTAGGCATTCCCAAGCTCAAGCTGATGTTTCTCAACATCCCCGGGCTTCCCCCGAAGTCGCTCCTGGTTCTGTGGAGGGCGAAGCAACTTCGGACGAGGTGCCATCTACCTCGGAGCGCCCAGTATCTGATCAAATCGCTGCCCCTTAGGTTTAAAAAACTCTAAGTCGTTTCTTATCCCCGGTATGCCGGGCGTATGATGTGTGTGAAACAATTGTCCTACTTTCTGTGTGGTATGAACCTCTTTTGCCCTTTGCCGCTGAGGCACACATGGTTGTGATTGTTATTATTCTGTTTAAACCGATCCTGTTTGTTTAAATCTTTGCTTTGATGTAACAAAGGACAATTGTGGGGCAATTCCCTAATCACTGCTCTAAAAACCGAGACTTAATACATCACTAAAAACGCGAAATAATATTGGGCAGTCCTCGAGTCATTGCTCAAGGTGCCAAGGTTTAATACATAACTCGAACTCAAAAACAAAATATGGCAGTCCCCGAGTCATTGCTCAAGGTGCCGAGGTTTAATACATACCCCAAATTCAGAAGCAATATAGGATAGTCCCCGAGTCACTGCTCAAGGTGCCGAGGTTTAATACATAATCCAAACTCAGAAACAATATAGGACAGTCCCCGAGCCATTGCTCAAGGTGCCGAGGTTTAATACATAACCCAAATTCAGAAACAATACGGGACAGTCCCCGAGCCACTGCTCAAGGTGCCGAGGTGTAACACATAACCCAAATTCAGAAACCATATAGGGCAGTCCCCGAGTCACTGCTCAAGGTGCCGAGGTTTAATACATAGTTGATACTTCATCCTGAAGCATTACTTTACAACGTGTCATAGATGACTCCTACGAGTAAAATGGACGAAGTAAAGCTACATTCCATGGTCTTTTCGATTCTTCGCTGGCTTTGTCTGCCTTGTTCTTTTCTGGTGACTCAGCATCAATTAGGTAATACGCATCATTGTGCAATGCTTTGCTCACGATGAACGGTCCTTCCCATGGGGGTGATAGTTTGTGCATGCCGGCCGTACGTTGCACTAACCGAAGAACCAAATCTCCTTCTTTAAACACTCTTGGATTTACTTTCTTGCTGTGATATCGCCGCAAGTCCTGCTGATAAATAGCTGATCTTGATAGTGCCAACTCCCTGGCTTCTTCTAGCAGATCGACATCATCTTGCCGAGCTATTTCATTTACCTCAGCGGTTTTATACTGGGTAACCCTTGGCGAGTCATGTATTATGTCGGCTGGAAGCACAGCTTCTGCTCCATATACTAGAAAAAATGGTGTATACCCTGTTGATCTGTTTGGGGTAGTTCTGAGGCTCCATAGTACTGCTGATAGTTCCTCAATCCAACACCCTGCCGACCTTTGCAGTGGTTCGACGAGTCGTGGTTTTATTTCGGATAGTACTAGTCCATTAGATCTTTCTACTTGCCCATTAGATGCTGGGTGAGCCACCGAGGCGACATCTAGTCTTATGTGCTTTTCTTGACAGAATCTAGCGAAGGCTTCTTCAGCAAAGTTTGTACCATTGTCTGTAATAACACTGTGTGTGTAACCATATCTCAAGATAATATCTTTGAGGAATTTTACTACTATGGGCCCATCACACTTCTTTATTGGTTTTACTTCAATCCATTTTGTGAATTTGTCAACCATGACTAATATGTGGGTCATCCCGCCCCGGGCCGGCCTGAATGGTCCCACCATATCTAAGCACCATACATAAAATGGCCAAGTAATTGGTATCGTTTTAACTTGGACGATGTCATATGTATCTTGCTGGCATATCTCTGGCAACCATTACATTTTTCGACCAGTTCTTTGGCCTCTTTCAACGCTGTTGGCCAATAAATCCCATGCCTGAATGCTTTGGACACTAAAGCTCTGGACGAGGCGTGATGCCCGCATTCTCCTTAATGTATATCTAGGAGGATCTCCTGGCCTTCCGCCGAGGTCACACATCTTTGCAACACGCTTGTGACGCTCCTTTTATACAGCTCATTGTTTATGACTGTATAAGCTTTAACTCTTCTCACGTCTGTCTTGCCAATACCTCGTCATTCGGCAAAATCGCATCTTTAAGGAAAGAAAATATGGGTTGCGCCCATGTTGGTATGATTTTTTCTGGGGTAATCTCACTATCTATTTCCATATTTTCCGTCGACATAACTACCTCGGATTTCCCCATATCCATCCTTGCATCGGCCGGGTTCATTTTTGGAAATTCCGTACATTCCTTGTCAATTTCCATCGGCACACTATCTTCTCTTGATTTTGCCGAAATAAAGATGGATTCGGACTCTGGTGATGGTGTTATTGATGGTTTCCTCAGGTGCTCTAGGGTGATACCTGGGGGAATTGATTGCCTAGTTGATCCGAGTTTTGACAATGTGTCTGCGGCGTCGTTTTCTGCCCGAGGTATATGATGAAATTCACATCCATCGAAGTATCCACTGAGTTTTTGCACATGAAACCTATATAAGGCCATATTGGCATCTAACGCATCCCAATTGCCTGAGACTTGTTGTACTACTAGATCTGAATCTCCGTAGCATAAGATTCGGCGTATGCCAATCTCTTTCGCCACCTTCAATCCATGGACGAGTGCTTCATATTCGGCTACATTGTTTGATGCAACAAAATGTATTTGCAACACATATCTCAGCTGATCTCTTTTTGGCGAGGTTAACACTATTCCTTCCCCCAAACCATTTCTTAGTTTGGAACCGTCGAAGTGCATCGTCCAATAATTCGGATCTGGTAATGGTGGCTCATACTGTACCTCGGCACAATCCACGAAGAAGTCGGCCACAACCTGAGATTTGATTGCATCTCTCCTATCGAATTGCGGAGCATAAGGTGACAATTCAATTGCCCATTTTGCTATTCAGCCACTTGCATCTTTGTTGCTCAATATGTCGGCTATGGGTGCTTCACAGATCACTTTGATGGGGTGCTCTTCGAAGTAATGTTTAAGTTTCTTTGCTGACATGTATACCCCATATGCCATCTTCTGATAATGTGGGTAATTTTGTTTTGAGGCTGATAGTACCTCGCTTAGGTAATACACCGGCCTTTGTACTGATTTATCATCTTCAATTCGTTCCACCACGATCACAGCGCTTACTACTCTGTTCGTGGCGGCTATGTAAAGCAACATAGGCTCTTTCGACAATGGATAAGCCAGGATTGGCGCTGTGACCAACATATTTTTCAATTCATGGAACGCATTGTCTGCTTGTGGTGTCCAAATGAACTTATCAGATTTTTTCATCAGTTGATAAAGTGGTAATGCTTTCTCTCCCAGCCGACATACAAATCGGCTAAGCGAGGCCAGACAACTTGTGAACTTCTGTACGTCATTTAGACATCTCGGCAATTCCATCCTTTCTACTACTCTTATCTTAGTTGGGTTGGCCTCTATACCTCGGCTAGATACGAGAAAACCGAGTAGTTTTCTAGCCGGCACACCGAAAGTGCATTTTTCCGGGTTAAGCTTCATTCGGAACCTTCTCAGGTTCGCGAAAGTATGCCGGATATCATCCAGTAGCGTTTTGCTTTCTTTGGTTTTGATAACCACATCATCTACATACACTTGTACATTCTTTCCTATCTGGTCATGCAGACATTTTTGCATACATCTCTGGTACGTTGCCCCCGCGTTACGCAGGCCGAATGGCATGGTGCGATAGCAATAAGCCCCGTACGGGGTAATAAACGCAGTCTTTATTTGATCGGCCGGATTTAACAGTATCTGGTGAAATCCAGAATACGCGTCTACAAATGATAATAGTTCACAACCAGCGGTCTAATCAATGACTTGGTCTATTCTAGGTAAAGGAAAAGGATCTTTTGGACACGCCTTGTTCAGGTTCGTGTAATCAATACACATTCGCCATACAATGGCTATATTTGGATCATCCTTCTTCTTTTCTACTAGCACCAGGTTTGATAGCCAATCCGGATAAAGCACCTCCATGATGAACCCGGCCGCAAGGAGCCGAGCTATCTCATCCCCTATTATTTTTCTCCTGTCTTCGGCGAAGCGGCGGAGAGGTTGCTTCACCGGCCTTGCTCTTGGCCATACATTCAGAGAGTGCTCAGCCAACTCCCTCGGCACACCTTGCAAATCCTGAGTTGACCATGCAAAGATATCCCGATTCTCACGGAGGAAGTTGGTGAGCTCGCTTTCCTATTTAGCATCTAGGCCGACACCAATGGTGACGGTGCGCTCTGGGAACTGCTCATCTATCTAGAACTTTTTTTTTCTTTAGTTGGCCGGAAAGAGACACTTCCATGCGGATTGGCCAATGCCGGCATATTCAGTTGTGCCGACTGAGCGAGGGCCGCTACCTCCTGAATTCTTATTTTTTCTCTTGCTATTACCAATGACTCGGCCAGATTTGATCTGGCTGAAGCACATTCCATTGACTTCCTGTAATCTCCTGCTACTGTTATCACCCCTTGTGGTACGGGTAACTTCATTTTCAAGTAAGTTATGTGGCAGCTGCTCATGAATTTGGCCAATGCCAGCCGTCCGAGTAGAGCATGATAACAACTCTCTAGATCCACCACTTCAAATTCCAAATTTTCTGGTCTGTAGTTATCTCTTGTGCTGAATAACACATCCACTCGAACCTTTCCAATGGGTTCGCATGAAAGCCCTGGTACTATCCCATGGAATGTGGTCCTCGTGGATTGCAGCATATTCTACGATATTCCGAGTTTATGCATTGTATCTTTGTACATGATATTGATACTGCTCCCATTGTCAATGAGTACTTTTGAAAATTTCACATTAATGCTCGGTCCGAAAAATGTCAGATCTAGTACGAGTGCGTACGACCCCGGATTCGGCATTATTTTGGGGTGATCCTTTATGCCGGCGCTGACCATGGCACATATCTTGGTACTACCGGCATAACTGCATTTACTTCCATATGCCGACGCTGTACACTTTGCCTGTCTTGTTGTTCTATTGTGAACACGCAATATGATTGATGATGTTCCCTGTAATCATTGCGTCCACTATTTCCTGGGTTCGTCCTTCCATCCGGACCCTGATTTATCACTTGATGCACTGCATCTCTCCGGTCCGAGTTATCATACCTCGGGTAAGGAGGTGGTAACATTAGTTGCTGTGCATTTGCTCCAGTCAACTGTGGCTGATGCTGCTGATGTGCCTGGTGGAATGTTGCTTGCATGCCTGCCGGGTTACCAATTGCATTTTTCATCCAGGCACACTGCCGAGTCGTATGATTGGCCGGCTTGGCCGGGTTTGAAGTGTGAAATTTACACGGTTGATTTAACATAGATTCAAACGTGTACTTCGGCCTTTCCTGCCATTGCTTCTTCTGTTCTGGTGTCCACTGTCTTTTCCCTTCATTCCTTGGTGTCCATTGCCGAGGACCATTCTTTTGCCGCTGATTGTTTCCGTGACTCGACTGATCTTGCACTACCGCCGCCACCTGATTTGAGCCATATCTATAATCCGGTCTTTCTTCTCTTCTTCTCCCTCTAAACTCATTGCGCCTTGATGACCCGGCCGCATCTCTTGCATATTGATCTTGATGTTCCTGATGATCTGCTGACATTAATTCTGGTTGTGTCGGATCTCCCAATGCATAGGAATCCGCTATCCTGATGGTTTCTGCCAAAGTGGTTGGCATATCTCTTTGCAATCGCTGCCATAATACACTGCCATAGCGGCATCCTTGAGCGAACCAAGCTATCGCCTGTGATTCTATAACTCCCCCGCATGAATTCCTGAGATTACACCACCGAGTTAAGAATTCTCTGTCTGTCTCATTCGGCCTTTGCTTGCACATGGCTAGCTGTTGCGACCTGTTTGGCCTTTTGTAAGTACTGGTGAAGTTGCTAACGAACATTTCTTCAAAATCCAACCAACAGTTGATATTGCCTGCTGGCAGGTTATTCAGCCATACTCTAGCTGGTCCTTCCAACATTTGCGGGACATATCGTACTGCCCATCGCAAGTTTCCGCCAGCTATTTTTACAGCAGTGGCATAATCAATCAACCAATCCTGTGGTTTGGTGCTCCCATTATATGTTTTTGTGCCTCTCGCCAGCTGAAAGTTCGGCACTGGCGGCTCGCCCATGATCCGTGGTCCGAAGCATCCCGGGCCTGGTGGACCTTGTTCTTCTAACAACTCGTACCGGTATAGCCGGTCCAGCTTTACTCTCGCATCACTTGACGGCAAATCTCTGTACAGAATTCTCTCCTGCATTCCATAGTGGTTATTTCCACCATGAACCGCATATTCCATCTCGGAATAACCATCATTATACCTCTCATTCACCTGATTATGGCGAGCTGGTCTCACTTCTCTTTCCTGACGAGGTTCATGTCTCGGTTGTGGATTGGGTGGCGGTTCTCTCCTTCCTTCAGCCGGGATATTATTTTCGTGATTTCCTCTTCCGAGATCTCCATTACCTCGGCTTACGTTGCCTTTCTTGGCACGGCCGAGGTTTCTCTCGCCACTGTTACCTCGGCTTCCATTGCCTCTATTTTCATTTGCTTTTCCGGCTATCGCCGGATCATATGGAACAATTTGCTTATTTCTTTTTCCTGAAGTTACCGCTCTGTCTTTCCGCGCATTGTTTCCGGGCGAGGATGCTGCTGCCACAGATAAGGCAGGTGCTGCACCAGCCGAATGAACCATTCGCGAGGAACCATGCCTTGCCGGGTCTGCCCTGAGCATTTCTTCATTCTACTGGTTCGCAATGCGCACCAGCTCATTCACTCTTTCTTGCTGTTTTTGCCGGGCTTCGCCGGTCAATCCTTCTAACTCTAGTGCAGCGGAATTTGCCGCCCTCAGGTTCTTTCCCGGGGTACTGTACCTCGGCAAGCCTAGATCAACTGATTCTGCCTTATGAGCATCATGCTCTTTGTTGATATCATCCATGAGGTTCTTCCCTCTTAATCTTAACTCGTCAACCCGCTCGGGGGCGACGTCAAGCTTGTTTGCCCGAGCATATTCTCGCAGGGTCCTGTTTAAGGACTCCCACAATGCTGACACCTTTTTTGCCTCTACCAGTACTTTTTGCCTGGTCTCTTCTAACTCTGCCTGAGCATTAGCCGGATCAAGTATCAGCGCTACATGTGTAGTCAGATTATCTATAGTTGCCTGAAGAATGTTTTCTGGTCTTTCTAGAGGTGGCCCTCTTACCCTTGGTGCCTTTGGGGTCGTCTCCTGCACCTCGGCTGGGTTGGCCGCTGAAGGAATTACCTCGGTGGGCTGTGGAGCTGCCTGCTTGGTGGCCACCTGCACACTCGTCGTTGGATATTTGCTTGATCCGGCGCCCGCTGTTCCCGCCTGCACCCCGGCTGCGACCATCACCTCGACGCTGCTGACGGGGCGCACTCCGTGCGGACCGTTTGCGGCGTTAAGGGGAGGCTCTCCTGCAACAACAACTTGGTGAGGATAAACGTCGGAGGTGTCGACGCCGACGTAGATCTGGTGCATGCCCAAGTTGATGAAGACGCCGTTGCGCGGAGGAGTTTTTCCCTTGAAGCTGCCTGCGTTGTCGCTGACGTAGTCACAAAGATCAAATCTCCGGACTAAGCCAGATACAACACGCTCGCCAGTGTGGATGAAGTTTCCCGTCCGGATCATGACTCCAGCTAGCACCGCTGCTGGCCCCACGGCGCCAACTGTCGTAGTGGTGGCACGGCAGATGCCATGGGTAGGCTAAAGTATGGGGCCAATGGATGCTAGAGGGATCTGGGAAGGGAAGATGTAGTTGATTCTACACACAGAAGACTAACGTAAAGATCTTTATTTCTCCTTTCTTGGGCTACAAGTGCTCCTTGAGCTGTATACAAGTGGAGAAGAAGAACTTTACCAGCCTAACGGTACCAAATGAGTCGATGCCCTTCTCTGAGTCCAAGCCTCTCCTTATAAAGGGGAACCTTGGCTCTTCTAGGGATGACGTGGCAAGCATATTCGAGGAATATGCTTGTCCCAATATAGTAACTCGGCGGCCTCCTTTCCGTGTCACTCTTCTAATGACGGCAAGGTTCCAGAGGACCCCACCTACACGTCTCGGGCTTCAGGACTGTCACCTCCGTGACCTCCCTCTGCCCTTCTGTTGCTCTGTGCCTTGTCCTTTGTGTTTGGCTCTGCTTAGATTCTTCCTAGCCCGTGACTAGAGTTTGACTATAGGCATCTCCTTCTCCTGCAAGCTTCATATCATTTGGCCCTGCCTCGCATAACTCGGCTTGGCCTTCACCTGCATTTAGATTATTCGGGCTGACCCAGCCGACTTACACAGTATGTCGGCCGGGTAACTCCTTGCTCTTCTCATAAGGGTCCTGCTCTTGCTTACCTCGGCCGACCTTTATAGGATTCAGCTGATTTAGACTGTAACTCGAAAACTGGACGGGGAACTTACTTTCGTCTTTCCCCGTTCTTACCCTATCCGGGGTCACCCCCCAACAGTTTACCTTGTGTATCTCACTTGTGGAAAGCCACCCAGGAACAAAGGGATTTGAGATACCAAATGTTAAGAAGCTTCTAGTGCAGCCACATGGCATTATGGGCTCTGCCTGGATCATATAGGTTGCAATAACTTAGCCATTTGGACAGTTGGTGGTAGTGGGATGATAGGTTGGAGCGCGTCCATTTGGTCTAAGGGAAGGCTTCTGAAAGGTCCTGTCTTGGTGAAAATCAAGTCTTGTGGGGAAAGTGCACAACCTCTGCAGATGGAAGAATCTAAGTACTTAGCCATGTCCCTGGTATTGGACAACTTGAGCATCAAGACATGGAAGCTATCAAGAATCTCCTCATCCCAATTTATAAGTAAAACTTGTGGTTGAACAAGGGTGAAGGTTCACCAATTTCTATTGGTGATTCCTTGGGGAAAGTTTTGTCAAAGAAAAACTTAGTGTTTTCAACTGATAGGTAAAACCTATTTTGAGCAAAGCAAGCCTAAGCTACACTTAGCCAAAATGCATATAGTATCTAGACTACTAATATTCTACTAAGGTATCACTTGCCAATACTATTCCAATGTATTGACCCACTGTGGCTGTAACTTGTGATGTTGCAGGTTATTCTGATGGTGATTAGGGGTTATGAGTCTACACTCAACATGCTTGCCTGTGGCACATGAAGATGAAGAATTATTTATCCTATTATATATTGAACTCTTGTATTAGGCCTGTGGCCATGGAGTTTGTAAAAGACTATGTTTGTCTCTGGAATGATATGTAATAATGACCTTTATTTCTGTGTACTTCATATTAAACTGTGGATGCTAGCATTGATCCAGGGACTAGCATTGCAATCACAGGGATCCTTGCCTTTATAAAGGGAGGGATCTTACAGATGGTATCAGAGCACTGTGTTGCCTGTAGGATTATGACCCTAGGATTGGAAACCACTAAGGAAAAATTTTCAACAACTTCCACACTTGTCTTTTCTTCTCGTGAACTTTTCTAATCTTCCTTCTCATCTCTATTTGTAGATGAACTTCATCAATGAAGCCGTGAGGAAGGGACCACTCATGACTATGACTTTGGAATGTGAGACAGAATTCCCCAAGGCTCTCAAGGACCTCATGGTTGCCATGGGAATACATGGTGCAGCTGTGTACAAAGGTTTTCCTGTGATGAATGAAGGAGTTGAATACTGGTGGGTGCAACTTCACTTGTATAAAAACAAGGAAGACAACCACAAGAAATCAGGATTCTGCATGGTCACCAACTCAGTGATGCACACCACATTCTTTGATTCAGCAAGGGATGCAGCTTGGAAGGCCATCAAAGAGCTTGGTGATAGAAACAAGTGCAGAATGCTCAACACTCAAAATGACCTTAGGGAAGAAAAGAAGCATACCCAAGAGTTATAGGCTACCAACCAACGTTTAAGAGAGGATATCATAGACTTAGCCATTGAGTCATGTGATCAGGATCGACAGATTGCCTCTAGGGATGCCCTGTTAGCCAACCTGGCAAGTGAGATGGGATTGTAACGTACTTCGTTAGTTGGACCACCACACTTATCATTTTATTTCCCAAATGTTGTTTAAAATAAGTTGAATTTTGGATGTTTGTAATGGTTTTATGTATGCCATGACTTGAGTGTTTGGAATTGTCAAAGTTATGCATGTGATGCCTTGTCTTGTGATTTATCTTTAACTGTGTTGATTCTAACTTTTTCTATCTTATAAAATAGATGCCTAATATCAGCACGACTCAAGAGTTCAAGGGAACTCGTTTTGGCACTCGTATTATTGAGCTCACTAGTTTGCTCAATCTCCCACTTCCTACCATCATGATGCTTCCCCTCACCAATTTCGAGAGGAAGGACCTTTGGGCTTCAAGGTTACTCAGCCAGGACGCCAGACTGAGCCAGCCACGGAGGCAATCACCTTCAAGCTCATGCATGATGACAAGGAGAGAGGCCTAGAGGTAGTCATGCAGGATTTGCTTGGACGCTTGTTAGGGAGACACTCTCGGGAGATTAGAGGTACTCACTTCCACGCCTTCGGTAGACATGATGAGGATGGTGAGGCCATTGACTTCGAGGATACTTCGAGAGAGACGGCAGATCCGATTCGTCTATACCTCCAGGACTTAGAGGTTCTTCTTAGGCACCTAGATACTGATAGGACCAACGTCATGCTTAGTAATTACGAACTCCAGGTGCAGCTTCGTGAGAAGGGCAAGCTCTTCGCGGAGCAAGATGAGATAGTCAAAGAAATGGAGGCCAAGTTTGAGAGTTAGGATAGAAAGTTCAAGAGTCAAGAGAAGAGAGTCCAAGATAGGAACAAGAGGATTCGAGACATGACTGCATAACTAGAGGCCAAGGACTTTGAGCTCGAGCATCAGCATGTAGTGATCGAGAGACTTCGTTCACAGAAGAGGGCTCTCAAAGCCAAAATAGAGACCTTGACCACCAATGTCGAGGAGTACAAGACCGCTATGGAGAATGCAGGTCTTACACTTGTTGATGAGGAGGTGGATGCAGAGGAGTAGTGATTACTACTCAATTACCTTTATTTACCATGCCTTTGATTATTGAGTCACAATGACCATCCAGCATGTGGATGGCTTGCTATTGGTGTGTTTACTTTTCAAACTTGTTGTCTTTGTTGTTGAACTTCTACTACTATGATGCATGTTTGGTGATTGTTTATTTGATTTATTGTGCATGATAGCATTTATGGGTATCTCATTCTTATCTCTATTGAAAACCACAGATGCCTCCCCGACGTGCCAATCCCAACCCTAACAACAAAAACAATATCACCCCCAAGATGCAGCAGATGATGACAGCTCAGACACAGCTGATGCAAATGATGACCACGTTCATACAGAATCAGAACAACAACAACAACAACAATAATAATAACAACAACAACAACAATCAGAACAACCCACCGGGTTTTGACATGCTTACCAGATTCTTAAGGCTGAGGCCAGCAAAGTTCTCAGGAACTACTGATCCTATGGTGGCCAACGATTGGCTACGCTCTGTGAACAAGGACTTGGTAACCGTTGGCTGTACTGATGAAGAGAAGGTCAGATTTGTAGCATATTTGTTGGAAGGACCAGCAGCCACTTGGTGGGATAACTTCCAGATCACCACTCCCATTGCGGATGTGACATGGGCTATCTTTGAAGATGGTTTCTGTACTGCTCACATCTCATCCGGAGTGATGACTTTGAAGAAGATAGAATTTCATAACTTGAAGCAGCGCCACCGCAGCGTGGCAGAGTATATTGAGGAGTTCAACAATCTGGCGCGTTATGCACCGGATGAGGTTGACACTGATGCTTAGAGGAAGGAGAAGTTCCTCGAAGGATTGAACGATGAACTGAACCTGCAGCTAACTGTGGCCTATGTCCCCACTTATCAGTCTCTTTGTGACAAGGCTGCTATTTTGGAGGGCAAAATAAAATAGGTTGAAAGCAGGAAGAGGAAGCACTCGGACAAGCACAGCTCGGGATCTTCTCACAAGCGTTCCCATTATGATGACCGTGGGAATTCTGGACCCCACAAGCATGGAAAGTACAACAAGCACCACAACCACAACCGTCATCATGACAATAAGCACCACCGTAGTCATGACAATGACAAGTACAAGAATCACAAGAGTGGATATAATAGCCACCACAATGGAAGTGGAAGTGGTAGTGGAAGCCAGCCTGTCAAGAAGGATCTTAGTCAGGTTGAATGTTTCAAGTGCAAGAAGATGGGGCATTATGCAAATGAATGCCCAGAAAAGAAAGTTGAAGGACCCAACAAGCCCAACCCTTTCCAGAAGGGGCAAGTGAACCACATCAATGTGGAGGAAATCTATCAAGAGTCAGATGCTGTGGCTGGTAAGTTCAAACTCAATTCTATTCCAGCACTTGTTCTTTTTGATACTGGTGCATCACATTCATTCATATCAAAAGTATTTGTTGATAGAAATGGGTTTTCAACTGAAAACATTGGGTGTCCAATAAAAGTAAGTTCTCCAGGTGGAGATACGATAGTAAGTCTTGGATGTCGGGATCTAGTAATAGAGTTTGGAAAGCATAAGTTTCCAGTGAGTCTGATAATCCTAGATTCCCAAGGACTAGATGTAATTTTGGGAATGGATTGGATGACAAAGTATGAAGGAGTACTAGATTGTGCTAATCGAACAGTTGCACTCACAACCCCAGAAAAGAAACGGATAAGATTCAAGTCTAACTTTGAATCGAAAGGGAGTAAGCTAAATTCTCTTAAGGGGGTTAGCATAAACAGTGTGCCAATTGTGAGTGAGTATCCGGATGTGTTTCCGGAAGAATTGCCGGGAATGCCACCAGATAGAGATGTGGAGTTTCTTATTGATTTGCTACCAGGATCTGGACCAATAGCAAAGAGACCGTACAATATGTCAGTAGACGAGTTGAAAGAACTCAAGAAACAACTTGGAGAACAGTTGCAGAAAGGATTTATTCAACCAAGTTCTTCATCTTGGGGAGCACCAGTCTTGTTTGTGGAAAACAAGGATAGAAGTCAAAGGTTATGCATAGATTACCGTTCACTCAATGAGGTGACTATCAAGAACAAATACTCTTTGCCTAGAATCAATGACTTGTTTGATCAGCTAGAAGGAGCCTGTGTGTTCTCAAAAATTGATCTCCGATCGGGATATTTCAAGCTCAAAATAAGAGAACAATACATACCTAAGACAACTTTCACCACTAGGTATGGATTGTATGAGTATACTGTGATGCCATTCGGTTTGACCAATGCACCAACATAATTTATGAATATGATGAACAAGGTGTTCATGGAGTTCCTTGACAAGTTTGTTGTCGTATTCATTGATGACATTTTGATCTACTACAAGAGCAAAGAAGAGCATGAAGGACATTTGCGTTTGATACTTGAGAAACTTAGAGAGCATAAGATATATGCCAAATTCAGCAAGTGTGAGTTTTGGTTGAATGAAGTTGGATTTCTTGGACACGTTGTGTCAGGAGATGGTGTAGCAGTTGATCCTGCTAAAGTTTCAGCTGTAACTGAATGGGAATATCCTAAGTCAGTGAAAGAGGTTCGCAGTTTCCTTGGCTTGGTAGGATACTACAGAAGGTTCATAGAGAATTTCTCCAAGATAGCTAAGCCAATGACGGAGTTACTAAAGAAATACAAGAAATTTGCTTGGTCTGAAGGGTGGGAACTCAATTTTCAAGAATTTAAGAAGAGACTAGTGACAACACCAGTCTTATGTCTGCCAGATTTGGAGAAGGATTTCCAAGTGTATTGTGATGCATCTCATCATGAATAGGTGCAGTACTTATGTAAAAGGAGTGTCCCAACCTTACAACAATATAAGGAGGAGTCCCCTGTGATTGCAATGCTAGTCCCTGGATCAATAGCTAGCATCCACAGTTTAGATGTAATATCAAGAAACAAGGGTCATAATATAACTTTATACCAGGAAGAACATAACTTTATTACATCATACATAGCTCATTTGGCTATTACAATACATTGCAGCGAAATAACTATAGTCATGGGTCCTTCATCTTCAAAGTGCCACATGCAGATGTTGGTTGTAGACTTTGTAATCCTAAACAATCAATCTTCACTAAAATCAATCAAAACTGCAACATTACAAGTTACAACCACAAGGGTCAATACATTTGAATTTTATTGGCAAGCTTCACTACTATGTGTAATATGAGTGGATCCTATCAATACATGCATATTTGGCTAAGTAGTGTTTAAGGCTCATTTGCATAAAGCAATATTTATCCTATCTTTTCAAAAATGGTTTTGGTCCTTTGTCAAATCTCTTTTTCCAAGTTCCTTGAACTCCTTGGTAGAAACTCAAGTGTTCAAATCCTTGTAAAAATCCCTTGAGCTCCTTGGTAACCCCAAGTGCATCAAGTTTTATCAAAATCTCATGAGTTCCTTGGTAACCCCAAGTTTTCATGTTTTCATCTCTTGAGTTCCTTGGTAACCCCAAGTACATCAAGTTTTGTCAAAGTCTCTTGAGCTCCTTGGTAACCCCAAGTGCATCAAGTTTTTAAAAGTTTTTCTTTTAGAAATTAGAATGTCGAGATCTCCCATAGTTCAAACTTTAGTTGCTCAGTATTGTCCATTACCGGGGACACGGCTAAGTACTTAGATTTTATTATCTTCTGCAGAAGGAGTACACTTTACCCACATGTCACAAACCCATCCTTTTGCCACCAGTGGCCACTGGATTAGCACTCACCAAGATGGAGTACTGGCAGATTGAGAATGTGACGAAGTCTTTCCAAAGGGTCCTCCCATACACCATTGCTAGCTTGTCTTCAGCACCCATGAAGCATTCCAGATCCCCATGTCCAGTAAACTGAAGACAATGCATGGGTCTTCCCAATGTAGTTGACTAAGCCAGAGCCATAATAGCATGTGGTTGCACACGAAAGCCACAATTGGAGAAACATGTTCAATCTCTAAGTTTCCTGGGTGGTTCCTTTGGAGCACAACACAAAGAGATTGCCATAGTCATGGTTCCTTTTGTTGCCACCTTCTCCAATACTCAAAGTATCCTTGGCCACCCAGGTGGTTCATTGAGTCCTTGTTTTATTATATAAAATCACAAGTCCTTCTCTCAAGCTTCATAAAATCTCAACATGTATCTCATTTCAAAATATAGCATGGCTAAGCATGTCACATCTACATTGTTTTCACTAAGGAATGTATAGGGAATCCTATTAGGATTTAGCATAACATAAGTATAAAAATTCTTTTCATGCATGTTTTCAAAATCCACTAAGTATAATGAAAATAGTAGGACTTTAGATGATAGTTTCACTTGCCTTTTTGGTAGGGAATGGTGGTTCACTCCTTGATCTTGCTAGTATCACACTTTGCTAATTTCACTACATTCAATCAAGCAAATTCTATATCAACTAGCATTCCAAATAATCAATCAAACACTTCACACACATAAAACAATGGCATCTAAGATCTAAGTCATGCATGTAAGCATGTAAGAGATGGTTCTAATTGCAAAGGTGGTCTCCACTAGGCTTCTAAACTTTGTGAGTTCCAAATTGGTCATTTTCCAAAGTGGCAAAGTCATTTGCAAAAGGGTTTTGTCCATAAACCATTTTTAAATCCAATCATCATTTTATGTGGTGAAAAATATTTTTATCAAAGCAAAACTTTATGTTTTTCACCAAATGAGTTGCCATTGCAACACTTGGTGTTTTGGGTCAGTAGGTTTGGTCCAAAACATTTTCCCAAAGTTTTCTTTACAAAAACATTTTCATAATAAAATCAATAATTTTATTTGGCTAGAAAATGGCTAAGTCAAATAATCCAACCTAAACTTTACCAAAATCATTTTCAACACCAAGGGTTGGTTCCTAGGGTCAGTAAGTTCTCCATAAATTATTTTGCCAAGGTTTCAAACTCAAAAATATTTTGAATCATTTTTCTATTCTAAACAGGCATACAATTGTTTCTGCAAAATCAACCAATCTAACAGATACTATTTGCTAAACCAAAGGCATGGTTGGCTAGGGCTTGTTCCACTGATTCCAATGATACCAAATTTGCAATTTTTGGACGTGTGGATCAAAAGTTACAAAGGTTTGAAATTCACATTCTATTCTGATTTCAATTCTGTTTTTAAACAGAACTGGTGACACGCGGCACTGTCTAATTGGACGGTACCGGTTCGGCCGGATCGGCAACATGGACCGCAGGATCTAAAGTGAGATGTGTGGCGCAGGATCGATCTTACCCTTTCGATAAGTCAATCAGTCGTGTGCATCGGATCTAGATCGGACGGCTCCTACTGACTTGCCAAAGGCTGGCGGCGCTAGGACAACGGCGAGCGGCGGAGCGGCCAGATGATGGCGGCGCTGGCAAGGCAGGAAGCGAGAAAGGGAGGGAGTAAGCTTACCAGAATCGCGAGGATGTGGTGATGTTCAAAGTGTGGTCGACGTGGCAGGGGCGCACGGGAACGGTGGCGATTGCTCGTCAGAGACGTCGTCGGCGTCGGGTGGTTCTGTCCGCGGTCGAAGGTGGCGCTGTAGATCACGCGGAGGCAAACAGAGGGTGTGGTCAGACGCGCATGGCCGAGGCGAGTGAGGGAGTGTGAACGAGGAGGTGCGGGGCGGTATGGTTTACCTGGGAGTCGTCGTCGCAGTTGAAGACAGACGGCGGCACTCAGAGCTTGGTCGGAGTCGACGCTCAAGGACGCCCGCGGTCAAACGAGGGGCACGGACAGATGCGTCAGGAGGTGGGGAAGGTGTGAGCTAGGTTGGGGAGGCACGGGGTGGCATGTACTGGCCGGAATTGAAGGTGGAAGCTCGTCGGAGACAGAGCTGCTCGGGGAGAAATTGGGGTGGCCTGGGGGCGTGTCGAGATGGGGTGACAGAGGGGAAAGGAGGAGAATACGCTGGCGTTTTAACGTGCGTGGTCGCGGTGAGATTAAAGCTCGGTATTATTGCGAATTGAACGCGCGGATTGAATGGCAGCAACGGCAGCGAGGTTTGGGGGAAGGAGGTCGCGCAGGTGAGGAGGATGAACAGGAGAGTGGGGTCCAGTTGTCAGTGGGAAAAGAAGTGAGAGGGAGGTCCACCAGTCATCGTCTGTCTGAGTTAGATTCAGAGTACAAAACGTTTTCCTTGGGAGGGGAAGCTGGGCTGGTTTGCTGGGCTTGTGGGCTTGGCCGGCTGGGCTAGGTCCAATTCCATTTTTTTTCTTCCTGGAACCTTTTCTTTTTCTATTTCCAATTTCTGTTTTGAAATTTCAAACAACCAAACAACATTCAATTTGATTCAAACAATCACTAAACTTTGTAACTTTGAATTTGGTTCTGTTTATCAACATAAACCAAATCCCAAAATAAAATAATAATTTTTATTCTTTTTAGGATCCATTCTTTAATTAAATAAAATGGATCTTTAGTTATTTAATAAAAATAGGGTTTGATTTAATTTAACAAAATCTCCATTTGAAATCCAAATATTTTCAAAACCAAATCAGTAGGTTTTATTTGGAAATAAAGAATACTTGGAAACTTGTTTAAAACAAAATAACCTTTTATTTTAGGGTCCATTAATAATTAAATACAATAGACCTTCATTATAAAATCAACTAGGATTTATTTTATTTAAAATATTTATTTTGAAATCTAAAATAAAGCCAAAACACTTCAGTAGTTTTTATTTGAGAATATAAAATATTTGGAAAACTTATTTAAAATAGTTTAATAAGTTTTTGATGTTTTAATTAAAATGGTAAAACCTTTTATTTAGATAAAAATGGATATTAAATCCTTATTAATTTATTTAAATAAACCTTTGCTATTTTTATTCAAACAAAATGTTTTAATTCCAAAGCTTGGCCAAGGTTTAATTTGGCTTTATAAAATAATCTTTATTTATGAATCCACCTTTTCTTTTGAAAACCAAATCTTTTATTAAAAGATCCAAAATAGTAATTCCAAAACATTTTAATTTCCTTTAATAAATGTTTATCCTTATAAATCCCTTTAGGATTTATTTGATTCAAATTGGTTTGAAGTTTCCAATTAAATTCAAAAAGTTTCTTCTGGCCCTAAAAATCAAACAAAGTTTTATTTTATTCATTTATTTTTCACATTACAAGATTTGGAAAATCTTGGGATGTGACAACTCATGCAAGAAGGGAAAGTTGTGGCTTATGCCTCGAGACAACTCAAAACTCATGAGGTAAATTACCCTACTCATGATTTAGAGTTAGCCTCTATTTTCCATGCACTCAAAACATGAAGACACTATCTTTTGGGAAAGCGATGTGAAGTGTTCACAGATCACAAAAGTTTGAAGTATATCTTCACCCAGAAAGAAATTAACATGAGACAAATAAGATGGCTAGAGCTCATCAAGGACTATGACTTGAGTTTGCAATACCACCCCGGTAAAGCAAATGTTGTAGCGGATGCTCTAAGCCATAAGGTTTTTGTGAATGGCCTTACTAAGGGAGAATTGCCAGATGATCTGTGTGCCCAATTTAGAGATCTCAGATTGGAGATTGTGCCTGAATGACATCTCATGTCATTGGATGTTCAACCCACCTTGTTGGACAAAATCAAAGAAGCCCAAAAGACAGATAAGGAAATTGAAGAGATTAAGGAAAAGATTGGCAAGGGAAAAGCCAAAGGATTCCATGAAGATGAACAGGGTACTTTATGGCATAGAAAACGTATTTGTGTTCCACAAGATCCGGAACTTCGGAAAATGATTTTACAAGAAGCACACAACTCACCGTATTCCATTCATCCGGGTAACACCAAAATGTACATGGATATGAAAGAAAGATTTTGGTGGAATAATCTCAAGAAGGACATTGCCGAACATATTGCTTTGTGTGATGTATGTAGTAGAGTGAAAGCGGAACATCATAAACCAGCAGGATTGTTACAACCACTACCTATTCCTGATTGGAAGTGGGACAAGATTGGCATGGACTTCATCACCGGATTGCCAAGGACCAGGTCAGGATATGACTTTATTTGGGTAGTAGTGGATCTCCTAACTAAAGTGGCTCATTTTATACTCGTGAGCAGGATTGTATGTCTACATGGAGTACCCAAGAGTATTGTGTCTGATAGGGGAACTCAATTCACTTCTCATTTTTGGAGACAACTACATGAGTCATTGGGAACGAGGTTGGAATTCAGCACTGCTTTTCATCCTCAGACTGATGGACAAACCGAAAGGACCAACCAGATTCTTGAAGATATGTTGAGGGCATGTGCCCTAGACTATGGAGCCAGTTGGGATGAAAGTCTGCCTTACGCAGAATTCTCTTACAATAACAGCTATCAAGCCAGTATTGAGATGGCACCATTTGAGTTTCTCTATGGGAGAAAGTGTACCACCCCATTACTATGGAATGGTGTGGGAGAAAGAAGTTTGTTCAGACCAGAACTAATTAAAGAGGCTGAAGAGAAAGTCAATCTAGTCAAGGACAGATTGAAGATAGCACAGTCCCGACAAAAGAGCTACGCAGATCCTAAGCGTAGAGAAGTCACCTATGAAGTGGGTGATAGAGCTTATCTTAGAGTGTGACCACTTCGTGGAGTGAGGAGGTTTGGAGTCAAAGGAAAATTGGCCCCAAGATATGTTGGACCATTCAAGATTCTGAGTCGTAAAGGAGAAGTAGCTTATGAGATTGAATTGCCAGAATCATTGTCTGCCGTTCACAATGTGTTTCATGTGATTCAGCTTAAGAAATGCCATCCAGAAATGGAAGAGACTTCTTTGAAGGATACCATACCTTTGGAAGAGGTCCAATTAGAGAGTGACCTCACTTATGAAAATAAACCTATCAAGATTCTTGAGACTACAAAAAGAGTTACTCGGACTAAGACCATCAAATTCTGCAAAGTTCAATGGAACCATCATTCCGAAGAAGAAGCAACATGGGAAAGAGAAGATGATCTTCGGAAAGACCACCCTCACCTATTTGCTAGCCAACCCGAATCTCGAGGGTGAGATTCACCTTAAGGGGGTTAGATTTGTAACATCCCTAAAATCATGTTTTCAAAGATTGCATATCATCCATGCATGAATATCATTTAGGTATCAAATATCAAACTCATTTCAAGAAAACAGAAGCACTAAGTGCTATTATTTTATGTGAGCATGCATTAATTTAGTGCCACTCTCAAATGAGAGTATAATTGTTTTAAACCAAGCTTTGTTTGCTCTCATGTTGTTTAAGTTGAATGTTAGAGTTTGGACAAAAATTTACAAAACAAATATGGGTTTAAAACCATCTTCAAAACATATTCAAATCAAGTGCTATGACACTATCTATTTTAATTTTTCCAATAAGGACCAAGCAAGGCCAGCAAGGGAGCATGGTTTAATACTGAAATTTACACAGGAATTCATATTACAAAAGGCCATAAAGATTTGAAATTCAAATGCTTTTAAATTCATTTGAAATTTATTACAGAAAATCAAATAGAAAATAGAAAAATTGAAAAGAATTAGAAAAGGGCCGGTGCTAATAATCTAGCCCAGAATCAAATCCAGCCCAAAAGCCCACCCGGGGTCCTCCCTTTCCTCTGTTTCTCTCACCCGCACCGAACCAACCCACACCATCGCTGACTGGTGGCCCCTCTCCACGTTAGCACTTTCTTCCCCAAACTCTGCGCGCAGACGCCGTCGCCGCCTGTTCCCTCCCTCTTCAATGCCGCGACTTTAATCTGCTTAATTGGCGATGAATGCGTGCGTAATCTCCGCACCTGCTCCGGCTATAAGATCCCCTCCCCTATCCGCTCATTTCCCCTCGCTCAGCACACTCACCTCGCCACCAGGCTGCGCATAATCAAGCTAAGAACCCCGCAGCATCGACGACCTCCGGTGACCAATTCCGGTGAGCACCGTCCGCCCCCCTGTCTCTGCTTCATGCGAGCGTGTTCAACTTGTCCTTGCGCATCTTCTCATACCTTCCTTTTTCTCTGTATCATCCTAGAGCGCCGTCACCGTCCACCGCTGGAAGCAACCGAAGCTCAGCGCAACTCCGGCGACCCCTCCTGGTAGTTCCCGACCACCCCTTCCTCCCATTTTGATACTCACTTGTTCGCCATGCTTGTGCGCATCTAATAGCGTCTCTGGTTTGTCTTAGCGTGCACCAGAACCTCGCCCCCGACGACACCAGAGCTTGCCCGATGACAGACTCCACTCCGGCGAGCAATAGCATCCAGCTCCGAGCGCCCCTATCCCTCCCTCGACCGCCTTGAGCTTCACTGCAGCCTCGCGAACAAGTTAACCACCTCCACCCCTCCCCGCACTATCTGAATCGCCGGCAACATCTCTAACAGAGCCGCGCCGCCGCATCGCCGCCGCTAGCGCCGCCCGTCTGTGGTCGTTTGATCCGTGGCCGTAGGATCTAGATCCAGCGTGTAGAAATAGATCTGTAGCGAAGAGGTAAGGAGCAGATCTGACCGTGCGATTTAAGTTAGATCTAGCGGTCCACGTTAGCCGATCCACGCGAATCGGTATCAACCAATCAGAACACGCCGCGTGTCTGTAGGTTTGATTTAAAATCAGAATTTAGATCTATTAGATGTTTAAACTTGTAAAATTCATAACTTTTAATTCCCAAGTCCAAATTTGACAAATTTTATATCATTGGAATCAGGAGAGAAAATCCTTTCCATTTATGCAATGTGTTTAGTGTTTTGCCTCTGATAAAATGATTGTTTTTACAAAAACATTTGTAGGCATAATTTGTGTATAGTAATTATTTGAAAAATGTTTTGTTGTTCAAATAAAGTTTATTTGGCAAGTTTGAACTTGTTTAAGATTCAATACTATGCACTTGTCTTGTTTGGTGTAGAAAATCATCACATGGCATTTTGCATGCATTCATATATTTTTGTTTGTATAAATTCTGTATGTGATTTGGTGCCATTATTTTATGTGTAGATTTTGGTGCAAATAGTGATAGTGATTGTGCAGATTGTTGCTACTCCCCAAACTACCAAGGCAAGTGGTGCTTCATGATTTTATTCCTATGTTTTTCAACTATGCACTAGAAATATTTTGCTAGACTTGCATGAATATTTTGATATATATATGCTATGCTTGGGAAATCCTAGTAGTTCTAGAATTGCTAGAAATTTCTAAGTTAAGATGCTTACCAATTCCATGCTTAGCCTAGCTAGTAGCAACCAAGGGTGGTTATATATTCATGCTATGATAGAAATTTCTAAGTCTTTGGACTTGTGTTTTTGCTTAATAAAACAACTAAGTGAATGAATCACCTGGGTGGAATGGAAATAATGGTTTGTGTTGAGTGGTTACACAAGGCCCATTTCTATGGTTTACCTTGTGTATCTCACTTGTGGAAAGCCACCCAGGAACAAAGGGATTTGAGATGCCAAATGTTAAGAAGCTTCTAGTGCAGCCACATGGCATTATGGGCTCTGTCTGGATCATATAGGTTGCAATAACTTAGCCATTTGGACAGTTGGTGGTAGTGGGATGATAGGTTGGAGCGCGTCCATTTTGTCTAAGGGAAGGCTTATGAAAGGTCCTGTCTTGGTGAAAATCAAGTCTTGTGGGGAAAGTGCACAACCTCTGCAGATGGAAGAATCTAAGTACTTAGCCATGTCCCTGGTATTGGACAACTTGAGCATAAGCTATCAAGAATCTCCTCATCCCAATTTCTAAGTAAAACTTGTGGTTGAACAAGGGTGAAGGTTCACCAATTTCTATTGGTGATTCCTTGGGGAAAGTTTTGTCAAAGAAAAACTTAGTGTTTTCAACTGATAGGTAAAACCTATTTTGAGCAAAGCAAGCCTAAGCTACACTTAGCCAAAATGCATATAGTATCTAGACTACTAATATTCTACTAAGGTATCACTTGCCAATACTATTCCAATGTATTGACCCACTGTGGCTGTAACTTGTGATGTTGCAGGTTATTCTGATGGTGATTAGGGGTTATGAGTCTACACTCAACATGCTTGCCTGTGGCACATGAAGATGAAGAATTATTTAACCTATTATATATTGAACTCTTGTATTAGGCCTGTGGCCATGGAGTTTGTAAAAGACTATGTTTGTCTCTGGAATGATATGTAATAATGACCTTTGTTTCTGTGTACTTCATCTTAAACTGTGGATGCTAGCATTGATCCAGGGACTAGCATTGCAATCACAGGGATCCTTGCCTTTATAAAGGGATGGATCTTACAGTCCATCATACCATTCTCCTAATGATATGATCTTGTTGTTAATAACATCTCAATGTTCATGATCGAGAAACCACGATCATCTATTAACCAACAAGCTAGTATTATAAAGAGGCTTTACCAGGGACTCTAATTTAGTTTATAAATCACACAAGTATTAATGTTTCCGGTTAATACTATTATAGCATAAATGTAAACATTTATCATAAACACAAAGATATAATAATAACCACTTTTATTATTGCCTCTAGGGCATATCTCCAACAGTTGTTCCCCAAGTTCGCCCTGAAAGACCTTTCAATAGGTAGTGGCTCGATAATTGTGAAAGATAATATTGAAGAATTTTTTAATCATGTTAGCAAGCATGAAGATATTGAGGATAAATCTATAGCAGAGATTGCTCCTAATTATGAAATTGCTGCAGCTTCTTTAGTTCATATGTTGGAGGCTAGGTTTGTTATCCTTAACCCCATAATGCAAATTTTGTTCCTAAAACTAAAAGAAGAAAAGAATGCTGAAAAGAGATAATTTATTCTTGAAACTTTACTCAAAGAGTTCCATGATGTTGCTAAGGAAGTCAAAAAGGTCTTTGAGAGTTTTAATAAGCTATGCTCATGTTTAGATGTTGTGGGTACTTCAGATAAAACCAAGCCTAGAGAGGAATTTAAGATACCCATACCCTTTAAGCTTGTTGGGATGCATGAGGCCTTTGAAAAGAATTTTGATTGGATTGTTCCTGAAAATCCTTTTGATGAAAGTAGTAAACCAAAAAGATATGAGAAGGGATCCTCCAAAACTCATTTGGAAGAGATACCTTTCATAGTTGAAGACTTTGCAAGTATTTATGTTAATGCTACTTCATTTGAAAATAATTGATTTCTTGCTTCTTGTGCCTAACTTAAAGACGTTAAAGAAAAGTACTTGTTGGGAGATAACCAAAGAGTTTCCTTGAGTCTTAGAAGTTATTACTTCATTAATGACCTCTCCTTATCCTTTTTGTTTGCTTTTTTGTGCCAAGAATGACCTCTAACGAGAGGGAAGTAAGATTTGGGGAGTTGCTATCTCAAAACAGATTTCTGTCCTCCACCATAAAAATTCGTGAGGAGTCTTTGTAAGTAGGATTGATCTGAAAATTTACAAATAAATCCCCCAGTATGTTATCTTACTTTCATTAGTTCAACACTTTTTTATTTGATCAACATAAGGTCTTAGAAAAAATCGGTTTCTACCAGCTGGTCTATTTCATCAGATTTCTGCCATTATTTGCATTTGCTTCTTATTGATTCCTTTTTGGGTTCTTTTTGGGAAATTGAGCTTTTTCAAGGAGTTGATACAGTAGCTTGTGTTTTTAGTGAAAAGTTTTACTGTTCTAAAGCTAAACCCAAGGGTCTATTATCTTTTGAATACACTAATTTTGCTAATGAAGATTGTGTGAAGTTTTGTATGAAGAAAAAAATTCAGGTGTAGAGAGAGAACGATGTAATGAGATGAAGAGTGGACAAAAGCTCAAGCTTGGGGATGCCACCCCGGTGTCACCCCAAGAAATATCCAATAGGTATAAGCGGCAAAGCTTGGGGATGCCCAAGGCATCCCCTTCTTCATCAATAAAAAGCTCAGGTCTTTCTAGACACTTCATTTTTATTGTTTCATGCACTGTTCTGTTGTTCTTGGAGCATCTTAATTTTTGTTTGCTTTGCTTAGTTTGTTTAGTTTGCTTGAATAAAGTAGTTTGGACCCCCATTCTCGCTGTGTTGTCAAATAAGTCGATTGGTGTTGGAAAGGAGTAGAAAGTTCTTGCTTGAAAGTGCAAGAGGAGCTTGCATTGACTGTGCCTTAGACTTTAGCATGACATACTAGGTGTTGTTTTGACCTTATGATTAGTGACTATTGCTGTAGCATGTCTTGTTCCAAACAATTGGTATTGCTTAGTGTGCCTTGAAAGAATCATGCGTTGTTTTAGCATACAAAAGCATAGTATTGTGGTATTCTCCTTTGATGTTTTGTTTGGGTTGACTTGGCACATGATCACACCATGTTATTACTATGAACAAGTCACCATAGCCTCCATGATAATTTATTCCTTGACTTGTACTACCACTCTATGCTTTGATTAGTAATGTTTTGTCGCTCTGCATGATTATGGCCATTATTGCTCTCTTAGTTGGTTGCTCCCAGTCTTTTGCTAGCCTCCACTTGTATGAGTAAGCTCTACTCATGCTTCCAACTCCCAAGAAACCAAGTTATTCCAAAGTGTCCACTATAAATTCCTATGATAGTGTGTTACACACTCCAAGTATATTCTTGTTTTCAGCTATATTCCAATTAAAAAGTATTTTGTTATGTGAAAACTTAGTGATTAAAGCCCTCACGAACTTGATGGAACACTTTATATTTATTGCCCCTAATAAACTTGAACCATTGTATCATCTATGTTGTATATTTTTGCACTTATACATTGGAATTAGCAGAACCATGTTGTCATGGGTATAGTTTTCAACATTGCACTTGTACTCTGTACGTAGTTGAAATCATGCTCTTTTGTCTATGGATGTCGCTGGTGTGAAATAAAAAGGGAGCTTGTAAGTCCATGGAGTTATGTATTTTGTGTTAGAGAAACGCCTGGGCCGCTAGCCTAAGCCATGCCTAATCATGGTGGAAACTTGCAGCATCACCATAATGAGCAATCTGTGAAGGATCCTCAATAAAAATCTATGCAAATAGTAAATAAAAAGATCGCCGAGATGCTCATTGTCTGCTTGCCTTGTCATTTTGGTTATGGGAAAGCTCCTGTACCATGTGCAAGGGGTACCCCGTTGGCGGTTCTCTATGATACACATATACTTACTATGACAAGAACTTACATGTGACTAAAGTTGAGTAGCATGAGGTGCGGCCCTCGTATTCAAGGGACATGAGATTGCAAACTTATACTTCGTGTAGCACCCCGGGTAAAGCCGGATCTTTTATTTGTCTTAAACTGTTTACAAAAGTATATTTAAAACAAAAGAAATAACAAAACTATTTTTTTAGGGGGCAGTCCAGCCGTCCGGCCCAAAAGCCCAACCGGCCAGACCACCTACTACCCAAACGAAACCCTAATCTACCAAAACCTAACCCCACTCCCTAGCCCTCACCCCACTCCCCCCACCCCGCAGCCGCCAGGGAGGCAGTAGTGCGCCCCGCTCTCTTGACCGCTTCCGCATCCTTCCTCTCAACCCTTGGCCCCACCCTGACCGCGTACCACCCACGCACGCGTCCCACCCCGCTACCTCGTTCTGTTCCCTACCCGACGAAGCCACCAACCCCCGCTCTCTCCATCGTGCGCGTGCCGCCGCCAGCATCCATCCCCGTCGCCCTCTTCCTCTGGCCCGATGGAGAGCGCTGCCGTCCCCCACGACCCCCGCCGTCGGGCCCGCGTCCTCTGTCGGCAGGAGCGATGCTCCTCCCCACCCTAGGTCGACCTCGCCTCCCCGGTGCCAGAGCCTGGCGGCCCCGAGCGTTGTCGTCCCGTCCCCGGCCGCCTCTGCCTCACCCCCCTCGGCGCTGCTCCCTCTTGTGTCCCTTGCTCTGCCATGGGTCCTCCCTGTCGACCCGCGCAAGCCCCTCCGCCGCCGTCCGTCGGCCCGTCACTGGCGTCGCCCTCCCCGCTCGATCGCCAGTCGCCCTCTGCTTCTTCTCCGTTGCCGCAAGCCCGTGCCACCTCGCCTTCCTCCTCACCGGCGTCACCTCTGCCATGGACCACCTCCACCGTCGCCCCCCCCCCCCCCGCGCACCCTCGGACCGTGCCATGCCCCTGGCGCCTCCTGCAGGGCACGACGCTTCCGTCCATGTCCCTAGCACAGTCGCCACCGGGGACCATCGCCGTCGTCGCTAGACACGGGCACCGTCGGTCCTCGCCTTCCCGCGCTCGTCTCTGCCATGCCGCTTTGGCCCTGGACCCCCTTCTACCAGATCAAGTCCAGTTCGCCCAGATCCTTGTGGCTCCTTGTCTGCTGCTTGTTCTTGGACACCAGCAAGTGTTAAAGGCTAGTGCCCCCGATTACAGGCTAGATGGTCGTTTCTGGGGCGTTTGATCCATTCTAGTGGTGCTGGCGAGTGCCGTTTTGGTGATGATAGTGAGGTGGTGATGTTTAACTCGGCAAGTACCACTGTGGCTCGAAGTCGATGAGATGGTGTTGATGTGTTGCCGCAAATCGAGACCTTCCGGCGGACGAGAACGAGACGTTGTACAAGAGAAACAATGATGTCAACAAGATTTGCCGAAGACCAACAGTGCGGAGCCTAGGTCCACCGACCATCGAAGCCGAATTCCCAAGATCTTCGACACGGATCCTCAAGTTCTCCTTCATGGAAACCGAAGGCGTCGAGTTCTCGGAGTCCGAAGTCAAGACCGAACCCGTCGAACCCTCGGAACCCCAAGATCGCCATTCGATGTGTGACCCCTATCCGAGACCCCTCATATTTTTATAATACATGATATTGATCTTGTGGCATATTAAATAAACATGTTTGCATACATATTATGGGTGTTTGGGGGTATTTTATCGACTCATTTAATAATTAAATATGGAGGTCATATGCAGACGATTCTAGTCCTATATTGGCCCTATTTAAATTTCTGTAGCGAGCGGTGCTATCTTTTGCCTTGATAAGACAACATTTAAATTGGGGGTATCTAAACAACATGAACTTAATAGTTAATTGTCGGGACACCGGTTTCGCTTAATATTGCCTAATTGCATCGCATCTTTGCCATGGCATACATCATACATGCATCATGCCGATCTTTTGCCGTAGTATTAAATAGTGCATCCGATGTTTCTTCTAGTGTTTTCCTTCTTTGCGGATAAGGCCGTTGAGTTGATGTGAGCTTTGCCCCGATCTTCGGATGAACCTTCAACAATATTTGCAGGCGAGCAATCTCCCCCTTTCTACCTATCTTACTTTCATAGTATTTATTCCCTCCTGTTGATCTATTGCTATCTGTGTTGAGATGCTCTAGTTTTCGTACCCGTGATATCCCTTGCAGCCATTAAATTGCCTTGGACACATCCTATTACCTGTTGTTTGGTAGATAGTTGGACTTGCGTGTCGTAGTCGCTTGCTCAAGTGTTGTTGCGTGTCGTCAAGTACCACGGTTGTTGGAAGACTGCCATATGCTTTATGTTGGAGATGATTATAACTTTAATTACAGTTTAATAACTAAAATTGAAGTAGGTAAATAATGCAGAGGCACAGGTGGGAAATAGATGTTATTTGGTTTTTAACCGTCCACTTGTGTCCCGTAGGACCCCGAGTACTTGATACCTGTTCTTTGAATATTCGCACTATCCACATGTGGGCCCATGAATCCCCTTAGCATGAGCTGGAGTCATATCTTATTTCTTGGGGCCACAAAGTAGTTTAGGGCTTTATTACTATCCTGTACTTATGCCATGCTTTACTGCTTTATTTATGATTGCGCATGGAGCGCCTGTACTATTTTGGAACCCCGTGCCACGTTTTCGCGGTATCGACAAGCCCAGTCACACTTTCGGGTTCCCAGTCGTTTACAGCCGTCGTCACAAACCTCTGGGTCCGTCTCGGAGCCGGCCAACTTCGTAGCGGGTAGCTTGGTGGGGTGGCCCCCTGAAATATTATATGAATCTTGCGATTTCTTTGTCGTGATGCCTCGTTGGGTTTTATTTGGTTTTTCCGAGGTTGATCGTGCGTGTGTTGCTATTTGTGCCCCCTGCAGGGTAAAACTTTCTGAAAGCCGTGTCCGCGGTTATGGACGACTTGGAGCACAGTATCTCGATCATAGACAACTATAACTAAAGTAGTGCTATAAATTTGACTTTATAATGACTAGTAATCAGCTTCACTATAATGGAATGACTAAATAAAAGTGCCAACAATTGCTTGTTTGGGTTGTCGCCTGCTACCATTGTACCTGACTAGTAAGTATTGCAACTATAACGGAATGGCTAAATAAAAGTACTAACAACTGCTGGGTTTGGGATATCTCATGCTTATTGTATCTGACTAGTAAGTGTTGCAACTACAACAGAATGGTTAACTAAAAGTGCCCACTGCTTATTATATCAGGATGACTACCTACACCTGACTAGTAATTGCTGCAACGATAACTGAATAATTAAAAGTGCCAACTGTGTGAGTTCCTCGGTTGACTTCCTCGTTTGGTATCGAGGGGGAAATACCAGGATGGGTATGTTTGGTGGTAGTATCAGGATGGTTTCGAATAGGTCTTTCTTATCTCTCTCTGATAGCCGATAGTTGTATCGAGTCTCTATAGGTTGTTTAGTGCATGCTGCGCTGCCGCTTCAGTCCACCACACCTATGTAGGCGAGGACCGCCGAATTCTAGTCTCGCCATGTACTGGCCTCAGTACTGACCGCTCTCTTTTTCCTTTGCCCTTTGTCGGCACCCCTTTTGTTTAAGCAGGTTTGAGATCGACGTCGTTAGCAGGGTTACTCTTCCGGCTTGGCCTGGGCAGGGTTATGGACGCCATTGGTTATTCCTCAGGGCTCTTAGCTCAATTTGCATCTTGTCCGTACTCGGACGCTGTATCGTTTTCCAGATGATTTGGATCTTTGTATTGTATATATGTATTCTTGACTCTTTGAGTCGCTGTTGTATATATATGTTTTGTGGGTTCCATCGAGGACTATTGTGTAATGGTATTACTTCGTTTTCCACCCGCACGAAAGTGCCTGGTGGGCACCTTTGAATCGTTTCTATGCGCGTTTGGCGGGAATCGCTGAAACTTGCATAGGGTCGATTCTGAGGGTGTTACAAAGTGGTATCAGAGCTCAGCAGTTACGATACCCCACTGGTCCAGCCTGTAGGATAACCTAGCTAACGAACGTTGTAGAATGTCAAAACTATTTTGAAAAAAATCGGTTGGATAGATCTGATTAGGTCTGCTTTTACTCCTTACCCCTCTGCTATTCTCCTCTTACCTTTGCGTGTTTTGAATCTGCTCTCTTATCTTTTCTTCGAGTCCAGGAATTCTCGTGGTTGGGTTTTCGTCGTACCTTCAGGGTTTCGCTTCCATCCTTTTCTAACGGTGCTTCAACATCCGACCTTCATGCCATATGATGAATCTTTCATCTGTTGTACCTTTCAGTGGACCGAAAATTCACTAAAAAATTTCTTCCTATCCTCTGGTGTTTCCGATACGATGAAGTCAAGTACATCAGACCTGATGAGAATCTCCATCCCTCCTTAATTTCTGAACCTCGCTTGTTGAGATCTTCAGTCTGAATTCCGGGAGTTGGTTGTATAATTCTCCTATTCATGTGCAGAGTAATGCTTTGGGTGCGCGATGGACTGATCACCATCCGACTACTCTTATCATTCGCTCTAGTACATATGATCGGTGGATCGATGCAACTATACTCATTCCTTGGAAGTTAGCGGTGGCCTTATCTTCTGAGACCTCTACCTTCGTCCTTTGTTTTCCGGCGTGTTCTCGCAACGGACGTGAGCTATGGCCCTTTGTTGGTGGTGTCTCTAATTTCAAGATGAAGAAATAATCCTTGTTAGTGGTGTCACGAGGATCTACACGAAGTGAGAAGATTCAGGTCATCGGCTTTCTTCCCTGTACTAGGAGGCGGATCTCGAGGGCGAGATCCATTGTTAGTGGTGTCGAATTGTAGCACCCCGGGTAAAACCACTACTAGAAAATTGCTTGGTGTTTTTGTTTTGTGCATCATCATCAGCATGCATCTAATTGACTAAAACTATTTTGCTAAAAGACCTACTTGGTTTTACATATTAATATTCTCCCCTCTTTGTTCAAACCAAAACCGTCGGTCCAGCCGGATCTTTTATTTGTCTAAAACTGTTTACAAAAGTTTATTTAAAACAAAGAAATAACAAAACTATTTTTTTAGGGGGCAGTCCAGCCGTCCGGCCCAAAAGCCCAACCGGCCAGACCACCTACTACCCAAACGAAACCCTAATCTACCAAAACCTAACTCCACTCCCTAGCCCTCACCCCACTCCCCCCACCCCGCAGCCGCCAGGGAGGCAGTAGTGCGCCCCGCTCTCTTGACCGCTTCCGCATCCTTCCTCTCAACCCCTGGCCCCACCCTGACTGCGTACCACCCACGCACGCGTCCCACCCTGCTACCTCGTTCTGTTCCCTACCCAACGAAGCCACCAACCCCCGCTCTCTCCATCATGCGCGTGCCGCCGCCAGCATCCATCCCCGTCGCCCTCTTCCTCTGGCCCGATGGAGAGCGCTGCCGTCCCCCACGACCCCCGCCGTCGGGCCCGCGTCCTCCGTCGGCAGGAGCGATGCTCCTCCCCACCCTAGGTCGACCTCGCCTCCCCGGTGCCAGAGCCTGGCGACCCCGAGCGTTGTCGTCCCGTCCCCGGCCGCCTCTGCCTCACCCCCCTCGGCGCTGCTCCCTCTTGCGTCCCTTGCTCTGCCATGGGTCCTCCCTGTCGACCCGCGCAAGCCCCTCCGCCGCCGTCCGTCGGCCCGTCACTGGCGTCGCCCTCCCCGCTCGATCGCCAGTCGCCCTCTGCTTCTTCTCCGTTGCCGCAAGCCCGTGCCACCTCGCCTTCCTCCTCACCGGCGTCACCTCTGCCATGGACCGCCTCCACCGTTGCCCCCCCCCCCCCCCCCGCGCACCCTCGGACCGTGCCATGCCCCTGGCGCCTCCTGCAGGGCACGACGCTTCTGTTGGAGATATGCCCTAGATGCAATAATAAATATAGTTATTATTATATCTTTGTGTTTATGATAAATGTTTACATTCATGCTATAATAGTATTAACAAGGAAACATTAATACTTGTGTGATTTGTAAACTTAATTTGAAGTCCCTAGTATAGCCTCTATACTTCACTAGCTTGTTGGTTGATAAATGATTGTGGTTTCCCTATCATGAACATTGAGATGTTATCAACAACAAGATCATATCATTAGGAGAATGATATGGTGGACATACTCCTATAGATAAGCGTAGCATAAAGATCAAGTCATTTCAATAGTTTAATTGCTATATGCTTTCTGATACATAGTAACCTAATTCCTTCGACCATGAGATCATGCATATCACCTTTACCGGATGGATGCTTTGATGACATCAAACACCACACCGTAACTGGGTGGCTATAAAGGTGGCATTGAGTGTTCGGAAAGTATTGGTTGAGACACATGGATCAAGAGTGGGATTTGTCCATCCATATGACGGATAGATATACTCTGGGCCCTCTCGGTGGAATGTCATCCAATTAGCTTGCAAGCATGTGACTGGCTCACAAGGGATCACATATCACGGGAACGAGAAAAGATTACTTATCAGTAACGAGGTTGAACTAGGTATGCAGAGATACCGACGATCATAACCTCGGATAAGTAACATATCGTGAGACAAAGGGAAATTGGTATCGTATGTAAGTGGTTCATTCGATCGCAAAGTAATCGTAGAAATATGTGGGAGCCATATGAATTTCCAGATTCCTCTATTGGTTATTGTTCGGAGAAGTGTCTCGATCATGTCCGCATAATTCACGAACCGTAGGGAGACACACTTAAGGATTCGACGTTGTTTTGAGTAGTTATGGTATTATGAGAAAGAGACCGAATGTTGTTCGGAGTCTCGGATGGGATCCGGGATATCACGAGGTGATCCGGAATGGTCCGGAGAATAAGATTCATATAAGGAAAGTCCCGTTTCGGAGTTCGGAAATGATTCCGATGAATGTTCTAGAAGGTTCCGGAATGTCCGGCACTCCGGGAAGGGGGAGGGGTACATGAATGTGTCATTATATATTGGAATGATTGCATCATGTACTAAGTGTTCTTGCTGTTCCAAATAAAGGATTAAATTGAATCCTAAAACAGAAAAGTCAAATGTCCAGTTTGAAAGTCAAACGGCTAAAACAAGAAACTGTGGGAAACAAGCAAGAGGAGGCAAAAACCGACTTGGGGGAGGAGTCCCTCCTCTCCAAGCCGGCGGCCCACCTAGGCCGAGTTGGGGAGGGACTCCCCTCCCTCCCCTGGCGCGCCGGCCCCTCCACCCATAAAAGGAGGGGCAGGGCCTCCTCCTCTAGACACACAAGTTTCTACCTCTAATCTCCGGTTTAGAGCCGTTTTGGTTTAGAGCTTCTAATTGCTTTAGCCTGCGGTTTAGAGCCTTCTAATTGCTGTGTCTAATCTCTAGACCACTAATAGCCCTCTCTCATACTCCACCATACTCGCTCCGGCTTAAGGCGAAGCCCTGCGGGATCTCCCCTCTACTTCCGGTACCACGCCGTTGTGCTGCCAGAATCGCGAGGAGAGTGCTACAACCTCCGCTGCCTGCTGGAACAAGGGAGAGGAAGGTCTTCGTCGAGTACCGAACGTGTGACCGACTGCGGAAGCGCTGCCGGAACGCAGCGCCGGAAGGATCGTCCAGACGATCTTGAGATCGGAAAGAGTACGACTACATCACCCACGAGAATCCGCTCTCGTTAAACACTTTGGAATCTTCGAGGGTAAGTTATTCCATCGACTCGTTGCTACAATCTAGTAGATAGATCTTGGCTTGTTTGTTTGTATGCGATAGAAAATTTTTGTTTTCCATGCTACGAACCCCTACAGTGGTATCAGAGCCAGGTTTATATGTAGATCTGTTGCACGAGTAGAACACAATGGTCATTGTGGGCGTTGATGCTTTTATTGTCGATTACTTCTTGTGTACTTTGCATCTTGCGGTATGTTGGGATGAAGCGGCCCGGGCTAACCTTACATGACATCGTTCATGAGACTTTCTCCACGCTTGACATGCAACTTGTATTGCATAAGTGGCTTTGCGGGTGCCTGTTTCTCCTAGCATAGTTAAGATCCAATTTACAACGGGTGATTAACAATACTAGTATCAATGTTGTGGTTCATGTTCGTAAGTTAGAACGACACTTATTGAAAGCCCCAAACCACGTAAAATATGCAAAGAAAGTAGAGGCGTCTAACTTTGTTTTGCAGGGGTGTGCAGTGATGTGATATGGCCATGATTGTGATTATATTTGATGTATGCAATGTTCCTTATTGTAAGTTGGCAACCGGCAGGAGCCACATGGTTGTCTTTAATTTATGTTAAGACCCGCGTGTCTATTCAAAGTAGTTGTAATAGTTGAAGCCGGTGGACAACAACCATTGAGAAGCGTCATTGACCTTGATGCAATGCCGGTGATGATGGAGATCATGTTCGTGCTTGAAGATGGAGATCGGAAGCACAAATAAGAAAGGCCATATCATATCACATATATATTGAATTGCATGTGATGTTAATCCTTTATGCATCTTGTATTGCTTAGTAGACGACGGTAGCATTATAAGATGATCCCTCATGCACATGAATTTCAAGTCATAAAGTGTTCACCCTTAGTTAGCACCGTTGCTAAAGCTTGTTGTTTCGAAGCACCACGTGATGATCGGGTGTGTTAGATTCTGCAAGTGTATACAACGTGAGCAAGCCAGATTTGCTCATGCGGAAACTAAGGTTTGATCTTGAAGAGCCTAGCATGTACAGACATGGTCTCGGAACACGGATCACCGAAAGGTAAATCATGAATCATATAGTAGATATGATGAACATGTCGATTGTTCGCCATTGAAACTATGTCAACTCTCGTGATGATCGGTGTTGATATGGTGGATTTGGTTCGTGTGATCACTAAAACAATGTGAGGGATATTGTTTTGAGTGGGAGTTCACCTAGTTTAATTTCATTATTAATTTGAACTCAATTTGTCATAAACTTAGTCTAAACTATTGCAAATATGTTGTAGATCAATGGCAGCCCCTACCATCAATTTTAATGCGTTCCTAGAGAAAGAAAAGTTGAAAAAAAATGGAAGCAACTTCGCGGATTGGTTCCGCAATTTGAGGATTGTCCTCACAGCTGGTAATTTGACCTATGTGCTGGATGCACCGCTGGGTGACCCACCTGCAGATGATGCTCCCGATGAAGTAAAGAATGTTTACCTCGCTCGGAAGAATCAGTACTTAGTTCAGTGTGCTATCTTGTATGGTTTGGAATCGGAGCTTCAGAAAAGGTTTGAGGATTCAGACCCATATGATATTGTCGAGGATCTCAAATTGATTTTTGAGACTCATGCGGCAATTGAAAGTTATGAGGCTTCTGAAAAGTTCTTTAACTGCAAGATGGAAGAGGGCAGCTCCGTCAGTGAGCATGTGCTTAAGATGTCTGGGCACGCAAACAAACTTCAAAGCTTGGGTATTGTGATTCCTAATGCTTTGGGGATTTACCGTGTCCTCCAATCACTACCACCAAGTTACAAGAACTTTGTGATGAACTACAACATGCAGAACATGAACAAGACGTTGCCAGAACTCTTTGCCATGTTGAAATCTGCAGAAGTGGAGATTAAGAAAGAGCACCAAGTGTTGTTGGTCAATAAGACCACCAAATTCAAGAAAGGCAAGTCTAAGCAAAAGGGACACTTCAAGAAGGGTGGTAAGAAAGTTACCATGCCAGCAAAGAAGACCAAGGCTGGACCTAAGCCTGATACTGAGTGCTTTTACTGCAAGGGAGAAGGTCACTGGAAGCGGAATTGCCCAAAGTACTTGGCGGATTTGAAGAACGGCAACATCAAGAAGAAAGGTATATATGATATACATGTTATTGATGTGTATCTCACTAGTACTCGTAGTAGTGCCTGGGTATTTGATACTGGTTCGGTTGCTCATATTTGTAACTCGAAACAGGTGCTGCAGAATAAACGGAAGCTAGCGAAGAACGAGGTGACGATGCGCGTGGGAAACGGATCAAAGGTTGATGTGATCGCGGTCGGCACGCTACCCCTTCATCTACCATCGGGATTAGTTTTATACTTAAATAATTGTTATTTGGTGCCTGCGTTGAGCATGAACATTATATCGGGATCTTGTTTATTGCGAGACGGTTACTTATTTAAGTCCGAGAATAATGGTTGTTCGATTTATATGAGTAATATGTTTTACGCACATGCACCTTTGATAGATGGTCTATTCTTATTGAATCTCGATAGTGGAAATACACATATCAACAACATTGAGGCTAAACGTTTGAAATCAAGCGATAATTCGACCTATATGTGGCACTGTCGTCTTGGTCACATTGGAGTGAAGCGTATGAAGAAACTCCATTCCGATGGACTTCTTGAATCACTTGATTTTGAATCACTTGAAAGATGCGAAGCATGTCTGATGGGAAAAATGACTAAGACTCCATTTTCTGGTATGATGGAGCGAGCTACGGACTTATTGGAAATCATACATACCGATGTGTGTGGTCCAATGAGTGTAGCATCGCGCGGTGGTTATCGTTATGTTCTTACCTTCACGGATGACTTGAGTAGATATGGGTATATCTATTTCATGAAACATAAGTCCGAAACTTTCGAGAAGTTTAAGGAGTTTCAAAGTGAGGTAGAGAATCAACGTAACAAGAAGATTAAATTTCTACGTTCTGATCGTGGAGGTGAATATCTAAGTTACGAGTTTGGCGAGCATTTGAAGAAATGCGGAATACTTTCACAATTGACACCGCCGGGAACACCACAGCGTAATGGTGTGTCCGAACGTCGTAATCGAACTCTCTTAGATATGGTTCGTTCTATGATGTCACTTACAGATTTACCGCTATCATTTTGGGGTTATGCATTAGAAACAGCCGCATTCACTTTAAATAGGGCACCATCTAAATCCGTTGAAACGACACCGTATGAATTATGGTTTGGGAAGAAACCTAAATTGTCGTTCCTTAAAGTTTGGGGATGCGAAGCCTATGTAAAGAAGTTACAGCCGGACAAGCTTGAACCCAAAGCGGAAAAATGCGTCTTCATAGGATACCCGAAGGAAACTATTGGGTATACCTTCTATCATAGATCCGAAGGCAAAATCTTCGTTGCCAAGAATGGATCCTTTCTAGAGAAGGAATTTCTCTCGAAAGAAGTGACTGGAAGGAAAGTAGAACTCGACGAGGTTGTCGAACCTTCTCTCGAAGTTGCGAGTAGCGCAGCACCGGAAGAAGTTCCTGTGGTGCCTGCACCAATTAGAGAGGGAGCTAATGATGGTGATCATGAAACTTCGGTTGAAGTTGCTACAGAGCCTCGGAGGTCAACGAGAACTCGTACCACTCCAGATTGGTATGATCCCGTTATGAGTGTCATGTTGGTGGACAACACCGATGACCCCGAGACATATGAGGAAGCGATGATGAGCCCAGATTCCAATAAATGGCAAGAAGCCATGAAATCCGAGATTGGATCCATGTACGAAAACCAAGTATGGAATTTGGTGGACTTACCGGATGGCCGAAAGGCTGTCGAGAACAAATGGATTTTCAAGAAGAAAACAAATGCTGATGGTAATGTTACTGTCTATAAAGCTCGACTTGTCGCAAAAGGGTTTCGACAAATTCAAGGAGTTGACTACGATGAGACTTTCTCACCGGTAGCGAAGCTAAAGTCTGTGAGGATTATGTTAGCAATCGCTGCATATTATGATTATGAGATATGGCAGATGGATGTCAAAACAGCATTCCTCAATGGAGATATTGATGAAGAGTTGTATATGATGCAACCCAAAGGTTTTGTCGATCCTAAAGATGCTAACAAGGTATGCAAACTTCAACGGTCCATCTATGGTTTGAAGCAAGCATCCCGAAGTTGGAATCAACGTTTTGATAAGGTAATCAAAAGTTTTGGTTTTATACAAACTTATGGAGAAGCTTGTATTTACAAGAAAGTGAGTGGGAGCTCTGTAGCATTCTTAATACTGTATGTGGATGACATATTGTTGATTAGGAATGATGTAGACCTTCTTAATAGTGTCAAAGAATATTTGAATAATAGTTTTTCAATGAAGGATCTTGGCGAAGCAGCTTACATATTAGGCATAAAGATTTATAGAGATAGATCGAAACGCCAAATATCATTGTCACAGAGTACATATTTGGACAAAGTTCTAAAGAGGTTTGGAATGGAAGAAAGCAAGAAAGGGTTCTTGCCCATGTTGCCCAATACGACCTTGAGTAAAACTCAAAGTCCGACATCGGCAGAAGATAGAGAAAAGATGAGTAAGACTCCCTATGCATCAGCCATAGGATCTCTAATGTATGCCATGCTATGTACTAGACCCGACATCACATATGCTGTTAGTCTAACTAGCAGATATCAAAGTGATCCAGGAGTGGATCATTGGACAGCGGTCAAAAACATCCTTAAGTACTTGAGAAGAACTAAGGATATGGTTCTTTATTATGGAGGTGATGAACAGCTCGTTGTTAATGGTTACACCGATGCTAGTTGGAACACCGATCCGGATGATTCTAAATCACAATCTGGATACGTATTTATTTTGAATGGTGCAGCAGTTAGCTGGAGGAGTGCAAAGCAAAGCGTTTTGGCGAGATCTTCAACTGAATCGGAATACATGGCTGCTTCGGAGGCTTCTCAAGAAGCGATATGGATGAAAGAGTTCATTACAGAGCTGGGTGTGGTTCCTAGTGCGCTGGACCCAATGTCTATCTACTGTGATAACATGGGCGCCATAGCCAATGCGCAAGAACCAAGGTCACACAAGAAGCTGAAGCATATCAAGCTACGTTTTCACGCTATTCGAGAACATATCCAGGATGGGGATATAAAGATTTGCAAAGTACACACAGATCTTAATGTGGCGGATCCGTTGACTAAACCTCTCCCGAGGGCAAAACATGACCAACACCAAACTGCCATGGGTGTTCGGTATATTACCATGTAATCTAGATTAGATGACTCTAGTGCAAGTGGGAGACTGTTGGAGATATGCCCTAGAGGTAATAATAAATATAGTTATTATTATATCTTTGTGTTTATGATAAATGTTTACATTCATGCTATAATAGTATTAACAAGGAAACGTTAATACTTGTGTGATTTGTAAACTTAATTTGAAGTCCCTAGTATAGCCTCTATACTTCACTAGCTTGTTGGTTGATAAATGATTGTGGTTTCCCTATCATGAACATTGAGATGTTATCAACAACAAGATCATATCATTAGGAGAATGATATGGTCGACATACTCCTATAGATAAGCGTAGCATAAAGATCAAGTCATTTCAATAGTTCAATTGCTATATGCTTTCTGATACATAGTAACCTAATTCCTTCGACCATGAGATCATGCATATCACCTTTACCGGATGGATGCTTTGATGACATCAAACACCACACCGTAACTGGGTGGCTATAAAGGTGGCATTGAGTGTTCGGAAAGTATTGGTTGAGACACATGGATCAAGAGTGGGATTTGTCCATCCATATGACGGATAGATATACTCTGGGCCCTCTCGGTGGAATGTCATCCAATTAGCTTGCAAGCATGTGACTGGCTCACAAGGGATCACATATCACGGGAACGATAAAAGAGTACTTATCAGTAACGAGGTTGAACTAGGTATGCAGAGATACCGACGATCATAACCTCGGATAAGTAACATATCGTGAGACAAAGGGAAATTGGTATCGTATGTAAGTGGTTCATTCGATCGCAAAGTAATCGTAGAAATATGTGGGAGCCATATGAATTTCCAGATTCCTCTATTGGTTATTGTTCGGAGAAGTGTCTCGATCATGTCCGCATAATTCACGATCCGTAGGGAGACACACTTAAGGATTCGACGTTGTTTTGAGTAGTTATGGTATTATGAGAAAGAGACCGAATGTTGTTCGGAGTCTCGGATGGGATCCGGGATATCACAAGGTGATCCGGAATGGTCCGAAGAATAAGATTCATATAAGGAAAGTCCCATTTCGGAGTTCGGAAATGATTCCGATGAATGTTCTAGAAGGTTCTAGAATGTCCGGCACTCCGGGAAGGGGGAGGGGTACATGAATGTGTCATTATATATTGGAATGATTGCATCATGTACTAAGTGTTCTTGCTGTTCCAAATAAAGGATTAAATTGAATCCTAAAACAGAAAAGTCAAATGTCCAGTTTGAAAGTCAAACGGCTAAAACAAGAAACTGTGGGAAACAAGCAAGAGGAGGCAAAAACCGACTTGGGGGAGGAGTCCCTCCTCTCCAAGCCGGCGGCCCACCTAGGCCGAGTTGGGGAGGGACTCCCCTCCCTCCCCTGGCGCGCCGGCCCCTCCACCCATAAAAGGAGGGGCAGGGCCTCCTCCTCTAGACACACAAGTTTCTACCTCTAATCTCCGGTTTAGAGCCGTTTTGGTTTAGAGCTTCTAATTGCTTTAGCCTGCGGTTTAGAGCCTTCTAGTTGGTGTGTCTAATATCTAGACCACTAATAGCCCTCTCTCATACTCCACCATACTCGCTCCGGCTTAAGGCGAAGCCCTGCGGGATCTCCCCTCTACTTCCGGTACCACGCCGTTGTGCTGCCGGAATCGCGAGGAGAGTGCTACAACCTCCGCTGCCTGCTGGAACAAGGGAGAGGAAGGTCTTCGTCGAGTACCGAACGTGTGACCGACTGCGGAAGCGCTGCCGGAACGCAGCGCCGGAAGGATCGTCCACACGATCTTGAGATCGGAAAGAGTACGACTACATCACCCACGAGAATCCGCTCTCGTTAAACACTTTGGAATCTTCGAGGGTAAGTTATTCCATCGACTCGTTGCTACAATCTAGTAGATAGATCTTGGCTTGTTTGTTTGTATGCGATAGAAAATTTTTGTTTTCCATGCTACGAACCCCTACAGCTTCCGTCCATGTCCCTAGCACAGTCGCCACCGGGGCCCATCGCCGTCGTCGCTAGACACGGGCACCGTCGGTCCTCGCCTTCCCGCGCTCGTCTCTGCCATGCCGCTTTGGCCCTGGACCCCCTTCTACCAGATCAAGTCCAGTTCGCCCAGATCCTTGTGGCTCCTTGTCTGCTGCTTGTTCTTGGACACCAGCAAGCGTTGAAGGCTAGTGCCCCCGATTACAGGCTAGATGGTCGTTTCTGGGGCGTTTGATCCATTCTAGTGGTGCTGGCGAGTGCCGTTTTGGTGATGATAGTGAGGTGGTGATGTTTAACTCGGCAAGTACCACTGTGGCTCGAAGTCGATGAGATGGTGTTGATGTGTTGCCGCAAATCGAGACCTTCCGGTGGACGAGAACGAGACGTTGTACAAGAGCAACAATGATGTCGACAAGATTTGCCGAAGACCAACAGTGCGGAGCCTAGGTCCACCGACCATCGAAGCCGAATTCCCAAGATCTTCGACACGGATCCTCAAGTTCTCCTTCATGGAAACCGAAGGCGTCGAGTTCTCGGAGTCCGAAGGTCAAGACCGAACCCGTCGAACCCTCGGAACCCCAAGATCGCCATTTGATGTGTGACCCCTATCCGAGACCCCTCATATTTTTATAATACATGATATTGATCTTGTGGCATATTAAATAAACATGTTTGCATACATATTATGGGTGTTTGGGGGTATTTTATCGACTCATTTAATAATTAAATATGGAGGTCATATGCAGACGATTCTAGTCCTATATTGGCCCTATTTAAATTTCTGTAGCGAACGGTGCTATCTTTTGCCTTGATAAGACAACATTTAAATTGGGGGTATCTAAACAACATGAACTTAATAGTTAATTGTCGGGACACCGGTTTCGCTTAATATTGCCTAATTGCATCGCATCTTTGCCATGGCATACATCATACATGCATCATGCCGATCTTTTGCCGTAGTATTAAATAGTGCATCCGATGTTTCTTCTAGTGTTTTGCTTCTTCGCGGATAAGGCCGTTGAGTTGATGTGATCTTTGGCCCGATCTTCGGATGAACCTTCAACAATATTTGCAGGCGAGCAATCTCCCCCTTTCTACCTATCTTACTTTCATAGTATTTATTCCCTCCTGTTGATCTATTGCTATCTGTGTTGCGATGCTCTAGTTTTCGTACCCGTGATATCCCTTGCAGCCATTAAATTGCCTTGGACACATCCTATTACCTGTTGTTTGGTAGATAGTTGGACTTGCGTGTCGTAGTCGCTTGCTCAAGTGTTGTTGCGTGTCGTCAAGCACCACAGTTATTGGAAGACTGCCATATGCTTTATGTTGGAGATGATTATAACTTTAATTACAGTTTAATAACTAAAATTGAAGTAGGTAAATAATGCAGAGGCATAGGTGGGCAATAGATGTTATTTGGTTTTTAACCGTCCACTTGTGTCCCGTAGGAAACCGAGTACTTGATACCTGTTCTTTGAATATTCGCACTATCCACATGTGGGCCCATGAATCCCCTTAGCATGAGCTGGAGTCATATCTTATTTCTTGGGGCCACAAAGTAGTTTGGGGCTTTATTACTATCCTGTACTTATGCCATGCTTTACTGCTTTATTTATGATTGCGCGTGGAGCGCCTGTACTGTTTTGGAACCCCGTGCCACGTTTTCGCGGTATCGACAAGCCCAGTCACACTTTCGGGTTCCCAGTCGTTTACAGCCGTCGTCACAAACCTCTGGGTCCGTCTCAGAGCCGGCCAACTTCGTAGCGGGTAGCTTGGTGGGGTGGCCCCCTGAAATATTATATGAATCTTGCGATTTCTTTGTCGTGATGCCTCGTTGGGTTTTATTTGGTTTTTCCGAGGTTGATCGTGCGTGTGTTGCTATTTGTGCCCCCTGCAGGGTAAAACTTTATGAAAGCCGTGTCCGCGGTTATGGACGACTTGGAGCACAGTATCTCGATCATAGACAACTATAACTAAAGTAGTGCTATAAATTTGACTTTATAATGACTAGTAATCAGCTTCACTATAATGGAATGACTAAATAAAAGTGCCAACAATTTCTTGTTTGGGTTGTCGCCTGCTACCATTGTACCTGACTAGTAAGTATTGCAACTATAACGGAATGGCTAAATAAAAGTACTAACAACTGCTGGGTTTGGGATATCTCATGCTTATTGTATCTGACTAGTAAGTGTTGCAACTACAACAGAATGGTTAACTAAAAGTGCCCACTGCTTATTATATCAGGATGACTACCTACACCTGACTAGTAATTGCTGCAACGATAACTGAATAATTAAAACTGCCAACTGTGTGAGTTCCTCGGTTGACTTCCTCGTTTGGTATCGAGGGGGAAATACCAGGATGGGTATGTTTGGTGGTAGTATCAGGATGGTTTCGAATAGGTCTTTCTTATCTCTCTCTGATAGCCGATAGTTGTATCGAGTCTCTATAGGTTGTTTAGTGCATGCTGCGCTGCCGCTTTAGTCCACCACACCTATGTAGGCGAGGACCGCCGAATTCTAGTCTCACCGTGTACTGGCCTCAGTACTGACCGCTCTCTTTTTCCTTTGCCCTTTGTCGGCACCCCTTTTGTTTAAGCAGGTTTGAGATCGACGTCGTTAGCAGGGTTACTCTTCCGGCTTGGCCTGGGCAGGGTTATGGACGCCATTGGTTATTCCTCAGGGCTCTTAGCTCAATTTTCATCTTGTCCGTACTCGGACGCTGTATCGTTTTCTGATGATTTGGATCTTTGTATTGTATATATGTATTCTTGACTCTTTGAGTCGCTGTTGTATATATATGTTTTGTGGGTTCCATAGAGGACTATTGTGTAATGGTATTACTTCGTTTTCCACCCGCACGAAAGTGCCTGGTGGGCACCTTTGAATCGTTTCTATGCGGGTTTGGCGGGAATCGCTGAAACTTGCATAGGGTCGATTCTGAGGGTGTTACACTTTGTTAAGCATATACTCCATAGTTTGTTCACTTTAACCTTAATCACTTCAAGATGCTTATGATAGGGGCAATGAGAGCTAAAAGCTAACAAGTACCATAATTTTTGAAAGCTCTTTTTGAAACTTGAAATCCCTGCTTCCCTTTATGAAGGGCCTTTCTTCCACTATTGTATTGAGTCTCCACCTTCTACTTTTAGACACCAGTTAAGAGAGCATAGTTGCCATTCTTAGTTCTATGTGTAGTGTCCCAAAACTTATTGATTGATGCATATTGTTGATATTGCTTGTTCTTGTGCTATTTGTATCTAGTCACTCTTATGAACTTTGAAGGTGTCCTATGCATCTATTTGCTAATCTATGAGGGACAATATGATTGCCACTATGCCATGTCTTCTGTATGTGAAACAAACTAACATTTTTCAATGCATGTTTTATTCATGATCTTTGTTTGTAGCCTTTCATGTTGCATGCACAGTTACTTTGTCTTATTGTTACAACTCTGATACGTCGGAAACGTATATATAATTTTTGATTCTCCATGCTTGTTTAGTATCTACTTTGATTTGCTTTGTCTACACTTTGAGGTGCTTTTTACATGTTTTCTGGTACTAACCTATTAACAAGTTGCTACAGTGCCAGTTGCATGTTTTCTGCTATTTTTGGTTCCAGAAAATTTAGTAAAGAAATATTCTCGGAATTGGACGGGACAAACGTCAAAGTCAATAACTTTCCGTGGGGAACAAGAAGTCCAGAGGGGAGACGGAGAGGCGTGCCAGGGCGCCCGCACCCCCTAGGTGCGGGTGGGCCTTGCCCCGTGCCTAGGCAGGGTGTGGGGCCCCTAGCCACCGCCTCGGCCTCCCCCTTTGCCTATAAGAAGCCCCCGATGCAGAAATCCTAAGTACCGATCAAATCTCCATGAAACCTTCTGTAGCCGCCGCCACCGTCGTCCCTATATCGGGGGGATCTAAAGTTCTTCCCGGCACCCTACCAGAGGGGAGATCATCCCGGAGGCCTTCTATCCGGTATGATGCATGAGTAGTTCCACCTTGGACTATGGGTCCATGTAGTAGCTAGATGGTTGTATCTCCTCCTTGTGCTTTCATGTATAGATCTTGTGAGCTCCGTTCATGATCAAGATCTAATCTATTTGTAATCATGCATGTTGTGTTTGCGGGGATCCGATGGATATTGATATTATTATGTTGGTTTGATTAATGGTTTTGTCTTTATGATTCTATCATGTCTGTGTTGTTTGTGATCTTGCATGCTCTCCGTTGTTAGTAGCTATCTTGGCCGAGTAGTTGCTAGTGACTCCAAGAGGGGGTATTTATGCTCGATAGTGGGTGCATGCCTCTAGTTTCCAAAGGAAGTGACAATAATCTCTTCGGTTGTAGATGTGTTGTTGCTACTAGGGAGAAAACAACAGTCTCTTGTTCATGGAACATATGGACTGTTTACCTTACACACTTTGCTTAAAGCAGTTGTCTGTTGCTTGCAACTTAATACTGGAGGGGGTTCGGATGATAACCTGAAGGTGGACTTCTAGTCATAGATGCAGTTGGGAGAGCACCTCTAGTGAACTATGGACCCCAGTCTATGTATCTTGTTGTATTGCCCAATCAAATCTCATAGGATCTTTCTGACTAGTAATTGCATTGTTATGCCTTGCTTAGTTCCTGTCAATTGCCCTGCTGTAATTTGTTTACCCTTCATGCCATGTTGTTTATCTAAGGAGAGCGCCTCTAGTGAACTATGGACCCCAGTCCAATCTTTATCATTGATACATCTTCCACTTTTACTTGTGTACTTGCTGCAAACCAGTATTACCTTCCACACCATACGTTTAATCCTTTGTTACAACAAACCGGTGAGCTTGACAACCTCACTGATTCGTTGGGGCAAAGTCTTGAGTTTGTGTTGTGCAGGTCTCCGCGTTGCTTGCAACACTTGTGTGACGTTTCCTTCCTCCTACTGGTTCGATAACCTCGGTTTCTTACTAAGGGAAAACTTGCTGCTGTGATGCTTCACACCTTGCTCTTGGGGTTCCCAACGAAGTGCTCCTACATCAACTTAGCGCTGCATATAGCTTTTCTGGCGCCGTTGCCGGGGAGGCTAAGGAAGTCTTCACAAGGGGAGTCCTTCACTTCCTTTCTCTTTACTTTGTTTTTAGTTTGCTTTGTTTCTTTTTCTTGGATTTGTTTGCCTCTTTCCAAAAAACCCAAAAAAATTTGTCTAGTTTGGTTTGCTTGCTTTATTCAAAAACACAAAAAATTAGTTCCTGCTCTAGCTGCTGCTATTTTTGGCTTGCCCACCTTTGCCAAAATGAACTCTGCTGAGAACACCAAGTTGTGTGACTTTAATAGCACCAACAACAATGATATCCTTAGCACACCTATTGCTCTACCTGCTCCTGATGCTACCTTCTGTGAAATTAAGCCTGCTTTGTTGAATCTTGTGATGAGAGAGCAATTTTCCGGTGCTAGCTCTGATGATCCTGCTGCCCATCTCAATAGCTTTGTTGAACTTTGTGAGATGCAAAAGTATAAGGATGTAGATGGAGATATTATTAAGCTCAAGCTTTTTCCTTTCTCTTTGAGAGGGAAAGCTAAAGAATGGTTGCTATCCTTGCCTAAAAATAGTATTGATTCTTGGACTAAGTGTAAAGATGATTTTATTGGAAAGTACTATCCTCCTGCTAAGATTATATCTATGAGAAGTAACATTATGAAATTTAAACAACTTGATAGTGAACATGTTGCTCTAGCTTGGGAAAGAATGAAATCTTTGGTTAAGAATTGCCCCACTCAAGGACTCACTGCTTGGACGATTATCCAGACTTTTTATGCAGGTTTGAACTTCTCCTCAAGAAATCTGTTGGATTCCGATGCTGGAGGTACCTTCATGGGCCTCACTTTGGGTGCTGCAACAAGGCTCCTTGATAATATGATGGTTAACTACTCTGAATGGCATGTTGAGAGAGCTCCACATGGTAAGAAGGTAAATTCTATTGAGGAAACTTCCTCTTTGAGTGAAAAGATTGATGTTATTATGGCCATGCGTGTTAATGGGAAAGCTCATCTAGATCCTAATAGTGTTCCCTTAGCCTCTTTGGTTGCTCAAGAAGAGCAAGTTGATGTGAACTTCATTAGAAACAATAATTTCAACAACAATGCTTATATGAGTAATTTTGGTGGTAACAATTATAGACCTTATCCTCCTAATAATGGCAATTCCTATGGAAACTCTTACAATAATGCTAGAAGTGCCCCCTCTGAACTTGAGGTCATGCTCAAAGACTTCATTAGTAAACAAACCACTTTCAATAAGGCTATAGAGGAAAAGCTTTTAAATGTTGAGAAAAATATATCCTCTTTGTCTGAAGCTCAAACTTCCTTGGTTAATAAAATGGCTACCAAACTTGAAACCATGGAAAGTACCTTTGCTGCCACTCATGCCATACAAGTTACTATTGATGAAAATGTTAGGCTGTTAGCTCAACTTCATGCTAAGTGGGAAAGGGAAGATGAAATTGATAGAAACAATAGTGTGTGCACCATCACCACTAAACCACAAGTAGTCCCTATTCCTCCTCCTACTATGCCTAAGACTATTGAGCCTACTACTAGTGATGCTAAGTTTGATTTTGATATTGATGGTTCAATATTTCTGAAGTGATTATGTTCCTACAAAAGCTTGCTAGAAGTCCTGATGCTAGTGATATGCATGTTGCTTTCACTAAACACATTACAGATGCTCTTGTTAAGATTAAGGAAGAGAAGCTAAAACACAATGCTTATATTCCTAGGAAGGTAGAAGATAGTTGGGAACCCATTATTAATGTGCAAGTGAATGACTTTTGTTGGAGATATGCCCTAGAGGCAATAATAAATATAGTTATTATTATATCTTTGTGTTTATGATAAATGTTTATATTCATGCTATAATAGTATTAACAAGGAAACATTAATACTTGTGTGAATTGTAAACTTAAATTGAAGTCCCTAGTATAGCCTCTATACTTCACTAGCTTGTTGGTTAATAGATGATTGTGGTTTTCCTATCATGAACATTGAGATGTTATTAACAACAAGATCATGTCGTTAGGAGAATGATATGGTGGACATACTCCTATAGATAAGCGTAGCATAAAGATCAAGTCATTTCAATAGTTCAATTGCTATATGCTTTCTGATACATAGTAACCTAATTCCTTCGACCATGAGATCATGCATATCACCTTTACTGGATGGATGCTTTGATGTCATCAAACACCACACCGTAACAGGGTGGCTATAAAGGTGGTATTGAGTGTTCGGAAAGTATTGGTTGAAACACATGGATCAAGAGTGGGATTTGTCCATCCATATGACGGATAGATATTCTCTGGGCCCTCTCGGTGAAATGTCATCCAATTAGCTTGCAAGCATGTGACTGGGTCACAAGGGATCACATATCACGGGAACGAGAAAAGAGTACTTATCAGTAACGAGGTTGAACTAGGTATGCAGAGATACCGAAGATCATAACCTCGGATAAGTAACATATCGTGAGACAAAGGGAAATTGGTATCGTATGTAAGTGGTTCATTCAATCGCAAAGTAATCGTAGAAATATGTGGGAGCCATATGAATTTCCAGATTCCTCTATTGGTTATTGTTCGGAGAAGTGTCTCGATCATGTCCGCATAATTCACGAACCGTAGGGAGACACACTTAAGGATTCGACGTTGTTTGAGTAGTTATGGTATTATGAGAAAGAGACCGAATGTTGTTCGGAGTCTCGGATGGGATCCGGGATATCACGAGGTGATCCGGAATGGTCCGGAGAATAAGATTCATATAAGGAAAGTCCCGTTTCGGAGTTGGGGAATGGTTCCGGTGTTTTCATCGGGAACATTCTAGAAAGTCCCGGAATGTCCGGCACTCCGGGGGGGAAGGGGTACATGAATGTGTCATTACATATTGGAATGATTGCATCATGTACTAAGTATTCTTGCTGTCCCAAATAAAGGATTTATTTAAATCCTAAATTGAAAAGTCAAACGGCTAGTTTGAAAGTCAAACGGCAGTTTTGGGAAGTGGGAAAAGAGGAGGAGAGGTGGAGGCCGAGTTGGAGGAGGGTTCCTCCCCTTGGCCGGCGCACCTCCCTAGGCCGAGTTGGGGAGGAACTCCTCCCCTTGGCCGGCCAGCCCTCCCACCTATATAAGGAGGGGCAGGGCTCCCCTCCTAGAACACACAAGTTTCCTATCCTCTAAACTAAACCCTAGATCTAGACCCCGGTTTAGAGCTATTCGGTTTAGAGCCTTCTAATTGGTTTAGAGCCCTCTAATTGGTGTGTCTAATTACTAGACCACTAATAGCCTCTCTCATAAGCTCCACCATACTCGCACCGGCTTAAGGCGAAGCCCTGCGGGATCTCCCCTCTACCTCCGGTACCACGCCGTTGTGCTGCCGGAATCGCGAGGAGAGTGCTACAACCTCCGCTGCCTGCTGGAACAAGGGAGAGGAAGGTCTTCGTCGAGTACCGAACGTGTGACCGACTGCGGGAGCGCTGCTGGAACGTGGCGCTGGAAGGATCGTCTACGCGATCTTGAGATCGGAAAGAGTACGACTACATCACCCACGAGAATCTGCTCTCGTTAAACACTTTGGAATCTTCGAGGGTGAGTTATTCCATCGACTCGTTGCTACAATCTAGTAGATAGATCTTGGCTTGTTTGTTTGTATGCGATAGAAAATTTTTGTTTTCCATGCTGCGAACCCCTACAGTGGTATCAGAGCCGTGTCTATATGTAGATCTGTTGCACGAGTAGAACACAATGGTCATTGTGGGCGTTGATGCTTTTATTGTAGATTGCTTTTTGTGTACTTTGCATCTTGCGGTATGTTGGGATGAAGCGGCCCGGGCTAACCTTACATGACATCGTTCATGAGACTTGCTCCACGCTTAACATGCAACTTGTATTGCATAAGTGGCTTTGCGGGTGCCTGTTTCTCCTAGCATAGTAAAGATCCAATTTACAACGGGTAATCAACAATGCTAGTATCAATGTTGTGGTTCTTGTTCGTAGGTTAGAACGACACTTATGGAAAGCCCCAAACCACGTAAAATATGCAAAGAAAGTAGAAGCGTCTAACTTTGTTTTGCAGGGGTGTGCAGTGATGTGATATGGCCATGATTGTGATTATATTTGATGTATGCAATGTTCCTTATTGTAAGTTGGCAACCGGCAGGAGCCATATGGTTGTCTTTAATTTCTGTTAAGACCTGCGTGTCTATTCAAAATAGTTGTAATAGTTGAAGCTGGTGGACGACAACCATGAAGAAGCGTCATTGACCTTGATGCTATGGCGGTGATGATGGAGATCATATTCGTGCTTGAAGATGGAGATCGGAAGCACAAAGAAGAAAGGCCATATCATATCACATATTATGAATTGCATGTGATGTTAATCCTTTATGCATCTTGTATTGCTTAGTAGACGACGGTAGCATTATAAGATGATCCCTCATGCACATAAATTTCAAGTTCTAAAGTGTTCACCCTTAGTATGCACCGTTGCCAAAGCTTGTTGCTTCGAAGCACCACGTGATGATCGGGTGTCTTTGATTCCGCGGGTGAATACAACGTAAGCAAGCCAGATTTGCTTATGCGGTAGCTAAGGTTTGATCTTGACGAGCCTAGCATGTACAGACATGGCCTCAGGAACACGGATCGCCGAAAGGCAAAGCATGAATCATATAGTAGATATGATGAACATGATGATTGTTCGCCATTAAAACTATATCGGCTCTCGTGATGATCGGTGTTGATATAGTAGATTTGGTTCGTGTGATCACTAAAACAATGTGAGGGATGTTGTTTTGAGTGGGAGTTCACCTAGTTTAATTTCATTAATTAATTTGAACTCAATTTGTCATAAACTTAGTCTAAACTATTGCAAATATGTTGTAGATCAATGGCAGCCCCTACCATCAATTTTAATGCGTTCCTAGAGAAAGAAAAGTTGAAAAACAATGGAAGCAACTTCGCGGATTGGTTCCGCAATTTGAGGATTGTCCTCACAGCTTGTAATTTGACCTATGTGCTGGATGCACCGCTAGGTGACCCACCTGCAGCTGATGCTACCGATGAAGTAAAGAATGTTTACCTCGCTCGGAAGAATCAGTACTCCATAGTTCAGTGTGCTATCTTGTATGGTTTAGAATTGAAGCTTCTGAAAAGTTCTTTAACTGCAAGATGGAAGAGGGTAGCTCCGTCAGTGAGCATGTGCTTAAAATGTCTGGGCACGCGAATAAACTTCAAAGCTTGGGTATAGTGATTCCTAATACTTTGGGGGTTTACCGCATCCTCCAATCACTACCACCAAGTTACAAGAACTTTGTGATGAACTACAACATGCAGAACATGAACAAAGAGTTGCCAGAACTATTTGCTATGTTAAAATCTGCAGAAGTGGAGATCAAGAAAGAGCACCAAGTGTTGATGGTCAATAAGACCACCAAATTCAAGAAAGGCAAGTCTAAGCAAAAGGGACACTTCAAGAAGGGTGGTAAGAAAGTTACCATGCCAACGAAGAAGACCAAGGCTGGACCTAAGCCTGAAACTGAGTGCTTTTACTGCAAGGGAGAAGGTCACTGGAAGCGGAATTGCCCAAAGTACTTGGCGGATTTGAAGAACGGCAACATCAAGAAGAAAGGTATATTTGATATACATGTTATTGATGTGTATCTCACTAGTATTCGTAGTAGTGCCTGGGTATTTGATACTGGTTCGGTTGCTCATATTTGTAACTCGAAACAGGAGCTGCAGAATAAACGGAAGCTAGCGAAGAACGAGGTGTCGATGCGTGTGGGAAACGGATCAAAGGTTGATGTGATCGCGGTCGGCACGCTACCTCTTCATCTACCATCGGGATTAGTTTTATACTTAAATAATTGTTATTTGGTGCCTGCGTTGAGCATGAACATTATATCAGGATCTTGTTTATTGCGAGACGGTTACTTGTTTAAATCAGAGAATAATGGTTGTTCGATTTATATGAGTAATATGTTTTACGCACATGCACTTTTGATAGATGGTCTATTCTTATTGAATCTCGATAGTAGAAATACACATCTTAATAACATTGAAGCTAAACGTTTGAAATCACGCGATAATTCGACCTATATGTGGCACTGTCGTCTTGGTCACATTGGAGTGAAGCGTATGAAGAAACTCCATTCCGATGGACTTCTTGAATCACTTGATTTTGAATCACTTGAAAGATGCGAGGCATGTCTGATGGGTAAAATGACTAAGACTCCATTTTCTGGTATAATGGAGCGAGCTACAGACTTATTGGAAATCATACATACCGATGTGTGTGGTCCAATGAGTGTAGCATCGCGTAGTGGTTATCGTTATGTTCTTACCTTCACGGATGACTTGAGTAGATATGGGTATATCTATTTCATGAAACATAAGTCCGAAACTTTCGAGAAGTTTAAGGAGTTTCAAAGTGAGGTAGAGAATCAACGTAACAAGAAGATTAAATTTCTACGTTCTGATCGTGGAGGTGAATATCTAAGTTACGAGTTTGGCGAGCATTTAAAGAAGTGCGGAATACTTTCACAATTGACACCGCCGGGAACACCACAGCGTAATGGTGTGTCTGAACGTCGTAATCGAACTCTCTTAGATATGGTTCGTTCTATGATGTCACTTACAGATTTACCGCTAACATTTTGGGGTTATGCATTAGAAACAGCCGCATTCACTTTAAATAGGGCACCATCTAAATCCGTTGAAACGACACCGTATGAATTATGGTTTGGGAAGAAACCTAAATTGTCGTTCCTTAAAGTTTGGGGATGCGAAGCCTATGTAAAGAAGTTACAGCCGGACAAGCTTGAACCCAAAGCGGAAAAATGCGTCTTCATAGGATACCCGAAGGAAACTATTGGGTATACCTTCTGTCATAGATCCGAAGGCAAAATCTTCGTTGCCAAGAATGGATCCTTTCTAGAGAAGGAATTTCTCTCGAAAGAAGTGACTGGAAGGAAAGTAGAACTCGACGAGGTTGTCGAACCTTCTCTCGAAATTGCGAGTAGCGCAGCACCGGAAGAAGTTCCTGTGGTGCCTGCACCAATAAGAGAGGAAGCTAATGATAGTGATCATGAAACCTCGGTTGAAGTTGCTACAGAGCCTCGGAGGTCAACGAGAACTCGTACCACTCCAGATTGGTATGATTCCGTTATGAATGTCATGTTGGTGGACAACACCGATGACCCCGAGACATATGAGGAAGCGATGATGAGCCCAGATTCCAATAAATGGCAAGAAGCCATGAAATCCGAGATTGGATCCATGTACGAAAACCAAGTATGGACTTTGGTGGACTTACCGGATGGCCGGAAGGCTGTCGAGAACAAATGGATTTTCAAGAAGAAAACAGATGCTGATGGTAATGTTACTGTCTATAAAGCTCGACTTGTCGCAAAAGGGTTTCGACAAATTCAAGGAGTTGACTACGATGAGACTTTCTCACCGGTAGCGAAGCTAAAGTCTGTGAGGATTATGTTAGCAATCGCTGCATATTATGATTATGAGATATGGCAGATGGATGTCAAAACAGCATTCCTCAATGGAGACATTGATGAAGAGTTGTATATGATACAACCCAAAGGTTTTGTCGATCCTAAAGACGCTAACAAGGTATGCAAGCTTCAACGGTCCATCTATGGATTGAAGCAGGCATCCCGAAGTTGGAATCAACGTTTTGATAAGGTAATCAAAAGTTTTGGTTTTATACAAACTTATGGAGAAGCTTGTATTTACAAGAAAGTGAGTGGGAGCTCTGTAGCATTCTTAATACTGTATGTGGATGACATATTGTTGATTGGGAATGATGTAGACCTTCTTAATAGTGTCAAAGAGTATTTGAATAATAGTTTTTCAATGAAGGATCTTGGCGAAGCAGCTTACATATTAGGCATAAAGATTTATAGAGATAGATCGAAACGCCAAATATCATTGTCACAAAGTACATATTTGGACAAAGTTCTAAAGAGGTTTGGAATGGAAGATAGCAAGAAAGGGTTCTTGCCCATGTTGCCCAATACGACCTTGAGTAAAACTCAAAGTCCGACATCGGCAGAAGATAGAGAAAGGATGAGTAAGACTCCCTATGCCTCAGCCATAGGATCTCTAATGTATGCCATGCTATGTACTAGACCCGACATTGCATATGCTGTTAGTTTAACTAGCAGATATCAAAGTGATCCAGGAGTGGATCATTGGACAGCGGTCAAAAACATCCTTAAGTACTTGAGAAGAACTAAGGATATGGTTCTTTCTTATGGAGGTGATGAACAGCTCGTTGTTAATGGTTACACCGATGCTAGTTGGAACACTGATCCGGATGATTCTAAATCACAATCTGGATACGTATTTATTTTGAATGGTGCAGCAGTTAGCTGGAGGAGTGCAAAGCAAAGCGTTGTGGCGAGATCTTCAACTGAATCGGAATACATGGCTGCTTCGGAGGCTTCACAAGAAGCGATATGGATGAAAGAGTTCATTACAGAGCTGGGTGTGGTTCCTAGTGCGCTGGACCCAATGTCTATCTACTGTGATAACATGGGCGCCATAGCCAATGCGCAAGAACCAAGGTCACACAAGAAGCTGAAGCATATCAAGCTACGTTTTCACGCTATTCGAGAACATATCCAGGATGGGGATATAAAGATTTGCAAAGTACACACAGATCTGAATGTGGCGGATCCGTTGACTAAACCTCTCCCGAGGGCAAAACATGACCAACACCAAACTGCCATGGGTGTTCGGTATATTACCATGTAATCTAGATTAGATGACTCTAGTGCAAGTGGGAGACTGTTGGAGATATGCCCTAGAGGCAATAATAAATATAGTTATTATTATATCTTTGTGTTTATGATAAATGTTTATATTCATGCTATAATAGTATTAACAAGGAAACATTAATACTTGTGTGAATTGTAAACTTAAATTGAAGTCCCTAGTATAGCCTCTATACTTCACTAGCTTGTTGGTTAATAGATGATTGTGGTTTTCCTATCATGAACATTGAGATGTTATTAACAACAAGATCATGTCGTTAGGAGAATGATATGGTGGACATACTCCTATAGATAAGCGTAGCATAAAGATCAAGTCATTTCAATAGTTCAATTGCTATATGCTTTCTGATACATAGTAACCTAATTCCTTCGACCATGAGATCATGCATATCACCTTTACTGGATGGATGCTTTGATGTCATCAAACACCACACCGTAACAGGGTGGCTATAAAGGTGGTATTGAGTGTTCGGAAAGTATTGGTTGAAACACATGGATCAAGAGTGGGATTTGTCCATCCATATGACGGATAGATATTCTCTGGGCCCTCTCGGTGAAATGTCATCCAATTAGCTTGCAAGCATGTGACTGGGTCACAAGGGATCACATATCACGGGAACGAGAAAAGAGTACTTATCAGTAACGAGGTTGAACTAGGTATGCAGAGATACCGAAGATCATAACCTCGGATAAGTAACATATCGTGAGACAAAGGGAAATTGGTATCGTATGTAAGTGGTTCATTCAATCGCAAAGTAATCGTAGAAATATGTGGGAGCCATATGAATTTCCAGATTCCTCTATTGGTTATTGTTCGGAGAAGTGTCTCGATCATGTCCGCATAATTCACGAACCGTAGGGAGACACACTTAAGGATTCGACGTTGTTTGAGTAGTTATGGTATTATGAGAAAGAGACCGAATGTTGTTCGGAGTCTCGGATGGGATCCGGGATATCACGAGGTGATCCGGAATGGTCCGGAGAATAAGATTCATATAAGGAAAGTCCCGTTTCGGAGTTGGGGAATGGTTCCGGTGTTTTCATCGGGAACATTCTAGAAAGTCCCGGAATGTCCGGCACTCCGGGGGGGAAGGGGTACATGAATGTGTCATTACATATTGGAATGATTGCATCATGTACTAAGTATTCTTGCTGTCCCAAATAAAGGATTTATTTAAATCCTAAATTGAAAAGTCAAACGGCTAGTTTGAAAGTCAAACGGCAGTTTTGGGAAGTGGGAAAAGAGGAGGAGAGGTGGAGGCCGAGTTGGAGGAGGGTTCCTCCCCTTGGCCGGCGCACCTCCCTAGGCCGAGTTGGGGAGGAACTCCTCCCCTTGGCCGGCCAGCCCTCCCACCTATATAAGGAGGGGCAGGGCTCCCCTCCTAGAACACACAAGTTTCCTATCCTCTAAACTAAACCCTAGATCTAGACCCCGGTTTAGAGCTATTCGGTTTAGAGCCTTCTAATTGGTTTAGAGCCCTCTAATTGGTGTGTCTAATTACTAGACCACTAATAGCCTCTCTCATAAGCTCCACCATACTCGCACCGGCTTAAGGCGAAGCCCTGCGGGATCTCCCCTCTACCTCCGGTACCACGCCGTTGTGCTGCCGGAATCGCGAGGAGAGTGCTACAACCTCCGCTGCCTGCTGGAACAAGGGAGAGGAAGGTCTTCGTCGAGTACCGAACGTGTGACCGACTGCGGGAGCGCTGCTGGAACGTGGCGCTGGAAGGATCGTCTACGCGATCTTGAGATCGGAAAGAGTACGACTACATCACCCACGAGAATCTGCTCTCGTTAAACACTTTGGAATCTTCGAGGGTGAGTTATTCCATCGACTCGTTGCTACAATCTAGTAGATAGATCTTGGCTTGTTTGTTTGTATGCGATAGAAAATTTTTGTTTTCCATGCTGCGAACCCCTACAACTTTGATCTCAAAGCTTCATGTGATTTAGGTTCTAGTGTCTCTATTATCCTAGGAAGATTTATGAAATGCTTGATTTGCCACCATTAGAAGATTGTTATTTGGATGTACCACTCAATGATAATGCTAAGAACAAACTCATGGGGAGTATTAATGATGTTCACATTATGGTTAACAATGCTTATGTCCATGTTGACTTCTATGTTTTGGATGTTGAATACAATGCTTCTTGTCCTATTACTTTGGGAAGACCTTTTCTTAGAACAGTTGGTGCCATCATTGATATGAAAGAAGGCACCATCAAATATGATTTTCCATTAAAGAAAGGTATTGAACACTTCCCTATGAGGAGATATAAGTTGTTTTTTGCTCCTCCTTTGAAATCAAGATTTGATGTTAATGCTTCCTCATTTGAAAATACTTGATTCTTCTTGCTTCTTGTGCCTAACTTAAAGGCGTTAAAGAAAATTACTTGTTGGGAGATAACCCAAGAGTTTCTTTGAGTATTGTAAGTTATTACTTCAGTAATGACCTCTCCTTATCCTTTTTGTCTGCTTTTTTTTGCCAAGAATGACCTCTAATGAGAGGGAAGTAAGATTTGGGGAGTTGCTGTCCCGAAATAGATTTCTATCCTCCACCAAAAATTTACGAATAAATCCCCCAGTATGTTAGCTAACTTTCATTAGTCAATACTTTTTTATTTGAGCAACATAAGATGTTCGAAAAAATCGGTTTCTACCTGCTGGTCTGTTTTGACAGATTTCTGCCATTATTTGCATTTGCTTCTTATTGATTTCTTTTTTAGTTCTCTTTAGGTGAATTGTAGAGGGAGTGTCCCAACCTTACAAACAATATAAGGTGGTATCCCCTGTGTTTACAATGCTAGTCCCTGGATCAATAGCTAGCATCCACAGTTAAGATGTAATATCAAGAAACAAAGGTCATAACATAACTTTATAACCAGGAATAACATAATCTTATTACATCATACATAGCTCATTTGGCTATTACATTACATTGCAGCGGAATAACTATAGTCATGGGGTCCTTCATCTTCAAAGTGCCACAGGCAGATGTTGGTTGTAGACTTTGTAATCCTAATCAATCAATCTTTACTAAATTCAATCAAACCTGCAACATTACAAGTTACAGCCACAAGGGTCAATACATTTGAATTGTATTGGCAAGTTTCACTACTATGTAGAATATAAGTGGATCCTACCATTACATGCATATTTGGCTGAGTAGAGTTTTAGGCTCATTTGCATAAAGCAATATTTTATCCTATCTTTTCAAAATGGTTTTGGTCCTTTGTCAAATTTCCTTTCAAAAATCTCTTGAACTCCTTGGTAAAAACTCAAGTGTTCAAGTCCTTGTCAAAATCTCTTGAGCACCTTGGTAACCCCAAGTGCATCAAGTTTTGTCAAAATCTCTTGAGCTCCTTGGTAACCCCAAGTGAATCAAGTTTTAAAAGTTTTCTTTTAGAAATTAGAGTGTCGAGATCTTCCATAGCTTCAGGCCTTAGTTGCTCAGTATTGTCCATAACCGGGGACACGACTAAGTACTTAGATTTTATTATCTTCTGCAGAAGTTGTACACTTTACCCACATGAAACAATCTCGTCTTGACGCCACCAGTGGCCGCTGGATAAGTACTCACCAAAATGGAGTACCGGCAGATCGAGAATGTGACAAAGTCTTTCCATAGGAGTCCTCCCAATACAAAATGCTAGCTTGTCTACCAGGCACAAATGTAGGGTTACTCCCTTACACAAATCTAGTTAACCTGAAGATGTCAATGCATGGGACTTCCACTATGTAGTTGACTAAGCCAGATCCCATTTAGCATGTGGTTGTACACGGAAGCCAATGTACGAGAAACATGTTCAATCTGTAAGTTTCCTGGGTGGTTTTCCTTTGGATCACAACACAAAGAGATTGCCATAGACATGGTTCCTTTTGTTGCCACCTTCTCCAAAAACTCAAAGTATCCTTGGCCACCCAGGTGGTTCATTGAGTCCTTGTTTTATTATATAAAACATAAGTCTTTTCTCAATCTCATAAAATCTCAACATGTAACTCTTTTCAAAATATAGCATGGCTAAGCATGTATCAACTACATTATTTTCACTAAGGAGTGTATAGGGTATCCTATTAGGATTTAGCATAGCATAAGTATAGAAATTCTTTTCATGCATGTTTTCAAAAATCCACTAAGTATAATGAAAATAGTAGGACTTTAGATGATAGTGTCACTTGCCTTTTTGGTAGGGAATGTTGGTTCACTCCTTGATCTTGCTAGTCTCACACTTTTCTAACTTCACTACAATCAATCAAGCAAACACAATATCAACAAGCATTCCAAACCAATAATCAATCAAACATTTCACACACATAAGACAATGGGATCTAAGTCATGCATGTAAGAATGCAAGAGGTGGTTCTATTTACAAAGATGGTCTCCACTAGGCTTCTAAAATTGGTAAGGTTCAAGTTGGTCATTTTCCAAAGTGGCTAAGTCATTTGCAAAAGAGTTTTGTCTAAAAACCATTTTAAAATCCAATCATCATTTTATGTGGTGGAAAATAATTTTATCAAAGCAACAACTCTAGGTTGTTCACCAAATAAGTTGTTGTTTCTCAAAACTTGGTGTTTAGGGTCAGTAGGTTTGATCCAAAACATTTTCCCAAAGTTTTTTTCCTAAAAACATTTTCATAGCAAAACCATTATTTTTATTTGGCTAGAAATGGCCTAATCCAATTAATCCATCCTAAACCTTATCAAATTCATTTTCAAAACCATGGGTTGGTTCCTAGGGTTAGTGAGTTCACCACAAACTAATTTGCCAAGGTTTCAAACTCAAAAACATTTTTGAATCATTTTTCTAATCTAAACAAGCATACAAAAGTTTCTGCAAAAACAACCAATCTAACAGATACTATTTGCTAAACAAACTCCACAGTTGGCTAGGGTTTGTTCTACTGATTCCAACGGTATAAAGTTTGCAATTTTTGGACGTGTGGATCAAAAGTTACAAAGGTTTGAAATTCACAATCTAATCTGATTTCAAACTTTTGTTTTAAATAAGAACAGGCCACGCGTCACAACGCTACTGGCTGGTACCGGTTCGGCCCGATCGGCTCTGCGGTGCGTTGGATCTAAATAGATCGTGCGGTTCTGAAAGCGTACCCCTTCGGCATTCAAATGATCTATCTAGTTCGTTCGATCCAGATCCTACGGCTATTAACGCATTGACCAAACTCTGGCGGCGCAGCGACGGTTGCTGGCGGCGGCGAGGTCAGTCGGCGGCGGCGCTGGTGAAACAGGACGCTAGAAGAGAGGGGAGGATGCTCACCAGATTCGCGAGGACGTGGTGATGCTCGACGTGTGCTTGTCGTGGCAGGGGGTGCTCTGGTACAGCTGCGATTGCTCGCCGGAGTAGAGAACAACTGAGGGTATGGTTAGGTGCATAAGACCAAGGAGAAGTTGCTCGCATGATCGAGAGCAGAGGACGGTCGAGGCTTATCGGGGGAGCTCGACGGAGACGAGACAGACGGCGGCGAGGTCGGAGCTTGACGAAGGTGATGCTCTGGGGCGCCCGCGGTCGAACGAAGGGTACAGGCAGATGCGCCAGGGAGTGGTGAAGGTGTGAGCTTGGTCGGGGAGGCAGGAGGTGGCGAGTGCTGGCCGGAATTGGAGGAGAAAGCTCGTCGGAGCAGTGGGAGGGCGAGCTCAAATTGAGGCAGCCTCGGGGAAGAGAGGGAGTGGCGTGTGAGGGGAAAGGAGGAGGAGACGCTGGCGATTAATAGCGTGCAGTCACGGCGAGGTTAAGGCGCGGAATCAATGCGTATTCAAGCCGCGACATCAACGGCAGAAACGGCCGGCGTGGTTGTCGCGAGGAAGGAGACGAGCTGGAAGAGTGGGGTCTGCTGGTCAGTCGGAAAAGGAGTGAGAGAAGGGTCCACCAGTCAGCGTCTGTTTAGGTTAGAATCTGAGTGCGAATCGTTTTTCTTCGGGGAGGGGAGCTGGGCTGGTTCTAGGCTTGTGGGCTTGGCCGGTTGGGCTGAGTCCAGATTCCATTTTTTCTTCCTAAAACCTTTTCTTTTTCCAAAACTAATTTCTATTTTTTTTTTGAATTTCAAGCAAACAAATCACACTCAAATCAATTCAAACAATCAACAAACCTTGCAACTATGAATTTGGTTCTGTTCAGTAACATAAACCAAATTCCAAAACCAAAATATTAATTTTTATTTTAGAGTCCATTTATAATTAAATAAAATGGACTTTGTTTATTAAATCAAAATAGGTTTTGTTTTATTTAAATTCTTTATTTGAAATCTATATATTTTCAGAACCAATCAGTAGGTTTTATTTGGAAATACAAAATACTTGGAAAACTTATTTTAAATAAAAAAATAAGTTTTGATGTTTTGGAAATGGTAAAACCTTTATTAATAAAAACTTGGATAATAAATCCTTACTAATTTATTTTAAATAAACCTTTACCATTTTTATCAAATCAAAATGTTTTATTTCAAAAGCTTGGCCAAGGTTTAATTTGGCCCTATAAAATAATCCTTATTTATAAAGCTTCTATTTCTTTTGAAAACCAAATCCTTTTATTTAAAAGATCCAAAATAGTATTTCCAAAATATTTTATTTTCCTTTATTTAAAATGTTTATCTTTTTAAATCCCTTTAGGATTTTATTTAATCCAAATAGGTTTGAAGTTCCAATTGAATTCAAAAAGTTTCTTCTGGCCCTGAAAATCAAACAAAATTTTATTTTATTCAATAATTTTCACATTACAAGATTTGGAAAATCTTGGGATGTGACAGGCTACCACCCTTAAAATAAATCTCGTCCCGAGATTTGGGAAGGCTGGGGTTAAAAGTAGGCTTAAAATAACTAGGGTACTACCACCCTTAAAAATAAAGTCTCATAGGGTTACATTGATGGCTCTCTTGGCTAAAAGTTCAACTCAATAATCAGACAAGGAATCCTTATTTGACTCTTCTGAGTTTTCTAAATCCTGACATCCACTTCTTCTATCTCTTCAAAGTTTCCATTCAGGTCAAGGTGGTTCACATGTCCTTTTTGGGTCACATTGGAGTCATTTCCATTGGCTCTTCTGGCATCCTTTTTCTTTTTCTTCTCTGGACAGTCTGATGCATAGTGTCCAAGTTCCTTACAATTATAGCATTGCAACTGGCTAATGTCCTTTTTCCTGTATGTGCCATGTTGGTTCTGACCAAGGTCATCTCCATTGTCAGTATCATTTCCATTATTCTCACTTTAATTGTTGTTGTGGTGATACTGATGTGGTTCAGAATCTTCATTGCTCTTTCTGTATGAATGCTTCTTCTTTGATGATCCTGAATAGTTCTTGAGTTTATGTTTCCTCTTTCTGTTCTCAACTTGATTCATCTTGTTTTCCAATATTGTGGCTTTGTCACAGAGTGATTGATAAGTTGGGACATAGGCAACAACTAGCTGCAGGTTCAACTCATCATTAAGTCCTTCAAGAAATTTATCCTTTCTCTTAGCATTTGTATCAACTTCATCCGGTGCATAGCGTGCCAGATTGTTGAATTCTTCAATATACTCAGCCACACTAAGGTGTCGTTGTTTCAGATTGTGAAACTCCTTTTTCTTCAAGTACATTACTCCAGGTGAGATGTGAGTGGTTCTGAATCCATCTTCAAAAATAGCCCAAGTCACATCTTCAAGGGGAGTGGTGATTTGAAAGTTGTCCCACCATGTTGCTGCTGGTCCTTCAAGCAGAAATGCTGCAAACCTTACTTTTTCTTCATCGGTGCAACCAACAGTCACTAAGTCTTTGTTTACTGAACGTAACCAATCATCAGCTTCCATTGGATCAGTTGTTCCAGAGAACCTTGCAGGCCTAAGTATCAGAAATACGGTGAGCATGTCTAGTGCTGGGGGATTATTCTGATTGTTGTTGTTGTTGTTATTCAAATTCTGTATGAATGTGGTCATCTGCTGCATCAACTGTGTCTGAGCTGCCATCATCTGCTGCATCTCAGGGGTGATGTTGTTGTTTTGGTTGGGGTTGGCACGACGGGGAGGCATCTGTTGGTTTGTTAGGGATAAGTATTGGTGGATAGGATTTTTTTTAAGAAGTCCTAACACACAACTCAAAGCAATCAAGTTCAACCAAACAATCAAACCATCAAACATTCAACAAGCAACCAATCACTTAACAACTTATGAGCTTAACTCATGAGTTGAAGGTAACATCAAGTTTTCTTGAAAATAACAACTTAGTATAATCATACCTCATAGGACAATATGATCATACTCTAACTTGATATCAATGTCTTTGGTAGGGAATCTAATGTCTCTTGGTTTTCACTAGTAGTCCTTAGTGATATCCAAGTTGGAAGTCCTTGGTGAATATGCTGAAGATGTTGAAGTCATTAGAGTTGAAGAAGTTGAAGTCATTAGAGTTGAAGATGTTGAAGTCATTAGAGTTGAAGATGTTCTTTGCACATGGTGCAGTCTTTGGTCATGGGATAGGTTTTCCATCAAGTTGAAGTAGAAGAGATGTAGAGTTGAAACCAAAATGGTTGAGGAAAGAGTTTACAAGTGTTTTTGTAAATAAGTTTTGGATCAAAATATAACTCCTATTCTTCTAAGGGTTTTTGTCCAATCCTAGGGTTTACAAATCCTACAGGCAACACAATGCTCTGATACCATCTGTAGAGGGAGTGTCCCAACCTTACAAACAATATAAGGTGGTATCCCCTGTGTTTACAATGCTAGTCCCTGGATCAATAGCTAGCATCCACAGTTAAGATGTAATATCAAGAAACAAAGGTCATAACATAACTTTATAACCAGGAATAACATAATCTTATTACATCATACATAGCTCATTTGGCTATTACATTACATTGCAGCGGAATAACTATAGTCATGGGGTCCTTCATCTTCAAAGTGCCACAGGCAGATGTTGGTTGTAGACTTTGTAATCCTAATCAATCAATCTTTACTAAATTCAATCAAACCTGCAACATTACAAGTTACAGCCACAAGGGTCAATACATTTGAATTGTATTGGCAAGTTTCACTACTATGTAGAATATAAGTGGATCCTACCATTACATGCATATTTGGCTGAGTAGAGTTTTAGGCTCATTTGCATAAAGCAATATTTTATCCTATCTTTTCAAAATGGTTTTGGTCCTTTGTCAAATTTCCTTTCAAAAATCTCTTGAACTCCTTGGTAAAAACTCAAGTGTTCAAGTCCTTGTCAAAATCTCTTGAGCACCTTGGTAACCCCAAGTGCATCAAGTTTTGTCAAAATCTCTTGAGCTCCTTGGTAACCCCAAGTGCATCAAGTTTTAAAAGTTTTCTTTTAGAAATTAGAGTGTCGAGATCTTCCATAGCTTCAGGCCTTAGTTGCTCAGTATTGTCCATAACCGGGGACACGGCTAAGTACTTAGATTTTATTATCTTCTGCAGAAGTTGTACACTTTACCCACATGACACAATCTCGTCTTGACGCCACCAGTGGCCGCTGGATAAGTACTCACCAAAATGGAGTACCGGCAGATCGAGAATGTGACAAAGTCTTTCCATAGGAGTCCTCCCAATACAAAATGCTAGCTTGTCTACCAGGCACAAATGTAGGGTTACTCCATTACACAAATCTAGTTAACCTGAAGATGCCAATGCATGGGACTTACACTATGTAGTTGACTAAGCCAGAGCCCATTTAGCATGTGGCTGTACACGGAAGCCACTATACGAGAAACATGTTCAATCTCTAAGTTTCCTGGGTGGTTTTCCTTTGGAGCACAACACAAAGAGATTGCCATAGACATGGTTCCTTTTGTTGCCACCTTCTCCAAAAACTCAAAGTATCCTTGGCCACCCAGGTGGTTCATTGAGTCCTTGTTCTATTATATAAAACATAAGTCTTTTCTCAATCTCATAAAATCTCAACATGTAACTCTTTTCAAAATATAGCATGGCTAAGCATGTATCAACTACATTATTTTCACTAAGGAGTGTATAGGGTATCCTATTAGGATTTAGCATAGCATAAGTATAGAAATTCTTTTCATGCATGTTTTCAAAAATCCACTAAGTATAATGAAAATAGTGGGACTTTAGATGATAGTGTCACTTGCCTTTTTGGTAGGGAATGTTGGTTCACTCCTTGATCTTGCTAGTCTCACACTTTTCTAACTTCACTACAATCAATCAAGCAAACACAATATCAACAAGCATTCCAAACCAATAATCAATCAAACATTTCACACACATAAGATAATGGGATCTAAGTCATGCATGTAAGCATGCAAGAGGTGGTTCTATTTGCAAAGATGGTCTCCACTAGGCTTCTAAACTTGGTAAGGTTCAAGTTGGTCATTTTCCAAAGTGGCTAAGTCATTTGCAAAAGAGTTTTGTCTAAAAACCATTTTAAAATCCAATCATCATTTTATGTGGTGGAAAATAATTTTATCAAAGCAACAACTCTAGGTTCTTCACCAAATAAGTTGTTGTTTCTCAAAACTTGGTGTTTAGGGTCAGTAGGTTTGATCCAAAACATTTTCCCAAAGTTTTTTTCCTAAAAACATTTTCATAGCAAAACCATTATTTTTATTTGGCTAGAAATGGCCTAATCCAATTAATCCATCCTAAACCTTATCAAATTCATTTTCAAAACCATGGGTTGGTTCCTAGGGTCAGTGAGTTCACCACAAACTAATTTGCCAAGGTTTCAAACTCAAAAACATTTTTGAATCATTTTTCTAATCTAAACAAGCATACAAAAGTTTCTGCAAAAACAACCAATCTAACAGATACTATTTTCTAAACAAACTCCACAGTTGGCTAGGGTTTGTTCTACTGATTCCAACGGTATAAAGTTTGCAATTTTTGGACATGTGGATCAAAAGTTACAAAGGTTTGAAATTCACAATCTAATCTGATTTCAAACTTTTGTTTTAAATAAGAACAGGCCACGCGTCACAACGCTACTGGCTGGTACCGGTTCGGCCGGATCGGCTCTGCGGTGCGTTGGATCTAAATAGATCGTGCGGTTCTGAAAGCGTACCCCTTCGGCATTTAAATGATCTATCTAGTTCGTTCGATCCAGATCCTACGGCTATTAACGCATTGACCAAACTCTGGCGGCGCAGCGACGGTTGCTGGCGGCGGCGCTGGTGAAACAGGACGCTAGAAGAGAGGAGAGGATGCTCACCAGATTCGCGAGGACGTGGTGATGCTCGACGTGTGCTTGTCGTGGCAGGGGGTGCTCTGGTACAGCTGCGATTGCTCGCCGGAGTAGAGAACAACGTCGGGTGGTCCTGGTCGTGGTCGGAGTCGTCGCTACAGGTCACGAGAAGGCCAACCGAGGGTACGATTAGGTGCGTAAGACCAAGGTGAAGTTGCTCGCATGATTGAGAAGCAGAGGGGCGGTCGAGGCTTACCGGGGGAGCTCGACGGAGACGAGACAGACGGCGGCGAGGTTGGAGCTTGACGAAGGTGATGCTCTGGGGCGCCCGCGGTCGAACGAAGGGTACAGGCAGATGCTCCAGGGAGTGGTGAAGGTGTGAGCTTGGTCGGGGAGGCAGGAGGTGGCGAGTGCTGGCCGGAATTGGAGGAGAAAGCTTGTCGGAGCAGTGGGAGGGCGAGCTCAAATTGAGGCAGCCTCAGGGCATAGAGGGAGTGGCGTGTGAGGGGAAAGGAGGAGGAGACGCTGGCGATTAATAGCATGCAGTCACGGCGAGGTTAAGGTGCGGAATCAATGCGTATTCAAGCCGCGACATCAACGGCAGAAACGGCCGGCGTGGTCGTCGCGAGGAAGGAGACGAGCTGGAAGAGTGGGGTCTGCTGGTCAGTGGGAAAAGGAGTGAGGGAAGGGTCCACCAGTCAGCGTCTGTTTAGGTTAGAATCTAAGTGCGAATCGTTTTTCTTCGGGGAGGGGAGCTGGGCTGGTTCTGGGCTTGTGGGCTTGGCCGGTTGGGCTGAGTCCAGATTCCATTTTTTTCTTCCTGAAACCTTTTCTTTTTCCAAAACTAATTTCTGTTTTTTTTTTGAATTTCAAGCAAACAAATCACACTCAAATCAATTCAAACAAGCAACAAACCTTGCAACTATGAATTTGATTATGTTCCGTAACATAAACCAAATTCCAAAACCAAAATATTAATTTTTATTTTAGAGTCCATTTATAATTAAATAAAATGGACTTTGTTTATTAAACAAAATAGGTTTTGTTTTATTTAAATTCTTTATTTGAAATCTAAATATTTTCAGAACCAATCAGTAGGTTTTATTTGGAAATACAAAATACTTGGAAAACTTATTTTAAATAAAAAAATAAGTTTTGATGTTTTGGAAATGGTAAAACCTTTATTAATAAAAACTTGGACAATAAATCCTTACTAATTTATTTTAAATAAACCTTTACCATTTTTATCAAATCAAAATGTTTTATTTCAAAAGCTTGGCCAAGGTTTAATTTGGCCTTATAAAATAATCCTTATTTATAAAACTTCTATTTCTTTTGAAAACCAAATCCTTTTATTTAAAAGATCCAAAATAGTATTTCCAAAATATTTTATTTTCCTTTATTTAAAATGTTTATCTTTTTAAATCCCTTTAGGATTTTATTTAATCCAAATAGGTTTGAAGATCCAATTGAATTCAAAAAGTTTCTTCTGGCCCTGAAAATCAAACAAAATTTTATTTTATTCAATAATTTTCACATTACAAGATTTGGAAAATCTTGGGATGTGACATGAATTGTGCTTTTTGAAGGATTTACTACAGTAGATTTTGTTTTTAGTGAAAAGCATTGTTGTTCCAAAGCTTTGCCAGAGGTCTAATATCTTTTGAATACACTAATGTTGCTAATAAAGATTGTGTGAAGTTTTGTATGAAGGAAAAATTTTAGGTGTAGAGAGAGAATGATGCAATGAGATGAAGAATGGACAAAGGTCAAGCTTGGGGATGCCACCATGGTGTCACCCCAAGAAATATCTAAGAGGTACAAGCGTCAAATCTTGGGGATGCCTAAGGCATCCCCTTCTTCATCAATAAAAAGCTCAGGTCTGTTTAGACACTTCGTTTTTATTGTTTCATGCATAGTTGTGTTGTTCTTGGAGCGTCTTAGTTTTCGTTTGGTTTGCTTAGGTTGTTTAGTTTGCTTGAATAAAGTAGTTTGGACCCCCGTTCTCGATGTGTTGTTTTGCAAATAAGTTGCTTGGTGTTGGAAAGGAGTAGTAAGTTCTTGCTTGTAAGTGCAAGAGGAGCTTGCATTGACTGTGACTTAGACTTTAGCATGACATGCTAGGTGTTTTTTTGACCTTATGCTTAGTGATTATTTCTTTAACATGTCTTGTTCCAAACAATTGGGATTTCTTAGTGTGCCTTGAAGAAATTATGCGTTGTTTTAGCATGCAAAAGCATAGTATTGTGGTATTCTCCTTTGATGCTTTGCTTGGGTTGACTTGGCACATGCTCACACCATGTTATGACTATGACAAGTCACCATAGCCTCTATGATCATTTAGTCCTTGACTTGTAGTACCACTCTTTGCTTTGATTAGTAATGCTTTGTTGCACTGCATGATTATGACCATTATTGCTCTCTTAGTTGGTTGCTCCCAGTCCTTTGCTAGCCTCCACTTGTATGAGTAAGCTCTACTTATGCTTCCAACTCCCAAGAAACCAAGTTATTCCAAAGTGTCCACTATAAACTCCTATGCATGGTGTGTTACACCATTCTAAAGTATATTCTTTTTTCAGCTATCTTCCAATTAAAAACTATTTTGTTATGTGAAAACTTAGTGATTAAAGCCCTCACAAGCTTGATGGCACACTTTATATTCTTTGCCCCTAATAAACTTGAACCATTGTGTCTTCTATGTTGTATATGCTTGCACTTATACGTTGGAAATTAGCATAATCGTGTTGTCACGGGGAACGGTTTCAACATTGCACTTGTACTTTGTACTCAGTTGATATCATGACCTTTTGTCTATGGATGTCACCGGTGTGAAATAAAGAGGGGACTTGTAAGTCCATGGAGTTTGTATCCTGTGTTAGAGAAACGCCTGGGCCGCTAGCCTAAGCCATGCCTAATCATGGTGGAAACTTGCAGCATCACCATAGTGACATCTATGAAGCATTCTTCTTATAAAAAAAGAGACATGTTGAGAATAGAGGAAAGAGAGAAAAAAGCACCATATTCCCATGGTAAATAAGAAGATTGCTGAGATGTTCATTGTCTGCTTGCCTTGTCATTTTGGTTATGGGAAAGCTCTTATACCATGTGCAAGGGGTACCCCGTTGGCGGTTCTCAATGATATGCAAATACTTACAATGACAAGAAGTTGCAGGTGACTAAAGTTGAGTAGCATGAGGTGTGGCCCTCGTATTCAAGGGACTTTAGATTGCCAACTTATACTTCTTCAAACATATACTCCATCTTTGTTCACTTTAACCTTATCATTTCAAGATGCTTATGATAGGGGCAATGAGGGCTGAAAGCTAACAAGTACCATAATTTTTAGAAGCTCTTTTTGAAACTTGAAATCCCTGCTTCCTTTATAAAAGGTCTTTCTTCCACCACTATTGAGTCTCCACCTTCTACCTTTAGGCACCATTAAGAGAGCATAGTTGACATTCTGTGTGCAGTGTTCCAAAGCTTATTGATTGATGCATATTGTGATATTACTTGTTCTTGTGCTATTTGTTTCTAGTCACCCTTGTGAACTTTGAAGGTGTCCTATGCATCTATTTGCTTCTTTATGAGGGATAAGATGATTGCCACTATGCTATGTTTTTTGTATGTGAAATAAACAAATGGTTTTCAATGCATGTTATTCATGATATTCGTTTGTAGCTTGTCATGTTGCATGCATAGTTACTATGTCCTATTGTTAGAACTCCTTATTTCATGCACACGTTTAGAGTTCTTTGATCCCAGCTTTCAATGCTTGCAAATGGTTAGATCTTCATTGTGAAGGTGCATGTCACCTCAAAAATTATTCTTTTTACCACTTACCTACTCGAGGACGAGCAAGAGTTAAGCTTGGGGATGCTTTATACGTTGGAAACGTATCTAATTTTCTATACCACATGCTTGTTTAGTATCTACTTTGATTTGCTTTGTCTACACTTTGAGGTGCTTTTTACATGTTTTCTGGTACTAACCTATTAACAAGTTGCTACAGTGCCAGTTGCATGTTTTCTGCTATTTTTGGTTCCAGAAAAGTTAGTAAAGAAATATTCTCGGAATTGGACGGGACAAACGTCAAAGTCAATAACTTTCCGTGGGGAACAAGAAGTCCAGAGGGGAGACGGAGAGGCGTGCCAGGGCGCCCGCACCCCCTAGGTGCGGGTGGGCCTTGCCCCGCGCCTAGGCAGGGTGTGGGGCCCCTAGCCACCACCTCGGCCTCCCCCTTTGCCTATAAGAAGCCCCTGATGCAGAAACCCTAAGTACCCGATCAAATCTCCATGAAACCTTCTGTAGCCGCCGCCACCGTCGTCCCTATATCAGGGGGATCTAAAGTTCTTCCCGGCACCCTACCAGAGGGGAGATCATCCTGGAGGCCTTCTATCCGGTATGATGCATGAGTAGTTCCACCTTGGACTATGGGTCCATGTAGTAGCTAGATGGTTGTATCTCCTCCTTGTGCTTTCATGTATAGATCTTGTGAGCTCCGTTCATGATCAAGATCTAATCTATTTGTAATCATGCATGTTGTGTTTGCGGGGATCCAATGGATATTGATATTATTATGTTGGTTTGATTGATGGTTTTGTCTTTATGATTCTATCATGTCTATGTTGTTTGTGATCTTGCATGCTCTCCGTTTTGTACTACCTATCTTGGCCGAGTAGTTGCTAGTGACTCCAAGAGGGGGTATTTATGCTCGATAGTGGGTTCATGCCTCTAGTTTCCAAGGGAAGTGACAATAATCTCTTCGATTGTAGATGTGATGTTGCTACTCGGGAGAAAACAACAGTCTCTTGTTCATGGAACATGTGGACTGTTTACCTTACACACTTTGCTTAAAGCAGTTGTCTGTTGCTTGCAACTTAATACTGGAGGGTGTTCGGATGATAACCTGAAGGTGGACTTCTAGTCATAGATGCAGTTGGATGGCAGTCTATGTATCTTGTTGTATTGCCGAATCGGATCTCATAGGATCTTTCTGACTAGTAATTGCATTGTTATGCCTTGCTCAGTTCCTATTAATTGCCCTGCTGTAATTTGTTTACCCTTCATGCCATGTTGTTTATCTAAGGAGAGCACCTCTAGTGAACTATTGACCCCGGTCCAATCTTTATCATTGATACATCTTCCACTGTTACTTGTTTACTTGCTGCAAATCACCACTACCATCCACACCATACGTTTAATCCTTTGTTACAACAAACCGGTGAGCTTGACAACCTCACTGATTCGTTGGGGCAAAGTCTTGAGTTTTTGTTGTGCAGGTCTCCGCGTTTCTTGCAAAACATGTGTGATGTTTCCTTCCTCCTACTAGTTCGTTAACCTTGGTTTCTTACTGAGGTAAAACTTGCTGTTGTTCTGCTTCACACCTTGCTCTTGGGGTTCCCAACGAAGTGCTCCTGCATCAACTTAGCGCTGCATCAAGCTTTTCTGGCGCCGTTGCCGGGGAGGCTAAGGAAGTCTTCACAAGGGGAGTCCTTCACTTCCTTTCTATTTACTTTGTTTTAGTTTGTTTTGTTTCTTTTGCTTGGTTTTATTTGCCTCTTTCCAAAAAACCCAAAAAAAGTCTAGTTTGGTTTGCTTGCTTTATTCAAAAACACAAAAAATTAGTATAGTTTGGTTTGCTTGCATCAAACTCCATATTTCATGCACATGTTTAGAGTTCTTTGATCCCAGCTTTCAATGCTTACAAATGGTTTGATCTTGGTTTGGATGGTCCATGTCACCTCAAAAATTATTCTTTTATGACTTACCTACTCGAGGATGAGTAGGAGTTAAGCTTGGGGATGCTTGATACGTCGAAAACGTATCTATAATTTTTGATGTTCCATGCTTGTTTAATATCTACTTTGCTTCGCTTTGTCCAACTTTGAGGTGCTTTTCATATGTTTTCTGTACTAACCTATTAACAAGTTTCTACGGTGCTTGTTGCCTGTTTTCTACTGTTTTTGGTTACAGAAAAGCTAGTAAGGAAATATTCTCGGAATTGGACAGGACAAAAGCCAAAGTCAATATTTCACCAAGGAGAACGCGGAGTCCAGAGGAGATATGGAGGGGCGCCATAGGGTGGCCACACCCCCAGGCGCGGCCTAGGGTGGGCCCGCGCCTAGGCAGGGTGTGGGGCCCCTGGCCGCCTCCCAGCCTCGCATCTTCGCCTATAAGAAGGCCCCGATGCCGAAACCCTAAGTACTCGATCAAAATTCCACGATACCGTTTGTAGCCGCCGCCACCATCGTCCCTAGATCGGGAATCTGAAGCTCTTCCCGGCACCCTGTCGGACGGGAGATCATCCCGGAGGCCTTCTTCTTCATCATGCCAGCCTCCGGTATGAAGCGTAAGTAGTTCCACCTTGGACTACGGGTCCATGTTGTAGCTAGATGGTTGTATCTCCTCCTTGTGCTTTCATGTCTAGATCTTGTGAGCTCCATTCATGATCAAGATCTCATCTATTTGTAATCATGCTTATTGTGTTTGCGGGGATCCGATGGATATTGAGATTACTATGTCAGATTGATTAATGGTTTTGTCTTATTGATTCTATCATGTCTGTGTTGTTTGTGATCTTGCATGCTCTCCGTTGTTAGTAGCTATCTTGGCCAAGTAGTTGCTAGTGACTCCAAGAGGGGGTACTTATGCTCGATAGTGGGTTCATGCCTCTACTTAATCAAGGGAAGTGACAAAAATCTCTATGGTTGTAGATGTGCAGTTGCCACTAGGGAGAAAACAACGGTCTCTTGTTCATGGAACATGTGGATTGTTTACCTTACACACTTTGCTTAAAGCAGTTGTTCGTTGCTTGCAACTTAATACTGGAGGGGGTTCGGATGATAACCCAAAAGTGGATGGCGGTCTATGTATATTGTTGTATTGCCCAATCAAATCTCATAGGATCTTTATGTCTAGTATTGCATTGTTATGCCTTGCTCAGTCCTGTCAATTGCCCTGCTGTAATTTGTTTACCCAGCATGCCATGTTTGTTTCTAAGGAGAACACCTCTAGTGAACTATGGACCCCGGTCCAATCTTTACCATTGATACATCTTCCACTGTTACTATTTACTTGCTGCAAACCATCACCACCTTCCACACCATATAGTTAATCCTTTGTTACAGCAACCAGTGAGATTGAAAACCTCACTGTTCATTGGGGCAATGTCTTGAGTTTGTGTTTTTCAGGTTTCCACGTTGCTTGCAACACCTTTGAGACGTTTCCTTCCTCCTACTGGTTCGATAAACTTGGTTTCTTACTGAGGGAAAACTTGCTTTTGTGTTGCATAACACCTTGCTCTTGGTGTTTCCCGACGAAGCGCTCCCACGTCAACACAACGCCAACAACACCGAGTATACAAACCCTTTTGTGTACCTCATGTGCTCATGGAATCATGGAATTAAGAAGCGGGAGTGACCTGCAAGGCTGCAATATTATTAACCTAACAATAGTACTACCTTGTGTGATTAGTGGGGTCAACTAGTTTGTGAGTCTTCTTATGTTTATGTGTAAGAGCCCAGTGGTACTAGTGCTGAATTTACATGTAGTTCAGGTTACAAGCTTGGATTCATAGGAACAATGGTATGGGAGAAGAGGATCTGAGGAGGAAGAAGCACGCACGCAATGCAAGCCAAGCCAAGCCAAGACACGCCTCGGTCGAAGCCGTTGTTCCATCCGTTTGGTCCAAGCCAACCCATTCATGTGGCCTCTCCATGGTATTAGTAGTGGTTGCTAGTGTCTTTAGGGCAGGCCAAGCCCAAGATTGACGGCCCAGCAGAGAGGTCGTTGACAATCCCCCTCCTTAAAATTCGGCTTGCCCCCAACACTACAAGAAAAATGTCCTTTTACAATGGACTATTTTCGTGGTTGAAGGTCCATTTTTTGTGACTGAAAAGCCTTCTACGACGGACCCCCTTTGTGGTAGAAGCCCCGCCACAAATGATTCTACCACGGTTTTTTTTACCGTGGCGGATCGCACCCTTTGGATACGAAAACTCGTTCCGTCGTTGATTTGTTTGTCGGACGCGTTGACTGCTGGTGTCATGCAAACTGCCATGTGGCGAACGCCGTTAACGGCCAGTTAACACTGTTAACTATCAATGAAACCGTGGTAGAAAGCCAGGCTCAGCCAAGGCCTAGTAATTATTAAGTGGGCTGGCCCATTATGAAATCCCAATAGTAAGTAGGCCCGTTACTGTTTAGAGCAGCACTGTTCGAAATGGGCCCACAAGTTGGTCTGTCATATATTCAAGACCAGTACTATTTTGGCCCGCTGTTATTTTGGCCTTCCACTGTTCCGGCCTGATATGCATCTGGCCTTTTACTGTTCCTTCCTGTTGTATATCTGGCCATTTACTGTTCCGGCCTGCGGACAATCTAACCATCTACTGTTCTGGCCTGCTATGAATCTGATCCATTACTATTCTGGCCTGCTGTGAATCTAGCCATTTACTACTCCGGCCTGCTAACAATCTAGAAATTTACTGTTCCGTCCTGCTGACAATATAGCCTTTCACTGTTCTGGCCTGCTATGTATCTGGCCATTTACTGTTTCGGCCTGCTATAAATCTGGCCATTTACTATTCCGGACTGCTAAAAATATAGCCTTTTACTATTCCGTCATGCTGACAATTTAGTCTTTTACTGTTCTGGCCTCCTGTGTATCTGGCCATTAACTGTTCCGGCCTTCTATAAATCTGGCCTTCTACTGTTCTGGTCTACTAGAAATCTAGCATGTTACTATTCTAGCCTGCTGTGTTTCTGGCCTTTTACTATTTAGGCCTGATAAAAGTTTAGCCCATTAATTCGGTTGTAGATCTGTAAACCCTAGCGAGGTGAACCTATATAAACCTCCCTAGGGTACGCATAGAGGACACGTTCCATCATACACCCCAGCGACTCGCCGCCTAGTCGCCGAGCTTGCCCTTGTACTCTCTCCATAATACAATCTAGCAGGAGTAGGTATTTACCCTCCGGGGGGCGAACCTGGGTAAACCCTTGTGTCTCCGCCCTCATCTCGCACTGCAGATGGCTGGCCGCCCTTGCCCTTGTTCTACTACTCGGTGCCGATTGCAGCATCTGCCGTGGCCATTCCCACGACAGTGGCGCCCACCGTGGGGCCTGGCCGGTCAGGCCGGTGTTCTGCGGCGAGATCCTCCAGATCTTGCCAGGAAGTTACGTCTTGGCGGCGCGTCCTGTCACGCACAGCGTGATCATGCCGATTGGCACGGTCAGCCTCTTCGTCGACTTCACCGACGTCATCATCTCGGAGGACTCGGCTCGCATCCGTGAGTCGCCACCACGTAACCGGCTCTCCGAGAGTCAGGTCCGCACCATCCATCGCCTCGCCTCCGAGTACGACTCGGCCACCAGCAACATGGCCGAAACCACCGTGGTCGCGGATTACGCGGCCCTCAATGACGATGCCGACTCGGCGACCTCGGCATCAGCCGCCGGATCCATCATCACCGCGTCATCCGCGGGCTCCATCACCCAGGTCTCCAACGTGGGAGACTTCAAGGACCCCTCCATCCTTGGGATCTTCGACTTCGACTCCGGGTGGGAGAACTCTGGCGACTTCCACGTCGGATCCGGTCGCAACGTCGCGGCCTACATGGTGAATGGCGCGGATGCCCCTCCAGACCCCTTCTCCACGCCGATCCCACCGACCGCAACGGCGATGGAGGTCAAAGAACTCCGCCTACGGTTGGAGGAGGCGGTCCGCAAAGAACAAGCCGAGCGCGAAAAATTTCGCCTCGAGCAGGTGACGATGCAGGAACTTTCGCGCTACCACCAGCTTCGCATCAAGTCGCGCTTGAACACCACCGTTCAGGGTCGTGCCCTGAACTTCGATGATGAGAACGACCCGGCCCGTGTGACTGATCGTGCGATCTGCGAGAACGCGCCGCCAGGAGGGAGCTCCCGGCCACAACCAGGCGCGACGGCCAACGACGCTTCCCCACCACCACCCGGCCACGCGCCCCCCCCCCCGGACCAGCCAGGAATCCTGGTCTCCTCGCGGGAGCGAGACGCGAATGGCCTCCCGCTGTTCTCCACCCCGATGGACAACGTTGTCGCGAGCCGAGCTGTGGTAGCCAAGGCCGTCGAGCAACAAAACGCGGGAGCCGACTCACAGGATCGCATGTACTCGCGTTCGTCGGGCGGCAGGGCGGATTCGAGCGGCCGCCCAATGGTGGCAAACACCCTCAACTTCCCTCCACCCGAGCCTCTGCAGCTCCAACACCGACCCGCACACGCGGCACTCTCCACCAACGACCCGCGACCGGCAAACAACTTCGTCGCTGCCAAAGGGTAGCTAGTCGACGCGCGAACCCACATCATAACAACCAGAGCTGGCGCGCACGCCAGCCCGACGACTTGAGGCATACCCTCACCAACCGTCGCAACGACGAACCAAGGGGATCACTAAGCCGAGTCGGACCCCAATGCTTTGGACCGATGATCCGAGGTGAAAAAGACCCGGCGAACTTCAAGGCACCGAAGGAGATCGAGAAGTACGACCCCTCGTATGACCCCTCCGTGTGGCTGGACATGTACCTCATGGCGATGGGAATCGCCGTCCACACCGACCTTCTCGCCGCTCGCTACCTCCCCCTGGTGATGGAGGGAGCGTGCCGGTAATGGATCAACACCCTCCCCGCAGACAGCATCGACTCCTGGGAGGAAATGCATGACGCCTTCGTCAGGCACTTTGAGGGCTCCTACACCCGCGCCACCACCATCGAGGACCTGGAGCGATGCGTCCAGGGACCCTGCGAGTCGACCCGCAACTAGGTCCAATGGTGGCAAGACATGTGGTATAACGCGGATGGAATCCACCCGGACACCGCGATCCACTGCTTCAAGACCTCGTGCCGCTACGAGCCTTTGGTTGCCAAGCTCAAGCGGGTGTACAAAACACTCGACAACATACCGGACCTCCTCGAGATTGCCAAGCGGTATGCGGACCCAAACCAAGAAACCGACGATGAGTCAGGAGGAAATCACCGCACGAGCGGCCATGGCAATGGGAGACAACCCGAGCTACGCTACAGCAACACTCACCTCACCGGCAAGCGCCGTGGTGATGGATGAGTCGACTTCGTCGCCAACCCCGGTTACGCTCCACGCGAGCCCAAGAGCTTCCGCCGCGACGGAGGCCAGCGCCGCGACGGCGGCAACTACAAGGCAAAGCCGAGGTTCGACCCCGTGGATCTCCTTAACCAGCCCTATGTGTTCCACAGCAGAAACACGCCACGCACACGACCGCCGACTGCCACTCCCTGAGGGAGATCGAGAAGGCACGACGCGCAAGGGAAGACCCTGACAACCACCCGCCAAACGGTGGAAAATTCGGCAACGACGCCAGCTCGCTTCACACCTTCACCAGCTTCAACACGAAGCGCGAGAAGAAGGTCATCACCCGCGCCATCGCCATCAACACGGTGTCCCACGTCGACATCCCCTAGTTCCTCAACTGGTCCGCGCAACAAAACACCTAGAGCCGCAAAGACCACTCGCCACGGATCGAATATCCGGGCCGAGTCGCCCTGGTGGTCAAACCCAAGGTAGGGGACAACTGGCTCCCCAAGACGCTGATGGACGGCAGCAGCTCCATCAACATTCTATACCTGGACACGTTCAGGAGACTACAGCTCCCGCAGTCGATGATCGAGACGACCTACACCACCTTCCACGGCATCGTCCCCGGTCGGAAGGCGTACCCGGTCGGCAAGGTGACGTTGCCAGTCACCTTCGGCACACCAGCGAACTTCCACCCCGAGCGGATCGTCTTCGAGCTGGTGCCTTTCAACAGCCCCTACCACTGCATCCTGGGGTGTCAGGCGTTCACCAAATTCATGGCAGCGCCCCACTATGCGTACAACGCGATGAAACTCCCGGGGCCGTGCAACATCATCACTGTCCACGGCGACCCCGACATGGCCACAGAGTACGAGGACAAAGGCGCCAAGCTCGCCGATGCCGTCATAGCCGCATAGGTGAACCACGCGGAGGAGCTCACCAAGTACACGAGCGGGGTCAACAACAATGACCCCACCATACTCAAGAAGCCCAAGTCGGAGGGCGGCGGCTCCACCGCATTCGAGGCGACGACGCACACTCGCTCCATCGAGATGGTCCCAGACGACTCTAGCCAGACGGTGACGATCGGAACGGGAATGAGCTCAGCATAGGAAGGCGTTCTCATCGAGTTCCTACATGCGAATCGTGACATCTTCGCATGGAAACCTTCCGACATGCCTGGTATCCCGAGGGAACTCGCTGAGCACAAACTCAACGCCGACCCCAAAGCGCGACCCGTCAAGCAGTCTCTGCGGCCCTTCAATGAAGAGAGCCGTCGAGCAATCGCCGAGGAGGTGCAGCGTCTACTCGTTGCAGGCTTCATTCGGCCAATCAAATACTTCAAGTGGCTGGCAAACCCAGTCCTGGTCGAGAAGAAAAACGGTACCTGGAGAATGTGTATCGACTACAAAAACCTCAACAGCGCCTGCCCAAAGGAACAATTCGTCCTCCTGCGGATCGACCAAATTATCGACTCGACCACGGGTTCAGAGTCGCTATGCTTCCTTGACGCCTACTCTTGTCACAACCAGATCAAAATGGCAGTCGAGGACGAGGAGAAGACGGCGTTCATCACGCCATTTGGAGCCTTCTGCTACACCGCCATGACCTTCGGCCTCAAGAACGCCGGGGCGACCTACCAGAGGTGCACGCAGGAGTGCCTTGCGAGCCAAATTGGCCGCAACATCCACGTCTACATCGACGACGTGGTGGTGAAGTCCACTCGCCAGGGCGATCTACTCGTCGACCTGGCGGAAACCTTCTCAAACCTGCGGAGGTACAAGATAAAGCTAAACCCAGGAAAGTGCACCTTCGGTGTACCTACTGGATAGTTGCAGGGGTATGTCGTCTCCAAGCGCGGGATCGAGGTGAACCCCGCCAAGATAAACACGATCGCCCGGCTCGGTAGACCCGAGTGCCTGCGCGACATCCAGAAGCTGGCCAGGCGAGTCGTGGATCTCAGTCGCTTCATCCCCCGGCTAGGCGAGAAGGCGATGCCCCTCTATCGCCTAATGCGCAAGAACCACACATTCCAGTGGGACAAGAAGGCAGATGACATGCTCCACGCTCTCAAGGAGGTGCTACTCGCGGCACCGCTACTCGCCGCCCCCGTCAACAAGGAGTCCATGCTCGTCTACGTCGCGGCCTCCGAGCGAGTCGTCAGAGCCGTCATGGTCGTCGAACGGCCAGAGGAGGGCAAGGAGCGCCCGGTGCAGCGACCTGTATACTACATCAGCGAAGTCCTCACCGAGTCGCGCTAGCGCTACCCGCAATACCAAAAAGTGGTATATGCGGTCTTCAGAGCCCAGCGGCGATTGTCGCACTACTTCCAGGAGCACCCAATCACGATCGTATCCTTAGCATCGTTGCATGACATCATCGAAAACCGTGAGGCGACCGGGCGAGTTGCCAAGTAGGCTGTCGAGATTGGAGTCCACAACATCAGATACGAGCCACGCAAGGCGATCAAGTCGCAGGCTCTAGCAGACTTTCTCGCCGACTGGGAAGAGGCCCAGCAACCAGAGAAATTGCCGTACCTCCACTACTGGTCCTTACACTTTGATGGCTCCAAGAATGCAGATGGTGCACGGGCAGGGATCGTCCTCACATCTCCAAAGGGAGACAAGCTATGCTATGTCCTATACCTCGACTTCACCCCCAACACCAACAACATGGCCAAGTACGAGGCGCTCCTCCATGGCATGCGAGCAGCCAAGGAAATCAACATCAATCGGTTGCGTTGTTACGGCGACTCTGACCTCGTCGCCGGGAAAGTCGCCGGCACTTGCGATGCAGTCTTCCCCACCATGGAGGCATACCGCCAAGCACTGGACCAACTAGGAGGCCACTTCACGGGCTACTCCATCGAGTGGATCGACCGGCGGAAGAACGAGGAGTCCAACGCACTCTCCCGCATTGGCTCGGCTCGAATCGCGCCGCCCGCCGGCGTCTTCCTCGACACCATCATCAAGCCTTTCGTCTCTCCCCCGAGGGAGATCGACATCAGAATTCCACTGCAACCAGGCGCGGCCCTGGTCGCAATGATCGCCGACACAAGCGACTGGACCACGCCATACATCGCCTACCTGGAGGGAGGCACACTACCCGCTGATGAAACGGAGACCCGGATGATAGCACGCCGCTGCAAGTCCTTTGTAATCATCAATGGCGAGCTCCACAAGTGCAGCGTGACCGGCGTGTTCGAACGCTACGTCCAACCCGTAGAAGGACGCAAGATCCTCCAAGACATCCACGCTGGCGACTGCGGCCACCATGCTGGCGCCCGCTCCCTAGTCGCCAAGGCCATGTGACATGGCTTTTACTGGCTCACCACACACGCCGACGCGGTCGACATTGTCCAATGGTGCGTCGGGTGCCAGAAGTATGCCAACCAGACTCACGTGCCGAGCTCGGCGCTCAAGACCATCCAGATCACCTGGCCATTCACCGTGTGGGGCATGGACATGGTAGGCCCCTTCAAGAAGGCCCCATATGGCTTCACCCACCTCCTGGTCGCAGTCGACAAATTCACAAAGTGGGTGGAGGCCAAGCCAGTTCGCAAGTGCGACGGGAAGACCGCCACAAAGTTCCTACGCGAGCTCATCTATCGCTACGGGTTCCCGCACAGCATCATCATGGACAACGGCACCAACTTCACCAAAGGATCCATGGCCGAATTCTGCAAGGAGCACAACATACGACTCAACCTCGCCTCAGTCGCCCACCCGGAGTCCAACGGCCAACCGGAACGCGCCAACCAGAGCATCCTCCACGGCCTGAAGCCGCGACTGCAAGTTCCACTCGATCGAACTCCTGGGTGCTCGGTCGAAGAGCTCTCCTCTGTCATTTGGGGCATCCGCACCTTCGTCAATAGGTCGACGGGATTCACCCCCCTTCTTCATGGTGTACGGTGCCAAGGCCATCATGCCAACCGACCTCAAGCATGACTCGCGTCGGGTGGTCAACTACGCGGAGGCCAACAACGAGCTCGCACGCCAGGACGGAGTCGACCAGCTCGACGAAGCACGCGACCTGGCTCGCTCCCGCACCGCCATCTACCAGCAAGGGCTTCGTCGCTACCATAGCCGACGAGTACGGACACGCACCTTACAGGAAGGCGACCTGGTACTGCGTCTGATCCAGGACAAGAAAGGCATGCACAAGCTCTCTCCCCCGTGGGAGGGACCATTCTCCATCGGGCGCGTCCTGGGCAACGACGCCTACTACCTCATCAACGTCCGAGGCGACGGAAAACTCGACATCAAGCGGCCATGGAATGTAAATCTCCTACGGAAGTTCTACTCCTAGAACTCCAAACATGTACCCCCTACCCGCTATGAAATAAAGAAGATCGATTCGCACAAATTGTGTCCACTCTCCGTACCTTGTGCCACTCGCACTCGTAATAACAGCGCTATGCTACTCGCGGAAGTTAACCCTTGGTTACGCGACTGGCACGGCCAAGTAGTGCGGTACGAGGATACCGAAAATTTTGGGCCTCGCACCGTCCACGAAAAAAGCCAAACCGGAGCCCCATCGGAGTCGCCTCGCCCGACTGGCTTTCCGAGCCACGACAACCGCATTTGCTCCTAGAGCGACCCAGTCCTCCACATCCTTGGTGCAGCGACTCGAACGGCTAAGTACCATGCTTGGGGACTGACACCAGTCCAATCATGAGCGACGAGGGAAGACGCCAAGTATGAGAGCGCGTCCTGGACTCGCCACGCGACTGGTCCTACGGATCAGGTGGAGTGACGTGCCAGAACATCGCGCCCCGTTCTCACCTACCTCGGGCATGCGACTCGAACCGCCAAGTACCATGCTCGGGGACTCGGCCACCCGACCCCGTTTGTGCCAGGGAAAACGACTAAGTACAGAGCACCCCTTGGATCACCATGCGACTGGCTTTCCAAGCCATGGCGAGTCAACCTTAACTTACTAACAGTTCAAACAACACATAAAAACGGTTAAACCCATAAAAGGGCGGACGCGCTCGGGGACTCGCACAACCAACAACCAAATCGAAAAACATTGACAAAAGAATCCTTGCATTCCTTCAAGCAGCAAAATTTGTTTGCTTACAAGGGCATTTACATATCTATTCTAATTAATGCCGATCGACAAACTATTTTACTCCGCAGGCTTCGACAATGAGGCGCCACCACTCATGCAACAGAAGATAAAAGGAAACCATGGGTTCGACGGGTACGTCGTGAGTTCACCCGCCATGGCCGCTCGGAATGGATGCTCCACCTTGAAGTCACGGTGCGCCGGTTCGGGGTTATTCAGGGCGACGACCATTTCCTGGTACGGAATGAGGTCGCCCATCGCCCACACCCAGTCAGCGTACACCGCAGCCCGCTCAGTCAGCTTCAGCACTTCGGCGATCTCGATTGCGCCCGTCGATGAAGGGTACCCGCTCGTGACGTCGTCGAGGTCGAAATTTTCATGGAAGTGCGCGAGCCCAAGGCTCAGTGCAGTCGCTGCACCACGACGTAAGGACGACCGCGTCATGAAGTCAACCACAGTCGAGGCCTTCTCCAAGTAGCACCAGACCTTGACGAGGTCGCTGGGGATCACCTCCATGGGCGAGATTTCCTGCAGATACGCCCGGATGCAGGTCGCTGATAGCGCGGCAGAATCAACCAGAGTGGTGACACATTGTCGCGCGTCATACGACTGCGCCTCATCCGCGTCATCAGTAATCTTGCCTGCAACATACAAGCAGACAGTAAGGACGGCTCCAGCAAAATAACGCAACCCGCACACTCGGGGACTCACCAATCAACGGGCGACAGCGCTCCGTGATGAAATCTTGAAGACCGGAGAGATCATCCTGCAGCCCGGCGACGAGTGCATCTGACATCTTCTGCTCCTTAGTAGCAGAAGCAACGGCTGCCTTGGCCCTCCCATCTGCCGAGGTCGCCTCCGCCTTCGCATCCTTGAGCTCCCGCTCCAGATCGCGATTCTCTTCTCCGCGGCGCTCAAGGACGACTGCACAGTCGTCAGTTCATTCGCCGGGACCAGGCCTTGACGAGCCTTTTCCACCGCGGTCGCGTTATCATCTGCATCAACAAAACTATGAATACAATAAGAACAAGTCTTATGACCATCATCAAACACGGCATCCACTCACCCATAGTCGCGCGAAGCTGCTCGTTCGTCTCCTTGACAACGAGTAGCTCCTTCTCCAGACGGTCCCTCGCGGCAAGTCACTCCGCTGATTCGCGCTCCAGACCCTACGCAACCATGGAAGAATCAGCAACGAAAATCCTAAGTACCTAGCCGCTGAAATTCGACGACTAGCAACTCGGGGACTGGACAACAAAAAATTTCTAAGTGCCTAGCCTCTGAAATTCAACGACTAGCCACTCGGGGACTGGACAGCAAAAAAGTCCGAAGTGCCTAGCCGCTGAAATCCAGCGACTAGACACTCGGGGACTGGACAACAAAAAAATTCTAAGTGCCTAGCCACTGAAATTCAATGACTAGCCACTCGGGGACTGGACAGCGAAAAATTCATAAGTGCCTAGCCGCTGAAATTCAGCGACTAGCCACTGAAATTCAGCGACTAGCCACTCGGGGACTGGACTCCAAAAAACAATATGGCGGCACCTAGCATGCCGTGAAGCTCCATTACATCCACCGATAGGAGCACGAACGAAGTACGCCCGCGACGCCGTTCGACCTTCGTGCCGATGACCTCAGGCAATTGGCCCGATGGCACCGATGCACTCGCCGCGGAGGCCCTCGCTACAAAGCGAGGGAACATCACCACCGCAGGTCCCGCACCACTCGAGGGTGGGCCTGTTGCTCCGACCGAGGCCATGGGCTCCGCCCGCTGCGACTCCGTGTCCACCATGGCCTTCGAGGACGCATCTACTCCAATCGGAGCCTCGCTCGGGGCGACCGCCGTCTCGTCCGAAATCGTGACGACCTCTTCGCCCTTTGCCTTCTTTGCGCCTTCAACAGGAGCCTCGATCTCGTCACCCTTCCTCTTCTTCGAAGGGTCGACTGGTGCCTCCGCGGAACCCAATAGGACCTTGTCCACCGAAGGGTGACCTATTTTATTCACCCTAGTCCTGTAGAACAATGCTGTAAGTAAACCCGCCAGTCGGACATTAATCGAGTGGACAAACGAAAAGAATAAGAAATACTCACTTGGCGACTGGGATAAAACGCAGACCAGTACAAATGCTGGCCGGCCTTTCCAACTCTGGCCCTAGTTTCCGACTGAGGCTCGTCTCGAACACACTGTGCGCCTAAGACACTGACGGCTTCTTCGAGGATGAGGCCGCGGCAGGAGGATCAGTGGCGATCGCTGTGGGAGCTCCCCTCGGTGGCGAGGTCCCCGCGGCTAGAGAGGCCACGAGCCCGCTGACTGGGACAAAAGGCGGCGGCAGCGATGCCAACAACATCTCGCCTTCCACAACGGCCGCGCCGACCGTCGCGGTCGCATACGTCGGTCCTAGCTTCCTCGGTCGCACGGGTAGCATCGGAGCTACTCGCGGACCGAGGTGGTGATACCAGCTTAGCTGGCTTCTTCTTCTTTGATGGTGGTGGTTTCTTCTTCGATGGCGTAGCTTCGCGTTGCGAGGTGTGCCCGGGGATCTCGTCATCGTCTTCGTCGTGAGCCTCGAGGCTCTTGCTGGCCTCGATCTCGCGTTGATGCGGTCCGTGGGAACTGTAGGGGTTTGTAGCATGGAAAACAAAAAAATTATATCGCATGAACACACACAAGCCAAGATCTATCTACTAGACTGTAGAAACGAGTTAATAGAGTACTAACCCTCGAAGATCCAAAGCGGTTAACGAGAGCAGATTCTCGTGGATGATGTAGTCGTACACTTCCGATCTCAAGATCGCGTAGACGATCCTTCCGGCGCTGCGTTTCGACAGCGCTTACGCAGTCAGTCACACGTTCGGTACTCGATGAAGACCTTCCTCTCACTTGTTCCAGCAGGCAGCGGAGGTTGTAACACTCTCCTCGCGATTCCGGCAGCACGACGGCGTGGTGTCGGAAGTAGAGGGGAGATCTCACAGGGCTTCGCCTTAAGCCGGAGCGAGTATGGAGTATGAGAGAGGCCTTGGTGATCTAGGGTTTAGAGGGCACCAAGGGGAGGGCTTGCCCGGTGGCTAGGGTTTGGGGAAACCCTAACTCACCGAGTTTATAGGAGCCCTAGGCGGCGGCGACTTGGATGAGGCCGGCGGCTTGGAGGCTAGGGTTTTGGGTGTGAGAGGTGTAGGCTAGAGGGGCAGCCCTGCCCCTCCTTATATAGGTGGGAGGGCGCCGGTTGGGAGGAGGGAGTCCTCCCCCAACTCGGCCTCCTTGGCCGGCGGGTGGAGGGAGGAGGACTTCCTCCCCAACTAGGTTTCCTACTCTCCCTCCACCAAGCAAACTTGCCGTTTCACTTTTCAAATTGGCGTTTGACTTTTCAAACTAGGATTTGATTTCTCCCTTTATTTTGCCCAGCCATGATACCTAGTACATGATGCAACCATTCCACATTGTCATGACACATTCATGTACCCTTCCCCTCTGGAGTGCCGGACCTTCCGGAACCTTCTAGAACATTCCTGATGAAAACACCGGAATCATTCCCCAACTCCAAAACAGGACTTTCCTTATATGAATCTTATTCTCCGGACCATTACGGATCTCCTCATGATATCCCGGATACCATTCGAGACTCCGAACAACATTTGGTATCTTACTCATCATTCCATAACTACTCAACAACATCGAATCCTTAAGTGTGTCTTCCTACGGTTCGTGAATTATGCGGACATGACTTAGACACTTCTCCGATCAATAACCAATAGAGGAATCTGGAAATTCATATGGCTCCCACATATTTCTACGATTACTTTGTGATCAAATGAACCGCTTACATACGATACTAATTTCCCTCTGTCTCACGATAGTTTACTTATCCGAGGTTATGATCGTCGGTATCTCTGCATACCTAGTTCAACCTCATTACCGATAAGTACTCTTTTCTCGTTCCCGTGATATGTGATCCCTTGTGAGCCAGTCACATGCTTGCAAGCTAATTGGATGACATTCCACCGAGAGGGCCCAGAGTATATCTATCCGTCATATGGATGGACAAATCCCACTCTTTATCCATGTGCCTCAACACATACTTTCCGAACACTCAATGTCACCTTTATAACCACCCAGTTACGGTGTGGTGTTTGATGTCATCAAAGCATACTTCCAGTGATGGTGATTAGCATGATCTCATGGTCGAAGGAATTAGGTTACTATGTATCAGAAAGCATATAGCAAATGAACTATATTAAATGAATTGATCTTTATGCTACGCTTATCTATAGGAGTATGTCCATCATATCATTCATCTATTGATATGACCCTGTTGTTAATAACATCTCTATGTTCATGACCAGGAAACCATGATCATATATTAACCAACAAGCTAGTTTAACAAGAGGCTTTACTAGGGACTCTTTTATGTTTACAAATCACACAAGTATTAATGTTTCCGGTTAATACAATTATAGCATGGTATGTAAACATTTATCATAAGCATGAAGATATGATAATAACTACTTTATTATTGCCTCTTGGGCATATCTCCAACAGTCTCCCACTTGCACTAGAGTCAATAATCTAGTTTCAAACCTTTGTGTATTCAACACCTATGGCTTTCCGGTGCTATATTTACACGATTGCTAGTGGTCAACTGATCTCCGGATCTGACAGTTCCAGGTCCGTGTGTAATTGCATGTCTTTGCGTCTCTATGCATCACTCATTCTCTAATGAGATGGTTTTGTATAAATTTGGTCCTTTGGTGAGACCTTTAGTTCTTTGGGGTTAAAACATGTTGATAATATTGTCGTACAATACATCTTCATAGTACTATCCCGCTGTGAACCACACCTAGTTTGTTAACAAACTACTTGACACAAATGACCTCTTTTGCTGCTATTATAGCAGCCATATACTTAGCCTTTTGTTGTAGTATCTGTCACAATGTCTTAACTTTGGAACTCATCCAAATTAATTATGGAACTCTCTTTCCATCATATTGTGCCACCCTTAGTTTAGATTGAAATAAACTTAATTTGTACTTTGTGACAAAACTAGTATCAATGTATCACTTTTACAATGAACTAACCATCTATTTGTCACTTCTACAAAATAATATACTCTTAGTTCTTCCAAAATATCATAAGAATATCCTTACTATCGTCCAATGATCATCTTATGAATCATTCTGGTATATGCTCATAACATTTAGAGCATAGGACATATCTAGATTTGTACATATCACAGTATGATTGATATAAATACTCTTTGTGATTTCAAGCATCAAGTATCAATCTATACTTGAATCTTTGTTTCACTTACCAAGTGTCAATACACTTGAATGTATCATCAATATTGAACTCATTCAATCCTTTCTGTGCGACAAGAACCTTTCTTGTAGTTTATATATTGAACTCATTCAATATATCATCTATGTACTTTCGGCACAACCATATTAGCGTCTATTGATGCCAAATATTTGGGTTTTGCCTAAGTCTTTCATGGGGTTAAATTTCTTGATATGTGTTAATAAAAGATAGATCATTTCTAATCAAAAATATGTCTTCCACATAATGTATTAGAAACATGTCTTAGCGCTCCCACTTAATTTCTTGCAAATTCAAGCATATTCATTGTCTCCGATGAAATTAAACTCTTTTAACAGTTTCATCATAGTGAAGATTCCAACTCCGCGATGCTCACTTCAACCATTGAAGTTTGCATATGCTTTTAGCATCCTTTGAATTAACAAAACCCTATGGACTGTGTTATGCAGATGTCCTAGGTAACAATTCTATTATAAGAACTTGTTTTGTTTATTCAACTACCACATCACAAAATTATATGTAGTGGTTGCCACATTAATCCGTCTAGACTAAATATCGCTTAATGAAAGATCAGATCTTGTCATAGTCAACTCTTTGAACATTGTTGTGAACTCTTTCCCAACATGTCGACTATTTCATAGATGTGAAACATCCATGTCTATTTCTTTATAGATCCAAACACAACTGTAAGGTCTTACACCTTTCTCGAGGGTCCTTCAAGTTCAAAACTTGATTTATCGTGTATGGAACTATCACGGATTTTATGGCTTCAAGCCATTTTATGGAGTCAGGGCCCATCATTGCTTCTTTGCATGTAGTCCGTTCATTATTCTCAAATAATGATTCAACCCTCAAATCTTGGTATTTGATTGTTTACCCGACCTACTTGGTTCAAAAGAAACTTTGACCTCCGTAACCACAACCTTTGAGTCACGTGAGCCATGAGCATTGTCACTGCCTCCGGAACACTTTTCGGCGCTGCGCAACTTTCACATATAGCTAAAGTTCTTTTAACCTTATCAAAGTTCTATTGTCCTCCCACTTATGTTTTCACGAAAAATTCCTTCTCAAAGAAACTTAACGTTCTAAGCGACAAACACTTGTGTCTCCGATGTTATGGAGGAATACTTTACAGTTATTCGAAATAACATGCAAAGACAGGTTCATCCGATTTTGGTTGCAAACATCTTTCTTATGCATAGCATACCAATGTTTAAGAAAGGACAACTTGGGTTTTATCCCAAACCATAACTTTATATGGTGTCATTTCAATGGATTATGATGGAGCTCTTTTCAGTGGAAAAATGGTAGTCTCTAAATCTTTTAATCTTTAAAATATAATGGCAGTTTTATAAATTACACCTTTGATCTTACCATGTCAAACAAGGTTTAATTACATATCTCGAACGCTCCATATTCTTATGGTGTTTCGGGAAATGCAAATCCACGGAACAATTCCTTAAATCTTAGGTGTTTTATGCTAAACTTGTAACTCAAATATCTTCCTTTATGATCTCATCATAAACTATTTATATTCTTGTTACAATGATTTTGCACTTCATCTTGAAAGTCTTTGAACTTTTCAAATGTTTCATACTTCATCCTTATTATGTAAATATTCATATATTCACTCAAATTTTCGGAGAAAGCATATGAAGTTGAAATCCATCGCTCTTGACTACACATAATGGACTTCATACAACAATATGTACAAATTCCAATAAGCTAGCCATTCGTTCCCTTTTGGCCTATGAACGAAGTTTTAATTATCTCTAGGAAAGTATCACAAGCATCATTTGATCAAAATCAAAAGACTCCAAAATTCCATCCACATGGATTTTCTTCATGTTTTCTTTCCAATATAATTTAAACGGCGATGTCACTTCCTAAGTGATTTTTCAATCAATTTGTCTTTCGACATTTTTAGCACTAGTTTTATGGATGTGATTTCTCCAACGAGATTTGTGAATCATCCATCTTTTATGGATTACGGAATTTATTTGAACAACCCTTTTGTTCTCATAATACCTGATAAAACAAATCTTGAAGGCAAGCTTTGATGTTTAACGAGCAACACAATAACCCTTTATTTGTTCTTGATGAACATCATCACATATTCTTTTGCTAGTTACTTAGGCCATTGTAGTTCATGAATTATGTTGTTTCGTATGACGATTCATACCAACAAATTCAGTATCCAATACTTAAGAACCACATTATTTAACAAGCAAAGAATACAACCATAACATGTATATCATTTATATACCTAAACTGAACAATTCTAGTCTTTCCTTTTCTGCCATATATTTATGAGATTCTCTTTCAGTATTTCTTTTCTGTTTGAAAGAATCTATCAATATCAATAGTGGAGCCATATACATGACACATAGTCCAAAGCATGTATAGTAAAATACCAATGTCTTTGGACTTGCACTTTGAACTAGATCACCATCATCAAATGTTTGGTGTTCTTTCAAATTCCTTTCTTTGGTAATATCTTGGTGTAGTAAACATTTTACCTAAATCAAATATTCACCCTTATCATGGAATTATCCATGATCAAGCTACTTTTAGCTTACAACGGTGAATCGCGAGTATAATGTTGCTCTCCAAAACCTTTTGGAGAATTAGGACAACTAGTGTCTTCAACCTTTTGTAAATTCTCATCAAATATGAGAACATAAAATTTGCCATATTATACTCTATCATGTTGTAACCAAAACATCATTTCAGATATCGCAATATCTTCCATACATGATGGTTTCTGAAACAATTCTTTCAATTCCTAGATTACCTTGATATTGAAACTATCTTTCGAATATCAAGAATCATGGAGATAAACATGATACTTATATACTAACACTGGAATTATTACTCTTGATTTAATACCAACTATTAAATTTCACGGAGTAATCGAAACTTACTGAAAGTTTGCAGTGGGACTTTTAAACTTTAGATTAACACTTCAAAACAATACGATACCAGTTTGTAAAGTAACTAACAAGAATTCTATAGTTCTATCATCTCAATTATAACTAAGCGCAAGGTGGTAAACGGATGCCAATGACTACAACAACTATGCAAATTCACTTTGATTTAATTTATGATAAATAGTGTTCAACTTTTAATCAAATTGTTGTTGAACTCCCACTCAAAACAATATCCCTCACATTGTTTTAGTGATCACACGAACCAAATCCACCACATCAAAACCGATCATCACGAGAGTTGATGTAGCTTCAATGGCAAACAATCAACATGTTCATCATATCTACTATATGACTCATGCTTTACCTTTCGGTGATCCGTGTTCCGAGACCATGTCTGTACATGCTAGGCTCGTCAAGATCAAACCTTAGCTTCCGCATGAGAAAATATGGCTGCTCACGTTGTATACACTCGCAGAATCTAACACACCCGATCATCACGTGATGCTTCGAAACAACGAGCTTTAGCAACGGTGCTTACTAAGGATGAACACTTTAAAACTTGAAATTGTGTGCTTGAGGGATCATATTATAATACTACCGTCGTGAACTAAGCAATACAAGATGCATAAAAGGATTAGCATCAAATGCAATTCATAATATGTGATATGATATGGCCTTTCTTCTTGTGCTTCCGATATCCATCTTCAAGCACTAACATGATCTCCATCATCACCGGTATGGCGTCAAGGTCAATGGCGCCGCTTCATGGTTGTCTTCCACCAGCATCAACTATTACAACTACTTTGAATAATAGACATGCAGGACTTAACGGAATTAAAAGACAACCATATGGCTCCTGCCGGTTGCCGACTTACAATAAGGAACATTGCATACATCATATATAATCACAATCATGGCCATATCACATCACAGCACACCCCTGCAAAACAAAGTTAGACGCCTCTAATTTTCTTTGCATGTTTTACATGGTTTGGGCTTTCAATAAGTGTCGTTCTAACTTACGAACAAGAACCACAACATTGATACTAGTAATGTCAATCACCCGTTGTAAATTGAATCTTAACTATGTTGGGAGAAACAGGCACCCGCAAAGCCACTTATGCAATACAAGTTGCATGTCAAGCGTGGAGCAAGTCTCATGAACGATGTCATGTAAGGTTAGCCCGGGCCGCTTCATCCCACCATCCTGCAAGATGCAAAGTACACAAGAAGCAATCGACAACAAAAGCATCAACGCCCACAACGACCATTGTGTTCTACTCGTGCAACAGATCTACATATAGACACGGCTCTGATACCACTTTAGGGGTTCGTAGCATGGAAAACAAAAAAATTCTATCGCATGAACACACACAAGCCAAGATCTATCTACTAGATTTTAGCAACGAGTTAATAGAGTACTAACCCTCGAAGATCCAAAGCGGTTAACAAGAGCAGATTCTCGTGGATGATGTAGTCGTACACTTCTGATCTCAAGATCGCGTAGACGATCCTTCCGGCGCTGCGTTCCGGCAGAGCTTCCGCAGTTGGTCACACGTTCGGTACTCGAGTAAGACCTTCCTCTCCCTTGTTCCAGCAGGCAGCGGAGGTTGTAGCACTCTCCTCGCGATTCCGGCAGCACGACGGCGTGGTGTCGGAAGTAGAGGGGAGATCTCACAGGGCTTCGCCTTAAGCCGGAGCAAGTATGGTGGAGTATGAGAGAGGCCTTGGTGATCTAGGGTTTAGAGGGCACCAAGGGGAGGTCTTGGCCGGTGGCTAGGGTTTGGGGAAACCCTAACTCGCCGAGTTTAGAGGAGCCCTAGGCGGCGGCGACTTGGATGAGGCCGGCGGCTAGGAGGCTAGGGTTTTGGGTGTGAGAGGTGTAGGCTAGAGAGGCAACCCTGCCCCTCCTTATATAGGTGGGAGGGCGCCGGTTGGGAGGAGGGAGTCCTCCCCCAACTCGGCCTCCTTGGCCGGCGGGTGGAGGGAGGAGGACTTCCTCCCCAAGTAGGTTTCCTACTCTCCCTCCACCAAGCAAACTTGTCGTTTGACTTTTTAAATTGGCATTTGACTTTTCAAACTAGGATTTGATTTCTCCCTTTATTTTGCCCAGCCATGATACCTAGTACATGATGCAACCATTCCACATTGTCATGACACATTCATGTACCCTTCCCCTCCGGAGTGCCGGAACTTCCGGAACCTTCTAGAACATTCTCGATGAAAACACCGGAATCATTCCCCAACTCCGAAACAGGACTTTCCTTATATGAATCTTATTCTACGGACCATTCCGGATCACCTCGTGATATCCCAGATCCCATCTGAGACTCCGAACAACATTCGGTCTCTTACTCATCATTCCATAACTACTCAACAACATCGAATCCTTAAGTGTGTCTCCCTACGGTTCGTGAATTATGCGGACATGACCGAGACACTTCTCTGATCAATAACCAATAGAGGAATCTGGAAATTCATATGGCTCCCACATATTTCTATGATTACTTTGCGATCGAATGAACCACTTACATACGATACCAATTTCCCTTTGTCTCATGATAGTTTACTTATCCGAGGTTTTGATCATCGGTATCTCTGCATACCTAGTTCAACCTCGTTGTCGTGGGAATGGTCACGGCAGATGCTGCAATCGGCAGCGAGTAGTAGAATGAGGGGCAAGGGCGGCCAGCCATCTACGATGCGAGATGAGGGCGGAGACACAAGGTTTTACCCAGGTTCGGCCCCCCGGAGGGTAAAGACCTACTCCTGCTAGATTGTATTATGATGGTGGTACAATGGGCGAACTCGGCGACTAGGCGGCGAGTCGCTTGGGTGTATGATGGAACGTATCTCTACACGCCCTGTAGGGAGGTTTATATAGACTTACCTCCCCTAGGGTTTACATATCTCAACCGAATCAGTTAAGGCTTCGGTACTTGTTTGACCTAATCCGATTGGGCCTATCTACTCGCCTGGACCTTCAGCTTCCAGTCGCTTAGATCCACACCGGGCCTTGATCCAGTCGCCGTCTTGCAGGCCCACTCGCCAGTTCCTGGGCCAGTCGGAAACGTCCTGCTGGGTATACCCCGGTAGGCATATCCCCATCAATAGTCCCCGAGGCCGTCGTTGATTGGGCGCAGGTGGTTGCTGGCAGTCGGAGTATACGGTTTCAAAGCAGGCATCCAGTCGAATCATCGGCGGGCTCCTGAATAAAGGAAAAAACTAGTCATTCTGATCGCAGCTTTGGCGAGTCGAGTCGGAGAAATACTCAGTCACTATCGTAGCGATCGGGTCGGCAAGCCGAGTGGCCGAAGTTGGACCGTTAAACGTGGTCAAACTAGCCGTTGGGGTAATCCAACGATAACTTTTAGCGTAATCACCGCGTAGTAACGGCTCCCTGATTTGGCGGGTAACAACCGCTATATAAGGGGAATGACAGGCGATCGGAGAACCACCTCCTCGTCATTTCCTCCGATTGCGCGCACCTTCGCCTTCCTCCGCATCGCGATCCTGCCGACCCGAAATCTTCCGACCCCCATGAATCCTTCCGCCAATGGCCCCCTCCACCGAGCCTTGGGGCAGATCCAAGTGCACGAGAGCGCAACTAGCGTCCTTCGAGGAGGCCGGGATCCTGCGCGCCGGCAGGTGGCGCATCCCTGCGGCCGGAGAGGTGACTCCGGACCCGTGCGAGGGCGAGTTCATCTGCTTCACCAGCCACCTAGAACGGGGGCTGGGATTCCCAACATCCCTTTTCTTCCGGCGCTTCTGCGCCTTCTACGGGATCCAACCGTCGGACCTGGGCCCGCACAGCATCGAGCAGCTCACCATTTTTGTGGCGTTCTGCGAGTGCTACCTGGGCTGCAGGCCCTACTTCCCCCTGTGGCAATATCTATTCCACGGGCGGATCAGTCGCGAGGAAGCGGGCGGCCCAATGCTCGCCGCGGGCGGCCTGACGTTTCAGCTGAAATCGAAGGCTTCCTTCTTCGATCTGATGCTACCCGCCAAGGCGGCGAGCCAATGGAAAAATTCTTGGTTCTACGTCAGCGAGGCGACTCCAGACGGCGAGGTGGCGATCCCAAGATACTCCGCCGACCGGCCTGAACCACGCCGACTCCAAGTCGGCAAACTTCCCACAGACCAGCGGATGGTCGTGGACGAGATGCTCCAGACCATTCGCGGCCTGAAGAAAAGAGGTCTCCTGCCTATCAACTTGTACAACTGCTGGCTCGGGCGGTGACTCGTCCCCCTGGCCCGCCGCGACCACTACATGTACAAGTACGCGGGCCGGGAGGACTCGACGAAGTCCTGCCTCGACGAGTGGCAACTCGAGGATTACCTCCTGGCGCTGAAGAAGATCACCCAGGCGACGTACCTCGACGCGAAGGCCGGGGTCGCCCCCTACACCGCGAAGCATCCGGCCCCAACCGTAAGTCAACTTTTCGTCATTCGCAGTCGCAGTTAAATGCAGTCACGGTCATACTGATGTTGTTTATGCTTATTGCAGCTATTTCAAGTGGTGGAAGGGTGGCTTCCGCCCGCGGACGACAAGAATTTGAGCTCGTCCGTCCAGGAGGCGGGCGAATCGCCTCCAGCGAGGTGAGGCGTCGATAGTGACGGGAGCGGCGATGACGACGAATCCGAGGAAGAGGTCGCCCCGCTGGTCCAAAAAACGCGCGGACATCGGCAGCGTGAGCTCGAGGCGAGCAAAATCCTCGAGCGTCATGACGATGACAATGACGAGCTCCCTGAGCACACCTCGCGTCGCGAGGCCACTCCAACGAAGAAGAAGAAGAAGAAGAAGAAGAAGAAGAAGAAGAAGAAGAAGGCCCCTCCAAAGAAGAAGGCGAAGCCAGCAAAACAGGCATCTCCGCCTCATTTGCCGAGCAGTTCCGACGCCACCAGCCTGGCTGGGGGTGAAGCCCCATAGATGGCGATGGCGCCGGGTATCACCGCCATCCTGACTGAGGTGCCTCTGGCGTCGATGCCTCCACCGTTCGCCCCAGTCTCTGGGTCGGGGGCCACTCCGGTCGCGGTAGCTTCGCCGCCCAAGGATGCTCCTGCCGGAAATGTTTCAGAAGCTCCGGCCGCAGCTTCGACAATGAAGAAACCGTCCATGTCTTGGGCATGCGACGTCCTAGAGATGGGCCTCAGTTTCCGACTGGGCCCCGAACTGGAGAAGCCGGCCAGCATCCGCACGGGGCTACGCGTCATTCCAGTCGCCAAGTGAGTTTTACTCACCTACTTTTGTCTTTCATTGTACTCGGACTATCTTGCTCACGCGATCAATTTGTAGGACCGGAGCGAAGAAGATAGGCCATCCGACCGTGGCCAAGGTGCCACCCGTGGTCATCGAGGAGGATCCCTCCCGGAAAAGGAAGGCGGACGAGGTCGTCGTTCCCGCGGATAGCGCCAAGAAGGCCAAGGGCGACGAAGTCGTCACGGTGTCTGACGACACGGCGATTGCGCCGAGTGAACCCGTAGCGGAGGCGGCCTTGCCCACCAAGGAGGGCTCTCCCTCGCCTGGGGCAGCCGAGCCGACCTCCTTTGGTGCCGGTGCCTCCATCGCCACGTTCCCGCTCTTCATGGCCAAAGCGGCTACAGCGAGTGGTACCTCGCCCTCGAGCCATGCGCCTGGGGTCGCCGATATGGAGGTCGAGCAGCGTCGCGGGCACACGCCGGCTCTTCTCACATCCGTGGATGCGATACAACTTCATGGCATGCTTGGCGCAGCCATCTAGGTATGTCCAGTCCCCGAGGATCAGGCCGGTGCATTGCAGCGGTCTGATTCTTTAAATGCTTGTTTTTATTTATCGCGTCCAATCCCCGAGTGTGCACCCGCTGAATCTCATCAGGTGGGCACTTAGGGTGTTTTGATTGCCAATCCCCGAGTGTGCACTCGCTGAATTTCAGCGGGTGGGCACTTAGGATTTTTTGATTGCCAGTCCTCGAGTGCGCACTCGCTGAATTTCAGCGGGTGGGCACTTAGGATTTTTTGATTGCCAGTCCCCGAGTGCGCACTCGCTGAATTTCAGCGGGTGGGCACTTAGGATTGTTTGATTGCCAGTCCCCGAGTGCGCACTCACTGAATTTCAGCGGGTGGGCACTTTAGATTCCAACTTCGTTAACTGTTTGAATTGTGTGCAGGGTTTGCAACGTGAGTCAGCTGACCGGCTTGCTGCGAAACGCCGCGCGGAGAAGGAACTAGCCACCGTCCAAGAGGCGAACAAGGGGCTTCAGGCAATTGCCGCGAGGGCAGAGGAGGCCCGCCAGGGACTTGTCCCAGCGAGTGAATTGGCAGCAGCTCAATCGGCGTTGAGCTCGGCTGAGAAGCGAATCGCCGACCTCGAGCGCGAGCTGAAGGAGGCGAAAGAAGAAGCGAGTTCGGTGGATGGTCGAGCCAAGGCGGCTGTTACAGCCGCCGCGGAAGAACGTAAGGTCTCTGACGCCCTTGTTGCTGGGCTTCAGGATGATTACAGTTCTCTTCAGAGTTTCATCACGGATCTTTCCCGTCCCTTGATTGGTGAGTGTGTCTGCTCCTGCCTGTTTCATGTGCCTTTTTGTAATATCCGATGTACTCACTGTTATCTTCTATCCGCAGGTCGTATCCTTGATAGCGCGGAAGAGGCGAGCTCGTTCGACGCAAGGCAATGTGTGGACACGCTCGTCGACTCGGCGACGTTGTCGGCGACGTGCATCCGGGCCTACCTCCAGGAGATGTCGCCCACGGAAGTAATTCCCAGCGACCTCGTCGAGGTATGGCGGTACTTGGAGAAGGCGCCGTCGGTCGTCGAGTTTATGACGCGATCGGTATTCCAACGTGGAGCAGCAACGGCGCTTAGCCTTGGGCTCGCTCACTTCCCGGAGGACATCGACCTGGACGACGTGACTAGTGGCTACCCGTCGTCGACTGGCTCGGTGGAGATCTCTGAGGTGCTCAAATTGACGGACCGTGCCGTGGTGTACTCCGAGCGCGTCTGGGCGATGGGCGACCTCCTTCCTTACCAGGAGACGGTCGTCGCGCCGAACGACCCCGGGCCGCAGCACCGGGACTTCAAGATCGAGCAACCCTTCCGTGCGGCGATGGCGGGTGAGCTGACGACGTACCCGTCAAACCCGTACACGCCCTTCATTCGCGATCGCAAGGGTGCTGGCGAGTCGTCGTCGAAGCCTGCGGAGTAGAATAGTTTGCCCTGGGGCATTAGTAGCAGTTCTGCCATTGGGCATACTTTGTATTTTGTGATGACTGCAACATGCTATTAATGAGATATCGTGTTGTTTTGTGAATTGTCGTGTGTTTTTCGATTGAGGGTTGAACGAGTCCCCGGGCACGTCCGCCCTTTTTATGGGGTTTTACCTCGTTTGTTATGTGTTTGCAGTTTTTGAATATTTTGTTATTGTGGTCGACTCGCCCGGACTCGGAGAGCCAGTCGCAAGGCGACTCCCTTGAGCGCTCTGTACTTCACCGTTTTCCCTTGCGCGAACGAGGTCGGGTGGCCGAGTCCCCGAGCGTGGTACTTGGTTGTTCTAGGCGCGACTCAAGGGTGGTTGAGGACTTGGCGCGTTTAGTTTGAGCGTGTCACTCCTGCCTGGCCCGTTGGGTTAGTCGCATGGCGAGTCCTGGGCATGCTCTCATACTTGGCGTTTTCCCTAGCCGCTCGCGCTGAACTGGTCGTCAGTCCCCGAGCGTGGTACTTGGCCGTTCGAGTCGCTATGTCGAGGATGCGGAGGATCATGGTCGCTGTGAGAAGCAAAGGCAGTTGTCTTGGCTCGTAGAGCCAGTCGGGCTAGGCGACTCCGATGGGGCTCCGGGTAGGCGTTTTTCGTGGACGTTGCAATACCTGAGGTGACCCAGTGCCCTTGTAACGCACTACTTGGCCGTGCCGATCGCTGTACCAAAGGTTGACTTCTGCAGTTAGCTTGAAGCTGTTATTACTAGTGCGAGTGGCACAAGACACGGAGAGTAGGCGCAATTTGCGGTAACCAATTCTTTTTTATTTCATAGCGACTGGAGGGTACATATGTGGGGTTCTAGGAGTAGAACTTCCGTAGGAGGTTTACATTCCACGGTCGCTTGACGTCCAGTTTGCCGTCCCCGTGAACGTCGATGAGGTAGTAGGCGTCATTGCCGAGTACGCGCCCGATGGCGAATGGTCCCTCCCATGGAGGGGAAAGCTTGTGCGTGCCCTTCTTGTCCTGGATGAGGCGCAGCACCAGGTCGCCTTCTTGGAAGGTGCGAGTTTTCAACCGCCGGCTGTGATAGCGGCGGAGTCCTTGCTGGTAGATGGAGGTGCGTGATCGAGCGAGGTCACGTGCCTCGTCGAGTTGATCGATTCCATCCTGACGGGCGAGTTCGTTCGCGGCCTCCGTGTAGTGGACGACCCGTGGCGAGTCGTGCTCGAGGTCGGTGGGCATGACTGCCTCGGCGTCGTACACCATGAAGAAGGGGGTGAACCCTGTCGACCTATTGACCGAGGTGCGGATGCCCCAGATGACGGAGGGTAGCTCCTCGACCCAGCACCCGGCGGTGCGCTCGAGTGGTACTTGGAGCCGTGGCTTTAGGCCGTGGAGGATGCTCTGGTTGGCCCGTTCCGCCTGGCCGTTGGATTCCGGGTGGGCGACTGACGCGATGTCGAGTCGGATGTGGTGTTCCTCGCAGAACTCGGCCATGGCTCCTTTGGCGAAGTTAGTTCCGTTGTCCGTGATGATGTTGTTTGGGAACCCGTAACGATATATGAGCTCGCGTAGGAATTTAGTGGCGGTCTTCCCGTCGTATTTCCGGACTGGTTTGGCCTCCACCCACTTTGTGAATTTTTCGACCGCGACCAGGAGGTGGGTGTAGCCAGAGGGAGCCTTTTTGAAGGGGCCTACCATGTCCATACCCCACACAGCGAATGGCCAGGTGATGGGGATTGTCTTGAGCGCTGAGCTCGGCACGTGCGTCTGGTTGGCGTGCTTCTGGCACACGGCGCATCGCTGGACAATGTCGACGGCGTCGGCGTGTGCGGTGGGCCAGTAGAAGCCATGCCGCATAGCCTTGGCGATGAGAGAGCGGGCGCCGGCGTGGTGGCCGCAGTCGCCGGAGTGGATGTCGTGGAGGATCTTGCGTCCTTCGGCGGGTTGGACGCAGCGTTGGAACACGCTGGTGACGCTGCGCTTGTGGAGCTCGCCGTCGATGATGGTGAAGGATTTGCATCGGCGTGCGATCATCCGGGCGTCCGTCTCGTCTGCCGGCAAGGTGCCAGCCTCCAGGTAGGCGACGTAGGGCTTGGTCCAGTCGTCTGGCTCAGTGACGAGTGCGACCAGGGCTGCCTCTGGCTGCAGCGGGACTCCGATGTCGATCTCCCTTGGGGAAGAGACTGATGGCTTGGTGATCGTGTCGAGGAAGACGCCGGCGGGTGGTGCGAGTCGAGCCGACCCAATGCGAGAGAGTGCGTCGGCCTCCTCGTTCTTCCGCCTGTCAATCCACTCGACGGAGTAGCCTGCGAAGTGTCCACCCAGCTTGTCCACTGCTTGGCGGTATGCTGCCAAGGTGGGAGAGACGGCGTCGCAGGTGCCAGCGACGAGGTCGGACTCTCCGTAGCAGCGTAGGCGGTTGACGTTCATCTCCTTGGCAGCTCGCATGCCATGGAGTAGTGCCTCGTACTCGGCCATGTTGTTGGTGCAGGGGGTGAAGTCGAGGCATAGGACGTAGCGGAGCTTGTCGCCCATCGGTGAAGTCAGCATGATCCCTACTCCTGCGCCGTCCGCGTTCTTGGAGCCGTCGAAGTGCAGGCTCCAGTAGTGGAGGTATGGCAGCTTTTATGGCTGCTGGGCCTCTTCCCAGTCGGCGATGAAGTCCGCTAGAGCCTGCGACTTGATCGCTTTTCGTGGCTCGTATTTGATGTTGTGGACGCCGATCTCGACGGCCCACTTAGCGACTCGCCCGGTCGCTTCGCGGTTGCGGATGATGTCCTGCAACGGTGCTGAGGAGACGACCGTGATTGGGTGCTCCTGGAAGTAGTGCGGCAGGCGTCGCTGTGCTCTAAAGACCGCGTATACCAGTTTCTGGTACTGCGGGTATCGCTGGCGCGACTCGGTGAGGACCTCGCTGATGTAGTATACCGGTCGCTGTACTGGGCGCTCCTTTCCTTCCTCCGGCCGTTCGACGACCATGACGGCGCTGACGACGCGCTCGGAAGCCGCGACGTAGACCAGCATGGGTTCTTTGTCGGCGGGCGGCGAGTAGTGGTGCGGCGAGTAGCACCTTCTTGAGATCGCGGAGCGCGTAGCTCGCCTCCTTTTCCCACTGGAAGGTGGGGTTCTTGCGCATCAGGCGGTATAGGGGCATCGCCTTTTTGCCCAGGCGGGGGATGAAGCGACTGAGGGCCGCTACTCGCCCGGCGAGCTTTTGGATGTCGCGCAGGCACTCGGGTTTGCCGAGTCGGGCGATCGTGTCGATCTTGGTGGGGTTCGCCTCGATCCCGCGCTTGGAGATGACGTACCCCAGTAGTTGTCCTGCTGGTACACCGAAGGTGCATTTGCCTAGGTTAAGCTTTATCTTGTATTTCCGCAAGTTGGCGAATGTTTCCGCCAGGTCGGCGAGTAGATCACCCTGGCGGGCGGATTTTACGACCACGTCGTCGATGTAGACGTGGATGTTGTGGCCAATTTGGCTTGCGAGGCACTCTTGCATGCACCGCTGGTAGGTCGCCCCGGCGTTCTTGAGGCCGAAGGTCATGGCGGTGTAGCAGAAGGCTCCGAATGGCGTGATGAACGCCGTCTTCTCCTCGTCCTCGACAGCCATTTTGATCTGGTTGTACCCAGAGTAGGCGTCGAGGAAGCATAGTGACTCCGAGCCCGCGGTGGAGTCGATTATTTGGTCGATCCGCGGGAGGACGAACTGCTCTTTCGGGCAGGCGCTGTTCAAGTTTGTGTAGTCGATACACATCCTCCAGGTCCCGTTCTTCTTCTCGACCAAGACTGGGTTTGCCAGCCACTTGGAGTATTTAATTGGCCGGATGAAGCCTGCAGCGAGTAGAAGCTGCACCTCCTCGGCGATAGCTCGGCGGCGCTCTTCATTGAAGGGTCGCAGCGACAGCTTGACGGGTCGCACTTTGGGGTCGGCATTTAGTTTGTGCTCAGCGAGCTCCCTAGGAACACCAGGCATGTCAGAGGGCTTCCATGCGAAGATGTCCCTGTTCTCACGGAGGAACTCGATGAGCGCGCCTTCCTAGGCTGGGCTCATGCCCGTCCCGATCGTCACCGTCTGGCTGGAGTCGCCTGGGACCAGCTTGACGGTGCGGGTGTGCGTCGTTGCCTCGAAGGCTGAGGTGTTTGCGCCCTCCGAGTTGGGCTTCTTGAGTATGGTGGGGTCGTCGTTGTTGACGCCGCTCGCATACTTGGCGAGCTCGTCGGCGTGGTTGGCCTCTGCCGCGATGACGGCATCGGCGAGCTCGGCTCCTTTGGTCTCGCACTCGGCGGCCATGTCGGGGTCGCCGTTGATGGTGATGACGCCGCGCGGCCCGGGGAGCTTCATCGCGTTGTACGCGTAGTGGGGCGCTGCCATGAACTTGGCGAACGCCTGGCGCCCCAGGACGCAGTGGTAGGGGCTGTCAAAAGGTACCAGCTCGAAGACGATCCGCTCGGTGCGGAAATTTGCTGGTGTGCCGAAGGTGACTGGCAGCGTGACCTTGCCGATCGATACGCCTTCCGACCGGGGACGATGCCGTGGAACATGGTGTGGGTCGTCTCGATCATCGACTGCGGGAGCTGCAGCCGCCTGAAGGTGTCCAGGTAAAGGATGTTGATGGAGCTGCTGCCGTCCATCAATGTCTTGGGGAGCCAGTAGTCGCCCACTTGGGCTTGACCACCAGGGCGACTCGGCCTGGGTACTCGATGCGTGGCGAGTGGTCCTGGCGGCTCTAGGTGATGGGCTGCTCCGACCAGTTGAGGAACTGGGGAACGTCCACCTGGGCCACCGAGTTGACGGCGACGGCGCGGGTGATGACCTTCTTCTCGCGCTTCGTGTTGAAGCCTGTGAAGGTATGGAGCGAGCCGGCCATGTTGCCGAATTTTCCGCCGTTCGGCGGGTTGTTGTCGGGGTCCTCCCGCGCTCGCCGCGCCTTCTCGATCTCCCTGATAGTGTGGCAGTCGGCGGTCGTGTGTGTGGCGGGCTTCCCTTCCCTGCTGTGAAACGCACAAGGTTGGTTAAGGAGGGCCGCGGGGTCGAACCTTGTTTTTGCCTTGTAATTGCCGCCGTCGCGGCGTTGCCCTCCGTCGCGACGGAAGCTCTTGGGCTCGCGCTGCGTGTGCCCGACGTTGGCGACGAAGTCGACTCGCCCGTCCCTGCGGCGCTTGCCGGTGAGGTGAGTGTTGCTGTAGCGTAGGTCGGACTGTCGTCCGTTGTCGTTGCCGCTCGTGCAGCGTTGGCCTCCCGACTCGTCGTCGGTTTCCTGGTTTGGATCTTCCTCCGCATACCGTTTGGCGATCTCGAGGAGGTCCGGTATGTTGTCGAGCGTGCGGGAATGTCGCTTGAGCTTGGCGACCAAGGGCTCGTAGCGGCACAAGGTTTTGAAGCAATGGATCGCGGTGTCCGGGTGGATGCCGACCGCGTTGAACCATAGTTCTTGCCACCGCTGGACCCAGTTGCGGGTCGACTCGCGGGGTCCCTGGACGCATCGCTCCAGGTCCTCGATGGTGGTGGCGCGGGTGTAGGAGCCCTCGAAGTGCCTGACAAAGGCGTCGCGCATCTCCTCCCAGGAGTCGATGCTATCCTGGGGGAGGGTATTAATCCACTGCCTGCACGTCCCCTCCATCATCAAGGGAAGGTAACGGGCGGCTAGCAGGTCGGTGTGGCCCGCGATCCCCATCGCCATGAGGTATGTATCCAGCCACACAGAGGGGTCGTACTTCTCTATTTCCTTCGGCGCCTTGAAGTTCGCCGGGTATCTCTCGCCTCGGATCATTGGTCCGAAGCACCTGGGCCCGAGTCGACTTAGCGATCCCATCGGCTCGCCGTCGCGGCGATTGGTTAGGGTGTGTCGCAGGTCGTCGGGCTGGCGTGCGCGCCAGCTTTGGTTGTTGATGATGTGGGTGCGGGCGTCGATGGGTTGACCGTTGGCGGCGACGAGGTTGGTCGCTGGCCTGGGGTCGTTGGTGGAGAGTGCCGCGTTCGCGGGTCGGTGTTGGAGCTGCAGTGGCTCTGGTGGAGGACAGTTGAGGGAGTTTGCCGCCATTGGGCGGCCACTTGAGGCCGCTCTGCTTCCCGAAGAACGCGAGTACACTCGACCCTGCGAGTCGGCGCCTGCGTTTTGCTGCTCGATGGCTTTTGCGAGCAGGGCCCTGACATACTGGATCTGTAGGGCACCGTCGCCGGTGGCCGTGATGTTGTCGGCTGCTGCTCGGCCCGCCACGAGGTTGTCCATCGGGGTGGAGAACAGTGGGAGGCCGTTCGCATCTCGCTCCCGTGAGGAGTACTATTCGCGGATGATCCCTGGGGGGTGTGCGGTTGGGTGGAGGTGGGGCGCCCATTGCCGTCGACCCTGGTGGGGGCCGGGCGCTTCCTCCTGGCGGCGCGTTCTCGTAGATCGCGCGCTCGGCCACGCGGGCCGGGTCGTTCTCGTCGTCGAAGTTCAGGGCGCGACCCTGGACGGTGGGGTTCAGGCGCGACCTAATTCGCTACTGGTGGTAACGCGACAGCTCCTGTGCTGTCACCTGCTCGAGGCGAAATTTTTCGCGCTCGGCTTGTTCCTTGCGGACTGCCTCCGACAGCTTTAGGCGGAGTTCCTCGACCTCCGTTGCCGTGGCGAGGGATCGGGGTGGAGAAGGGATCCTCCGGCGGATCGGTGTCGTTCGCCATGTAGGTCGCGGCGTGGCGACCGGTCCCGTCGCGTAGGTCGGCGGAATTTTCCGACCCGGAGTCGAAGTCGAAGATCCCAAGGATGGAGGGATCCTCGAAGTCTCCCACGTTGGAGACCTGGGTGATGGAGCCCGCGGGTGAAGCCGCGGTGATGGATCCGGTGAGTGACGCCGGGGTCGCCGAGTCAGCGTCTTCGTTGAGGGCCGCGTCTTCTGCGGCCGTGGAGTTTTCGGCCACGTTGTTGTGGGCCAAGTTGTACTCGGAGGCGAGACGATGGATCATGCGGACCTGGATCTCGGAGAGTCGATCGCGTGGCGGCGACTCGCGGATGCGAGCCGAATCCTCCGAGACGATGATGTCGGTGAGGCCGACGAAGAGGCTGATCGTGCCGACCGGCAGGATCATGCTGTGCGTGACGGGTCGCACCGTCGGGACGTAGCTGCTCGGCAAGATCTGGAGCATCTCACCAATCGCTATCATGCGGCCGGTGGCGACCGTCTCGTTGATGGGCAGATTGGATCTCGCCGCAGAACACCGGTCAGACCGGCCAGGACCCACGGTGGGCGCCAATGTCGTGGGAATGGTCACGGCAGATGCTGCAATCGGCAGCGAGTAGTAGAACGAGGGGCAAGGGTGGCCAGCCATCTGCGGTGCGAGATGAGGGCAGAGACACAGGGTTTTACCCAGGTTTGGCCCCCCGGAGGGTAAAGACCTACTCCTGCTAGATTGTATTATGATGGTGGTACAATGGGCGAACTCGGCGACTAGGCGGCGAGTCGCTTGGGTGTATGATGGAACGTATCTCTACACGCCCTGTAGGGAGGTTTATATAGACTTACCTCCCCTAGGGTTTACATATCTCAACCGAATCAGTTAAGGCTTCGGTACTTGTTTGACCTAATCCGACTGGGCCTATATACTCGCCTGGGCCTTCAGCTTCCAGTCGCTTAGATCCACACCGTGCCTTGATCCAGTCGCCGTCTTGCAGGCCCACTCGCCAGTTCCTGGGCAGTCGGAAACGTCCTGCTGGGTATACCCCGGTAGGCATATCCCCATCACTCGTTACCGATAAGTACTCTTTTCTTGTTCCCGTGATATGTGATCCCTGGTGAGCCAGTCACATGCTTGCAAGCTAATTGGATGACATTCCACCGAGAGGTCCTAGAGTATATCTATCCGTCATATGGATGGACAAATCCCACTCATGATCCATGTGCCTCAACACATACTTTCTGAACACTCAATGCCACCTTTATAACCTCCCAGTTATGGTGTGGTGTTTGATGTCATCAAAGCATCCTTCCAGTGATGGTGATTAGCATGATCTCATGGTCGAAGGAATTAGGTTACTATGTATCGGAAAGCATATAGCAAATGAACTATATTAAATGACTTGATCTTTATGCTACGCTTATCTATAGGAGTATGTCCATCATATCATTCATCTATTGATATGACCCTGTTTTTAATAACATCTCTATGTTCATGATCAGGAAACCATGATCATATATTAACCAACAAGCTAGTTTAACAAGAGGCTTTACTAGGGACTCTTTTAAGTTTACAAATCACACTAGTATTAATGTTTCCGGTTAATACAATTATAGCATGGTATGTAAACATTTATCATAAGCATGAAGATATGATAATAAATACTTTATTATTGCCTCTTGGGCATATCTCCAACAGGAACGGCGACTTCCACGGCCTCATCGTCATCGTCGTCATCGTCGTCATCATCACCACCCCCGTCACTTCTAGCGTCGCCCTTGTCGGGCAAAGACTCGCTCTCATCCTCGGCGGACGAGTTAGAGTTCTCGTTGTCTGCGGGTGGAAGCCAACCTTCCACCACTTGGAACAACTGCAACAATAAAACAAAATTAGCACGACCGCGAATGCAAAACTGCGACTGCGAATGCACAAGAAATAAAGGACTCATCGTTGGAGCTTGGCGTTTCACGGTGCAAGGGGCGACCCCGGCCTTCGTGTCGAGATACTCCGCCTCGGTGATCTTCTTCAAGGCCAAGGTGTAGTCCTGGAGCCTCCACTCGTCTTGACAGGACTTCGTCGGGTCGTCCTTACATGTATACTCATACATGTAGTGGGCGCAACTGTCCAGAGGCACTAGCCGCGGCCCGAACTAGAAATTGTACAAACTGATGGTTTGAAGGCCCTTCTTCTTCAAGTTTCAGATCGTCTACAACATCTCGTCAACGACCATCCGCTGGTCCAATGGGACTTGGTGACCTGGAGCCGGCGTGGCTCGGGCCGGTCGGCGGAATACATCGGAAGCGCCACCTCGTCAGCCGGTGGCGACCCGGTCACATAGAACCAACTCTTCTTCCACTCGTTTGTCTCCTTCTTCGGCAGCATCAGGTCAAAGAAAGACGCCTTTGATTTCAGCTGAAAGGTCAGGCCACCCGCGGCCAGCATCGGGCCACCTGCCTCTTCACGACCGATCCTCCCGTGGAACAGATCTTGCCATAGGGGGAAATACGGCTGGCAACCCAGGTAGCACTAGCAAAACGCCACGAAGATGGCGAGTTGCTCGATGCTGTGTGGTCCTAGGTCTGACAGTTGGATGCCGTAGTAGGCGCAGAAGGGGCAGAAGAAGAGGGAAGTGGGGAATCCGAGCCCCCGCTCCATGTGGCTGGTGAAGAAGATGAACTCTCCCTCGCGTGGATCTGGAGTCACCTCTCCGGCCGCGGGGATGCGCCATCTCCCGGCGTGGAGGATCCCCGCCTCCTCGAACGATTTCAACAGCACTTTCATGCACTTCGATCTGCCCCATGACTTCGTCGGAGGTGCCATCGATTAGAGGATCTAGGGCTATGAGTCGCTCTGGGTCGCTCTGGTCGCTGCACGGAATGGAGGATTGGGAGTGCACGAGATCGGAGGAAGTGTGGGAAATGTTCGTCCCTCACCCGTCACTCTCCTTATATAGCGGTTGTTACCCGTCATCTTCGGGGAGCCGTTACCACGTGGTAATTACGCTGATATTACCGTTGGATTACCCAACGGCTAGTTTGACCAGCGCTGACGGTCCAACTTCATCTACTCGACTCACTGTCTTTAGCGACTTGACGATTCGCCGACTTGATCACCATAGCAGTGACTCGACTACTCGCCGACCCATTCGCCAACCTGCGATTCGACTGGTCGCCGTTATTGCGACTAAAATGACAAGTTCTTTCTTTTATTCAGGGAGTCCACCGTCGATTCGACTGGGCGTCTGAATTGGACCCGCATACTCCGACTTCCAACAAACACCTGCGACGAATCAACGACGACCTCGGGGACTACTGATGGGGATATGCCGACCGGGGTATACCCAGCAAGACGTTTCCTACTGGCCCGAACTGCCAGCGAGTGGGACTGTAGGACGGCGACTGGATCAAGACTTGACAAGGACCCAGGCGACTGGAAGCTGGAGGCCCAGAAGCGTAGCTAGGCCCAGTCGGATTAGGTCAAGAACCCTCTAAATCCTTAACTAATTCTGTTGTAGATCTGTAAACCCTAGCAAGGTGAACCTATATAAACCTCCCTAGGGTATGCATATAGGACACGTTCCATCATACACCCCAGCGACTCGCCGCCTAGTCGCCGAGCTCTCCCTTGTACTCTCTCCATAATACAATCTAGCAGGAGTAGGTCTTTATCCTCCGGGGGGACGAACCTGGGTAAACCCTTGTGTCTCTGCCCTCATCTTGCACCGCAGATGGCTGGCCGCCCTTGGCCCTCGTTCTACTACTCGCTGCCGATTGCAGCATCTGCCGTGGCCATTCCCACAACAGAGATGGCAAGGTTTTAGCAGCGACAACTTTCTTGCTTTTGGCGGGAAATTCGGCAGGAGCAACAACCTCGGAATTGGGAGCAATGTCCTTTGCAGCAGAAAGGATGACAGTCTCCAAAGGGGCCGAGGTAGTGGTAACCTCGTCCGATGTCTGAGCAGAAGCTAGATTTGCGGTACACGAAGGATCAGCAGGAGCGACCTTCGGAATCTTGGGAGAAACTGCCGAATCAGTTGGGCGATCCGGCATTGGGACATCATCATAAACAACTAGGGGAGCAATGGGCTCATCTCGTCGAGGAGAGTCGTTAGTCGGCCCACGAGGAGAATCATCGCGAGGACTAAGGACCCAGACATCTTCCGGAGGCGATGGTGAAGGCGGCCGAGTAACATGAGATGTCATACTCGGACCGCTAGGCTTAGCGGAAAGAGGACCACTGCAAAGAAGTGAAAGTTAATTCGGAAATAGAAAGAGAGAAACAAGAAATACAAATGAAAATATAAAGGGAAACTTACCCAGTAACTCTAGGAATAGCTTTGCGCCTCGGGATGTGCTGGGAGGATTTCTTGGTTCGCTTCTTGGGAGCGGTATCCAAAGGATCCTTCGAAGCAGCTCGCTTCTTAGAAGCAGCAGGGGCCTCCGAAGCGAGAGGTTTGACCTCGTGCACCTGACCAGCCGGATTAGCTGGGAAAGAAGGAGCCGGAAATGCGTAAGACATAGGCACCACGGCAACTACCTCGAGAATTTGGACATTGTCTGAATCACCTTCATCAAAACGGGCCGAGGTTTTGCTCCGGGGCGAGCAGGAGCAGCTTCCGACTTAGGAATGAATTCCTCCAGATCAGGTTCTCCGTTGTCCGGGGTATTGCGGTCGGCGGTCCAGGGGTGAGCCAAAACCTCGGCATCTTCCGTGGTCTTCTCTACAAATATCTGCGAGAAAAGCAAACAAGAGTTAGCGAAAGAATGAAGGAAAAATAACTCGAATGAAACTACTCATGTTCAAATTACCTAAGGAGGAGGATTCTCACGAGAGCATGGCTTCATTCCCCACTTCCATTCCTCGGGCATCTCAGTCTTGAAGATAGCCCGGACAAGTTTATAAATTTGGAAATCATCAAGCTCAACCGTAGAAACTCGGCTGGGATCCAAAGGACCACTCATATAGCAAAGCTTGTGGGAGCGGAGTTGGAAGGGGCAGATTCGGCTGCTGATAAACGCGGTCATCAGATCTTCGCCCCGAAGCCCAGCCCGAGTCAACTCTTTAAGCCGGAGCTCGAATGCCTCGGCGAGCGCATGGGTTTTCTTCGGATTATAGAGCCAGTTCTTCTTTGAAGGAGGACCGATGGAGAAAGCAAGAAGCCGAATCTTATCCTCTGCTCCGGTATTCTTAACATAGAAAAATAATCTGTGCCATTTCTTACAAGACTCTAGACCCGCAACTCAGGGGAACATGGAGTTTTTCCGAGGTGTAATGGAGGCGTCCCCACACTGGGTCAAAGATTTCTCGAAGGGATGAAGAGATTTATCCGGCACGATGTTGGCTCGGATTTGGAAGAACTTCGACCATACATCTACTGAAGGCCAAAGGCCGAAGTATCCTTCAGAAGCCGAGAGAGAGGCTACGGCATTAGCCAGCAAATGATGTGGCTGAAGGCCAAAGTAATCTAGAAAGCTCCTAGAAAAATAGCTAAGAGGGAGGCCAAATCCTCTGGCAAAGTGCGACATGAAAACTACGTACTCGCCATCATCAAGTACTGGGGAAGATTCTTTGCCGGTTAAGCGACAGTTTACCTCGGCAGGAATTCGGCGGGTCTTGCGTAGACACTCGATCTCTCGGCGAGTGACCGTAGAACCTTGCCATGAGCCCCGTTCTAGGCCCGCCATGAGCTCTTATTCCCCAACGAGGGCGCCGTGACAGATCTATACATAGGCTCGTCAGAGGAGTCGACAGAGGAAGAACTAGTGGTTGGGAGAGGCCTAGAAACCTAAGGCCCCGTCGCGACGGCGACGAGCGCGGCGGCGGAGCAGAAAAAGAACCACCGCAAGATATTGAGGAAAACAAGAAAAGCACCTAGGGAAGGGACCTAGCGACGGCGACGCGAAACGATGCAGAGAAGCGCAACGGCAAGGACCCAAGAACGGGGACGCGACGACGACCTCGCAAGAGCAGAAGAGCGGCGGCTTGGCTGTCAAGGAGGAGGAGCGGCGGCGCAGTCGCTGGAGCGCAACAACAATGACAGTGTTGGGAGGAAGACGAAGGGAGTGGGGAGGGGAAAACTGAATTGACCCACCCCCACTCCCCTACTTATAACCGCATAGGGTGAGCGGTGGTGGGATCGTGGGTGTGCCGCGCGTAACCGCGTGAACGCGTGTATCGCGCATCCATGAACAAAGAGTGGAGCCACGACAAGGGCCACATGGAGCGAGAGGAGATCAGGATGTGTGACCATTGCATTTATCGAAGCGCCACTGCGCCGACACGACGGGCGCAGTAATTACTGTAGCGTGTCAGCATACACTATAGCAGTACAAAAACCGAGACAATAGTAATGATTGGTACACGTAGGATGAGGCTTACTCAAGAAGCCAAGTGGACACCCCGGAAGAATTAGAATGACTCGGAAAACGGCTCAGACCTCACTAATAGAGGATAAACAAAGGAAAGATAGCTGAAAAGGAGCGTCAGCTAAAAAATACGTCGGACAGGAAATGAGAAAGAATAAATGTCTGGAAACTGATGTGGCCCGGCCGAAGTATCCGCAGGACTGCACCAGCTTCGGGGACAAATGTTGGGGGGATGACCCCAGGTAGGGTCAAGATAGTGGAAAGAAGGAAGGAACCTTTCTTACCATATGCCAGGTTATAAGCTGATTCGGCCGAGTTATGCAAGGGTCGGCCAAATAAGGCATGGCATAGCCAGAGTCGAGCGATTAATACCTTACTCGGCCGAGATGAGCTAAGTCGGCCGAGTAAGGTTGATCAGCTCATGCGCAGGTAAAGGTCGAGTCGAGTTACACGAGGCGAGGACGAGTAACGGGAAGATTGCAGAAGAAGGATACGGATCCCAAAGTCAAACCCTAGCTACTAACTAGGAGGAATCTACACAGAGCCAAGCGCTAGAGACAAAGAGCAGAGCCGCAGAGGGGCAGACAGGCGTCACGGAGGTGATAGTGGGAAAGCCCGAGGCTCACATGTGGGGGTTCTGGGTCTTTGCCGTCGATAGAAGGGTGACACGGAAAGAGGTCCGCCGAGTTACCACTTTGGGACAAGCATATTCCAAGAATATGCTTGTCCACGTCAGCCCTAGAAGGAACCAAGGGACCCCTTTATAAGGAGGGGCACGGCTTCCTGGATAAAGGATCGACTCATTTGACACTAGAGGGCTCATGTTGTAATCTTCTTCCTCTCTCTAATACAGCTCAAGGAGCACTTGTAGCTTGATTGAAGAGAAGTAAAGCTCTGTGTTCTAGCTAGTTGTGTGTAGAAATCACTACATCTTCCCTCCCTAGACCCCACTAGCATCCATTGGCCCCATACTTTAGCCTACCCATGGCAACTGCCATGCCACCACCATGACAAGAATATAGCCATTTTCTTCCTTGTAATTATCAAAGCAAAATTTAAGTATATCATAAACCTCATATTCATAAGTTCGAATGCACCCTTCCAAGCAATAAATTATTAAATTTGTTCCACATCATAAAAGTCATAATTTCCTTTAACATGAGAGGATATGGTAACATTATCATTATACTCACATTGAAAAAGGAGGTGTTTCTACCTCCTACAACAACAAGCTTTATCAAAGCAATAAGTAACATTATAAGTAGAGCACACGTTTCTAGCAATGGTATTCAATTTATCAATTTGTTCCCATAAGTGTTTCCCTTTTTATGACAAGCGGTGTTCCTTATAATAATACTTTTGTTCTTCCGTGAACCCACCTTGCCAATAAGAACTAGTTTCAAAGAAACGAACCATTGATAGAAAGCATGAAAAAGCAAGGCAATGACAAGCCAACAACTATAGTAGGAACTAATTTTTTTTGTGTTTTTGATAAGAGAAAGCAAACCAAACGAAAGTATTTTTTTTTGGAGTTTTTTGATAAAAAGAGGCAAGCAAAACAAAGCAAAAGAAACTAATCAAAACAAAAACAAAGTAAAGAGGAAGGTTGTGAAGGACTCCCCTTGTGAAGCCGTCCTTAGACTCCCCGGCAACGGCGCCAGAAATAGCTTGATGATGTGTAGCTCAGATCACTGTAGAGCTTCGTTGGGATACCCCAAGAGGAAGATATGATGAGCACAACAACAAGTTTTCCCTCAGTAAGAAACCAAGTTTATCGAACCAGTAGGAGGAAGGAAACGACTCAAAGGTGTTGCTACTAACATGGAAACCTGCACAACACAAACTCAAGACTTTGCCCCAACTAACAGTGAGGTTGTCAATCTCACTGGTTGCTGTAACAAAGGATTAACTGTATGGTGTGGAAGGTGATGATGGTTTGCAGCAAGTAAACAGTAACAATGGAAGATGTATTAATGGTAAAGATTGGACCGGGTCCATAGTTCACTAGAGGTGTTATCCTTAGATAAACAAACATATCATGTTGGGTAAACAAATTACAGCAGGGCAATTGACGGGACTGAGTAAGGCATAACAATGCAATACTAGACATAAAGATCCTATCAGATTCGATTGGGCAATACAACATGATACATAGACCGCCATCCAACTGCATCTATGACTAGAAGTCCACTTTTGGGTTATCATCTGAACCCCCTCCAGTATTAAGTTTCAAGCAATAGACAACTGCTTTAAGCAAAGTGTGTAAGGTAAATAATCCACTTGTTCCATGAACAAGAGACTGTTGTTTTCCCCCTAGTGGAACAACACATCTACAACCTTAGAGATTTCTATCACTTCCCTTGATTAAATAGAGGCATGAACCCACTATCGAGCATAAATACCCCCTCTTGGAGTCACTAGCAACTACTTGGCCAAGATAGGTACTAACAACTGAGAGCATGCAAGATCACAAACAACACAGACATGATAGAATCAATAAGACAAAACCATTAATCAATCTGACATAGTAATCTCAATATCCATCGGATCCCCGCAAACACAACATGCATGATTACAAATAGATGAGATCTTGATCATGAACGAAGCTCACAAGATCTAGACATGAAAGCACAAAAGAGGAGATACAACCATCTAGCTACTACATGGACCCGTAGTCCAAGGTGGAACCACTCACGCTTCATACCGGAGGCTGGCATGATGAAGAAGAAGGCCTCCAGGATGATCTCCCCTCCAGCAGGGTGCTGGGAAGAGCTTCAGATCCCTCGATCTAGGGACGATGGTGGCGGCGGCTATAGACGGTTTCGTGGAATATTGATCGGCTGCTTAGGGTTTAGGCATCGGGGGCTTCTTATAGGCGAAGAGGTGTGGCATCCCGCAAAACCACTACTAGAAAATCGCGATGTTTTTGTGCATTGCATCATCATGACCGCATGCTCATGTCATCATGCCACATTGCATTTGAGCATCGTCATCATCTTGCATTTGCTTGCATAAAACTATTTGCGGAAAAACCTGTTCTTGTTTTCTAAACGCCCCGTCTTTGTTCAAACACAAAACCCGGGTCTCCGGATTATTTTGTTTTGTCTGCTATCGGTTTGCAAAAAACCTTGTTTTAAACAAATAAAATATTAAATTATTTTAATGGGGGCAATCGAACGGGCCGATTCGACCCGGACGACCACCCCCAGAATCAAACGGTTCGCCCGAAATCCCTAAACTACCCAACTCTAATCCTACCCACCCCAGCCACATCACTCCCTCCAATCGGTTCTCGCCACATCACCCCTGGCCATCCCCCCACCCTATCAAACTTTGCCACCTCATCCTACCCCCCACTCCCTCCACCGCCTGGTCCACCTGCCTCCACTCCTTTTCCCACCAGCCGCCGCACCCCATCTCCCTTTTCCACCTGCCCGCGGGTCCCACCTACCCCAGAACGGTTCCACCCACACCTGCCAAACCCTCCCACCCCGACACTCCCCCGTGGCCCCCACCTCCCCTGGACCCGGTCCGCTCCCCTCTCTCTCTCTTCCTCCCCAACCTCTCTCTCCCGTCGCTCACGGCCACCGTCCCGCTCACGCCACCGCCCTCCTTCCCTCCAGCGCGGTGGCGGCTCCTCTCCGTCCGTCGGCGCCCCCTCCTCCGGCCGTCGCCATCGTCCCCACCTCCGGCCTCCGGCGCAGGCGCGGGCGCCTCTGCCTCCTCCGGCCGCCGACGCGCCGCGTCCCCTCCGTCGCGCCTGCCTCCGCCCCGCCAGGCTCGCCGACCCCTCCTCCACCGTGGCCCCGACCGCCTCCCTCCCCGCCGCTCGGGCTCGCCCCGCAGCCGGCCGCAGGACGCCTGCCCCAGCACGCTCGCCGCCTTCCCCACCGCCGCACCCCCAGTCGCGGCCGCCTCGCCCCCTCGGCCTCCAGCACCTCCCCCAAGCAGGCCCCAGCGCGGCGCCGCCCTCAGCCGCGACCCCGAGCGCGCCGCCCCGAGCACCTCCGTCGCCACCGTGGCTCCTCTCCGGCGCCACCGACCCCGAGCCTGCCCCGGCGCCTCTGCCTCGCCGTCGTTGGCCGTGAGCGGCCCGACCCCGTCACCCTCCTCGAGTCGAGCCCCCACGTCCTCCTGCCGCGGCCCCGAGCTCGTCCTCGCCGGTCGTCCTCCTCCCTAGCTCGCCACCGACCCGCAGTCCTCCGGCCCGAGCCCGGCCTCCTCGTCCCCGAGCCCCATCAGTGTCAAGCCCGAGCCGCGTGGCACCAGTGATGGCTCTGCCCTTTTGGGTGTACTGTTCATGCATGACTCGTGTGCCCCTGCAACCTCTCGGCTAGACAAGCACTCGTTCCTATTGTCATGTTGCAGAGTAAGAACTACAAGATCTTCGAGAAGATGTACCTGTCGTGTTCCATCTTCCGGAGTACCTCGAGCCAGCGCACCGACAAGACCGTCTCGTCACAAGAGCCTCGATGCCCTTTTGTCGCCAAGATCTGCATCGTTACGGGTTTCGTCGACCAATGTGCGAGGTGGAACCCGATGACGCCGGTACCCCAAGATCTACTTCTCGGGAGTCCGATGACCGAGACCCTGAAGGCCGATCCAAAGCGACAAGACCCGAACCGGAAGAACGCCAAGATCGCCGACGCGGATACGCCAAGTACCTCGCCCGAATGCCAAGACCGACTCGATGGCACGGACCCGAAGACCACGGCGACGACAAGATCGGCACCGACCCGGAAGAATCCGATGCGCCCCGACGCCGAACCAAGTCCTGCTCCCCGGATGCGACGAGATCTACCCCCGTTATCTGAGAACGATCCCGGAGTCCGAACCTCGATCCCGCCGAACCCCAGATCCGAACCCTGAGACCGAACCCCGGAACCCCCGGAACCAAGATCGCCGAACCCTAATGTGTGACCCCTTTCTCGAGCCTATTTTATAAAAGTAATATCAAATTGTTGCATATCAAATTGTCATGCATGCATACATGTTGTGGGTTTGGGGGCCTTATGTCGATTCACCTAAATTAAATATGGGGCCCATATGCGGGCAAATCTAGTCTTATATTGGCCTCATTTAAATTTGTGTAGCGAACCGGTGATATATTCTGCCTTGTTAAACAACATTAAATGGCGGGGTAGCTAAACAGCATGAAACACCTAATTAATTGTCGGGACCCCGGTTCCACTTATTATTGCCCAATTGCATCGCACCTTCGCCATGCCATACATCATACATGCATCATGCCCGATTTTCTACCGTAGTATTAAATAGTGCATCCGGTGTTTCTTCTAGTGTTTTGCTTCTTCGCGGATAAGGCCGTTGAGTTGATGTGAGCTTCGCCCCGATCTTCGGTTGAACCTTCGGCAATGTTTTCAGGCGAGCATCTTCCCCTTTCTACCTATCTTACTTTTATAGTATTTATTCCCTCCTGTTGATCTATTGCTATCTGTGTTGCAATGCTCTAGATCCGTACCAGTGAAATCCCTTGCAGCCGTATATTGCCTTGGACACCTCCTATTACCTGTTGTTTGGTAGATAGTTGGACTTGCGCGTCGTAGTCGCTTGCTCAAGTGCTGTTGCGTGTCGTCAAGTACCACAGTTGTTGGAGAAGTGCCGCATGTTGAATGTTGGAGATGAACATGGCTTTATTTATTGCTCCCTTTAATTACTGTTTAACAACTAAAATTGAAGTAGGTAAGCAGAGGCACAGGTGGGCAATAGATGTTATTTGGTTGTTAACCGTCCACTTGTGTCCCGTAGGACCCCGAGTACTTGATACCTGTTCCTTGAATATTCGCGCTATCCACATACGGGGAATTATGGGCCCCCCTTAGCCAGAGCTTGATTCAGTCTTATTTCTTGGGGCCACAAACTAGTTTGAGGTTTTATTTATGATCCTGTACTTATGCCATGCTTTACTGCTTTATTTACGATTATGCGAGGAGCACACTGTACTGTTTAGGATTGGGACACGTTTTCGCGGTGTCGACAAGCCAAGTTTTGGGTTCCAGGTCGTTCACAGCCGTCCACCCAAACCTCGGGTCCGTCTCGGAGTCAGCTAGCTTCGTTGCGGGTGTACTCCAAGGGGTGGCCCCCTGAAATATTTCTGAATCCTGTGATTGCTTTGTCGTGAAAGCCTCGTTGGGTTTTGATTTGGTTTTTTCGAGGTTGATCGTGTGTGTGTTGCTATTTGTGCACCCCGGCCGGGTTAAAACTTTCTGAAAGCCGTGTCCGTGGTTATGGACGACTTGGAGCACAGTATCTCGATCATAGACAACTATAACTAAAGTAGTGTTATAAATTTGACTTTATAATGACTAGTAACCAGCTTCACTATAATGGAATGGCTACATAAAACTGCCACAATTGCTTGTTTGGGTTGTCGCTTGCGACCATTGTATCTGACTAGTAAGTATTACAACTACAACGGCATGGCTAAATAAAAGTACCAACAACTGCTGGGTTTTGGGTTATCTCATGCTAATTGCATCTGACTAGTAAGTGTTGCAACTACAACGGAATGATTAACTAAAACGGCCCACCGCTTAATTTATCAGGATGATTATCTATACCTGACTAGTAATTGCTGCAACAATAACTGAATAAATGAAACTGCCAGCTGTGTGAGTTCCTCGGTTGACTTCCTCGTTTGGTCTCGAGGGGGGGAAACACCAGGATGGGTTTGTTTGGTGGTAGTAACAGGTTGGTTCCGAATAGGTCTTCCTCACCCCTCTCTGATTGCCGCCAGTTGTATCGAGTCTCTATAGGGTGTTCAGTGCATGCTGCCGCTGCCGCTTCAGTCCACCATACCTGTGTAGGCGAGGACCGCCGAATTCTAGTCTCGCCGTGTACTGGCCTCAGTACTGACGCTCCTCTTTTTCCTTTGCCCTTTGTCGGCACCCCTTTTGTTTAAGCAGGTTGTGAGATCGACGTCGTTGGCAGGGTTACCCTTCCGGCTTGGCCTGGGCAGGGTTATGGACGCCATTGGTTATTCTTCAGGGCTCTTAGCCCCATTTGCATCTTGTCCGTAGTCGGACGCTTTATCATTTTCAAGGTGATTTGGATCTTTGTATATTATATCTGTATTCTTGACTCGTTGAGTCGCTGTTGTATATATACCTATTCTGTGGGTCCCATCGAGGACTGTTGTGTAATGTTATTACTTCATTTTCCACCCGCACAAAAGTGCCTGGTGGGCACCTTTGAATCGTTTCTATGCGGGTTTGGCGGGTTTCGCTAAAACTTGCATAGGTCCGATTCTGAGGGTGTTACAAGAGGCGAGGCAGGGAGGCGTCCAGGGGGCCCACACCCTACCTAGGCGCGGCCTAGGGTGGTCCTGCGCCTAGGGGGTGCGTCCGCCCTCCCCCCCCCCTCCGTCTCTCCTCTGGATTCTGTGTTCTCCTCGATGAAATATTGACTTTGGCTTTTGTCCCGTCTAATTCCGAGAATATTTCCTTACTAGCTTTTCTGGAACCAAAAACAGCAGAAAATAGGCAACTGACACGGTGGCAACTTGTTAATAGGTTAGTACCAGAAAACATATAAAAAGCACATCAAAGTATGGACAAAGCAAAGCAAAGTAGATACTAAACAAGCATGAAACATCAAAAATTATAGATACGTTTCTGACGTATCAACAACCAAGGGGCATTGCGCCCAGCCATGATGGCTTCCCTCACCTATTCCACATTCATATGGGTGGAGCTCCCACTCAAAATGAAAAGCCTCCACTCACATAAACATGCCTCCACTCAAAAATCCACTCACATGCATTAAATTTCCACCAAATTTAATGCAAGCTCTCATTTAAATAAAACTCTTTTATTTGTTTATTCAAAAATTTGTTAATTACTTTAATTAACAAAAATTCACATAAATCCCCTTACAACGTTTCAATTTCACATGTAGAACCAGTTTCAGCAATTTCAACTGAAACAATCCCGGTGTCTAGTGAAATAAATTCCTGCGCTTTCTTTTTCTTTCTCTGGCATATTATTTGATCTGAATGGTGTCGGTATCCCTTAAGTGTGTCACCCTACGGTTTGCGAATAATGCAGACATGATCGAGACCCCTCTCCGATCAATAATCAGCAGAGAGACCTGGAGATCCGTACTGACTCCCACACATTCAACGATGACTTCTGTGATCGTGTGAACCTTATACGCATGTAACTCAATCCTTTTGTCTCGCGATATATTACATGTCCGAGATTCGATCATCGGTATCTCCATACCTAGTTTGATCTCGTTATCGACATGTACTCTTTTCTCGTTCCCGTGATATAACATTCTATTGATCAAATCACTTTCTTGCAAGCTAATTAATGTGATATCACCGAGACGGCCCAGAGTATATCTCTCCATCACCGGGATGGACAAATTCCACTCTTGATCCATGAGCCTCGACATAACACCTTCGTAGCACTGAACCCATCTTTATAGTCACCCTGTTATGGTGTGACGTTTGATGTTATCAAGATACTCTTCCGGTGTTAGTGATTGACATGATCTCATGGTCTAAGTACTAAGATTACTTTGTATGATGTTATAGCAATATAAACACAATGACCTTGATCATAATGCTATACTTCGCATGAATGTTCATCACACCATTACACTAATGTTGTGACCTCGTTATTAACAACATCCAATGTCCATGATCAAGAAAGCTTTGATCATCTTGTTAATCAACGAGCTAGTTTATAAGAGAGGCATAACTAGGAACTTTTTTTTGTTTATTAAACACACATGTATTAATGTTTCAGTATTAATACAATTATAGCATGCAAAATAAACATTTATCATAAACTTGGAATATACATAATAACAACTTTATTATTGCCTCTCAGGACATATTCCCTTCATGTACAGCGGGAGTAGGGGGAGCGATGGCGGGGGAGGCATGGGTCATCATGTCATGAATATTTTTAGAAGCTCCAGAAGTCTTGGAGGTCTTCTTCAAACTCAAGTTGGTCTTTTTTCTGAAACGTACAAATGATAAGGATAAGTACAGGAAGAAGCAATGCAAATGAAAAAATCAGAGGAAAAGAGGCTTACACAATAGTTGGCGCCTTGGTTAAAGGGATGCCAACAGCTTTTCTTTTCTCCACCTCCAGGGAGGCGGTGGATTTCTTGGAGACTCCACTCTCCATTTTCTTCGTCTTACTCGCAGAAGCAGCGTCAGAGGTGGAGCTCTTTCACTTTCGTGCTACCAGAGCATCGTCGTCTGACACGATAGTGACATCCTTCAACTTGGGGTCATATATTTGGGCGGCCATGTCGGTGTCCTCCAAGTCCTACAGCTGTTAAGTGGGTGAAGTGTTAGAAGTGTTGGCATGGCAAAGGCGGAAAAACAGGAGTACATATAAACAGTAAAGGAATCAATGTACCTTTGGGCACGTGTCATCTTCAAACATGTTGTAGGTGATAGTGAAGCCATGCTTCTTATCCTTTACCTTGATGATGTCCTTGAGGCGAAGCTTGATGGAGTCATTGGAGAAGTTGTCCTCGGAGATTCTGAGGGTATCTTTTCTATCCTTTGTGAACTGATGCATCAGATTCTCGTGGTGCTGCAGGATTTAGATTCGCCTGACGAAACAGCACATGGCCAGGTCCAAGCCAGTCAACCCACTATCAATGAGCCATTCAATCCGCCTGATGGAACGAGAGGCTTTGTTATCGGAGGAAGGAGGGCTTGGGACCTCCATGTGGTGGCGTTGGTAGCGGCCTCGTCAATGAAGTCTGGGCCGTATAAGTAGCTCTTCTGCCAGTTCTTGCAGGACTCATGTCCTACAATATCGGGGAACCACCGGCTAGGACGGATCTTAAAGCTAATCTTCCTGGAGTTTCTAAGTTCATCCTTATTATCCCCTGCTTTCCTCTTAATGGTGAATAAGTATATAAACATATCTAACGTAGGCCTAATCCCTAGGTATCCTTTGCACAAAGCTACAAAATTACTAAGTGCAAGAATAATGTTGGGAGAGAGATTATGAGGAAGAACCCGAAAATGTTGGACAACTTGGAGGTAGAAGTCGGAGATCAGAAGGGCGATGACACGCACTAGTTGTGCTTTGAGGTATAACTTCTCTCTGAAATGGGGAGAAGGGGCCACCTCGCCAGCCGCCGTCACCGACCGCCAGACTAGGTCCTTCGCCGAAGGGAGGTACCCTTTGGTGACCACCTCCTTGATGTCAGCGGTGGTGATTTCCGAGCTCCTCTAGACCCCCTTATGGGAGTCCATTTCCTCCTGTACCGGATCGAACGCCGCTGAAATTTGGTCGCCACTGGTGGATTCCACCACCGCGGAAACTGGCACCACCACCCCTTATGGCGGGATGTGCACCTCGGTCGAGGGATTCTTCAAAGCCTCACCGGTCGCCGTCATGGGAGGGGGAGTGCTGCTACTGGCCATTGGTAGGTGGGAGGAAACTAGGAGAAGAAGAGGTGGCTAGGGTTTTTCCCTTGCGTGGAGCTTGAGGAGTCCTTGGCGAGAGGAAGAAGATGCAGGTAAAAGGAAAATGACCTATGCAGTGAAAATATATAACCCTGGCATCAAGATTCGTGCGGAATGATCCACAAGACAACGCATGGACGACATGTGTGCAAGCGTGCACGGAAATTGTGCCACATTCCCCCATTTCCGCTTGACGTTTCAGGTTACACGCACGAGGAAATCGCTATGATTATAAATGCTGCCATATGTGAGTTTCTAGGTGACCTAAGCTATAGTCTATGTCATCTTACTGACAACAGCAGACAAACATCCCATCTGAAGATTCCGATATGGACGGATCCTGCCCGGCTACAAGAAGAGTAAGATGGAATACTCAGTGATTCTCCGACTTACATACTGGAAGACGAAGAATATTACAGGGTTCTTTGGAGGACTACAAGATATTGCCTGACAAATTTCCGACATCACCTAGCCGGAGCATTCAAACTAAAGGGCAAGACGACACAAGATCTCGGTGTTCTTCGGGGGCTATTGTTGGGGATATGCTAAATGGGTATCACCATTGCATGTCTCTAATCCGGCTAACCAAGATAGCCCACAGAGCAAGTCGATTGAGCGTCGGCGTGTAGGACAGCTGGGGCCGCGTTGACCAATCGGTCTGGAGCATGCCGAGTGTCCTAATCGGTTTGGGACAGTCGAATGCCCTAATCGGTCTGAGTGAAGCCGCCCCATTTCTGACAATATGATCCATGTTAGGAAAGGTTATCGCTCCAATCAGTCTGCGGGTAGCCGACTACTGCAACCTGCTAGCTGCTACTAATAGTACAAGGAGCGTGGCTAATCTATTGATTGCCATTCATCTCCGTGTTAGCTGCTATTAATAGTACACATCCTGGTTCAGTCGGCCGCCGCGGTCGAGGCCGACAAGCTAGGACAATCGACTTGCTCCACGCCGATTGGTTCAATCGGCTTCGTTTCGCCTAAGCCGACAAAATGCTAGTTTTATAAAAATTAGAAAACGTGTAATAGATTTGAAAAATATTTAAAAAATGTATTATTTAAAAAAAAAATCGCCGCACTATCACTCACTGGCTCACTACAGCTCCTGCTGCAAGAATGCAGGATGGCATCTTTCCACCAGCATACGACGTAGTGTTAGCCTGACGTACGTGCCAATACGATTGGTGCGCGAATTTCTGCTGTAAAGAGTGACATTTGAAATCCCTCCGAACTACTTCCTGCGTTTTAAAATATAAGATGTTGTAGTTCCTGCGTTTTAAAATATAAGATGTTTTAACTTCGTAAAAGGAGCACATTTTTAGTATGTAGGTTTACTCTGAATCTACACACTAAAAAGGTCTAGATACCTTCTTTCACAAAGGTAAACCATTATATTTTAAGACAGAGGTAGTAGAAACAAATCATAAGTTTCAAAAAAACGAAGGAAATCAGAACCATAATGTACACACTGCTGAACATCCAGCTCGAGCAAGAATGAAAGAAATAAAGAGCAGGGAAGACCCATAAAGAATTTTGAGTGAACCGAAGGACATAAAAGTTCGTGTGACACCGGGTTGCCCGGTTAATGTCTACGCACTTCTATTCTTGTAGAGAGTTGTTGGGCCTTCAAGTGCAGAAGTTTGTAGAACAGCAGCAAGTTTCCCTTAAGTGGATTACCCAAGGTTTATCGAACTTAGGGAGGAAGTGGTCAAAGGTATTTCCTCTCAAGCAATCCTGCAATCAAGATACAAGAAGTCTCTTGCGTCCCCAACACACCCAATACACTTATCAGGTGTATATGTGCACTAGTTCGGCAAAGAGATAGTGAATACAAATGGTAACGGTGCCAGAAAATAGCTTAACGGTGAGGTAAAGACTAAAGCAAGCAAACATGCAACATATCTAGATGCAAACGGTGTTTCAATGTTTAGAAACAAGGCCTAGGGATCATACTTTCATTAGTGAACACTCTCTCATATAAATATCCTCTCTTCATGATACTACTCTTAACTACTCTCCGGTTGGACACTCTAATCCAAGGTAGGGCTATAACAGCACACCTCAAAGTCTGCATTTTCCAATCTAGATAAACCCACACTGTCACCTTGAGCACTAGATGGTTCCAACAAACACCACAATTTTATAGAGACATCCAACTCCAAATATAACTCATAACAAATATTCAATCTAGCCAAAGTGCCACACACGGTATGCACGCTGTCACTTTCACACACATGGAGAAAAGCATAGATCTATTAAAGCACAAAGAGTATTTATGTAGACTCAAGCCTAAGTGCCACCATAGCATGCACGCTGTCACTTTCACACACATAGGGAGAGCAGAGATCTATTGAAGCACTTGAGTAGCAAGGTAGATCCACTTGATTATAAAGCTCATGACCACAACAAGATCATGCATAGAGAGAGAGAGAGATGAACATATAGCTACCGGTAGAGCCCTTAGCCTCGAGGAAGAACTACTCCCTCCTCATTATGGGAATCAGCAACGGTGATGGAGATGGTGATGGAGATCGATGGAGATGGCTCCGGGGGCACTTCCCGTCCCGGCAGGGTGCCGGAACAGAGACTTTTTGTCCCCCGAATATCCCTTTCGGTGGCGGTGGCGCTACAGAGGTTTTCGTAGATTTCTTCTGGATTCCCTAGGGTTTTTGGGTCGGAGGCTTCTTATAGGCGAAGGGGGAGGCCGAGGCGGCGGCCCGGGGCCACATACCCCTCCCAGGCGTGGGGCAGGGCCCACCCACGCCTAGGGTGGGTCTGGCCCCCCTGGCCGGCCTCTCCGGCTCCCCTCTGGACTTCTTGTTCCCCACGGAAAGTAATTGACTTTGACGTTTGTCCCGTCCAATTCCGAGAATATTTCTTTACTAACTTTTCTGAAACCAAAAACAGCAGAAAACAGGCATCTGGCATTGTTGCAACTTATTAGTAGGTTAGTACCGAAGAACATGTAAAAAGCACCTCAAAGTGTAGACAAGTAAAGCAAAGTAGATACTAAAAAAGCATGGAGCATCAAAAATTATAGATACGTTTCCGACATATCAACATCCCCTAGCTTAACTCTTGCTCGTCATCGATTAGGTAAGTGATAAAAGAATAATTTTTAAGGTGACATGCACCCTCACAATAAAGATCCAACCATTTGCAAGCATTGAAAGCTGGGATCAAAGAACTCTAAACATGTGCATGAAAGATGGAGTTCTAACAATAGGACATAGTAACTATGCATGCAACATGGCAAGCTACAAACAAAGATCATGAATAACATGCATTGAAAAACGTTTGTTTGTTTCACATGCAGAAAACATAGCATAGTGGCAATCAGCTTGTCCCTCATAGAGTAGCAATATAGATGCATAGCACACCTTCAAAGTTCACAAGGGTGACTAGAAACAAATAGCACAAGAACAAGTAATATCACAATATGCATCAATTAATAAGCTTTGGAACACTGCACACAAAATGACAACTATGCTCTCTTAATGGTGCCTAAGGGTAGAAGGTGGAGACTCAATACTGGTGAAAGAAAGACCCATTTTTTTTAAATAAAGCAGGATTACAAGTTTCAAAAAGAGCTTCCAAAAATTATGGTACTTGTTAGCTTTCAGCCCTCATTGCACCTATCATAAGCATCTTGAAGTGATTAAGGTTAAAGTGACAAAGATGGAGTATATGTTTGACGAAGTATAAGTTGGCAACCTCAAGTCCTTTGAATACGAGGGCCACACCTCATGCATACTCAACTTTGGGTCCAGGTAAGTTCTTGTCATTATAAGTATTTGCATATCATTGAGAACCGCCAACAGGGTACCCCTTGCACATGGTACAGGAGCTTTCCCATAACCAAAATGACAAGGAAAGCAGACAATGAGCATCTCAGCAATCATTTTATTTACCATATGCATAGCTTTTATTGAGGATGCTTCATAGATAGCTCACTATGGTGATGCTGCAAGTTTCCGTCATGATTAGGCATGGATTAGGCTAGCGGCCCAGGCGTTTCTCTAACACAGAATACAAACTCCATGTACTTACAAGTTCCTTTTTTATTTCACATCGGTGACATCCATATACAAAAGAACATGATATCAACTGGGTACAAAGTGCAAGTGCAATGTTGAAAACGTTCCCCATGACAGCATGGTTCTGCTAATTCCAACGTATAAGTGCAAGCATATACAACATATAAGACACAATGGTTCAAATTTATTAGGGGAAAAGAATAAAATGTGTGCCATCAAGTTTGTGAGGGCTTTAATTACTAAGTTTTCAAATAATGAAATAGTTTTTAATTGGAAGATAGCTGGAAACAAGAATATACTTGGAATGGTGTAACACACCATGCATAGGAGTTTATAGTGGACACTTTGGAATAAATTGGTTTCTTGGGAGTTGTAAGCATGATTAGAGCTTACTCATACAAGTGGAGGCTAGCAAAAAACTAGGAGCAACCAAATAAGAGAGCATAATGTCCATAATCATGCAGTGCACCAAAGCATACTAATCAAAGCAAAGAGTGGTACTACAAGTCAAGGACTAAATGATCATAGAGGCTAATGGTGATTTGTCATAGTCATAACATGGTGTGAGCATATGCCAAGTCAACCCAAGCAAAACATCAAAGAAGAATACAACAATACTATGCTTTTGTATGCTAAAACAACACATGATTCCTTCAAGGCACATTAAGCAATCCCAATTGTTTGGAATAAGACATGCTACAGCAATAATCACTAAGCATAAGGTCAAAACAACACCTAGCATGTCATGCTAAAGTCTAAGTCCTAGTCAATGCAAGCTCCTCTTGTACTTCTATAAGCATGAAACTTTCTACTCCTTTCCAACACCAAACAGTTATTTGAAACAACTCACAAAGATAATAATCAATAAAGATCAGTGATCTTATCTCGCAAATCCACAAAGAAGAACTAAAAAGTTCTAAGCTGAAAGCACAAGAAAACTAAGGCTAAACACAGTGCTAGCAAAAGAGAACACTCACAGAACAATAAGAATGAAAACTAGAGTGTTCTAGGCAATGAAAACAGAGTGCGTATCTCTCCAAAAGAAGTGTGTTGCGGTGACCCAGCATACCACTGCATGATGTAGTACACTATAGTCGTTGACATAACACCAATGAAACACCGTTCACTGGTATTACATCCCTCAGAGTGGTAGAACAGAAACACAGCAGGTCCAAGACATGACTATAGGTTACAACTCAACTCTTTACACAAGATCCAGAGAACACTCTAGGTTAAAGAGAGAGAAAGAATCTTCTTACAAAGAAGAATCAGAAATAAACAACTCAAAAACTATCATACTATTAAGACTAGTATTTTAACTAATGGTCTAGCATTGCTGCTATTGCAATACGCTATAGAAATAGGTTCTATGGCCAGAGATTATGTTCCTATCTAATCAGTAACTTCTTCTTCACTTGAGTTGATGTATATGTTGACTTTCTTGACTTTATTGGAGAACTTTAGAATCTGGTGATGATTCCTGGAGCATAACTTGATGTAGACATCGTCTATACTGGCTTCAGAACCTAGCAAGGGTTAAGAAGATACGTTGAGTACCAGCGTACTCAGCAAGTTCACTAGAAAAGGAGTGTTTGATGCACTATATCTACAACCACAGACCATAGGTCGTAGGCCATGCAAGTTTTCGTAAACATTTCTTCAAAGGTTGCTTTTATTCTGAAAAGCTATGTCCGTCAGCCTTCACGGGTTTACCAGAACTTTCATGGAGTTTCTTTCCCGCCGCATTCGTAGCTCCTTCCCGGAATAGGGAGTAACAAGTTACAGTTCTTACACTCTGCAGAGGTGCGTTACTTTACCCATGAGAGATCTTAGCTTTGTTGCACATCCGGTCCGCGAACCCGTTCACACTTCCTTGGTGTGAGGCCCAGACTAAGACCCAAGCCAATCACTGCCTTCTCCGCGACCCCGTATGTCTCCTTGGTGTACGCCAGCCCACCTATTGAATTACGGCAATTGGCAGTACAAACCGTTCAGATGCCGGAACTATCGTGGGACGTTGAGGGCTCCCACCCATATGCTGCATATCCTCTACGAATTACCATATAATATGCACGCAACGAGTGATAACAGCCACGACCCGCACATCCGGCTCCATGCGAGTGGGAAATGATACAGCTAACTTCTTTGTCCCATTCCAAATCTCATGGTCAACGCGTAATATACGGTGCAAGAATCACTGGCGACATTGGTTGTTAAGTCCTAGATAATATGTTCCTTTACCACCGGAACTTTCATAGTAGGTTATTACCTCATGGTAAATAACCTATAATCACATTATTATGAAAATAGTGTTTTCTATCCTTTTTCAAATGAAGGTGATGACAACACTGGATTTGTAAAATCCTTTACAGAAAATAATCAAAGGACATGAGCAAGTGTGAACTTGCCTTTTGTGATTGCAAGATTATGCACTCACGGTCTTCGAGTCGACATAAGATCCAATATCTGAAATCTGCATCATTGGTCCGGTAAGGACTAATGTTTAAACAAGCAATATGCAGTTATGCATAAGTAATGCTATGCATTTTTGTAAAACTCCCAAATTGAATCCCCAATACTTTGAGTGAAGTGAATTCAAGTGATTCTTTTCAGAGTTGGTTTATCTTCAAATTTTACTTTATAAGTAATGACCTTTATAAGGAACCTAAGTGTTAACAATCCAATATATTTAAGTAAAGTATAAGATGATGTGATTATGGTGAATTGTCATGTGGTGACTATGATAAAAGTCCTTGGGATTGAGTTGTTAAGAGTTGAAGGACTTATTATAAGATTTTTATTTGAAGTGGCAAAAAGAATAACATTTGAAGAAAAGATTTCCTTTCTAAGGTTTAAACAATCTTCATTGTTAATAGGACATGATCAATGTCTTTTGGTGTTTGATTTATTAGTTTGGGCTTGAGATGATTTATGTCTTAATTTCAATAGACCAAAGTTAACTATAAAAACATAAGTAGTTTATTAGACATGATGTTTATAAGCTTTTGAGACTAAAGTTAACTTTAAAAGGTTAAGTAAACTTAAGATGTAATATATTTTAATTACTCCCAAGTTTTAGATTTATGATAGGTATAACTAAGGTGTGGAATTATTCACTTTCTATTTAAGTGAATGATTAGATTAAATTTGTTTTGCTATTATGAAAGGAATATGTATTTATTTAATGGAATCATATTTAGATGGTCTTAGTAATTTGTTAGAATTTAAAGTTATGTTAATAGTGGTTAATATATAATGATTATTCACCATATTATATAAATGGGTGATACCCAATGATTATTTAAAAGGATTCTTAATAAGATTTTTAAAAGAATATTTTAAAGTTAAAAGTTATACTTAAGTTTGATTATAAATTCAAGTTATGGGTTTGGAATTAGTACTAAGACACTAATTCCTCAAGGTTTTATAAGAATTGTGATTATTTCTTACTTAAGAATTGTTTTTAAAGAATTCACAAAATAGGTATTAGGTAAGGATTTATTATTTAAAATATTAAAGACTTTTCTAATAATATATTTAATATTTTTCTAGTGTAATATATTTATTCAAGAACTTAAAAATGAATTTTATTTATTTTTAAGTATTATCTTTATTTTTATAAAATTCATCAAAGAATTAAGTGTCTTTAAATATTTGCTCTATGTTTTATTTGTAAAACTCTAAGTGAGTATTTTTATAAAATAATAGAGTTATTTTGATACACAAAAATGATTTTTTTTATTTATTTTTAGGGTTTTTGTTTTATTTTATAAAATTTCATTTAAGATTTAATGGTTTTAATAATTATTTTACTTTAAATTTATTTTAAACACTTAAAATTATATTTTTATTAGGTAGATATTATTTTTGTGGTCATTTTGATATATCATATGTATTTTTAGGATTTTTCTATAATTTTCTAAAGCTAAAAATGTTTGGAGGTTATTTTAGTAATTCATTTTTTTATTTTATTTCTAAACCTAATCAACTTGGGCCGTTTGGTTGGGTATGTGGGCTGGCCTGGCCCAACTGGACCATGCCATACCCCTCACCCCCGTCCCACCCCTCACTCCACACACACACGCACACACACATACAGACCTCATCCTGTCCTCTCTTGCTCCCGTGCGATGCCGTCGTCGCCGCCTCTCCGGCCGGTTGCTGGCCGACCTCGACTCCGCCGCCTGCCGACAAGGCTCCGACTCAAGCACATCTGGTGATTTCCTCCGCCTTGGTGCTGCTCTGCTTCACCACTCGTGCCCCTACGAAACCCTAGCGATGGGGTTGGCTAGGTCGCCGGCTCGACTTCGCCGTACTCTATTATCCCAGCTCCTCCCGTTCGATTTGGAAGTAAAGCTAGAAATCGCTCACCCCTTTCCATGGGTTGGCGTTAGGGTTTTAGTGATCTCCTTTACTGTATTCTTGTGATGGCCAGATGGTGGTTCGGGGTGATTTGGTGCTGTGTTAGTGGTGGTGAAGCTGAGGTTCTTCTTCTTCTATTATGATGCCGGTGGGACGGAAGTAGATGCAACCCCGGCGTCGGAAGTACGGGGCCATTGATGTGGTGTTGAAGATTTCTTCAGGTTGGCATCATTCTGACTATGCTGGCACTGCCCCTTTGACGTCATCGTCGACTCCCTGGTACGCATTTTTCTACTTCTCCTCCTTCTCTCTTCTGTAGTGAGGTATGACAATTGTCCCCCTTTTGTTTAGGTTCCGATCCATGGAATATACTTCAATTAATTGATTTAGTTAGTCCTATTGGTCCTATAGCTGATGTATTGCTGGTTATTGAGGTTTTAATTAGACCTAGATTTGGTTAAGTGGTTGATAGGTGTTTTGGTATGAATTCTATGCATCAATAATTTGCAATAGATCATTTTGGAATGGTGTACTTACTGCAGTTTATTCTGGTTAGTCTATTTGTGATGTTGTATGATTTGGCCATTATAATTTAACTAGTCTAGGAATTAAAACCGTGGCCTAGTTCCTTATAAATGAACTCTAGTGCTAAGTATAGAGCTAGGTTTATCCCAAGCACATTTTTGTTGAAAATGTTTGATGATCTACTGATATATGATGTGATATGCTTCAGTTGGGAAAGTTGTATTTTCCATGGCCTGTGATGATCTTACAGGTGTTTACTTGGATTAATTTAAACAAAGTTCCTCTCTAAACCATTGGTTCACTTCTGGCTTATGGAATTTATTACTAAGACAATTCCAGGATGTGATGTTGCTGGTAGCATTGGTCATGGATTGCTATCCATTGAATGTTAACAAGTGAGTGTATTTATAGATGATTCCTAAAATGCTTGAGTAGGGAAATGATTTGAATTTATTTGGTGTGCCCTGTCTGCATTGGAACATGACCAAATTCATTAGAAATGATTTATTCAATCCTTGAATGGTGGCTTCCTACTGTGATGCTTCAATTGAGTGTGCACAGTAGTGATATATATAGCAACATGATCCGCTGCTTGATTTTGCTTACTAAAGATAAACTTTGGCTGCCAATGATGCAAAGGTTGAGGCCAGATTACAATTTAAGAACAGATACTACTTTGTGGCTTTCTTTCTCTGTGATGAGCCTTGCATAGCAACTCTATGCAAGACTGAGAGAAATATTACTCATCATCCTCCTAGACTTGATCTAGTTGAAGGGTAGATGGATTTGGATGATTTGTGACATAGCCACTATTTCTTTTCAATCTGGTGATACAAGCTAATAATAACAAGTGCTGCATGGTCTAATTTATATCTTGGACTTGTACTTGTTGTTGGTGGCCTATTGGGGATCATGGTCTACTACTACTTGTGATGCTACTGATCTTGATCTACTTCTCCTGGTGATGCTGCTGATCTTGATCTACTCCTCCTTGTGGTGCTGTTGATCTTGATCTACTCCTCCTTGTTGGTGTTGTTGGTGTTGATCTACTTCTCCTTGTGCTCACTTGATCATTTCTTGGATGGCTTAAGTAAGCAACCATATACTGATTAGGTGGTGGATTTGGTGGGATGATCTAAGTATTCTTGGTTTGATGATGAGAGGATGAGATGGGGAATGTGCTCTGAAGTGTGGAGGGGAAATGGTAGCTTGCTGCTACGGCTGGTTCACCCCTTTGTGTACATAAGTTGGCTTTCTTGTCTCCTTCCTGGGCTGCTGCTGTGTTGATAGCACACCCACATGCATGGTTGTGCGAGAAGCTTGCTTGCTTGCTATGACTCATGGATCATATCAAGTACTTCCTTGATATTTCTGGATGGTTTTTTACTTCTTATCTGTTTACTATATAAAACCAAGGTGAAACTTGCCCCCTTGCTTATGATGCTAAGCATGAAGCCTCTTTTTATGATAAGATCAGATACACACATTGGTGAAACTTGCCCCTTCAATTTAAAAGCTCAATGATGTGTCCAACAGTGCATTTCACTGTTGTAACATCCCAAAAATACTAAACATGGATCATCAAACTCTAATCATCAAATTTAGGGTTAACAAAAACTTTCCCAAATAAAAATATGAAAGCATTCATATGTGTGTGTATTAAATTTTGGATTATTTTGAATTGCCATGATTATGTGTTTCTTTGCTTGTAAAATGATTCTTAGGTGAAATAAACATCATCTAAATAATCCCCAAACTTTTCCCAAAGATAAACAAATCAAAAACAAACAAAATAAGTGAATGGTCACTTTGGCCAATTTAACTCCCATGCCTACTTTGGCTATCCCTAACTTTCAGAACTTAACAGAAACATGTATGGATCTTTGCACCCCTTGATAGTACTCATACCAAAGTATCAAGGCCCACTTTGTGATCATCCAAAAACATTCAAATGTAGGTTTAAATGACAGTTTAAAATTGAATCTAGTTCATATGGGAAGATCCCACTTTTTCAAAAACCACTCAAACAAGCTCAATTTTCAAAACCCAGGCATCCACTGTATCACCAGCACATGCCTAGCACACCCACCAAAAATAATTTCAAAATTCAAAACTTGAGTTCATGCGGCCATTTCATCAAACAGCTTGTAGATACAAATCAAAGAAAATCAAAACACTATGTTGAGCAGTGTTTTGGGCCTAACTGGTTCCCTCTCCAGCTCACAGCAACCCCAGTAGATCATCTAGCAAACTTAACTAAGATCTAGCCCCACTGTAAACTCACCAATGTCATCAATGGTGAACAGGCCGAGAGCACCCATGCCACCCAAGTGTAGACATCAAGCTAGGAGAAGAACTAGCCATGCCAACCTTGTCTGGGAGATCACCCATGCCTCACCGCCCCCTCTTGACCAGCCCTAGCTCGAAGGCAACGACCAGAACAGCCAGGAACGTCGTGCCCGTGCCGCTGTCGACGTGCACCGCAGAGCACGCGCCGTTCCCACGCAACCCGACCACCTCGAGCCCTCGTCGCCCGCCAGCATGCACCCCACCGTCCCAGGAGACCACCAGACATGCCCATTTCATCGCCTGTACCCCGTAGCCACCGCTCGCCGCAGAGTTCGCCGCCTCTACCTCGCAGAGCACCGCACGTTCCTGACCGTTTGCCACCGCCCCTACACGCGCCATTAAACCATAGAGCATCACCAGGAGACCACCGATCGATCGCCACCCTCGGCCATGCCTCTAGCCACCCGTAGCCGTGTCGCCACCGTCGCTTGCCCATCCCTCTCGGTCTTGCCGTCGATCCTATAAAAGGAGGCCACCCCCAGCCGATTGAAGCACACCATCTCACTCCCCTCCCCTCATTGATTGTTTCACCCCTTAGCCGGAGCAAGGAAAGCAGCGCATCGCAGGAATTTGGCCGGAGCTCGCCGCTGCAGAGGAGAAGAGGAGCCGTCGATTTCGTCCACCCCAGAAGTTGCCGCGACCACCCCTGAGATCTTCGTCGTCAACTTCGTCGTTCAACCCGCATCGCCGACCTTCGCCTGAGCCCCGGCGAGCCCCCGACGACCCCCACCTGCCGCGTTAGGTTTCTGTCTCGCCGGTGTGCTTCAAATAAGACAAATGCTTTATTCTTGTAATGTTAGTGATGATGCTAGATCATCTATAGAACCCTTGTGTGTGATGATTGAAAGTAATTAAGTATTGTTTGGTGATTGTGTACCTCGTATTTATTTATAGACGCTAGTACCGACCAAGGATACGAGGAGGAAGGAGGATACTACGAAGAAGAATCCGAGGAGAACTTCAACCACTGCTCTGCACAAGGCAATCTAACACTTGCAAGCTACCCTACTTTAGCAAGCTTATACTGATACTGATGCAAGCCTAATACTACTAGTTGATTGAGCAAGCTAACACTTGCAACTATAAAAGTTAAATAACCTATGCAATGCATTAAGCATGCTTGGTTAGACACATTTGATGATACCCAATCCTAGTTTTACTTACAAGTTTTCTACTTTATTTCTTTATAAAAGCTATTACTTAGAGTTTACTTGAGTAAATGGTAGATAATAGAAAGATAATTGAAGGTTGCATAAAGAGCATTAAACTTGGCCTAATCTAGATAATCTTGATGTCATCCTAAGGCATGAGATTGTACTTAGTTGAAACTCCACTTGTTTACCACCCCTCATTAGTACTCACTCCCATTTGTAGATGCTAGTGCTAAGCATAAAACTTGATCAACATTAGATGGGAATACTTGGTGGAAAATGGTTATGAAAACCTTAGAATGATGGATCATTCTACTGAGATGTTTTGACATGTGTTTCCGAACACTAGATGATTTTGATGATGAAAATGTTGAGGCATGAGCCTTAGCCCTTATAAAACTAATGGTTGTCTCGATGTGATACCATTCTAATTTTACCGTACAACCACAATACCCGAGAATTGGGTAGGGCTTGACTGGAAACTTATATACCTTAGTATGGGTTACCACACGGCCAAGGTGTGAGCTGAGGCTACCTTGTGAAGATTGTCCACCTTAGCAGTACCCAAGATGACAGTTGGTCATGGTTGGGAGGCCAAACTCACATGAGAGGTGCCTATACTAGGGCGTGTAATTGAAAGTTTAGGATTGATTATCCTCATACTGAGTATGGTGAATTCAGGATTTGTTCCTGACGGATGTATCGAATGTTGTGGTGAAAGTGTACAATCTCTGCAGAGTGTCAAACTATTCGAATAGCCGCGTCCGCGGTTATGGACAGTTGGAGTGGCCATACTGTTCCCCCGTCAGATGTTTTCAAAATGACTTGTGAAATGGATTGAGATTTTGACTTGACCACAACAGAGTTGTGATATGAAATACAAGTTCCCACTTAGGTGTTATAAAACTTCAACTAGCTTTTCTTGCTTCTGAACTTAGTAGAGGTAAATCTGGCTTTTTGCAAAACAACCCTAGAGCTTAGTGTCCTACTACAAAAACCCCCTTCACTTGTTAGTATTAGTTTGCGAGTACTTAAAGAGTACTCATGGCTTTGTCCTTGGCTACTCCCGTGGCCAGACTATGAAGAGGAGTACCAGGAGGATGAACCCCAGGAAGGTTACGACAACTAAGCTCTTGCCCGTCTATGTGGGAAGAGTATCAACCAGATCAAGGGTACCCGCTTTAAGTTGTGTCCAAGGCGTGATCCTATGGGACAGCCACTGGAAGCCCCATACCACCCCGAGCTGAAGACTCAGTTGGACCACCTCAGCTTCATGATGTATGATCGTCAGCAGGAACTAGACAATGCCCGTGACTACTCCAACCACAAGTCTGCCATCACCAAGACGAAGGATCAGACCATCGCCATGCTAGCGAAGGATTGCAAGTCTCGCTGTCGTCAGCTCGACAAGAAGGAGCGCATCATTGCCCGTCTTCGCCACCATATCTCGGATTTGGAAGAGACCATCCACGAGAGAGACATGCAGTTGGAGGAAAGGGAGAATGACGGAGAGGATCTTCGTGGAGACCCCTACTCCTATCTCAGCGATGATGATGATTTTCTGGAGGATCAGGCTATGGACTTCTTCACCGATGATTATGATTTCTCCTTCATCAATGACGATGAGGATGATGGGGATGAAGACTACACCAACTCCGAGGAGTAGTAGCACTTGAGCACTAGTGTAGTGAGTAGTATTCGGTCCCACTGTATCGTAGTTTCCAGAATGGTTCTTAAAACCATCTGCTTTTCTTGTTTTGTGGTGTGTGTTTGTATCGTGTGCTATGAATGAATGAATGAAAAGCAAGTTGCTAGAAAATCTGAGTCAAACTTTAAAAACTTTTCAAAAGTACCTGAACCTTAGAAATTTCCCTCTTTTCTCATGATCTACCTCAATCTTCAGATGCCACGCGGAGGAAGTGGTTCATCCCCAGACCCGATGTTGCAGATCCTGCAAATGTTGGTTTCTGACCGCGAAGCTGAAAGGGCTGAACGTCAAGCCAATCTAGCCACCCTTCAACACATAGCTCAGATGGCCAACAACAATCAAGGCCACGGAAATCAGGACAACCATGGATCTAAGCTCAAGAATTTCCAGAACACTAACCCACCTGTTTTCACTAAGTCAGAAGAGCCCTTAGACGCCGATGATTGGCTGCAAACCATGGAAAACAACCTAGAATTCGCCGGAGTGGAAGCTAACGAGAAAGTCCTGTTCGCCACCCACTATCTAGCCGGAGATGCAAGAGCATGGTGGAACAGCGTTCGTGCAATGACCGGAGGACCGATGATGACCTGGGAGGAATTCAAGGTCAAGTTCAGCAGAACCCATGTGCCACCGGGTTTGATCAAGAGGATGTGAGATGAGTTCAGAGAACTGAAGCAAGGACGGATGACCGTAGTGGAATACCGTGACAAATTCTTGTGATTAGCCAGGTATGCCCCGGATGAGATCGACACCGAAGCTAAGAAGAAAGAAAGATTCTTGAATGGACTGCACGATGAAATGCAGACTGTGTTGGTCAATATCCCCTTTGCTGATATTGAAGCCCTTGTCGACTCTGCCATCTAGATGGAAGGAAAGATCAACCAAGCCAACGAGAACCGTAAGCGTCGTATGATGCATCAGCCAGGAACCCATCAGACCCCAAAGTATCGCCCTAACCCATCTCCAGGATTTGCCCCGAGAACCAACAGACCCCCGAAGAACCGTCCGACCTATCCCAACCGTGGAAACCCAAGGCCCGGAGGAAATCACAACAACCCTGGAAACTCTAACAATTTCAACCATGCACCACCCAAGTTCAACAACAACAATGCTTCTGCCAACACCAACACCGCCCCCTCTTACTGGAAGCAATGATGTGCCTGTTGCAGCAAAAGACAAGTCGCAAGTGACTTGTTATGACTGTGGAAATAAGGGTCACTACTCCAATGAGTGCCCCAACAAGAAGAATGCCGCAGCCCCCAATGCAAATGCCCCAGCTCAGCAGCAGCGTCGTGTTCAGCCTGGAAGAAAGTTTGCCCCAGGGAACTCGCTCAACCGTAATGGCCGTCTTTTTCTCATGCATGCTGAAGAAGCTCAGGAAGCGCCAGACGTCGTGTTGGGTATGTTTTCTATTAATTTAGTACTTGCTAGAGTGTTGTTTGATTCGGGTGCATTGCATTCATTTGTCACCGAAGAATTTGCATGCACTAGTAAGATTCAACCAACCAAACTGAAGCATGTTATGATTGTTCAAATCCCCAGTTCAACCACCAAGGCTAGACAAATTTGCAAAGCCGTCCCTATCCGAATCCATGGCATAGATTTTTATGCTAATCTTATAGTACTCGGAACTAAAGGTTTGGAAGTAGTACTAGGAGTGGATTGGATGGCCAAACATAAAGGATTAATTGACTGTGCCAAGAAAGCCATAACCATGACCAGTACAGCCGGAGTATCAGTCGAGCATATATATGAAACCTTACCTCGTCAATTCAAGTGCAACAAGAGTATAGCCCAACCTACCATTGACCAAGTCCGGATAGTCTGTGAATACCCTGATGTATTTCCAGATGTTTTGCCCGGTATGCCCCCAGATCGGGATATCGAGTTTATCATCGAACTAATCCCTGGAACCGGACCCATAGCCCAGAGACCATATAGTATGAACCCGTCTAAACTAGCAGAACTGAAGAAGCAACTGTAAGCCATGTTGGAAATTGGATTGATTCAAGCAAGTGCGTCACCTTGGAGATCACCTGTCTTGTTTGTGGACAAGAAGGATGGAGGTAACCGTTTGTGTACGGATTATCGGAAGTTGAATGATGTCACTATCAAGAACAAGTACCCCTTGCCCAAGATATAATATTTGTTTGACCAGTTGACCGGTGCCAAAGTGTTTTCTAAGATTGATCTTAGAACTGGCTATCATCAACTCAAGGTTCGCGCAGAGGATATTCCAAAGACTGCCTTTACCACCAGATATGGATTGTACGAGTATACAGTCATGTCTTTTGGATTAACCAATGCCCCCGCTTATTTCATGAATCTCATGAATAAGATTTTTATGGACTTCCTGGATAAGTTTGTCCTTGTTTTCATCGATGACATTCTGATTTATTCCAAATCGGAAGAAGAACATGAGCTACACCTAAGGACCATTCTTGGAACCCTTAGAGAGCATCAGTTGTATGCCAAGTTTAGCAAATGTGAATTCTGGTTACAGGAGGTAGGATTCCTCGGTCACATTGTATCAGCCGGAGGAATTGCCGTTGACCCTGCAAAAGTGAAAGATGTCGAAGATTGGCAAGCCCCAACCACTCAAACCCAAGTTCGTGCATTTCTCGGATTGGCGGGATACTACCGCAAGTTCGTAGAAGAATTCTCGAGTATCGCCCGACCCATGACCCAATTGCTGTAGAAGGACAAGAAGTTTGAATGGACGGACAAATGTGAAGCGAGTTTTCAAGAACTCAAGAGGAGATTGATTTCAGCCCCAATCTTAATCATGCCAGATATCACGAAGCCCTTTGATGTGTATTGTGACGCATCCAAGATCGGTCTCGGATGTGTGCTAATGCAAGAAGGCAAAGTTATATCTTATCTATCCCTACAACTGAAACAACATGAGCAGAACTATCCAACCCATGACCTCGAGCTCGCAGCCGTAGTTCTAGCCCTGAAGACATGGAGGCATTACCTGATGGGAAATCGTTGTGAGATTTATTCAGATCACAAGAGCCTAAAGTATATATTCACTCAGAAGGAGCTGAATATGAGACAGAGAATATGGATTGAGCTAATCAAGGATTACGATCTGGACATTCACTATCACCCCGGTAAAGCCAACGTGGTAGCAGATGCCCTTAGCAGATTGTCGTGCCGCTTGAACTCCATGATTTTGAAGGAGCAACCAAGCTTGCACAAGGAGATGGAAGATTTTCGAATGGAATTAGTGAGTGAAGGATTTTTGGCTAGCATAGAACTTCAACCCACTTTGATCAGCTAGATAAAAGAGGCGCAGAAAGGAAATGCTAGTATCGACGGAATCAAGCGTCGTATCGGTACAGGAAAAGTACCCGGATTCACCGAAGACGAAGGAGTTCTGTGGTACAAAGGACGCCTTTGTGTACCAGCAGATTCTGAGTTTAAAGAAGTTATTCTGAAGGAAGCTCATGATACTCTTTATTCTATCCACCCCGGAGGAACAAAGATGTATCAGGATTTGAAGGAGCAATTTTGGTGGCATAAGATGAAGAGAGAAATCGGAAGCTATATCGCCAAGTGTGATATATGTCAGCGAGTCAAGGCGGGACATCAAAGACCCGCTGGATTGTTGCAACCATTGCAGATTCCGGAATGGAAATGGGATTCCGTTGGAATGGACTTTATCACCGGATTGCCTACTTCTAGTAGGGGAAATGACTCTATCTGGGTCAGAGTGTACAGATTGTCCAAAGTTGCCCATTTCTTACCCGTCAAGACCACATATCAGAGTTCGAAGGTAGCGGAGTTATACATCTCTAGAATAGTCAGTTTGCATGGAGTCCCCAAGAACATCGTATCGGATCGAGGAACTCAGTTTACCTCGAGATTCTGGAAGAAAGTTCAGGAAGGTTTAGGAACCCGCTTAGATTTCAGCACCGCGTATCACCCTCAGACCGACGGACAAACGGAGCGAGTAAATCACATACTCGAAGATATGCTGAGAGCATGTGTGTTAGAGTATGGATCTAAATGGGAAGACTGTCTGCTGTTCGCAGAATTTTCTTACAACAACAGTTACTAGGCTAGTTTGTAAATGTCCCCATTTGAATTCATGTATGGAAGGAAGTGCCGCACCCCTTTGAACTGGTCGGAAGTAGGAGAGAGTCAGATTTTTGGACCCGATATCCTACGAGAAGCAGAAGAGAAGGTTCACAAGATTCGTGAGCACCTCAAGACCTCCCAATCCAGACAGAAGAGTTACGCCGACAAGAGACGTAGAGACCTCGCCTTCAACATAGGAGATTTTGTGTATATGAAGGTGTCGCCATTGAAAGGAATGCAGCGTTTCCAACTGAAGGGAAAGTTAGCCCCCAGATATATCGGACCCTTCAAGATTCTAAACCGTCGAGGAGAAGTGTCGTATCAATTGGAACTGCCCGAAGAGATGTCAGCCGTGCACAATGTGTTACATATCTCATTACTTCGCAAGTGCCTCGAAGTTCTGGAGAAAACTGAAGTGTTCAAGAATATTGATCACCAGACCATCGAGATCAACGATGACCTGACCTATCCCGAAGCACCCATACGTATTTTGGAAGAAGCTTTCAGAAATACCAGAACCCAAAGCATCAATTTTCTCAAGATTCAGTGGAGCAACCACACAGAAGAAGAAGCTACCTGGGAGCGCGAAGATCACATCAGGACAGAGTTTCCTGATCTCTTCAAATCCTAGGTAATCTTTTTCGTCCTTTTTCAAATCTCGGGACGAGATTTTGTTTAAGGGGGAAGGTTTGTAACATCCCAAAAATACTAAACATGGATCATCAAACTCTAATCATCAAATTTAGGGTTAACAAAAACTTTCCCAAATAAAAATATGAAAGCATTCATATGTGTGTGTATTAAAATTTGGATTCTTTTGAATTTCCATGATTATGTGTTTCTTTGCTTGTAAAATGATTCTTAGGTGAAATAAACATCATCTAAACAATCCCCAAACTTTTCCCAAAGATAAACAAATCAAAAACAAACAAAATAAGTGAATGGCCACTTTGGCCAATTTAACTCCCATGCCTACTTTGGCTATCCCTAACTTTTAGAACTTAATAGAAACATGTATGGATCTTTGCACCCCTTGATAGTACTCATAACAAAGTATCAAGGCCCACTTTGTGATCATCCAGAAACATTCAAATGCTAGGTTTAAATCACAGTTTAAAATTGAATCTAGTTCATATGGAAAGATCCCACTTTTTCAAAAACCACTCAAACAAGCTCAATTTTCAAAACCCAAGCATCCACAGTATCACCAGCACATTCCTAGCACACCCACCAAAAATAATTTCAAAATTCAAAACTTGAGTTCATGCGGCCATTTCATCAAACAGCCTCAGGTACAAATCAAACAAAATCAAAACACTATGTTGAGCAGTGTTTTGGGCCTAACTGGTTCTCTCCCTAGCTCACAGCAACTCCAGTAGATCATCTAGCAAACTTAACTAAGCTCTAGCCCCACTGTAAACTCACCAATGTCATCAATGGTGAACAGGCCGAGAGCACCCATGTCACCCCAGTGTAGACAGCAAGCTAGGAGAAGAACTAGCCGTGCCAACCTTGTCTGGGAGATCACCCATGCCTCACCGCCCCCTCTCGACCAGCCCTAGCTCGAAGGCAACGACCAGAACAGCCAGGAACACCGCGCCCATGCCGCTGTCGACCATGCCGACATGCGCCGCAGAGCACGCGCCGTTCCCACGCAACCCGACCACCTCGAGCCCTCGCCACCCGCCAGCATGCACCCCACCGTCCTAGGAGACCACCAGACATGCCCATTTCATCGCCCGTACCCTATAGCCACCGCTCGCTGCAGAGTTCGCCGCCTCTGCCTCGCAGAGCACCGCGCGTTCACGACCGTTTGCCACCGCCCCTACACACGTCATTAAACCATAGAGCATCGCCAGGAGACCACCGATCGATCGCCACCCTCGGCCATGCCTCTAGACGCCCGTAGCCATGTCGCCACCGTCGCCTGCCCATCCCTCTCGGTCTTGCCGTCGAGCCTATAAAATGAGGCCACCCCCAGCCGATGGAAGCACACCATCTCACTCCCCTCCTCTCACTGATCGTTTCACCCCTTAGCCGGAGCAAGGCGAGCAGCGCATTGCCGGAATTTGGCCGGAGCTCGCCGCTGCAGAGGAGAAGAGGAGCCGTCGATTTTGTCCACCCCTGAGATCGCCGTCATCGACTTTGTCGTCCGCCCGCATCGCCGACCTTCGGCCGGTGAGCCCCCGACGACCCCCACCTGCCGCATTAGGTTTTTGTCTCGCCGACGCCGCCCGACGTGGACGATGAGTAGCAGCCGTTCGATTACTCAGATCGTGCGGATAAGATCGCCCCGTACCGCTTCGCGTTTAAAGATTCACTCACCAGTAGACCCCCCTATCAGTTGCGCCCCGCGTCGCGGAGTGACACTGGGCCGACCTGTTAACGTTTCCCGCGCAGCCCACTCGTTTGAATTTAGCTTTTTCCATTTTAATTCAAACATAGTTCTGTACCTATATTCAAAAATCAACCCAGCTCGATTCAATAAACCAAATTGAATGAAACCAATTTTGTTAGAAAGATATTGAAATGCTTAATCCAAGCCCGTTGGATTCAAATCATTTGGATCTATAGATCAACCTTGGTGAAAATAACAAGTCAGAAGCTTTTCTGCATTCAAACATTTTTCAAATTTCAACCATAATAGCTTTTGAGTTGATTCCAACTCTCAAAAATCACATTTGATCATACCTTTTAGAATATATAAAAACATTTGGGTTTAACCACATGAATAATGTACAAGTAATAAAAGAATGCCACATGGGCATTTCTAGTCACTTTATTTAATGGAAATAAAAGGTTAAACCTTATTAAATTGTGACACCACTTTAAATCACATTCCCATGTACTGAAATATGTGATGATGACATGTGTCAACATGATCCCATGTTTGAGTTAGACAAATGCTTTATTCTTGTAATGTTAGTGATGATGCTAGATCATCTATATAACCCTTGTGTGTGATGATTGAAAGTAGTTAAGTATTGTTTGGTGATTGTGTACCTCGTATTTATTTATAGACGCTAGTACCGACCAAGGATACGAGGAGGAAGGAGGATACTACGAAGAAGAAGCCGAGGAGAACTTCAACCACTGCTCTACACAAGGCAAGCTAACACTTGCAAGATACCCTACTTTAGCAAGCTTATACTGATACTGATGCAAGCCTAATACTACTAGTTGATTGAGCAAGCTAACACTTGCAACTATAAAAGTTAGATAACCTATGCAATGCATTAAGCATGCTTGGTTAAACACATTTGATGATACCCAATCCTAGTTTTACTTACAAGTTTTCTACTTTATTTCTTTATCAAAGCTATTACTTAGATTTTACTTGAGTAAATGGTAGATACTAGAAAGATAATTGAAGGTTGCATAAAGAGCATTAAACTTGGCATAAGCTAGATAATCTTGATGTCATCCTAAGGCATGAGATTGTACTTAGTTGAAACTCCACTTGTTTACCACCCCTCATTAGTACTCACTCCCATTTGTAGATGCTAGTGCTAAGCATAAAACTTGATCAACATTAGATGGGAATACTTGGTGGAAAATGGTTATGAAAACCTTAGAATGATGGATCATTCTACTGAGATGTTTTGACATGTGTTTCCGAACACTAGATGATTTTGATGATGAAAATGTTGAGGCATGAGCCTTAGCCCTTATAAAACTGATGGTTGTCTGGATGCGATACCATTCCAATTTTATCGTACAACCACAATACCCGAGAATTGGGTAGGGCTTGACTGGAAACTTATATACCTTAGTATGGGTTCCCTCACGGCCAAGGTCTGAGCTGAGGCTACCTTGTGAAGATTGTCCACCTGTGCAGTACCCAAGATGACAGTTGGTCATGGTTGGGAGGCCAAACTCACAGGAGAGGTGCCTATACTAGGGCGTGTAATTGAAAGGTTAGGATTGATTATCCGCATACTGAGTATGGTGAATTCAGGATTTGTTTCTGACGGTTGTATCGAATGTTGTGGTGAAAGTGTACAATCTCTGCAGAGTGTCAAACTATTCGAATAGTCGCGTCCACAATTATGGACAGTTGGAGTGGCCATATTGTTCACCCGTCAGATATTTTCAAAATGACTTGTGAAATGGATTGAGATTTTGACTTGACCATAACAGAGTTGTGATATGAAATACAAGTTCCCACTTAGGTGTTATAAAACTTCAACTAGCTTTTCTTGCTACTGAACTTAGTAGAGGTAAATCTGGCTTTTTGCAAAACAACCCTAGAGCTTAGTGTCCTACTATAAAAAACCCCTTCACTTGTTAGTATTAGTTTGCGAGTACTTAAAGAGTACTTATGGCTTTGTCCCTGGCTATTCCCGTGGCCAAACTATGAAGAACGGTTATGACAACTAGGATCATCTCCCATCGTCAGCATTGCCTGTGACCCCGAAGATGGAGCTTCGCCTACGCTATCGTTACTATTACGTATTCCGCTGCTTGAGTTGTATTAAGAACTGGATCATGATTTTCTTATTTGTGTAAGACCTTATGTATGGTTTGTAATGGATGATGTACTATGGTATCCAATTCCGTTATGTCTCGCAAAAATGGTAATCCTGGGATTGCGATGTATGGCATAACAGGCATCTGGGATTAAAATCCGAGTGTTGACAACTGTCAGACGAGAGGAAAGATTTAACCAAGTCCCCATTCTGTTTCTTCCTTGTCTTTTTGTTTTGTTTTGTTTTGTTTTGTTTTGCAGGGTGAAGAATAAGGAGAGTTGAAGAACAGAAGACATAGGAGTAATTAGGAAAATAGTTTAGGTTTTCTTTTTTATTCTTGTACAACTTTATTTGATTCTTAAATATTGTAAATATTATTGTATTCTTTTATTAGTGTAATACAGTTCATTTTTCTCTTTGTTAGTTGAAACTTGTAAGGATTTCTATCTTATTTAATAAAGTTTACTTATTTCCTTTTTATTTTACAATTCTTTTGTAAATACAATGTCATATTTATTTTGTTGTAATAAAGAGCTCTTTTATTTATTTCAGCAATGTAATTTCTTTTTCTGCTTATTTAATTCCTGATACTTTACTTTTATTCATTTATTGTAAAAGATCGATGTAATACTATATGTATATATATATTAATAAAGAAATCTTTTTATATCATTTTATTTTGTAATCACTTCAATTCAAGTTATTAAGTGTTTCTAATTTCCATTTGTGAATTTTATAAATTCATTTGAATTTCATATTTGAAATTCATATTTGAAATTCAAATACATGCTTGAGAAACTTTCCCCTAAACAAGGAATTCTATAAAGGTCATGTCGAAATCTAGCGCACTTGCTCCGAAGTTTCCATCAGAACAAGAGAGATCTCGATCCCTCTACAGCTCTTGTAGTTTTGCGCGAAAATTCCCCGGATTTTCTTATGCATGAATGCTATGCACAACCCTGTGTCCTCTTTATTTCTAGGTGATAATCCTAGGATGTTATAGACTCTCCCCCTTAAAATAAACTTCGTCCTCGAAGTTCGTAAACTCTCACGTTTCGGAGTAAGGAATTGACTTGTATTGGGTACTGCATTTCTCCACTTCATGGTAACCTTAAATGGGAATAGTTGTAGTATCCCATATCCAAATCCTTTTCTTGAATTCTCATTATACTTGACAATCTCCAACTAGTTGTATCCAGTATTCCAAAGTTCCTTTTATTTTAGTCCCTTAGGGATAAGTCCTTAAATTTGGGGTCTCTTCTTTAGTTCCTTATTCTGATTAGGTATCCTCATCCAATTATTTTACTTGATCATAAAAATTCCTTGCTATACTATATAAGGTCCAGGAAGTCTTACTAAACTAGGGTTTTTAACTCTATTAAACAATAACTATGGTCAAAAGACTAACTTTTGATTTGTGATGATATTGGTTTATACTGGTAGTCCTTCTGAAGATTGTATTTGAACACATTTAGTCCATACCCATTGGAATTTCTTGTTCCTCTACACCTGTCCAATTGGATGTACTTTATTCCCTCTTAAGTGTCATTTAAGAGTTGTTTTTCTTTTAGAATTAGTCTGTTTGAATTAATATTTTATCCCCTTCAAGATTTTACCGTACTAAGCTTTAGATATTCTTTCATTATTACCTAGGGTACTTCTTCAACTTTCATTTATAATGTTGACTCTCCCCCTTAGGGTTTACTAATATTCTTCAACCTGTCTATTTAGTATTTATTGACTTTATAACTAGAATGTTGGTCTCTATCCAGCTTATACTCTGCCTAATTAGGGTCTGATGAAAGATTGGACGGTGTATCCACACATTTGTGGATCTCCGAAGTGAATCTTTGAGCATTATGGTCTTATTTGCTATTTGGACATTTTCTCTTTGATAAGTCTAACTTCGCGAAGCGCCTCGAAAGACGATCGCTTTAATGTTTATACTCCTTCATGTCTTTCTTAACTTAGGCCAAATTTTATGCTCTTTATGCAACTTCTAAGAAGATCTAATTAACAAAGTTAACCAAATAGCAGCTGCGAACAATTATCAACTGTGGATCAGAATACCGACTATGGATCAAGTACCAGCTGTGGATATTTACTAGCTGCGAACCATCCTAGGGTGTATGTATTACCCTATGTTTTCCGATATACCTCCGGCATTCTCTCTGAATTGTCAGAGCTTGAATACCATTTTGGTTTCAAAGCTTCTTTGCACTTATTCATGATGCCTCCATGAACTTGGTACAATTATTTTATTAACTTCTTAGCAACATTACTTATTTTTATTGAACTTTAAGTTCATCACTTCTTGTTGCTGACTAATAATGATCTAAGCTTGATCCATCCTCCAAATTGAGTTGATAATCCTTACACTTGGCTTCATTCTTCATGTAAGTCTTCATTTTGGTCTTTGAAATTCATCACTCCCTTACACGAATTCCCTTACTCTATCTAGGTCTATAACATCAAGTGGTGACTAGATGTTGCAACATGCATTTGCACACCAAGTCAAACTTCATGTTAGATCTAGTCAATAAGGAAGATTCAAGAAAAATAAATAAATCCAAATGTGGTACATATAACACACAATATTCTAAGCCCAAAATATAATAGTTGAGTATAATATCTCTAAAATTCAGGCTTAGTTGTGTAGTATATTACACCTCCTCATATACGTTTACGTTGTGATACTAGCACTTAGGGTCAAACTATATTTTGTCTCGACATTTACCCAAATTGGTCAATTGCAAATAGGATAATCTTAAGCGAAGTGGTCTCAATTTGGTTTCGACTAACCTTTGGTCTCATTTTTAGAAAGATTAACTATAACCAACATTTCCTTATTAATAAACTAACCTCACATGATCACTCAAATGACTAATTAGTTTCTATTGAACACCTAAAACTAAATTTTATCCTGAATTATGGCACCTATGGCTTCTATCATAGTTCTACCATGTTATTTCCTTACTTCTACTTCAAGCTAAACTACTAATTACTTATCATATTTACACTTACATCATGGTTTCAGAGCTGATCTCACCATGATCTTGTTATGTTTTACTTGTATATCATCACTTAAGAGTTAATCTAACCATGATAACTTTACTCCTTATTACACTTTTATTGAATCTTAACCGAATTCAACTCTTCATATAGAATTCTCAAGTGAATCCCATATGATTACTACTCATTACATCACATTTATCATGATGGTATTCATCATATTGTCTCTGGTTATCAATTAATAATAATAATTTACTACTCTTCTTGAATTCTATGGTTAGGCTATACCATTTAACTACTCCAATTGATATCTTAAACTTGATCCTAATCTACTGTGACCAATTAGCTTTCCTACAGTATCTTGGTGGTTTACGTCTCCTTCGGAAGGCACTAACTAGCACAATACTGAGAAAAGATGGATAACGACTTTTTAGAAAGATGACCAAAGCATCAAACTTAAGTGTGACAAGGTTATCCTCAAGTGGATACTCATCAAAAGTCATAAGAATATTTGGTTTAGATAAGATGGCTTCTATAGTCACTATCCAACCTACAGATCTTTCAAAAAGGGGCTTAATCCTAAGGTCAAAGCATATGCTCTGATACCAACTGCGGTGACCCAGCATACCACTGCATGATGTAGTACACTATAGTCGTTGACATAACACCAACGAAACACCGTTCACTGGTATTACATCCCTTAGAGTGGTAGAACAGAAACACAGCAGGTCCAAGACATGACTATAGGTTACAACTCAAATCTTTACACAAGATCCAGAGAACACTCTAGGTTAAAGAGAGAGAAAGAATCTTCTTACAAAGAAGAATCAGAAATAAACAACTCAAAAACTATCATACTATTAAGACTAGTATTTTAACTAATGGTCTGGCATTGCTGCTATTGCAATATGCTATAGAAATAGGTTCTATGGCAAGAGATTATGTTCCTATCTAATCAATAACTTCATCTTCACTTGATTTGATGTATATGCTGACTTTCTTGACTTCATTGGAGAACTTTAATTCTGGTGATGATTCCTGGAGCATAACTTGATGTAGACATCGTCTATACTGGCTTCAGAACCTAGCAAGGGTTAAGAAGGTACGTTGAGTATGAGTGTACTCAGCAAGTTCACTATAAAAGGAGTGTTTGATGCACTATATCTACAGCCACAGACCATAGGTCATAGGCCATGCAAGTTTTCATAAACATTTCTTCAAAGGTTGCTTTTATTCTGAAAAGCTATGTTCGTCAGCCTTCACGGGTTTACCAGAACTTTCATGGAGTTCCTTTCCCGCCACGTTCGTAGCTCCTTCCCGGAACAGGGAGTAACAAGTTATAGTTCTTACACTCTACAGAGGTGTGTTACTTCACCCATGAGAGATCTTAGCTTTGTTGCACATCCGGGCCGCGAACCCATTCACACTTCCTTGGTGTGAGGCCCAGACTAAGACCCAAGCCAATCACTGCCTTCTCCATGACCCAGCATGTCTCCTTGGTGTACGCCAGCCCACCTATTGAATTACGGCAATTGGCAGTACAAACCGTTCAGATGCCGGAACTATCGTGGGACTTGAGGGCTCCCACCCATATGTTGCATATCCTCTACGAATTACCATATAATATGCACGCTACGAGTGATAACAGCCACGACCCGCACATCCGGCTCCATGCGAGAGGTAAAAGATACAGCTGACTTCTTCGTCCTATTCCAAATCTCATGGTCAACGCGTAATAAACGGTGCAAGAATCACTGGCGACATTGGTTGTTAAGTCCTAGATAATATGTTCCTTTACCACCGGAACTTTCATAGTAGGTTATTACCTCATGGTAAATAACCTATAATCACATTATTATGAAAATAGTGTTTTCTGTCCTTTTCAAATGCAGGTGATGACAAAATTGGATTTGTAAAATACTTTACAGAAAATAATCAAAGGACATGAGCAAGTGTGAACTTGCCTTTTGTGATTGCAAGATTATGCACTCACGGTCTTCGAGACGACATAAGATCTAATATCTGAAATATGCATCATTGGTCTGGTAAGGACTAATGTTTAAACAAGCAATATGCAGTTATGCATAAGTAATGCTATGAATTTTTGTAAAACTCCCAAATTGAATCCCCAGTACTTTGAGTGAAGTGAATTCAAGTGATTCTTTTCAGAGTTGGTTTATCTTCAAATTTTACTTTATAAGTAATGACCTTTATAAAGAACCTAAGTGTTAACAATCCAAAATATGTAAGTAAAGTATAAGATGATGTGATTATGGTGAATTGTCATGTGGTGACTATGATAAAAGTCCTTGGGATTGAGTTCTTAAGAGTTGAAGGACTTATTATAAGATTGTTATTTGAAGTGGCAAAAAGAATAAAATTTGAAGAAAAGATTTCCTTTCTAAGGTTTAAACAATCTTCATTGTTAATAGGACATGATCAATGTCTTTTGGTGTTTGATTTATTAGTTTGGGATTGAGATGATTTATGTCTTAATTTTAATAGACCAAAGTTAACTATAAAAACATAAGTAGTTTATTAGACATGATGTTTATAAGCTTTTGAGACTAAAGTTAACTTTAAAAGGTTAAGTGAACTTAAGATGTAATATATTTTAATTACTCCCAAGTTTTAAATTTATGATAGGTATAACTAAGGTGTGGAATTATTCACTTTCTATTTAAGTGAATGATTAGATTAAATTTGTTTTGCTATCATGAAAGGAATATGTATTTATTTAATGGAATCATATTTAGATGGTCTTAGTAATTTGTTAGAATTTAAAGTTATGTTAATAGTGGTTAAGATATAATGATTATTCACCATATTATATAAATGGGTGATACCCGATGTTTATTTAAAAGGATTCTTAATAAGATTTTTAAAAGAATATTTTAAAGTTAAAAGTTATACTTAAGTTTGATTATGAATTCAAGTTATGGGTTTGGAATTAGTACTAAGACACTAATTGCTCAAGGTTCTATAAGAATTTTGATTATTTCTTACTTAAGAATTGTTTTCAAAGCCATTCACAAAATAGGTATTAGGTAAGTATTTATTATTTAAAATATTAAAGACTTTTCTAATAATATATTTAATATTTTTCTAGTGTAATATATTTATTCAAGACCTTAAAAATGAATTTTATTTATTTTTAAGAATTATCTTTATTTTTATAAAATTCATCAAAAAATTAAGTGTCTTTAAATATTTGCTTTATGTTTTATTTGTAAAAATATAAGTGAGTATTTTTATAAAATAATAGAGTTATTTTGATATACAAAAATTATTTTTTATTTATTTATAGGGTTTTTGTTTTATTTTAGAAAATTTCATTTAAGATTTAATGGTGTCAATAATTATTTTACTTTAAATTTATTTTAAACACTTAAAATTATTTTTTTATTAGGTAGATATTATTTTTGTGGTCATTTTGATATATCATATGTATTTTTAGGATTTTTCTATAATTTTCTAAAGCTAAAAATGTTTGGAGGTTATTTTAGTAAGTCATTTTTTTTATTTCCAAACCTAATCAACTTGGGCCGTTTGGTTGGGTATGTGGGCTGGCCTGGCCTAACTGGACATGCCAGACCGCTCACTCCCGGCCCACCCCTCACTCCACACACACGCACACACACAGACCTCATCCTCTCCTCTCTTGCTCCCGTGCGATGCCGCCGTCGTCGCCTCTCCGGCCGGTTGCCGGCCGACCTTGACTCCGCCGCCTGCCGACGAGGCTCCGACTCAAGCACATATGGTGATTTCCTCCGCCTCTGTGCTGCTCTGCTTCGCCGCTCGTGCCCTTACGAAACTCTAGCCGTGGGGTTGGCTAGGTCGCCGGATCGACTTCGCCGTACTCTATTATCCCAGCTCCTCCCGTTCGATTTGGAAGTAAAGCTAGAAATCGCTCACCCCTTTCCATGGGTTGGCGTTAGGGTTTCAGTGCTCTGTGATTTGGTGTTGTGCTAGTGGTGGTGAAGCTGAGGTTCTTCTTCTTCTATTCTGATGTCGGTGGGACGGCAGTAGATGCAACCCCGGCGTCGGAACTATGGTGCCATTGATGTGGTGTTGAAGATTTCTTCAAGTTGGCATCATTCTGACCGTGCTGGCACTGCCCCTTTGAGGTCATCGTCGACTCCCCGGTACGCCTTTTTCTACTTCTCCTCCTTCTCTCTTCTATAGTGAGGTATGCCAATTGCCCCCCTTTTGTTTAGGTTCCGATCCATGGAATATACCTCAATTAATTGATTTAGTTAGTCATATTGGTCCTGTAGCTGATGTATTGCTGGTTATTGAGGTTTTAATTAGACCTAGATTTGGTTAAGTGGTTGATAGGTGTTTTGGTATGAATTCTATGCATCAATAATTTGCAATAGATCATTTTGGAATGGTGTACTTACTGCAGTTTATTCTGGTTAGTCTATTTGTGATGTTGTATGATTTGGCCATTATAATTTAACTAGTCTAGGAATTAAAACCGTGGCCTAGTTCCTTATAAATGAACTCTAGTGCTAAGTATAGAGCTAGGTTTATCCCAAGCACATTTTTGTTGAAAATGTTTGATGATCTACTGATATATGATGTGATATGCTTCAGTTGGGAAAGTTGTATTTTCCATGGCCTGTGATGAGCTTACAGGTGTTTACTTGGATTAATTTAAACAAAGTTCCTCTCTAAACCATTGGTTCACTTCTGGCTTATGGAATTTATTACTGTGTTTGGTTTAGTTAAGCTGGGTGATAATGATCATGTGTAAATTGAGGTGTTGTAGTGTATCCTTTTAATAAGAACAAATACAACATACTTGTTCTTGCTGTTTTGGGATGTTTCTTTATCTCCTGACTACTGCTAATGAAATAATTACTAGCTCTGTACTATTGACTAAGACAATTCCAGGATGTGATGTTGCTGGTAGCATTGGTCATGGATTGCTATCCATTGAATGTTAACAAGTGAGTGTATTTATAGATGATTCCTAAAATGCTTGAGTAGGGAAATGATTTGAATTTATTTGGTGTGCCCTGTCTGCATTGGAACATGACCAAATTCATTAGAAATGATTTATTAAATCCTTGAATGGTGGCTTCCTACTGTGATGCCTCAATTGAGTGTGCACAGTAGTGATATATATAGCAACATGATCCGCTGCTTGATTTTGCTTACTAAAGATAAACTTTGGCTGCCAATGATGCAAAGGTTGAGGCCAGATTACAATTTAAGAACAGATACTACTTTGTGGCTTTCTTTCTCTGTGATGAGCCTTGCATAGCAACTCTATGCAAGACTGAGAGAAATATTACTCATCATCCTCCTAGACTTGATCTAGTTGAAGGGTAGATGGATTTGGATGATTTGTGACATAGCCACTATTTCTTTTCAATCTGGTGATACAAGCTAATAAGAACAAGTGCTGCATGGTCTAATTTATATCTTGGACTTGTACTTGTTGTTGGTGGCCTATTGGGGATCGTGGTCTACTACTACAATTTAAAAGCTCAATGATGTGTCCAACAGTGCATTTCACTATCAGACTGAGAGCAAAGATTTAACCAAGTCCCCATTCTGTTTCTTCCTTGTCTTTTTGTTTTGTTTTGTAGGGTGAAGAATAAGGAGAGTTGAAGAACATAAGACATATGACTAATTAGGAAAATAGTTTAGGTTTTCTTTTTTATTCTTTTACAACTTTATTTGATTCTTAAATATTGTAAATAATATTGTATTCTTTTATTAGTGTAATAAAAGTTCATTTTTCTCTTTGTTAGTTGAAACTTGTAAGGATTTGTATCTTATTTAATAAAGTTTACTTATTTCCTTTTTCTTTTACAATTCTTTTGTAAAGAAAATGTCATATTTATTTTGTTGTAATAAAGAGCTCTTTTATTTATTTCAGCAATGTAATTTCTTTTTCTGCTTATTTAATTCCTGATACTTTACTTTTATTCATTTATTGTAAAAGATCGATGTAATACTATATGTATATATATATTAATAAAGAAATCTTTTTATATCATTTTCTTTTGTAATCACTTCAATTCAAGTTATTAAGTGTTTCTAATTTCCATTTGTGAATTTTATAAATTCATTTGAATTTCATATTTGAAATTAAAATACATGCTTGAGCAACTTTCCCCTAAACAAGGAATTCTATAAAGGTCATGTCGAAATCTAGCGCATTTGCTCCGAAGTTTCCATCAGAACAAGAGAGATCTCGATCCCTCTACAGCTCTTGTAGTTTTGCATGAAAATTCCCCGGATTTTCTTATGCATGAATGTATGCACAACCATGTGTCCTCTTTATTTCTAGGTGCTAATCCTGGGATGTTACATGTGTTGTGATCAACCAACTTTATTCAAGCAAACTAAGCAAACAAAAACTAAAAAATGAAAACTAAGACGCTCCAAGAACAACACAACTGTGCATGAAACAATAAAAACGAAGTGTCTAGAAAGACCTGAGATTTTTATTGATGAAGAAGGGGATGCCTTGGGCATCCCCAAGCTTTGACGCTTGTACCTCTTGGATATTTCTTGGGGTGACACGGGGTGGCATCCCCAAGCTTGAGATTTTGTCCATTCTTCATCTCATTACATCATTCTCTCTACACCTATAAATTTTCCTTCATACAAAACTTCAAACAATCTTCATTAGCAACATTAGTGTATTCAAAAGATAATAGACCTTTAGGCAAAGCTTTGGAACAGCAAGACTTTTCACTAAAAACACAAGCTACAGTAATAACTCCTTAAAAAATCTCAATTCCCCAAAAGAGAACTAAAAAAGGAATCAATAAGAAGCAAATGCAAATAATGGCAGAAATCTGTCAAAACAGACCAGCAGGTAGAAACTGATTTTTTCGAAGACCTTCTGTTGCTCCAATCAAAAAGTGTTGAACTAACGAAATTTAGCTAACATACTAGGGATGTATTCGTAAATTTTCAGCTCAATCCGACTTACAGAGACTCCTCACGATTTTTTATGGTGGAGGACAAAAATCTGTTTCGGGACAGCAACTCCCCAAATCTTACTTCCCTCTCATTAGAGGTCATTCTTTGGCACAACAAGCAAATAAAAAGGATAAGGATAGGTTATTACAGAAATAATAACTTCCAAGACTCAAAAAAACTCTTGGGTTATCTCCCAACAAGTACTTTTATTTAACGCCTTTAAGTTAGGCTTGATAGTTTGAGAAGATGCTCACATAGGAAATATGAATTGATTTAAAAGAGAGCATCAAGAAGCAAATTCAAAGAACATTTAAGTCTAACCCACTTCCTATGCATAGGAATCTTGTAAAGAAACATGTCATGAAAGCACAAAGCAACAAGCATAGGAAAGAAAAACAAGTGCAACTTCAAGATTTTCAACATAAAGAGGGGAAACTTAATATTTTTAAGATGCATAAAACCATGTTTCCCTCTCATAATAACTTTCAGTACCAACATGAACAAAATTAACAATATAACTATCACATAAAATATTCTTATCATGATCCACATGCATAAAATTATTATTACTCTCCACATAACCATAGTAATTCTTATTAATCATAGTGGGAGCAAATTCAACAAAATAGCTATCATTACTATTCTCATCACCATAATCATCAAATATAGGAGGCATATTGTAATCACAATTAATTTTCTCCTCAATAGTAGGTGGACTGAAAATATCATATTCATCATTGTAATCATCATAAATTGGAGGTTTGGTATCATCATAAGCAACAGAATAGCTATCTTCCAAAGCTGGGGACTAAAAAGATCATTTTCATAAAAACTAGCTTCCCCAAGCTTAGACTTTTCCATAGCATTAGCAATAATGGTGTTCAAAGAATTCATACTAATAACATTGCTATTAGCATGCAAATAAAGTTCCATAGTTTTTTTTTTAATTTTCTCTTCAAACACTTCATGTCCTAACTCAAGAGAAATGCTATAGAGCTCTCTATTTTTTTTCCATTAAGCCTAACTAGTGAAAACAAGAAAAAAAGACAAAATTGCAGAATCTAAAGGAAATAACTTCGAGCACTCACACCGGAGGGTGTGAGTACCTTTTACCTTACCTCCTCGGCAACGGCGCCAGAAAAGAGCTTGATGTCTACGCACTTCTATTCTTGTAGCAGTTGTTGGGCCTCCAAGTGCATAGGTTTGTAGAACAGCAGCAAGTTTCCCTTAAGTGGATTACCCAAGGTTTATCGAACTCAGTGAGGAAGTGGTCAAAGGTATTCCCTCTCAAGCAATCCTGCAATCAAGATACAAGAAGTCTCTTGTGTCCCCAATACACCCAATACACTTGTCAGGTGTATAGGTGCACTAGTTCGGCGAAGAGATAGTGAAATACAAGTGGTAACGGTGCCAGGAAATAGCTTGACGGTGAGGTAAAGACTAAAGCAAGCAAACATGCAATAGATCTAGATGCAAACGGTGTTTCAATATTTAGAAACAAGGCCTAGGGATCATACTTTCACTAGTGAACACTCTCTCATATAAATATCCTCTCTTCATGATACTACTCTTAACTACTCTCCGGTTGGACACTCTAATCCAAGGTAGGGCTATAACATCACACCTCAAAGTCCGCCTTCCCCAATCTAGATAACCCCACACTATCACCTTGAGCACTAGATGGTTCCAACAAACACCACAATTTCATAGAGACATCCAACTCCAAATATAACTCATAACAAATATTCAATCTAGCCAAAGTGCCACACACGGTATGCACACCGTCACTTTCACACACATGGGGAAAAGCATAGATCTATTAAAGCACAAAGAGTATTTATGTAGACTCAAGCCTAAGTGCCACCATGGCATGCACGCTGTCACTTTCACACACATGGGGAGAGCAGAGATCTATTGAAGCACTTGAGTAGCAAGGTAGATCTACTTGATTACAAAGCTCATGACTACAACAAGATCATGCATAGAGAGAGAGATAAACACATAGCTACCGGTAGAGCCCTTAGCCTCGAGGAAGAACTACTCCCTCCTCATCATGGAAATCGGCAACGGTGATGGAGATGGTGGTGGAGATCGATGGAGATGGCTCCGGAGGCACTTCCCCGTCCCGGCAAGGTGCCAGAACAAAGACTTTCTGTCCCCCGAATATCCCTTTCGGTGGCAGCGGTGCTACCGTGGTTTTCGCGGATTTCTTCTGAATTCCCTAGGGTTTTTGGGTCGGAGGCTTCTTATAGGCGAAGGGGGAGGCCGAGGCGGCGGCCAGGGGCCCCACACCCCTCCCAGGCGTTGTTGGGGATATGCTATATGGGTATCCTCATAGCATGTCTCTTATCCGGATAACCTGGGTGGCCCATAGTTGGTAGCATGGCCCATGGCTGCTGGGCGTCCCAGTTAGATGGATCCAGAAGGAAGGCTCATACCGGATAAAGGAAGGCTACAGTGGAGTCACCAGCGTACCCGGAGCCTTGGAGTACAAGACACGCTAGACTAGTAATAGACGGTGTAGGACTCTGTAACCTATCCGGCTAGGACTTTTCCCTGTAACCCTAAGACCTGGCGACTATATAAGTAGGGCCTATGGGAGCCTTTAGGGCACCAATTAACTCATACCTCTCACAGCGAACATATCTCTGTAACTCGGCGTATTGCCATTATAGTGATTTATAGCAGGAGTAGGATTCCGCCACCATCGTGGGATCTGAACCTGGATAAGCTGTGTTACCTTGTACCCGTCAACCGTCTGCCTTCCCACACGTCTCTAAACACGCACTGTGAGGACCCCTCCATGGCGTACTCGTCGGCAATACCATGACAGGCGCGGGGTAGGGCCCACTCGCGCATAGGGTGGGTCTGCCCCCCTGGCTGGCCTCTCCGGCTCCCCTCTGGACTTCTTGTTTCCCACGGAAAGTAATTGACTTTGACGTTTGTCCCGCCCAATTTCGAGAATATTTCTTTAATAATTTTTCTGAAACCAAAAAACAGCAAAAAATAGGCATCTGGCACTGTTGCAACTTGTTAGTAGGTTAGTACCAGAAAACATGTAAAAAGCACCTCAAAGTGTAGATAACTAAAGCAAAGTAGATACTAAACAAGCATGGGGCATCAAAAATTATAGATGTGTTTCCGACGTATCACCGGTCTTCATGGATTCGTGGGTTTTGAGGGGTGGTTCGGGGTAGGCGAAGAACACGACGGAGAACACACTCACAGTGGATATAAATAGTGATGCATACCTGTATAATTGATCCTTGCAATAAACCCCTAACGGAGCAACCTCCATAACTCGAAAGACAAGCCAACAATCGCTCTAAGTAAAACCGATTTTTTCTTGTCTTCTGCTTCACCAATCCAATAGAACCCTAGCAAAGAAGAATAACAACCAATAGAACACTATGAAAAATTGGGACTACTAGAACCTTGATATTGATGATTAGCACATGCATACTAGAATCTACATGGAAAAGGAGTAGCTACGTGAAGAACCCGAATCATCTCCAAGTAAATTCCACATAAGGAAAAAAAGGAGTAAAACTCTCTCTAATTCATCATCTCAATCTAGGGTTTACATTAGAGGGTGGGGCATATATAGGCCAACGACTTAACCATCGGTAGTTTAGGCACAAAACATAGTTTGGGGCGCTATATGGGCCAAGGCCCAACAGGCTTCATGCACACAGTGTAGTGAAGTCCGGAGACTCTAGTGTCGACAGACCGGAGACTCTGGTCTGAAGTTGATGGCCTAGAGACTCCGAGGTAGTCTCTAGACAATCTCTGAACCGTGATCTGAGGAAAACATACTCCAGGGTTTTCGAGCGGAATTCGTCAGGACAGAGACTACAGTGTATCGAGGACGAATAGTCCGGGGTTTTCAAGTGGATTTCGCCAGGCTAGAGAAGCAGGTGTGTTGAGGCTAGAGACTCTATAGTCAAAGCAGTTATCTTGCTCATTCTTTTCAATACTTAATGCTTGGTTGTCTTGGATCCTGGGGCATCCTTTGCATATCCTATTGGTATCATGATCATGGGTGTATACCTAACAACATCATCATACTAGTCTCAAGTAGCATTCCAATCACATTAGGAATAACAAGATATGGAAAAAATTCACCTTGGATGTGTTTGTTGGAGTTGCGTGAGTTGGAGCACTTGGTTCAATGGGTGGCATGGTAATGGCCACATGATGGGATGCATCAAAAGTAGGAGAAGATGACTACTACCTTTGTTTGAAAATAGATGTCGCAAATTTATTTGAAACTAGGTGTATCTAGTAGTAGATGCATCTAAATTTGTGACATCTATTTTCTGTTCTAAAATGAAATGTTTATTTCTATATAGTATAAGAAAATCAAACTGATTCAAATCCATTTCTTTCAGGAGCGGTTCATCCTTCCCAAACCAACCCACACAATATTCAGTTCCTGGCGCAAAAGCAATTTGTTTGGCTCTACAACTTAAGAATAATAATCTTAAGATAGTCGATATGGACCGTCCTGTCCTTATTATCTAGTGCCAAATAGGTGACCTATCTATAAAGAAAGAGCTATTTTGGGGATTTGAAAAAATCGTAATTTTGTGTCATGTATCCGGGTGGCACCCACCGGGTTAGGGTCCGGGTCCTGCCCCCCATACCCGCACCCGCCTCATTTCCCTGCCCCACGATCCTCCCCCGATTATATCGGCGGGTACAGATCCCCACCATACCCGCCACCCGCCGGGTAAACGGGCCCCAACGGGTATTTTAACCCGCCAAAAAATGACAATAATTAGGTATTTTTGACAATAGTTTTATAGCAAAATAGACTATACAACAACAAACAATACATTTAACAACAATATATTTGGGATTTGCTTGACAGCTCACACTTACATGTAGGGTCCACTTATCATATGCGGGTACGCGGGTATGCGGGTTCGGGTTTGGCACCTCCATACCCGCCTCCACTAGACCCGGTGGGTATGATTTCTAACCACTAACTAGCCCCACGGGTATTATTTTTTACCATACCCGCCCCATTTAAAGCGGAGCCGTCGGGTACGCGTGTATCGGGTATCCATTGCCATCCATAGTCATATACGGAGTACTTAACAAAATAGGACTATTGGATCCCTGAGTTGACGTATCTTATTGCTCAGGAGTAGATCGTAGCTGTAGCATATGCCAGTCTACACATTTTTATCCTTTTGCGTACATGTTTTTTACCAAAGTGGAGACGGAGATGAATATGATACTATCAATTTTTGCTTTTCTAAAGAAGAAAAGAGTAGGGTCACGCGGCTCACGCTACAGTCCACCATCCATCATGTTCGCATCCTTCTGCCGGCGGCGGCTCCTCCTCCACATCCGCAAAATCCCCGGCGACGGCACAAACCCCCTCCAGCCCATCCCTTCCGCCTTCCCTTCCGCTCGCAGCTACACCCCAACCGCCGTCGCCGGTGTCTCCAACTCCGAGCCCTACCCCGCCACTGTCTCCTACCTCATCTCCTGCGGCCTCTCGGCCGCCGCCGCCACATCCACGGCCACCACTCAAAAGATCCGCATCCTTTCGACCGACAAGGCCGACGCTGTGTGTGCCCTCCTCAGAGATTATGGCTTCACCGACACCGACATCGTCAGGACGGTGCGCAGCGCCCCGGTGATCCTCGTCACCGATCCGGAACGGATCCTCCGCCCCAAGCTCGACTTTTTCACCTCCCTCGGCTTCGAACCCTGCAAGCTCGCCACCTCGCCTTGCATCCTCACACGCAGCCTCGACAAGCACCTCGTCCCCTCCATCCAGTTCATCCGCGAAATCATCGGCAACGACGACGACCTCCGCATCGGCGTCTCCCGCGTCCCCCGGGCTCTCATGGTGGACCTAGAAAAAAACATGCGCCCCTCCGTGGAAGCCCTCCGCCGCTGCGGCTTCACCGAGGCTGCCATTTCGAAACTTCTCGTCACCAGGATGAGCGTCCTCATGACGTCGCCGGATCGCATCAGCGAAATCTTCGAGGAACTCAATGCGATAGATATGTGCATCTCGAGCTCGCGCTACCTGTACTGCTTCAGTGTGATGTGCAGCGTTAAGAGGGGCACATTGGGGCGGAAGCTGGCATTGTTCCAGAGCTTCGGTCTGTCGGAGAGTCAGGTGCTCAAGGCCTTCAATATGCAGCCCACAATATTCCTTTTGGCCGATGAGAACATAAAAAAGAAGTTCCGGTTCTTGCTGGACGAGCTGAAGCTTGGAGTAGGTGATGTAATTGCACAGCCTGTGATTCTATCTTATAGCTTAGAGAAGTGCATCCTGCCAAGGTGCGCCGTGCTGATTGTATTGATGAGGGAGGGGAAGATCCAAAGAGATATCAAGGTTCAATCATTGCTGGGTAATTCCAGGGTTTTCTCGGCCAGATATGTCTTGAGCCATGCTGATGATGTGCCAGATGTTGTTAAGGCATATGAGGGTAAGATTAAATTTGAAGGATTTATCCAGTAGGACAGTCTTCAGAATGATATAAGTCTGGATCAGGCTTATGTTTCCAGGGCCATGAATGTTAAAGATGAAGTCATGATCCATGATTCTAACACTGCTTCAGGGGACAATTTTGCCCCATCGGTAGCCCCTGTGTACTCGGTAATTATATCATCATCATGTGGCCTACTAAACTCTAGAATCGTAGTAGATGTTGTACTGTTCTCAAAGTTCCTTGATTTGGTATGTTCAACTGGTTCTGCTAATCGTTTATTCTGATAGTTTTCCAGTTACAAACATCACAGAGTAATGAACTCAGTGTTGATGCTTATCTCGTACTCTTTCCACTACTCATCTGAAGTCTTTGTGGTTTTTTGCAATATAATGAAGTTGCCACGTTGTCAAAAGTAGAACACTTCTTCTTACTTCCTCTCCCTAGATGTAATGCTGAGGTGCACCAAGTAACTTCTGTGGTATGTATATTGGCCAAAGTGCAAGCTTGTAGTTCCGTGTAGAAAAACTGTTTATGTGGGTGGGATGAACTTGCTATTTGGTTTAAATGTTTATCTGTCCATGAGCATTGATATAGTACATATGGGAGTTGTATATACTGTGGCCTACTTCTCTCCTTCAGGTTGCATCAATTGCATCAGAAAATATGTTTTATGGAAATATATAAAGGGTAAGCTATTCAAAAACAGGATTTGCTGCATACATTATCAGGCATGACACTAAACTTCTCTTAGTTGCTCTGGATCGCCAAATGGGTGGATAGTTTCCAAAGTTTCAGCATTTTTTTTATAGCAGCAGAAGACTAGCATCTTGGTCTATATATTAATGTTGGACCTGATCTGATGGCAGGATCGAACGAGAACGAGATAATTTGATGCCGCAAGCTCGGCCTCCCGCTGTATCCTACAAGAAAAGTTAACTAACACTGGGCGTTTGTTAATTTGCATCATGGGATCTTTTTGAATGTTTAGAAAATTTGTTGTTCTTGAAATCATGTAGGCTGGTTTGATCCGTTCGGTTTTATGTAATAACACTGCCCATTTTCATAGTCATTAAACCTTCGAGGCTTTTTTTATGGTCTTTTTTTACCTTCCAGGCTTGTGCTTTTTTTTTACTTTCCAGGCTTGTTCTTGACTAGTCAGTTACCTTCTGAAAGTAGAGCAGCAGTTGGAAAGATGCAAATGTCTTTTTTTTACGAATAGCAGCGTGCAAATGACTTGTTGGTGAGCCATTTGTGCGCTGCTATTCATCTGTGCCACGAGTGCATAATTGAAATTGTCCTTTGCTGCCTTGCTGGTGTAGTGGTGTATATGGAGATGCAGAAATAACACTTGCTCTCACAGGAAAATTGTTCGATCTCCTGTCTAAAAGACATGCATGCACAGCCAGCGGGACGCCGAAGCCAAGATGAGCCTGCATGTAGGAATTAAGGAAATCACTGTTGACTGAATATCATTGTCAAGAGCATTGTGGATGAGATTTCTAATTTTGACATCATTGGGGCACCTGTTGTGGTATTGGACCAAAGGCCACCCTGTTGTTCACTTTTGGTATCATCCAAAGTTGCTTGTGCTGCATTTTTGCGTTTGGTGTGCCTGTATATGGATCCTGAAGCATAGCTTCTCCCACGATATCATAATATCCTTGAAGGTAACTTGATCTTAAGCTGAGCTAAAAAAAGAGAAAGGGTTGCTTGATCTTGTGTGGGGGCAGCTGGTTTAACTCCATGTGCTGACTACTGTAATATGGTAGTATCAGGATGTCGGTGATTAATCTTGTGGATGCGCGTCAGAATCTGGCTATCTGTTAAAACTCAGACGAGGTGTCTTCAATTTTGCCAAATACTACAGATGAAGACTTTTTCTTTTCTTTTGAGGTACAGATGAAGACTTTGTTTCCCGTTGAAAGTAGAAACCCTCAATGTCCACTAAGTTGGTCTCTCCTATATCTGATTTTGTGATGCATTTCAGGCTTTCAGAGGCGAGGCATAAGAGCAACTCCAACAGAAGATGTATATTTTGGCGCGCGAGAAGATGTATATTTTGGCGCGCGAGAAACGTATATACAGCACGCACGATCTGGATATAGCGCGTCGCATGTAAATCTTTTCCGGCAGAGGTGCTAAATTTGCTGGAGTGCGCGTAAACACGATTTTGCAACAAAATATGATAGAAAATATATCTAAATTAGAGCGAAAATATATTAGATAGAACATGAAAAAAATTACATAGATCATGGTGCAAGAAAAATATTAGAAATTAGTTCTACTATTAGAATCTACGGAAAATTACTAGAAACTACTAGAATATAGTTCGACGGGGAGACGGAGATGTAGTCATCACCGGACGAGGCCGGTGTCGTGTCGGACATTGGCGTCGACGAAAACGCATCCATCCAACAGGGATCATCGCCGGCTCGGCATCTTCGCGCCGACGAAGGCGCGCATCTGTGCCTTGTCCACCCGGCGCTCGAGGTGGCTCCGGTGCTTTGCCGCCCTTACTGCCACCTTGGTCACCGCCCTCTCGGCGTCGTGCTTGCACTGCGCTGCGAAGTCTTTGGGAAAACGTGCCTTCCACTCCTGTCGCAGTCGCTCATCGCGCTCAAAGATGAGCAGGCGGCGCTCCTCATTCGTCACGAGGCGAGGTGATAGGTTAAAGGTGTCTGATCTTTCGATGAGATGGTGATAGTCGATTTGGTGCACGAGCACCGATGCAATTGCTAGGCCAATCTCCTGGAGGTTACCGATCCTGCAGAAGCACAATCAGCCTGACCAACGAGGGTCTTAATTCCTACCTGAAATCGAGAACACGTAAGAACTAATATTGTAATCAAGATATTGCGGATTAAGATGAAAGTTTTATTAAAAATGTGGGATTCTGAATGTGCGAATTATAAGAGGCCTCTGTGACACTCGAGCCTTGGCGAAGTTTTATTGATGGCTAACTTTTAGTCTAAACAAAATCAGTCTAAAGTGACGGCTATGAGTGGTATTTAAGGAGAAAAAAGTGGGGTTTCGGCCAGCCATAGGGGTGATGGCCAAATCCAACCCTATAAGTCCCTTTTCCCTCAAATACAGACTCTAAAAAGTGGCTATTTAAATTTCTGCGAAAATTACATGGGCCTGGTCCAAAATAAAAGGTGTCGCAACACCATATTAAGCTATGGACGAAATTATGCAGTATTAATCTTAAATATTTCGTCCAAGCCTTCAATCTTCATTATGATGGATGCAAAGTTCTGAAATCTCCACTCGCGGCGTTCTCTTCAATCCACACATGCTTGCTTCCATCTCCATGCATGATCATGCTCCAATGTTTGTCCACGCTAGGTCCATCATTCCTAAGAGTGACAAACATATCTGATTTAGGCAGCATCATATTCTCATGTATATAAGGAATAATTCCAAGAAAAAAAGTACATGATAGTTAAGTTGCTTGGCATAAGCTCGAGTGATAGGCCCTTGTATTTGTGTAGCTGTAGGTACAGTAGTTGTATCAATAGATGGGATGTCCTCGTCATGCGCCCCTTCTTGAATTGAAGTCGTCCTCGACGCAATCTCATCTTCCTCATCAAAGTAAGGTTTTAAATCTGCAATATCAAATATAGGACTAACCGTACAAAAATATGCAGGCATCTCAAGTTTATATGCATTAACATTTATTTTCTCTAACACCTTAAAAGTACCAGTAGCGCGTGGCATTAACTTAGACTTGAACAAATCAGGAAAATGATCTTTGCGTAAATGTAACCAAACAAGATCACCAACATCAAACAAAACATGCTTTCTCTCTCTATCCCCAAAAAGTTTATACTTAGCATTCATGCGTTTAATGTTGTCTTTAGTGGTCTCATGCAATTTTAATATCATTTCAGCACGTTGTGTAATATCCAGATTATTTTGCACCGAAGAAGGTAATGGCAATAAATCAATAGGTGCACGAGGAACAAAACCATACATAGTCTCAAATGGACACATCTTTGTGGTAGAATGCAGTGAACGATTATAAGCAAATTCAATATGAGATAAACACTCCTTCCACAATTTAAGTTCTTCTTTAACACAACCCGCAACATAGTAGATAAAGTTCTATTGACTACTTCAGTTTGTCCATCAGTTTGGAGATGACATGTAGTACTAAACAACAATTTCGTCTCCAACTTAACTCATAAACATCTCCAAAAGTGGCTAAGAAATAGTATCACGATCAGAAACAATAGTATTTGGCACATCATGTAAGCGAACAATTTCACAAAAGAACAAATCACTAATATGCACAGCACCATCGGTCTTGTGACAAGGAATAAAGTGTGCTATCTTAGAAAAACGATCCACAACAACAAAAATGCTATCCCTCCCCTTCTGTGTACGAGGCAATCCCAAAACAAAGTCCATAGAAATATCCTTCCAATGGACACTAGGAACAGAAAGAGGCATATATAAACCATGTGGATTAAGACGAGACTTAACTTTTTGAAAACTAGTACAGCGTGCCATGAATCTCTCAACATCTCGACGCAGCAAGAACATCTTCCGTCTTATTTACACCAAAGTGACCCATCAATCCTCCTCCATGCTCCTCCTGCAACAACAAAAGATGAACATAACTATCTGAGGTGCATAGTTTGTTAGCACGGAACATAAATCCATCATTGTAGAGAAATCTGTTCCAAGTTATACCATCTCTACAATTCTGCAACACATCTTTAAAATTAGCATCATGCACATATTGTTCCCTAATAGTTTCCAATCCAAATATTTTGAAGTCAAGTTGAGATAACAAAGTATAACAGCGCGACAAAGCATCAGCAATAACGTTATCTTTACCCTTTTGTGTTTGATAACATACGAAAAAGACTCAATAAATTCAACCCACGTTGCATGGCGATGATTCAGTTTAGCTTGACTACGAATATGCTTCAAAGATTCATGATCAGAATGTATAACAAATTCTTTAGGACATAAATAATGTTGCCAAGTTTCTAATATCCGAACTAGCGCATATAATTCTTTATCATAAGTAGAATAGTTCAGACTAGCCCCACTCAATTTCTCACTAAAATATGCAACAGGTTTGCCCTCTTGTAACAACACACCTCCCAAACCAATTCCACTAGCATCACATTCAAGCTCAAAAGTCTTATTAAAATTAGGAAGTTCTAGTAATGGAGCATGTGTTACCTTATCTTTCAATATCATGAAGTCCAGTTGTTGTGCATCGCCCAAACAAAGGGCACATCCTTCTTGGTAAGTTCATTCAGCGGCGCAACAATTGATCCAAAATCTTTGACAAAGCGCCTATAAAAACCAGCGAGGCCAAGAAAACTCCTCACCTCTGTGATTGTCTTGGGCTGCGGCCAATTCTCAATTGCTTCAATCTTGGCTGGATCCACTTCAATTTCCTGTGATGTAATAACATAGCCAAGAAACACAACTCGATTGGTGCAAAAGGTGCACTTCTCAAGATTACCAAACAAACGTGCATCACGTAAAGCATTGAAAACAACACTCAAATGTTCCAAATAATCCTCTAAAGATTTGCTATAAAGTAGAATATCATCAAAGTAAACTACCACATATCGTCCAATGAAAGCACGTAAAACTTCATTCATTAATCTTATAAAAGTGTTGGGTGCATTAGTTAAACCAAAAGGCATTACTAACCACTCATAGAAACCAAACTTAGTTTTAAATATTGTTTTCCATTCATATCCTAATTTCATATGAATCTGGTGGTAACCACTACGCAAATCAACTTTAGAAAACATGGTAGAGCCACTCAATTCATCAAGCATATCATCTAAACATGGTATAGGATGATAGTAATGAATAGTAATATTATTGATAGCTCTACAATCAGTACACATGCGTGATGAACCATCTTTCTTAGGTACCAAAATAGTAGGAACAACACAAGGGCTAAGAGACTCACGAATATGATCCTTGTCAAGTAATTCCTGAATTTGGCGTTATATCTCCTTTGTTTCCTCTGGATTGGTTTGATATGGTGCGCGATTGGGCAATATGGCACCAGGAATGAGATCAATTTGGTGATCAATTTCTCTAATAGGCGGTAGTCCTGGTGGCATCTCAGGTGGGAAAACATCAGCATATTCCTGCAAAAGGTTAGCAACCGCAGGTGGCAAAGAGGGAGGCATATCCTCAAAAAACAAAACCTCTTTGCAAACAATTTCATAACAAGTAGTAGTGTTCACATCTAGTTTAGCAATATCAAGTTTATTTGTAAGCATACATGGACTTTTTAAACGAATTTTAGTAGCATGTTTAGAATCAAATTTAGTGGTCTTTGGAGGTACAAAATCAGCAGCAACAATCTGATTCTCACTTTTGTTTTTCTCTTCAGTTTTAGCTCTACTAGCTCTAGCAAGATCATCTTTTAATATTTGTTCAGGAGTCATAGGTTTGAGACCATTTTTGTTTCCATTATACATAAGAGAATAATGATTAGTTTTACCATTATGAACAGATTCTCTATCAAATTGCCAAGGTCTACCAAGAAACAAAGAACAAGCTTGCATGAGCACAACATCACAATCAACAAAATCAGAATATGTACCAATAGTAAAATGCACGCGTATCGTTCTTTTTACCTTGATCTTGTGAGAACTCTCAAACCATTGAATGTAATATAAATGGCTGCATTGTCTTGTAGGTAGAGCAATCTTCTCCACCATATCAACACTAGCCAAATTATTGCAACTTCCTCCATGAATAATGATTCGTATAGCTCTCTCTTTGACAACGCGTCTTGTTTGTAAAAGTTTGTGGCGTTGATCATGTTCAGCGTGGCTCAATTGCACACTCAACATACGTTGTGCAACTAGACTCTTGTATTGATCAGCAGTTTCATCTCCCATTACCTCCGGTTCTTCTTCAGAATTAGAATGATCCCCATCTCGTGCATCAATAAGAGCCAAAGTATCTTCATCAAAGTCACTTGCTGAATCATATTCACCATCATCACGTACCAACATAACACGTTGCGTTGTACATATGCGCTCAATGGACCATATGCCCAGCACATGCGACATTGTATATCCTTTGTCTTGCCCGCGGACGCCATAGAGGAAGCACTACGAGCAGGGGCATTGGATGACGGTGGAGGAGCAGCTGAATGCGGTCTGGAGGTAGGCGTGGTGGCTTTGGATGTGGTAGGAGCTGGTGGAGGACCACGAGAAGAAGGCGCTGATTGTCGGGATGTCCAGGAGGATGTGCGACCTGCAGAATTATTAGTCCTCCATGGTGGATGTCGATCCTGCACTTCACGTTCAGCTTTGCAAGCAAGATGAAACAAACGAGTGATGGTAGTATATTTCTTATAGTCTAATATGTTTTGAATGTCCTTATTTAATACACCAAAGAAACATGCAAGCATTTGTTCAGTATTTTCAACAATACCACACTGAACCACCTCTGTTTGCAATTCCTAATAATACCCTTATACAGAATTTTTCCCTTGATCTAAGCATGTCAATTTTTTTAGCAAATCATGCTGATAGGTAGGAGGTACAAAACGAACACGCATACCAGTTTTTAAGGCAGTCCAGGTACGAGGCATTGTAGTAGGATTTAAGCGACAATGTTTAGACCACCAAAGTGAAGCAAAATCAGTAAACTCACATGTAACAACACTAAAACGCAAATTCTTAGGATATCTTAAACATACAAAACGTTGATCTACTTCCAAATCCCATGTAAGATATGCATGAGGATTATATCTACCCTCAAAAGGTGGAATAATTAATTTAAGATTTGCAACATGATCATCATTACATACCGGCGATCGAGCGTTGCGGTGGTAATGTCGTGGTCGGCCAGAAGGGTGTGGAGGTTGTTCAACCTCATCGTCGAAAATATCATCCTCATTGAAATCATAATTGTTCCAGTCATCTTCCTACAATGCCACAGCAGCAGCCATGTTGGCAGCCTGTGCTGCATTAGCTGCAGTAGTAGCGGACGGAGGAGGCGCGGCGGCGGAACCAACAATATGGCCCGTGATGGGGACACATCGTGCACGACCCACGTTGTCGGATCCATGTCGAGGGGCAGCCTGGGCTGGTGCGGGTGCAGGAAATCTGTCCAAAACCTCTTGAAACCAAGCATCTAGCTTGTCGCTGAAGGATTTCTTTAGTCCTTCAATCTTGTCAATGGTGTTAGTGATTTTGGTGTCAAACTCCTCTAGTCTTGAATCAACATCTTGAGCACGCCCAACCAATAGCTTGGTAAAGTGAGCATGCATCTCTTCATTCGTTATGTTTGCAGGTGAAAGGACATTTACTATCATAATCACTTTTGGTGTTTGTTAACAACAAGTAGATCATTTTACAGTATGTTACTGTCTACAGGTTGTTATAATGCTAAGTGAAAAGGACTCACGCTTTGGAAAGATTCCTGCAAGATTGACATGTTCCTGGAAATTCTAGGCCGGAGTCTCCGGTCTGACTGGACCAGAGCCTCCGGTGTGAACCAGAGTTTCCGCAGAAATCCCCGGAGAAAGCCCCTATTTCCTGCCTTGGTCAATCAGTACGCTGGTCCGGAGTCTCCGGTTTTTGGCTCAGACCAGAGTCTCCGGTTGGGATGGACCGGAGTCTCCGACCCTCTTGGCTCTCGATAGGGCCTGGTCAATCAGTATGCTGGTCCGAAGGCTGGACCGGAGATGGACCGGAGTCTCCGGTGTGCAGGCCAGAGTCTCTGGTGTGCAGGCCGGAGTCTCCGGTCTGACTTTTCTCCAATAGTCAGAAAACGGTTCGTGGAGGGGGCTGCTTATAAATAGGGGACCTTATCCCCTTCCTCCAGTTGCTCGACCCACTCAGGAACACTACCCCCATTTGAGCCACCAAATCAACAAGATCTCTTCATCCAACCATCCAAAGTCATTGATATTTGGAGAATCGAAGGAGGAGGCCTTGATCTACATCTTCACCAAGAGAGATCTTCATTTCCCCCTCATTCACTTGCGGGCCCCCATGCTCTAGTGTTTCTTTGGAAACCCTAGCTTTGATTTGGTTCTTACAAGCTTATCGTTGATTGTTTTGACAACTTGCTTGTATTTGGGAGCCTCCAATTAAGTTGTGGATGTGTGCCCCGAACTTGTTCTAAAGGTGCCGGCTTCCACCTCGAAGGTTGCCAATATAGTGGAAGGTGAATCGAACCCGTTGGGGTGAGGTTCATCGGAGAACAAGGGAGGCCTCTCGTGGCGTTGGTGGTTTGAAACCACCCCCTCTCCAAACGTAGACGTACTTCCCCTCAAAAGTAAGGAACTACGGGAAACAAATCTCTTGTGTCTCCACGTCCACATCTTTGGTTACTTCTATCCTTTACTGCACTTTACTTACTTGTTCTTGCTTAGTGTTGTGCTAGTTAATGCTTGTTTGATATATAGGTAAATTCACCTTAGTTGCATAATCTAGAGAATTTACCTTTCTTGTCAAACCCTAATTTGAAAAAGAAGAAAATTTGAAGTAGCACCTATTCACCCCCCCTCTAGGTGCCCATACGATCCTTTCAGCAGGGTCAATCGTAGCATCTGCCATGGTTAGTCCTCAAAAGAATAGGTATATATATGCCTATAGTACAAAAATATGGTGGCCACACACGTAATCTGTCAAGCAATATACAAAGCTCTTACAAGTTCTTACCAAACAGTAGGATGGCGATGTGCAAACAGCAAGGATCAGTGTCTCCCAAAATTGCACCAAGCGATTATCAGGAGTCAAGACAATGCATGTGGAGAAATCTGTGGAGCTCTGGGAAGTCTTAGCAAGGAGGGTTAGCAATTATCAAAATAGCAATGCAATATTGAAGGTATTCTCAACGACGGTACTGTGTCGGTCCTATGTTAGACAATACTAGAAACGCGAGACTCGAGCATCAACGATGTTACGAAGCGGCACAACAAGCAATGGTATGATGATATGACGCCCTGAAAAGCGAACCGAGATGTCCAAAATCACTATGATGGGGAGTGTCTAGAACTGATCTATGAGGTCTAAAAACAGGATAACCCCAAATATTTTCATCAAAAAATTTGAAACGTGCTCTGGAAAGCGTGACGGCGCCAAAAAATGTCGCTATAACGACGGATGGAGAAAAGTGATCCCCAAGGTCGGAAACTAGTATAGCCAGAAAAAAAATTGGAGGCGCCTCCAGACTTTTTTTCACCTTTTTGCGCTCTCCTTCTGGACTTGTGATCGAACTTTAACTCAACGCGGACTTAGTACTGCACGGAAACAACAAAGAAGGAAAGAAAAAAACTCGGGAAAACAACTCTACTCGGACTCGTACCGTGGAAGGAAAACAACTCGGATCTGTGTCATGGTAGGAAGGCGGTGGCGGAGTCTAGGGTTTATGGCGGTATAGGTATATGGCAGTGGAATAAGGTGGTGGATGTATGGCGATCCGTATGGCGGATGTATGGTGGGTGTATGGCGGCGGATTATTCGGGCTTTACCGCCTAAGAGTATATGGGTAGCAATGATGGGGAAGGTGGTGGTGAGCCTACCTCGGTGACCATGGATGATCTCAATAACTTGGAAACAATATTGAGCTCCACCATGGCCAACGATATCAAACAATTGCACAAGTTACTTGAGCAACTTGTTAAAGATAAAGGTGGCTCATCATCTCCTCCTCAAGAGGAACTTCCACCATTATCTAAAGGGAATGCCCCGGCATCTCCCACGGGGAGACCCACCTAATATAAACAACAAAGGAGACCCACCCTCCAATTCCTCACCCTCATATAAACAATAGAGGAGACCTACCTAAGCTATAAGCATCTACTTTTGCTCAATGGCAATCTCTAATGAAATCTCATGTGCGCAGCTCTTGCATTGAGTTATGGAACATCATTGAACAAGGACTCTATATTGGGGATCCCAACAACTTGAAAAGAAGAGAAGTTGTCAATAGTCAACTCAATGCCACCGCCTTGCACATGACAACAAGGATTGGGTACAAAAGATTACCCACACATTGAGCACCTCAACACCGCCAAGGAAGCTTGGGATGCTCTCACAGTGTTGTATGTTGGGAATGAGAGCATGAGAAGGAACCGGTATGATGCACTAAGCAATGAAGCCGAAGGCTTCTATATGAAGGAAGGTGAAGATCATGAAGACATGTATCAAAGGCTCAAGTCCATCCCCACCGCTTTTAGGAATGTGGGTGCCTCACATGTGGATGATGCTTGGATAAAAAGGAAATATGTGAGTGCACTTATGCCCTTTGATCCCACCGACTTTAAGAGCCTACAAGGAAGACACAACTACCACCTCATGACCTCCAATGAAGTTATGCAAGAGATGGCCTCTTTCAAGGTTGCCGCCAAAGATGCCCGTGCTCGAGCCCTTGGAATGAGCAATGTTGTCAACCTTGCATTGAAGGCCAAAGTTGTGGAACATGGGGATGAAGATGATAGTGATGAAGGCCTCTCCATGATTCACCCCGATGATGTCAAGATTTCTCATGGTGAATATATGGCCTTCTATGCAAAGAATTTTTGGAAGAACCCCGCCAAGGCCAAGATGGAAATGCAATGAAGAAGCAACCCAAATGGAAGAAGAGAAAATGTCACTAAATTGAGAAGTTGCTTCAATTGTGGTGACCGCTATTACTTTGTAGCGGGTTGTCCCTATGAGAAGAGAGAAGATCATGGGGGTAAACGTGTGTTGAAGAAAACTCCCAAACTCCTTACAATAAACCCTTCATCAAGAAGAATCCCATCAACAAGAAGTCGGGTGAAATTGTGTTGATCACTCATGAAGAATACTCCTCCGATGATGAAGATGATGAAAATAATGAAGAGGAAACATCAAGTGGTGTGGCTGCTCTTGCTACTACTTCTACTCCCACACTCTCCCTCTTCGAACCCCAAATGAGAATCTCTCCAACAAGAACGTCACTTGCTTATGGCAAGAGGAATAGAGGTATCTCCATCATCTCACCCCACCCTCTTGAGTAATGATCAAAATGATGATGAAATGTCTCTTGAGGTTAAAAAGGAAATAATTTCTTTTGATGAGTTCATGAGTAACTTGCAAGGGGAAAAAGACATTTTGTGGACCTCTTAGATCGACTTTCTCACACCCAAGAGCTTCTTGATGAAAGATGTAAACTAGGAAGAGAACACATGATTGAGGTAGAGGCCCTAAATAATGCTCTAGAAGAAGAACAAGAGACTAGGTTGTCCCTTGAACTAAAACTTGAGGGCTTGATGGGGCTAATGATTTAATTGTGAATAGACTCATTAAGGATCGTGACCTTGCTATTGCTAAATATAAAAGGGCTAAAAAGGACAAGATTGAGTTTGGTGTGGTTCATGAAAAACTTGCCGAGGACTTTAGTTTGCTTAACAAGGCTCACAAGGCATTGGAAAGTGAACTCTTGTCACTCAAAAAGTCCCATGAAAAGCTTCAAACTCAACTGACCAATATTCCTTCACCTAGTAATTTCATTCCCTCTAGTAGTACAACTATTCTTGAAGAAAATGCTAGGTTGAAGGGGGATATAGCTAAGGCCACCTTTATGAAAGGAAACAAGTCCATTGATGACCTGTTGAGTAAGCAAAGGTCAAGTGGTGAGAAAGGGGGCATTGGTTTTGTCTTCAAAGCCAAGAAGAAGAACAAAAAGAAGAAGAAGGCCAAGCCCGCACAAGAGAAAAACAAGGCCATTGTGGATAGTAAGACCACAAGTGGCAAAACTATGTCTCATGATGATTTTGCAGGAAGTGCTAACCCTCACTATGTTCTAATGCGTGATTATTATGGTGATTTGTATGCACAATATGTTGGCCCATATGATGGTTATATTGCTTGGTCTATTTGGGTCCCCACGACCCTTGTTGCTAAAAAAAGAGGACCCATTGAAAAATTGGTACCTAAAAACTAGCTTGATTTTTTGTAGACATGTGCTTCCGGAGGGTCGAAGTGGGTGCTTGATAGTGGTTGCACAATTCATATGACCGGAAGCTCGTCTATTGTCAAGGACTTAAGGCCAAATGATGATCAAATATCCGTGTCTTATGCCGACAATTCAAAGTCTAAGGTAATGGGTTTTGGCAAGGTAGTGGTTGCCTACGACATTACACTCGTGGACGTCATGTGTAACATCCCAAAAATATTAATCAAGGTTATCAATTTCCAACCACCCAAATTTAGGGTTAACAAAAACTTTTGTTAATTAAATCCATATGAATGCATGTGTGTTTGTGATGAATGCATGAATGCTTGTATGGACTTGTGTGATTGTTATGAATGGAAAGGATTGGTCTAAGATGAAAATAACATCATCTAAATCATTTCCAAGCAGAATCAAATCAAGAGAAATTCAAAAACACACTATATAAGAAAATGGTCATTTTTGCCAATCTTGCTCACTAGACCACTTTGAGTGTTTCTAGTCCAAGATTTCTAACAGAAACAAATCCATTTATTTTCAACCCTTGCTAGACCAAGTAAATGTGAACCCAAAACCACCTTGCAAACCCACAAAAACATTAGGCAACCCTATTCAAATGACATTTCAAAATTGAACCTAGTTCATATGGGAAGATCACCATTTCTCAAAACCTAACCAAACCAGTGCACCTTGACAAATCCAATCAACCAGAGACTACCTAGTATGTGACCAGTGCACCCACCAAGTTTCAACCAAAAATTCAAATATGAAATTCTTTCGTCCATTTCATCAAACACCTCGAGACAGAAAACAAATTTGGCCAAACTTCACTGTTTTGAGCAGTAATCTTTGCAAACATTGTTCCCCATTGATCACCCCTGTATCCCCCAGTGCCAACCATTGCATTGAACCAACCTAGCCCCTACCCAATGCACCATGTCGTGCATGCCCGAGCCAACCATGGCCAGCCGACCATGGCTAGCTAGCAGGAGTAAGCGCCACGGCTAGCCACCGTGTATAGGAAGCACGCCACCGTCCACCGCCACCCTCTGTCCAGCCCTCGACCCTTGCTAAGCCACGGACCACCGAGAACACGCACGCCCATTTTGTCTCTGCCATGTCCAGAGCATGCCAGCTCGCCACACTAAACACGCCCGCACAGACCGCGCCTCGCCTTCGCCGCCCGTGTCTGTGATATCCATCGTCCCAGGAACCTCCCAGACATCCCCGTTTGCCGCCGCACGACTCATAGACACTATGCGTCATCAAAACCGCCGTCGGTGCCGCTCAGAGCACCAACGCGTTCCGACCGAACCGCACCGCCCCTTGCCGCTCCATCAAGCCGTTGAGCATCGCCAGGAGACCGCGCACCGTCCCCTAGCCCCAGCCATGCACATAGCTCGCTATAACGCCGACCCCGACGAGATCTGCCCGCACCCTTCGGTTCCCTTGTCGTAGTATAAATAGAGGCCTTCCCATTTGTTTTATTCACACCATCTTACTCCCCACCTCTCACTGATCGTTCCCACTTCTTCCCGGAGCAAGTCGAGCGCAACATCGCTGGAATTGCGCTGGACCCTGCCGCTGCTGGAGGAGAAGGACGCTGTTGATTGGAGCCACCCAGGAGGAGCCGCCAGTACTAGGAGAACCGTCGTCGTCGACTTTGTTGTTCGCCCCCATCGCCGACCATCGCCTGAGCCCCGGTGATCCGCCAAAGACCCCCACTGGCCGCGCTAGGGTTCGAGCCCGTCGTGTTCTGTTTGACGAGGACGATGGCCGTGAGCCGTTGATCCTTGATCTAATCCTATGGTCATAGTTAGCCCGTTGATGGCGCCCAGCACTTGTCGTGGGACGCTTCGTTGGAAACCCCAAGAGGAAGGTATGAAGCAGCACAGCAGCAAGTTTCCCTTAGTAAGAGGAAGAAAACGTCACACATGTGTTACTAGCAACGCGGAGACCCGCACAACACAAACTCAAGACTTTGCCCCAACGAATCAGTGAGGTTGTCAAGCTCACCGGTTTGCTGTACCAAAGGATTAAACATATGGTGTACAAGGTAATGGTTTGCAGCAAGTAAACAAGTAACAGTGGAAGATGTATCAATGGTAAAGATTGGACCGGGGTCCATAGTTCAATAGAGGTGCTCTCCTTAGATAAACAACATGGCATGAAGGGTAAACAAATTACAGCAGGGAAATTGACAGGAACTAAGCAAGGCATAACAATGCAATTACTAGTCAGAAAGATCCTATGAGATTCGATTGGCCAATACAACAAGATACATATACCGCCATCCAACTGCATCTATGACTAGAAGTCCACCTTCAGGTTATCATCCGAACCCCCTCCAGTATTAAGTTGCAAGCAACAGACAACTACTTTAAGCAAAGTGTGTAAGGTAAACAGTCCACATGTTCCATAAAAAAGAGACCATTGTTTTCTCCCTAGTAGCAACAACACATCTACAACCGAAGAGATTATTGTCACTTCCCTTGGAAACTAGAGGCATGAACCCACTATCGAGCATAAATACTCCCTCTTGGAGTAACTAGCAACTACTTGGCCAAGATAGATACTAACAACGGAGAGCATGCAAGATCACAAGCAACACAGACATGATAGAATCACAAAGACAAAACCATTAATCAAACCAACATAATAATCTCAATATCCATTGGATCCCCGCAAACACAACATGCATGATTACAAATAGATTAGATCTTGATCATGAACGGAGCTCACAAGATCTATACATGAAAGCACAAAGAAGGAGATACAACCATCTAGCTACTACATGGACCCATAGTCCAAGGTGGAACTACTCACGTATCATACCGGAGAGAAGGCCTCCGGGATGATCTCCCCTCCGGCAAGGTGCCGGGAAGAACTTCAGATCCCCCCGATCTGGGGACGATGGTGGTGGTAGCTACATACGGTTTAGTGGATATTTGATCGGGTGCTTAGGGTTTCTACAACGGGGATTCCTATCGGCGAAGGGGGAGGCCGAGGAGGCGACAAGGGGGGCCAAACCCTAGCCAGGCGCGGGCCCACCCCTAGCCGCTCGTGGGGGGTCTGGCTGCCCTGGCCCGCTTCGTCGTCTCCCCTCTGGACTTCTTGTTCCCCACAGAAAGTAGTTGACTTTGACGTTTGTCCCGTCCAATTCCGAGAATATTTCTTTACTAACTTTTCTGAAACCAAAAACAGCAGAATACAGGAATCTGGCACTGTTGCAACTTGTTAATAGGTTAGTACCAGAAACCATGTAAAAAGCACCTCAAAGTTTAGACAAGTAAAGCAAATTAGATACTAAACAAGCATGGGGCATCAAAAATTATAGATACGTTTCTGACGTATCACCTGTACCCCTTCGCACCCCTGTCCTACTGACGTGTGGGGACAACCACTTAACCAGCCCGCGCGTGAGCTGTGCACAGTGGGCTGGCCTAGTTAGAATTCCCGCGTGACCCAGTAGTTTGAATTTAGATTTGTCTATTTAATTTCAAACCTAGTTCTGGAAGTAGATTAAAAAATTGATTCAGAGAGTTTCACTGAGCCAAATTGCATGAAACCAATTTTGTTAGGAAGGTATGGAAATTCTTAATCCAAGAACGTTGTATTCAAACCATTTTAAATTATAGATCACCTATAGTAAAAATAACAAGGCAGAGACTTTTCTGCATTCAAACATTTTTCAAAATTCAACCATAAATTCTTTTGAGTTGATTCCAACTCTCAAAAATCACATTTGATAAGATCTTTCTGAATTTATAAAAATATCTAGGTTTACTTGCAGTAATAATGGAAAATTAATGAAAGAATTCCACATAGGCATTTCTAGTCAGTTTAATTATTTAAAATAATAAGGTTAAACATTATTAAATTGTGACACCAGTTTAAATCACATTCCCAAGTACTGAAATATGTGGTGATGACATGTGTCAACATGATCTCATATTTTAATTGGAGATTATTAAATCTTAAGTAGTTTTTCAATGAGTAGATCATCTAGTGTAAACCCTTGTGTTCTAAATAGAAGTAGTTAAGTATTGTTTGGTGATTGTGTACCTCGTATTTATTTATAGATGCTAGTACCGACCAAGGATACGAAGAGGAAGGAGACTACTACGAAGAAGAAGCAGAGGAGAACTTCAACTACTGCACCAATCAAGGCAAGCTAAGCTAAACCATGCAAGTCCTACTTGGAAGCCTAACACTACAAGTTGAGTTAGCAAGCTAACACTTGCATGATAACTATGCAAACTAGATGCCTTATGCATATTGGGTTATATCCCTTTATTATACCAAATTCCAGTTTTAATTGCAAGCTTTACTCTTTTATTTCTTTATCAAAGCTCCTTAGTTATGTTTACTAAGTGCTTGTGAAGTTTTGGGAAAGATATTAAAGGTAGCATAAAGAGCATAAAACTTGGCCTAAGTTAGGTAGATCTTGATGTCATTCTAAGGCATGAGATTATACTTAGATAAGTCACGCTTGATTATCACCCCTCATTAGTGATTACCCCCAATTGTAGTTGCTAGTGCGAAGCATAAAACTTGATCACTTTAGATGGGAATAATTGGTGAAAATGATTATGAAAACCTTAGAATGATGAGTCATTCTAATGAAATGTTTTGACATGTGTTAGTGAACACAAGGTGATTTTGATGATAAAAATGTTGAGGCATGAGCCTTATCCCTTTATAAAACTGATGGTTGTGTCTAGATGCGATACCATTCCAATTTTACCGTATAACCACAATACCCGAAATTGGGTAGGGCTTGACTGGAATTTTATATGCCTCAGTATGGGTTCCCTTGCGGCCGAGGTTTGAGCTGAGGCTACCTCGTGAGGATTATCCACCTGTGTAGTTCCCAAGATGACAGATGGTCATGGTTGGGAGGCCAAACTCATAGGAGAGGTGCCTATACTAGGGTGTGTAATTGAAAGGTTAGGATTGATTATCTGCATACTGAGTATGGTGAATTCAGGATTGTTCCTGACGGATGTATCGAATGTTGTGGTGAAAGTGTACCACCTCTGCAGAGTGTCAAACTATTCGAATAACCGCGTCCACGGTTATGGACAGTTGGAGTGGCCATACTGTTCCGTCGTTAGATTTTTTCAAAATGAGTTGTGAAATGAATCATGACTTTGACTTGACCACAACAGGGTTGTGATATGAAAACTCAAGTTCCCACTTAGGTGTTATAAAACCTTAAACTAGTTTTCTTTACTTCTGAACTCAGCTAGAGTTAAACATGTTTTTTTTGCAAAACAACCTAGAGCTTAGTATTCCTACTCAAACACTTACTTGTTAGTGATAGTTTGCGGGTACTTAAAGAGTACTCATGGCTTTGTCCTTGGCTATTCCCGTGGCTAGACTATGAAGAGGACTATCAGGATGATGGAACGCATGAAGGTTACGACAACTAGGATCTCCCATCGTCAGCATTGCCTGTGACCATGAAGATGGAGCCTCGCCCACGCTACAGTTATTACGTTATTCCGCTGCTTTGATTGTACTAAGACTGGATCATGAGATCCTTTATTTGCAAGACCTATATTATGGTTTGTAATGGATGATGTACTGTGATATCCAATCTGTTATGTCTCGCAAAAATGGTAATCCTGGGATTGCGATGTATGGCATAACAGGCATCTGGATTAAAAATCCGGGTGTTGACAAGTTGGTATCAGAGCCATCCTGACCATAGGATACCCTAGTTTAGAATGGACGCTTGAACCAAAAACTTAGTTTCAAAACAAAAAAAGTGAGTATTTATGAAAACCTATTCTCATTCTTACCACTTAGATTCTTTCATGAAAATCCATGTTCCTCAAAAATTCTTGCAAACTTACATAAAATTTGACACACTTGATCACTCTACTAACTTACTCATCCTACATTTTTATAGATGGATGTGCAGTATAGCAAGTTCTATCAGTTGGGAAATGGAGGAGATCTCATCTTTGAGCGTGTTTTGGACCAACTCTCGGAACTTCTGGAGTGCCCGCACCCCGAGTTCTTCAGAGCTCAGCTCAACAATCAGGAAGGAGAAGAATTGCAATGGCTGATTGTTGCAAGTATCTGAGGGAAGATTGAAGCCCCCACCTCAGAGGGAGTCCAGTTCACCTTAAGAGAGAACAACTGGCTAGATGGACTCGCCAGGGCCATGCAGGAAGCTCTTGCCCGTCTGTGTGGGCAAAGCATCAATCAAATCAAGGTCACCCGCTTTAAGTTCTATCCAAGGCGTGATGCTATGGGACAACCATTGAGGGTACAAGATCATCTGGGTAGGAAGTACCACGTAGACCACCTCAGCTTCATGATGTATGACCGGCAGAAGGAGTTGGACAATGCCCGCTCCTACACCAACGACAACTATGCCATCGCAGTCAAGAAGGACCAGACCATTGCCATGCTGGTGAAGGATTGCCAGTCTCGTCGCTGTCATCTTGACAAGAAGTATCGCATTATTTCCCGCCTTCGTCACAAGGTGACAGACTTGGAGGAGACCATCCATGAGAGGGACATGCAGCTTGAGGAGAGGGAGAATGCAGGGGAGGATATCCGTGGAGACCCCTATTCCTATATCAGTGATGATGATGACTTCTTGGAGGATCAAGCCATGGAATTCTTCACCGATGAGGATGACTTTGCCTTCATTGATGATGATGATGGGGATGATGATGATGAAGCCATCGATTCCGAGGAGTAGTAGCACTTGAGCACTAGTGTTACTGAAGTTGTATCCAGTCCCATTGTATCGTAGTTTCACAGAATGGTTCTTAAAACCATATGTTCTCTTGTTGTGGCGTGTGTTTGTATTGTGTGCTATGAATGAATGAAAAGCAAGTTGCTAGAAAAATCCGAGTCAAAGTTTAAAAACTTTTCAAAAACAAACCCCTGGACCTTAGAAATTCCCCTCTTTTCTCATGATCTATCTCAATCTTCAGATGCCTCGCGGAGGAAGCAGTTCATCCCCGGACCCAATGCTGCAAATCTTGCAAGCTGAAAGAGCCGAACGTCAAGCCAACTTAGCCACCCTTCAACACATAGCTCAAATGGCGAACAACAATCAAGGCCATGGCCACCAGGACAACCATGGATCCTAGCTCAAGAACTTTCAAAATACCAATCCACCCGTATTTAGTAAGTCTAAAGATCCCCTAGATGCAGATGATTGGCTGCAGACCATGGAGAACAACTTAGAAGACGCATGAGTGGAGGCCAATGAGAAAGTACTGTTTGCCACCCACTATCTGGCAGGAGATGCAAGAGCTTGGTGGAATAGCGTTCGCGCCATGACTGGAGGACAAATGATGACTTGGATGAATTCAAACTCAAGTTCAGCCGAACCCATGTGCCATCGGGTTTGATCAAGAGGATGAGAGATGAATTCCGAGAATTTAAGCAAGGGAGGATGACCGTAGTTGAGTACCGTGACAAATTTCTGTCCTTAGCTAGATATGCACTAGATGAGATTGACACTAAAGCCAAGAAGAAGGAGAGATTCTTGAATGGTCTTCCTGATGAGATGTCGATAGTCTTAGTCAATATCTCATTTGCTGACATTGAAGCCTTAGTGGATTCTACCATTCAGATGGAAGGCAAGATCAACCAAGCCAATGAGAACCGCAAGCGTCAAATGATACATCAACCAGGAACCCACCATACCCCAAAGTATCGCCCCAACCCGTCTATAGGATTTTCCCCAAGAAACAATAGACCCCCGATGAACCGTCTGACCTATACCAACCGTGGAGGAGGAAACCCAAGGCCCGGAGGAAACCACAACAACAACCCCGGCAACCCCAACAATTTCAACCGTGCACCGCCCAAGTTCAACAACAATAATGTCGCCACCAACACCAATACTTACCCAAGAACTAGAAGCAATGTGGTGCCTGTTGCAAGAAAGGACAAGTCTCAGGTGACTTGTTATGAATGCGGAACCAAGGGTCACTACTCCAATGAGTGCCCCAAGAATCTTGCAGCAACCCCCAATGTGAATGCCCCAGCTCAGCAGCAACGTCGTGTTCAGCCTGGAAGGAGATTTGCCCCAGGGAATTCGCTCAACCGCAACAGCCGTCTGTTTCTCATGAATGCTGAAGAAGCCCAAGAAGCGCTAGATGTCGTGCTAGGTATGTTTTCTATTAACTTAGTACTTGCAAGAGTGTTGTTTGATTCTGGAGCATCACACTTGTTTGTTTCCAAAGAATTTGCATGCACTAGTAAGATTCAACCAACAAAATTGAAGCATGTTATGATAGTTCAAATACCTGGTTCAACCACCAAAGCTAGACAAATTTGCAAGGCCATACCTATCAGAATCCATGGCATAGATTTTTATGCTAATCTAATAGTACTCGGAACCAAAGGTTTGGAAGTAGTAGTAGGAATGGATTGGATGTCAAAACATAAAGGATTAATCAACTGTGCCAAGAAAGCCATAACCATGACCAGTACAACCGGAATATCAGTAGAGCATGTATCTAAAACCTTGCCCCGTCAATTCAAGTGCAACAAGAGTCTAGCCCAACCAACCATTGACCAAGTCAGAGTAGTCTGTGAGTACCCGATGTATTTCTAGATGTTTTGCCCGGTATGTCCCCAGATCGGGATATCGAGGTTATCATTGAACTAATCCCTGGAACCGGACCCATAGCCCAGAGACCGTATAGTATGAACCCATCTGAATTAGTGGAGCTGAAGAAGCAACTGGATGCTATGATGGAGATCAGACTGATTCAACCAAGTGTGTCGCCATGGAGATCACCTGTCTTGTTCGTGGACAAGAAAGATGGAGGTAATCGCTTGTGTATGGATTATCGGAAGCTGAATGATGTCACCATCAAGAACAAGTACCCACTGCCGAAGATAGAAGACCTGTTTGACCAGTTGACTGGTGCCAAAGTGTTTTCTAAGATTGATCTTAGAAAAGACTGCCTTTACCACCAGATATGGACTGTATGAGTACATCAACTCATACAGATATGGTTATCATCAAACTGGTTATCATTAACTCAAGATTCGCGCAGAGGATATTCCAAAGACTGCCTTTACCACCAGATATGGACTATATGAGTACATTGTCATGTCTTTTGGATTAACCAATGCCCCCGCTTATTTCATGAACCTCATGAATAAGATTTTTATGGACTTCTTGGATAAGTTTGTCATTGTTTTCATCGATGACATTATGATCTATTCCAAACCATAAGAATAACATGATCTACACCTGAGGACCATCCTTGGAACCCTTAGGGAGCATCAGTTGTATGCCAAGTTTAGCAAATGTGAATTCTGGTTACAGGAAGTAGGATTCCTCGGACATACTATGTCAGCCGGAGGAATTTCCGTTGACCCTGCAAAGGTTAAGGATGTTGAAGAATGGCAAGCCCCAACCACTCAAACCCAAGTTCGTGCATTTCTCGGATTAACAGGATACTACCGCAAGTTCGTAGAAGGATTTTCGAGCATCGCAAGACCCATGATCCAATTGTTGAAGAAAGATAAGAAGTAGAATGGACGGACAAATGTGAAGCAAGTTTTCAAGAGCTTAAGAAGAGATTGATCTCAGCCCCAATCTTGATCATGCCGGATATCACGAAGCCTTTTGATGTATATTGTGACGCATCCAATATCGGTCTCGGATGTGTGTTGATGCAAGAAGGCAAAGTTATATCTTATCTATCCCGACAACTGAAGCAACATGAGCAGAATTATCCTACCCATGACCTTGAACTAGTAGCCGTAGTTTTAGCCTTGATGACATGGCGGCATTACCTTATGGGTAACCGTTGTGAGATTTATTCGGATCACAAGAGCCTGAAGTATATTTTCACTCAGAAGAAGCTGAATATGAGGCAAAGGAGATGGATAGAGCTAATCAAGGACTATGATCTGGACATCCACTATCACCCCGGTAAAGCTAATGTGGTAGCAGATGCCCTTAGTAGATTGCCATGTCGCTTGAACTCCAGGATTCTGAAGGAGCAACCACGTTTGCACAAGGAGATGGAGGATTTCAGAATGGATCTAGTAAGTGAAGGATTTTTGGATAGCATAGAACTTCAACCCACTTTGATCAATCAGATCAAGGAGGTGCAGAAAGGAAATGCTAGTATCGACGGAATCAAACATCATATCGGTACAGGAAAGGTACCCGGATTCACCGAAGATGAAGAAGGAGTTTTGTGGTACAAAGGACATATCTGTGTGCCAGCAGATTCAGAGTTGAAGCAAGCTAGTTTGAAAGAGGCCCATGATACTCTTTATTCTATCCACCCCGGAGGAACGAAGATGTATCAGGATTTGAAGGAGCAATTTTGGTGGCATAAGATGAAGAGAGAAATCGGAAGATACATAGCCAAGTGTGATATTTGTCAGAGAGTCAAGGCGGGACATCAGAGACCCGCAGGACTGTTGCAACCATTGCAGATTCCGGAATGGAAATGGGATTTCGTTGGAATGGGTTTTATCACCGGTTTGCCTACATCTAGTAGGGGAAATGACTCTATTTGGGTCATAGTTGATAGACTGTCCAAAGTTGCTCATTTCTTACCTGTCAAGACCACTAACCAAAGTTCGAAGCTAGCAGAGTTGTACATTGCTAGAATCATCAGTTTGCATGGAGTCCCCAAGAACATTGTGTGTCGCCACAGACCCCCACTGGCTACGCTAGGGTTCGAGCCCGTCGTGTTCTGTTCGACGAGGATGATGGCCATGAGCCGTTGATCCTTGATCTAATCCTACGGTCGTAGTTATCCCATACACCTTTGCACCCCTCTGTCCCACTGACGTGTGGTGACAACCACTTAACCAGCCCGCGTGCGCGCTGTGCACAGTGGGCCGGCCCAGTTAGAATTCCCGCGCGACCCAGTAGTTTGAATTTAGTTTTGTCTATTTAATTTCAAACCTAGTTTTGGCAGTAGATTCAAAAATCGATTCAGAGAGTTTCACTAAGCCAAATTGCATGAAAAGGAAGGTATGGAAATTCTTAATCCAAGCCCGTTGGATTCAAACCATTTTGAGTTGATTCCAACTCTCACAAATCACATTTGATAAGACCTTTCTGAATATATAAAAATATCTAGGTTTACTTGCAGTAATAATGGACAAGTAATGAAAGAATGCCCCATAGGCATTTCTAGTCACTTTAATTATTTAAAATAATAAGGTTAAACAGTATTAAATTGTGACACCACTTTAAATCACGTTCCCATGTACTGAAATATGTGGTGATGACATGTGTCAACATGATCCCATATTTTAATTGGAGAATATTAAATTTTAAGTAGTTTTTCAATGAGTAGAAAGTACTTTTCTAAAATAAAATAAATAAAACCATTGCCTTAATTATTGTGATGATTGTGATGATGCTAGATCATCTAGTGTAAACCCTTGTGTGCTAAATAGAAGTAGTTAAGTATTGTTTGGTGATTGTGTACCTCATATTTATTTATAGACGCTAGTACCGACCAAGGATACAAAGAGGAAGGAGACTACTATGAAGAAGAAGCAGAGGAGAACTTCAACTACTGCAACAATCAAGGCAAGCTAAACTAAACCATGCAAGTCCTACTTGCAAGCCTAACACTACAAGTTGACTTACCAAGCTAACACTTGCATGATAACTATGCAAACTAGATGCCTTAGGCATATTGGGTTATATCCCTTTATTATACCAAATCCCAGTTTTAATTGCAAGCTTTACTCTTTTATTTCTTTATCAAAGCTCCTTAGTTATGTTTACTAAGTGCTTGTGAAGTTTTGGGAAAGATATTAAAGGTAGCATAAAGAGCATAAAACTTGGCCTAAGTTAGGTAGATCTTGATGTCATTCTAAGGCATGAGATTATACTTAGATAAGTCACACTTGATTATCACCCCTCATTAGTGATTACCCCCAATTGCAGTTGCTAGTGCTAAGCATAAAACTTGATCACTTTAGATGGGAATACTTGGTGAAAATGATTATGAAAACCTTAGAATGATGAGTCATTCTAATGAAATGTTTTCACATGTGTTAGTGAACACAAGGTGATTTTGATGATGAAAATATTGAGGCATGAGCCTTAACCCTTTATAAAACTGATGGTTGTGCCTGGATGCAATACCATTCCAATTTTACCATACAACCACAATACCTGAAATTGGGTAGGGCTTGATTGGAAGTTTATATGCCTTAGTATGGGTTCCCTTGCGGCCGAGGTTTGATCAAAGGCTACCTCGTGAGGATTGTCCACCTATGCAGTTCCCAAGATGACAGATGGTCATGGTTGGGAGGCCAAATTCATAAGAGAGGTGCCTATACTAGGGTGTGTAATTGAAATGTTGGGATTGATTATCCGCATACTGAGTATGGTGAATTCAGGATTGTTCCTGACGGATGTATTGAATGTTGTGGTGAAAGTGTACCACCTCTGCAGTGTGTCAAACTATTCGAATAGTCGCGTCCGCGGTTATGGACAGTTGGAGTGGCCATACTATTCTGTCGTCAGATGTTTTTCAAAATGACTTGTGAAACGAATCATGACTTTGTCTTGACCACAACAAGGTTGTGATATGAAAACTCAAGTTCCCACTTAGGTTTTATAAAACCTTAAACTAGTTTTCTTTACTTCTGAACTCAGCTACAGTTAAACCTGTCTTTTTGCAAAACAACCTAGAGCTTAGTATTCCTACTCAAACCACTTACTTGTTAGTGATAGTTTGTGAGTACTTAAAGAGTACTCATGGATTTGTCCCTGGCTATTCTCGTGGCCAGACTAAGAAGAGGACTATCAGGATGATGGAACGCATGAAGGTTACGACAACTAGGATCATCTTCCATCGTCAGCATTGCCTGTGACCATGAAGATGGAGCCTCGCCCACGCTACAGTTATTACATTATTTCGCTGCTTTGATTGTACTAAGACTGGATCCTGAGATCCTTTATTTGTAAGACCTATATTATGGTTTATAATGGATGATGTACCGTGATATCCAATCTGTTATGTCTCGCAAAAATAGTAATCCTGGGATTGCAATGTATGGCATAACAGGCATCTGGGATTAAAAATCCGGGTGGTGACATCATGCTTGTTGAGACCCTTGGTTACAATTTAATTTCAGTTCGTGCTCTTGGAAAGATGGGATTTGCCGTCTTTATTGATGATGATATTGTGGTCCTCACGTGGAGCAAGTCTCTCAAGGTCGCTTTTGTTGGGTACGTCGAAAATGACTTGTATGTGGTGGACTTTTCGGGGCAAACCACTACAAGTGCGATGTGCTTATTCGGAAAGGCCGATGTGGGTTGGTTATGGCATCACCGACTAGCCCGTGTCAATATGAGAAATTTGCAAAGTCTCCACAAGGAGGGCCATATTGTTGGACTAAACGAAAATGTTTCCTTTGCCAAAGATCGTGTTTGCAGGGCTTGTGTTCAAGGAAAGATGCATGATGCTCCCCACAAGCCAAAGAACCACATCAAGTCAACGAGGATCTTGGAGCTCCTTCATGTGGATCTCTTTGGTCCTCCATCTCATGCAAGTCTTGGTGGTAAGAAATATTGTTTGGTGATTGTTGATGACTTTTCAAGATACTCATGGGTATATTTCTTCAAGTTGAAAAGTGAGACCCAAAATACCTTCATCGACTTCATCAACTTGGTTCAACGTCAATACAATGTCTCCGTGTTGATAACAAGAAGCGACAATGGCACCAAGTTCAAGAACTACACCATGAATGATTTTCTTAGTGACGAGGGGATAAAACACCAATATTCCGCTGCATATACCCCTCAACAAAATGGTGTAGCCAAGAGGAAGAACCGGACTCTTATTGAGATGGCAATGACCATGTTGGTGGAGTTTAAATCTCCATACAACTTTTGGGCCGAAGCCATCTCCACCGCTTGCCATGCATCAAACCGGCTCTACCTCCGCAAAGAATTGAACAAGACTCCATATGAAATACTTACCGGTAACAAGCCCAACATATCTTACTTCCGGGTGTTCGGTTGTAAGTGTTTCTATCTCATAAAAGGTGTTCGTTTGTCCGAATTTGAGTCTAAAGCATTAGAGGGTATTTTTGTTGGATATGGTCTCAAACTCACACTTATACAATCTATGATAAGCTCTCTAGAGCCGTCATAGAATCTTGTAGTGTGATCTTCGAAGAATATGATGGTCCCCAAGGGGGGCGTGTTGATGCTTGTGATGCAGATGATGAAATGCCTCAGGATGCCATAGGAAGAATGGGTGTGGGATATATCCGCCCCGTTGAGGAACCTTATGGCGGATCGAGAAGAACTATGCTCTACTCAAGTGGAGTCCTCATCTTCACAACAACAACAACAAGCTCCATCTACTGAGGAGGACAATGACCCAAGCCAAAGACAAGATGTGGACCCTCAACGTATTGAGTCACCATTCTCCAGAATGTCAAGTGCTGCCAAGTCAAATACACAAGGAAGATCCATACAAAATGCCTTAAGACAAGATCAACTCAATGCTAGTAATGCGCCAGATCAAGACCAAGGTCAATCTTTGCCTCTTAATGAATATAATGATTCCAGTGATGATCAAGGTCAAGTTGATGGTCAAGACGAGGACCAAAATGATGAAGAGGTCCCCCAAGAAACAACAATGAGATCCACACTCGTCGTGAAGCTAGAATGGATAGGATGTTGGAATTAAGAGACCACTCTCTAGAGAATGTGGTTGGTGATCTAAGGAGATGCATTTCCACAAGAGAACAATTGAAGAGGTTCAGTGAACACCAAGCACACATCTTCATGATTGAACCCAAGAAAGTGTGGGAAGCTCTTGAAGATTCGGATTGGTTGGAAGCAATGCACAAAGAGCTCAACAACTTTGAGAGAAACGAAGTATGGAAGTTAGTTGAGAAGCCAAAGGATTGCTGCAATGTTATAGGCACCAAGTGGATATTCAAGAACAAGCAATATGAGCATGGAATTATAGTGAGGAACAAGGCAAGATTGGTTGTACAAGGGTTCTCTCAAATTGAAGTCATTGATTATGGAGAGACATATGCACCCGTGGCTCACCTTGAGTCCATCTGTATCCTTCTTGCTTATGCGGTACATCATAACTTTAAGTTGCAACAAATGGATGTAGAAAGTGCATTTATTAATGGTCCATTAAATGAGTTGGTATATGTAAAGCAACCCCCGGTATTTGAGGATCCCAACTTCCCAAACCATGTCTACAAACTTGATAAGGCGCTCTATGGGCTCAAACAAGCCCCACACACGTGGTATGAGAACCTTAGAGAGTTGTTGTTTGACCGCGGGTTTGAGGTTGGTAAAATCGATCCCACTCTTTTTACTAAGAAGGTCAATGGGGAGCTATGCCAAATATATGTTGATGATATTATCTTTGGATCTTCTAACAAAGCTTTTAGTGATGAATTCTCAAAGCTTATGACTAGTAGGTTCTAGATGTCTATGATGGGGGAGTTAAGGGTATTCCTTCGTTTTGAGATAAAGCAAGTTAGAGGAGGGACATTCTTCAACCAAGCCAAGTATACTCAAGATATGCTCAAGAGATTCAATATGCAAGATCTAAATGGAGCTCCTACTCCCATGGCAACAAAGACTCATCTCGAACTAAATCCAAATGGTAAAGATGTGGATCAAAAGGTATACCGGTCCATGATTGGTTCTTTGCTTTACCTTTGTGCATCTAGACCCGATATTGTGTTGAGTGTAGGTGTGTGTTCAAGATATCAAGCGGCTCCAAAAGAAATCCATTTGATGGCGGTCAAGAGAATCTTTCGATATTTGGTTCATACCCCCACATTATGGTCTTTGGTATCCTTGAGGGTCAACATTTTCTCTTTGTGGATACACTGACTCGGATTGGGATGGTGATAAGGATGATAGAAAATCAACATCCAGGGCTTGCCAATTCCTTGGTAGGTCCTTGGTATGTTGGTCTTCTAAGAAGCAAAATTATATATCTCTCTCCACCACCGAAGCCGAGTATGTGGCAGCTGCTAGTGCTTGCACTCAATTGCTATGGATGAGGCAAACTTTAAAGGAATACGGTGTCCATTGTGACAAAGTGCCTCTTCTATGTGACAATGAAAGTGCTATCAAGATTGCCTACAACTCGGTGGATCAGACAAGGACAAAGCATATTGAGATTCGTCATCACTTCATTAGAGATCATGTTGCTCGAGGTGATATAGAGCTATCATATGTGTCAACCAAAGACCAACTTGCTGACAACTTCACGAAGCCACTTGATGAAGCAAGGTTTTGCTATTTGAGGAATGAACTAAATATCATAGATTCAAGGAGCTTGACTTGATCACCTTGCATACTCACCTATGTCTTGACCCTTATTTGGTTTAGGTGCAGGCATGTATATAGGGGGAGTGCGGTCCTAATTGATTGGACTATCCCTCCCCCCCCATTATGCCCAAATCGATCAAAAATCATTCCTCTTAATATCATTATGTGATATGTGAGCTTAAATGATGAGTTTCGGTAATGGACCCAAGATATATCTTTGTGGTGCCAAGCCGAGTATACTCAAACATGGTGGCCTAGGCCACCGCCCTCTCACATTCGAGAGGTTGGTGCTTACTCGTGTTTGTCATTTGTTGGTTTGTGCCTATTTGGAGCTTTCTTGAACATTCTAGTGGATTTCTATGGCTCTTATTGATTCTTCACAGATTGACATCTTAATCCAAGCCTATACCCTGTCTTAAAACACTCTATCTCTCATATATGTCCCCAAACACGAAACCTGGTGTTTTTGGTCGAGGAGGACCGGAGTCTCTGGTGCACTTGCACCGGAGTCCCGGTGTAGACCAGAGTCTCCGGTACAGACAGTTTTTGCCACTTAAAGAGAGGGGACGGGGTGAACTGAAACATCAGTTTCATTCATTCACCCCCGTTCCCCTCCCTCAAACCCGTCTCCTCCTCCTCCAAAACTCCTCCCCGGAGGTCAAGAAGCCCCCGGGATCCGCCGTGCCGCCGACCAACCTTCTCCTCTCCTCCATTGGGTCATTCCCACCGGTGGAATCGATCCCATGGACAGATCTGGTACCTCTCCTCCTCCTTTTCTCCTAGGGTTCATCTCTAGATGTGTTTTTGAGGATTGGTGCTGTTTTGTTCATTGGAATCACTCATATGCGTGCATTCTGGTACTTTAGCCTTGTTGCATTTACCGATCTATTAGAATCACCCCACCTGCAGCCTCCCAACTCATGCCCGAGCCTCCCGACCAGAGATTCCGGCCCCAGGTCCGGAGACTCCGGTCCATAGGACCGGAGACTCCGATCTGAGCCGGAGACTCCGATATGAGCTACGGAGACTCCGGTGTGGGGTGACTCAAAAGGGTTCAGTAATGCATCAAAGCTCTTGTGCTGCATCTTTGGGACATATATGCTTACCTCCATGCCATCGCCCTCACTGCTATTCACAGCCGATGGTTCTCGTCGTCCTCCTCGCACCAAGGCCAAGTCAAGAAGGCCCAATCCTCGCTCTGGTGAGTCCCATGGTTAGTTTATCGTGCCCCCTTCCAACCGGAGATAGCAGGCCCGTGATGCAGCATATATGAGGAGGGAACATGAAAGGACTAAGCAAGAGAGCCGTGCCAAGAAGGCCAAATATGACAATCTTCAGTCTTTGGCCCACATGTCAAAGGATGAGTACCGTGAGCTGAGGAAGACTGATTTCTATGACTTGCCACGTACCAGCGAGGATCCTTGTTTCTGGATGAAGGAGCAGGCTGTGTTCATGAAGGATGTGTATGGTGTGCTCACGAAATCACCTGTGTGTCCCCAGAAGTTCATGAGTGTTGAGCAGATGAGGCTCGGACCCTATTTCAATGATGCACTGTGGATTTGTGAGAAGTTGGGGTTGTTCAACTTGATGGAGCTCCGTGAAGACTACAATGTCACGCTTGTGCAGCATTTCTACGCCACTGTAGTGTTTGGACCTGACCAAGACAGGACGATGACTTGGATGACGGGCACCACCCTCTGCTCAGCTACTTTCTATGACTTTTCTAATGTCATCTTCGAGACCTTCCATGGCGTATACACTCCTATTGGGTTGCGCATGCACTCAGCAGCTCTTGGGGAGAACAAGATGAAGCTTGCACCTTTGTATGGTAGCGAGGGTGTTGTAGGGGGGGTCCAAGGGACTCAAGCCCCTCTACAACCTGATGTTGCGGATATTCCATCATACCATATCACCAAGTGCTAGGAATGATGATGCTATTAGATGTGGGCTAGTCAACCTACTCTATCATACCCACCAGATCTACAATGTTGGCCCCAAGGCAGATGTTAATCCTATTGATGTGATGGATTTAATTTTTGAGGAGATGTTCCATGCCATTCTCTTCAAGAAGTCTCCTCCATATGCACCACTGGTTATGAGGCTCGTCAACTCCAAGGAGCATGATTCCCCACTTGGCTTGGCTCCCAATATCACTGAGCACACTCTGGTATCTCTGCAGTAGAAGGGGCGCATGGGGCCTCCTCCTAGGCGTCGCTATGGCAATGAGGATGAGGAGATGGATGAGACTGAGAGGGGCCCCTCTCCACCTAGAGCTCAGAGGAAGAATGCCTCCAATGCACCTATGCCTTCCATGACACGTGACTATGTTCATGAGAAGGTCAAGAAGGCCACTTTCTGGGAGGGGACCCTATGTTGCATGAATGTAGACATCCGTAAGCAACAGCATGCCTCCTACCAAAGCAACCGGCGCATTGAGAAGCTCCTCAAGGAAATTAAGGCTCAGGGTGAAGAGGATGATGAGGAAGGAGAGGGTGAGTACAATGATGAGCATGGTGCTCAGCAGTCCATAGAGTCAGATCACACTCTTTCTTTTGGGGCATGGAATTCCCAGCAGGACATCTTGGTGGATTGGAAGACTTTTTCAGATATCACCTCTGGATACGGGTACCATGGTACCTCCCCTTCTCGCCCTCATGGAAAAGGGCATGCAGTCCCTGATGATGATGATGATGATGAGGGTGGTGAGGATCAGGACCGAGATGAGGATGATGAGGATGACGAGGACTACTGAGTTGTTGGGGCACTAGCTTAGGTCTTTTCCCTTTTCGGTGTTTCGATGCCAAAGTGGGAGAAGACATTGTCATCGATTTGCATGGGCTTGGGCTTTGGATTTGCCTTTATTTGCCTTATTTGAACTTCGTGTGTTATTTGCCACGTATGTGTGTGACTATGTGATTGTGCTTCTATTATTGTAACTCATGTGAGAACTATGTGATTTATCTTTGATACTATCTATCTTGCATGATTTACTTGTTCACCTAAATGCACATAGTCAGGGGGAGCTTTATGCAAATTATTCCATGCAAAATCACTTGTTGTCATCGAACACCAAAAAGGGGGAGATTGAAAGGACATTTACTGTCATAATCACTTTTGGTGTTCGTTAACAACAAGTAGATCATTTTACAGTATGTTACTGTCTACAGGTTTTTATAATGCTAAGTGAAAAGGACCCTCACACTTTGGAAAGATTCCTACAAGATTGACATGTTACTAGAAATTCCAGACCGGAGTCTTCGGTCTGGCTGGACCAGAATCTCCGGTGTGGACCAGAGTTTCCGCAGAAATCCCCGGAGAAGACCCCTGTTTGCTGCCTTGGTCAATCAGTACGCTGGTTCGGAGGCTGGTCCAGAGACTTTTCCGGCGTCTCCGGTCTGTGGATCAGACCGGAGTCTCCGGTTGGTATGGACCAGAGTCTCCGGCCCTCTTGGCTCTCGACAGGGCCTGGTCAATCAGTATGCTGGTCTGGAGGCTGGACCGGAGATGGACCGGAATCTCCGGTGTAGACCGGAGTCTCCGGTGTGCAGGCCGGAGTCTCCGATCCGACTTTTCTCCAACGGTCAGAAAACGGTTTGTGGAGGGGGTATGCTTATAAATAGGGGACCTTATCCCCTTCCTCCAATTTCTCGACACACTCAGGAACACTACCCCCATTTGATCCACCAAATCAACAAGATCTCTTCATCCAACCATCCAAAGTCAATGATCTTTGGAGAATCGAAGGAGGAGGCCTTGATCTACAGTTTTACCAAGAGAGATCTTCATTCCCCCCTCATTCACTTGAGGTCCACCATGCTCTAGTGTTTCTTTGGAAACCCTAGCTTTGATTTGGTTCTTACAAGCTTGTCTTTGATTGTTTTGACAGCTTGCTTGTATTTGGGAGCCTCCAATTAAGTTGTGGATATGTGCCCCGAACCTGTTGTAAAGGTGTCGGCTTCCACCTCGAAGGTTGGCGATATAGTGGAAGGTGAATCGAACCCCTTGGGGTGAGGTTCATCGGAGAACAAGGGAGGCCTCTCGTGGTGTTGGTGGTTTGAAACCACCTCCTCTCCAAATGTATACGTACTTCCCCACAAAAGGAAGGAACTACGGGAAAAAAATCCCTGTGTTTCCGCGTCCACCTCTTTGGTTACTTCTATCCTTTACCGCGCTTTACTTACTTGTTCTTGCTTAGTGTTGTGCTAGTTAATGCTTGTTTGACATATAGGTAAATTCACCTTAGTTGCATAATCTAGAGAATTTACCTTTCTTTTCAAACCCTAATTTGAAAAAGAAGAAAATTTGAAGTACATATTCACCCACCTCTAGGTGCCCATATGATCCTTTCAGCAGGGTCAATCATACCATCTACCATGGTTAGTCCTCAAAAGAACAGGTATATATATGCCTATAGTACAAAAATATGGTGGCCACACGCGTAATCTGTCAATCATTATACAAAGCTCTTACAAGTTCTTACCAAACAGTAGGACGACGATGTGCAAACAACAAGGATCAGTGTCTCCCAAAATTGCACCAAGCTATTATCAGGAGTTGAGACAATGCACGTGGAGAAATCTGTGGAGCTCTGGGAAGTCTTAGCAAGGAGGGTTAGCAATTATCAAAATAGCAATGCAATATTGAAGGTATGCTCAACGACGGTACTGTGCCGGTCCTAGGCTAGACAATACTAGAGACGCGAGACTAGAGCATCAATGATGTCATGAAGCGGCACAACAAGCAATGGTATGATGATATGACACCCTGAAAAGCGAACCGAGATGTCCAAAATCACTATGATGTCGAGTGTCTAGAACTAATCTATGAGGTCTAAAAACAGGATAGCCCCAAATATTTTCATCAATTTTTTTGAACCGTGCTCTAGAAAGCGTGCCGACGCTAAAAAATGTCGCTATAACGACGAATGGAGAAAAGTGATCCCCAAGGTCAGAAACTAGTATAGCCAGAAAAAATTCAGAGGCGCCTCCAGACTTTTTTCACCTTTTTTGCGCTCTCCTTCTGTACTTGATACCGAACTTTAACTCAATGTGGACTTAGTACTGCACGGAAACAACAAAGAAGGAAAGAAAAAAACTTGGGAAAACACCTCTACGCGGACTCGTACCGTGGCGGGAAAACAACTCGGATCTATGTCGTGGTAGGAAGGCGGTGGCGGAGTCTAGGGTTTATGGCGGTATAGGTATATGGCGGTGGAATAAGATGGTGGATGTATGGCGATCCGTATGGCGGATGTATGGTGGGTGTATGGCGGCGGAATATGTTGGCGGAATATGGTGGCGGAGATCTGCGAGCGTGGCAGCGGTGACTACTGCGACCAGAACTCGAAACTCTAAGGGACAAAACACTAAGACCAGCAACTCGACGCGACGATGCAGACACAAATTCAACGATGCAAAAACTGAAAAGATAATGTGAGGCCGAGAATAGTGATGGGACGGATCTACTCAAACTATATTTTTTGGCTTTTCTATGGGTTATAGGTAAGATATATCTTACTATGAAAACAGTAAATCTCACAGAGGAACCTGAAATCTGATACCACTTGATAAAGCAAAGGTGTCCGATCTTTCGATGAGATGGTGATAGTCGATTTGGTGTTCGGGCTTAGACGATCTGACTACACGTGTGACAACAGGCGACAATGCAATCACTAGGCCAATCTCCTGGAGGTTATCGATCCTGCAGAAGCACAATTAGCCTAACCAACGAGGGTCTTAATTCCTACCTGAAATCGAGAACAAGTAAGAACTAATATTACAATCAATATATTGCGGATTAAGATGAAAGCTTTATTGAAAAGGTGGGATTCTGAATAGGTGCAAAGTACAAGAGGCCTTTGCGACACTCGAGCCTTGGCAAAGTGGCAATGATGGCTAACTTTTAGTCTAAACAAAATAGAGTCTAAAGTGGCGGCTATGGGGGTATTTACGAAGGAAAAGGTGGGGATTCGGTCAGACATAGGGGTGGTGTCGTGGTATTGCTGACGAGTACGCCATGGAGGAGTCCTCGCAGTGCGTGTTTAGAGACGTGGGGTAAGGCGGACGGTTGACGGGTACAAGGTAACACGGCTTACCCAGGTTCAGATCCCATGACGGTGGCGGAATCCTACTCCTGTTATAAATCACTATAAGGGCTAATATGCCGAGTTACAGGGATTGGTTCGCTGCGCGAGGTGACTAGGAAGTCTAAGTTATCGTCTGAAGTTGTGCCCTAAAGGCTCCCATAGGCCCGACTTATATAGTCGCCAGGTCCTAGGGTTACAGGGAAAAGTCCTAGCCGGACAGGTTACAGAGTCCTACACCATCTATTACTAGTCTTGTGTATCTTGCACTCCAAGGCTCCGGGTACGTCGGTGACTCCAACCATAGCCTTCCTTTATCCGGCATGGGCCTCCCTTCTAGATCCATCTAATTGGGCCGCCCAGCAGGCCATAGGCCATGCTACCAACTGTGGGCCACCCGAGTTATCCGGATAGGAGACATGCTATGAGGATACCCATATTGCATATCCCCAACAGTAGCCCCCGGAGAACTCCGAAATCTTGCGCTGTCTTGCCTCTTCATGTGGAATGCTCCGTCTAGATGGATGTCGGCAAATCTTCAAGCAATATCTTGTAGTCCTCCCAAAGAACCCTGCAAGGTTTTCTCCGTCTTCAATATGTAAGTCGGAGAAATGCTGAATCTTCCATCGTACTCTTCTGTAGCCGGACTGGATCCGTCCATGCCAGAATCTTCCGATGTGGCGGCTCATCTGCCTATGTCAGCTAGGACGACGTAGGCTTAGGTCAGCGACGCCTTGTAACTCACACATGCAGAGAACACAATCATGCCGATTTTCCCGCGCGAGCGATACGAACCGTTGGCAGCGACGGTTGGAGACGTGGCGAAATTTCCGCGCACGTTCGCGAACACGTCGTCTACGCGGCAACCGTCCGATCAAGCTGCACGAATCTTGACACTGGGGATGATAAATAGTAACTGTGGTGGAATTTCTACCTTTTACCTCATTCTCTCCTCGCGTGGTCTTCTTCCTCCAGCGCGTGCCCCTCGATCTCTCCGCGTCGAACTCGCGAAAAACCCTAGCCTCAATCTGCACCAGCCATACCCAACCTCTCTCCATGGCTAGCAGCAGCACTTCTCCCTCCATGGCAGCGTCGAGCGAAGCCGCGGCAAAGCCGGCGAGCTCGGTTGTCGTGCCCCCAGAGTGCTTGGTCATCCCCGTCACGGCGGTGATTGAGTCCATCGGTGGCGACCACAATCTGGCGGCGCTGGAGCCGTTGGAGGAGGAGCTAGATTCGCACAAGGGCGACGGGCGTGGCTCGGATATCACCGACCGTGACATCCAAGAGCTGATCGCCGAGGGCTACCTCCCTGCAATGGAGGGGCTCGCCTGGCGAGTGGCGCCGGCCGGCGAGGTGACACCTTCTCCCCAAGCCGGAGAAAAGGTGTACCTCAAAGCCCAACTGGTACGCGGCGTCTCCCTGCCCATCTCCAACTTCTTCCTCTCCGTCTTGAACCACTATAGAGTCCATCCCCAGAATCTTTCTCCCAATAGTATCTTAGCGCTTAGCAACTACGCGGCGCTCTGCGAGGGTTACTTAGGGATAAAGCCTAGGCTAGACCTTTTCGTGTACTTATTTACCGTAAAACGTGAAGCCAGAGCCAGTAAGGAAGAACTTAGGAACTGTGGCACCATAAGCTTCAAGATCCGACCTGGCTGGCGGTTCCCCGACATCGTCGGCCACGAGTCCTACAAAATTTGGCAACGGGCATACTTCTACGGCCCAGACATTCCTCTGGCTGGCCGACAAGTAACGTACCCGGACTTTGTTGACGGAGCCGCCGCCGAAGCCTTGTCATGGAGATCCCAGGCATCCCTTCCCTCCGACATCGAAGCCTCTCGCCCCATAAGGCGGATAGAGTGGTTCATAGAGACGGGTTTAACCGGCTTGGACCTAGCCATGTGCTGGTTCATCAGGCGAATCCAACCTCTGCAGCACCGCGCGAAGCTCATGCACGAGTATACCCGCGATAGAAGGGATAGCCTCCGCATCTCCGTGGACAACTTCTCGAGTGACTCCGTCAAGCTCCGCCTTAAGGACATCGTCAAGGTGAAGGACATGAAGCGTCGCTTCACCATCACCTACGACATGCTCGTAGACGGCAAGTGCCCAAAGGTAGTTATTTATTTTCCATGTATAACATATACTCCAGTTCTTCCGTCTTGCAAATGTCATCTCATCTAACACGGTGATTTCTCACTTAACAGCTTAGCGATCTAGAGGAGGACAACATGGCTACCCAAATCTACGATCCAAAGATGAAGGAAGTCACGGTCGTGTCCGACGATGATGCTCCATTGGCGCGAAAGCGGAAGAGCTCCACCTCTGACGCTGCCGACGGAGGCAAGAAGAAGAAGACGGAGGGTGGAGCCTCCAAGAAGACTACCGCCGCCCTGGAGGCGGAGAAGAGAAAAGCTACCGGGATCCCTTTTGCCAAAGCACCCCCACTTGTGTAAGCTTCTTTTCATCCGACATTGTATATTTATCTGTCTTGCTCCTGTACTTATGAATTTTGCACGTTTCAGGAAGAAAGCCACGACCAGCCTCAAGAAGACCTCCAAATTGGGGGCTTCTAGAACCATCAAGGTCATGCTGCATTGCGACGCATCTCCCGCCATCGCCCCTACCACTACCTCCGTCAAGCCTTCGTCTGCCCCGACAAGCTCACAAGCTAAGGATGCATCTGGACCTTCCGCCATGGAGTGGACTCAGGTGCCTCTACCGAGGTTGCTGTTGTCGGCGAGCAGGCGACGCAGGAGAGTGCCGCCCACCAAATGGCTGAAGCTCTGACTAAGGATTCCATCGGTAGCGGTAAGGCGGTGGTGGAAGCAGGTACTTCTGCCGTAGGTGGCGCCCCCGCACCCACGAAAGCCATAACTTATCCGAAGATAGTCTATCCGGTACTTACGCGGGGTAACACTGCTATGGTCCCTGGTGCGGCACCGACATATCCGACGTGCGGTCTAGAGGAGATTCTCTGTCAAGCAGAAATCTTGCAAGGAAACAGCGAATCCTTTGGCAAGCTGTTGGCCGAGAGTGCTACAAATCTCAAGATCATTGCACTTGTAAGTTTTATTTGCCTTTTGCTTTTCATATGAGTATCCCACTGTAGCCCCCGAGGATGTAGACGGAAAACCATAGGTTTTGCATCTATATGCTCTAAGAGTGACCAAGTTAGAAAACCTCTCACTGTAGCCCCCAAGCATGTAGGCGGAATGAATTATTCCGACTAGATGCTTTAAGAGTAGCATACACAGTGTTTATAAATTTCAATACTGTAGCCCCCAAGCTTCTAGTTGTAACTGAATTAGTTCCGACTAGATGCTTAAAGAAAAGCTAAGCATACATCCGAGTTAAAAAACTTTATACCGTAGCCCCCAAGCTTCTAATCGAGAACTGAATTAGTTCCGACTAGATGCTTAAAGAAAAGCTAAGCATATTGCTAAGTCAAAAAACTCTCGTTGTAGCCCCCGAGCGTCTAGGTGGAAAACTTCCAGCTAGATGCTCCAAGCAGACTAAACAACGATTAACTTTTTTTACTTTTTTCCACAGAACGAGAATACTCAGAGGGGCATGGCCAACGACAAGTACCAGAAGATGCGCGCAGATTTGGAAGCTGAAAAGGGTAAAACTGCCTTCTTGAAGGAACAGATCACCAAGAGCAAGTGTCTGTTTTATTTTTCGCATTCCGACTTGTTTTTGTGCTCATATTCTCTGAGTACTCACTGTGTACTTTGCTTTCTCCGACTTGCAGAAACCATCGCCAAGGCCAAGAATATTGTCAAGCAATCCAAGCACATTCAAGAGCTAGATAGCGAGAACAAAATTCTTAAGCAGGAGAGGAAAGACATGCTGAAAATGCATGAGGAATCAATGAAAGCCTTGCAGGACTCCGCCACCGAGGAAATCAATCGCTTGAAGGAGGAGATTGTGATCTTAAAAGATTAGAAGCAAGCTGCCGATGAGCAGAATCAACGCCATAGTGAGGCGTTGTAGGGGTCCCAACCTTTAATAAGATTGATCCCTCCTGTGTTTACAATGCTAGTCCCTGGATCAATAGCTAGCATCCACAGTTAAGATGTAATATCAAGAAACAAAGGTCATAATATAACTTTATAACCAGGAATAACATAATTTTATTACATCACACATAGCTCATATGGCTATTACATTACATTGCAGCGTAATAAATATAGTCATGGGTCCTTCATCTTCAAAGTGCCACAGGCAGATGTTGGTTGTAGACTTTGTAATCCTAATCAAACAATCTTCACTAAAATAAATCAAACCTGCAACATACAAGTTACAGCCACAAAGGTCAATACATTTGAATTGTATTGGCAAGTGATACTATGGTAGTATAGTGGAGTCTATCATCTATATGCTTTTGGCTAAGTGGAGTTGAGGCTTGCATTGCTCAAAATAGATTTTTCCTTAACATTTGAAAATACTAAGTTTTTGCTTTGACAAAATCATTTTTCTCAATCAAAGATTTCAAGATCCTTGTACCAAGCCATCTCTCCATCAATGATTGAAGAATTCAAACAACCCTTGTTCAAACCACAAGTTTTAATTTAGAAATTTGAATGATGAGATTCTTGATTGCTTCCATGTCTTGATGCTCAAATTGTCCTTTACCAGGGACATGGCTAAGTACTTAGATTTTACACTCTGTAGAGGTGGTGCACTTTCCCCACAAGACTTGGTTTCCCAAGACAAGATCTTTCAGAAGCCTTCCCTTAGACCAAAATGGACGCGCTCCAACCTATCAAACATTACCACCCACTGTCCATATGGCTAAGTTCTTGCAACCTATATGATCATGGCAGAGCCCATATTGCCAAGTGGTTGCACTTGAAGCTTCTCAACATTTGACATCTCAAATCTCTTTGTTCCTGGGTGGCCATCCACAAGTGAGATACACAAGGTTCACCAGTCCCCTGGCCTTGTGTAACCACTCAACATATCCCAATCCTTCCATTCCACCCAGGTGATTCATTAACTTAGTTGTTTTATTGAACAAAACTTAAGTCCTCAGACTTAGAATATTTTTCCATAGTGTGAATATATTTTCCACCCATGTTTTCTATTAGCTAGGCTAAGCTTGGTAGTAATAGGAAACTTAACTTAGGAAATCCTACTAAGGATTCATCTACTAGGTTTTCCTATAGCAAGATCTATACCTAGCAAAATCCATGCAAGTTTTACTTAGCAAAATCACTAATGCATAGAAAAAGTAATGGGACAAAAGTATGAAGCATCACTTGCCTTTTTGGTAGAGTATAGGTTCACTTCTTGATCTTTGCAACAATCACACTCTTCAAGTCACTACAAATCAATCAAGCAAGGCACAAACTCAATCTACCAATCAAGCAAAACAACACACATAAATAACAAAGTCAAAGAAATGCATGCAAGCATGCCAAGCTTTGTTTTGTTTGAAAAAGTGGTTCCTAGTGGGTCATAGTCATTTGGGTACATCTAATGGTCATTTCCTAAAGTGTCCAAGTCATTTGCAAAAGGTTTCACTTTAAAACCATTTTCAAAACAAAGTGTTATTTTATGTGGTGTAGAAATATTTTTATTAAGGCATTAGCCTATAGGGTTCACCAAATGAGTTTCTATTGAAAAACTTGGTGTTTTGGTCAGTAGGTTTGGTCCAAAACTTTTCCTTAAAGTTTCCTTTTCATAAACATTTTTATAACAAAAACCATTCTTTTTTTTATTTGGCTAGAAAATGACTAAGTCAAGTAATCTAACCTAAATCTTACAAAAATCATTTCTAACACCAAGGGTTGGTTCCTAGGGTCAGTAAGGTCACAACAAACCATTTTGCAAAGGTTTTAATCCAAAAATCATTTTTAAACAATTTTTATACTCTAAATAAGCATACAAATGAATCTGCAAAAATAAGCAAACAAACAGATACTATTTGCTAAACTAATTCCACAGTTGGCTAGGGCTTGTTCTCCTGAATCCATTGATATAAAATTTGTCAAATTTGGACGTGTGGATCAAAAGATATAAGGGTTTGAAAATGGCATCAAATTCTGATTTCAATTTCTGTTTTTAAACAGACAGGTGACACGCGGCGTTATCTAACTGGTTGGTACCGGTTCGGTCGGATTGACCTCTCTGGATCGTTAGATCTAAGTGGGATCGCACGGCACTGGTTGCTCGATAACCCTTCGATAAGTCATTCAATCGTGTGCCTCGGATCTGTATCGGACGGCTGCTACTGTCTGGCCAAGAACTGGCGGCGCGAGTTCACCGGCGAGCGGCGGTGCGATCAGTTGGCGGTGGCGCTGGCGAGGCAGGAAACGAAACAGGGAGGGAGCAAGCTCACCGAAGTCGCGAGGATGAGGTGATGCTGTTCGTGTGGTCGTCATGGCAAGGGGCGCACGGGGACGGGCAGGATTTCTCGCCGGAGTTGGTTCTGGCGACGGTCGCGTGCGGTTGAGGTCGAGGACGATGCTGTGGTCCACGGAAAGACAAACGGAGGACGGGGTTAGCTGCGCAAGACCATGGCAAAGATGTGTGCGTGAACGGAAGGGGTCGGGGTGGTCTAGAATTACCGGAGGAGTTCGTCGGAGGCGAGACAGACGGCGGCGCGGTCAGATGTTGTCGAAGTCGACGCTCTGGGCGCCCGCGGATGAACGAAGTGTACCAGGAGATGCTCCAGAGAGTGGGGAAGCTGCTAGGTTGCATAGGAAGGCAGGAGGTGGAGTGTGTTGGCCGGAATCGGCGAGAACGGTCATCGGAGACAGAGGAAGTGCTGGGCAAAATTCTCCGGCCTGGGGGCGTGTCGAGGAGGGGCGTCTGGGGGAAATGGAGGAGAAGGCGCTGGCGCTTAAGTGTGCTTGATCGCGGCGAGTTATGGTGGCCGTGTTAAGGCGTAATCAAGCCACGAATCAATAGCCTGCAACGGTGGCGAAGGGAGGAAGAACGGGTCGTGGGAGTGGGGAAGGAGAACAGTGGAGAGGGGCCGGTCAGTCAGTGGGAAATAGACGAGGAAGAGGTCCACTTGTCAGTCTCCTTGCGAGTAATTTCCTGAGTGTGAGAAAAACGGTTCGGGGAAGGAACAGGTGGGCTAGGTGGGCTGCTGCTGGGTTAGTTGGGCCAGATTGTTGGGCTGTTCTATTTTTTTCTGTCTAATTCTTTTTCTTTTTCTTTTTCTATTTCTATTTCCTGTTTTGTTATTTCAAACAATTATTCATGCATTCAAATATTTCAAACAATTCAAACAATTTTAATGAGTTTTTGGTTCTGTTTATTAACATAAACCAAATCCCAAAAGTAAAAATTATATTTTATTTATTTTAGGATCTATTCATTACTTAAATAAAATAGCCCTTTAGTTATTTAAAATAGGGTTTGATTTATTTAATAAAATCTTCATTTGAAATTCAAATGCTTTCAAAACCCAATCAGTAGGTTTTATTTGGAAATAAAGAATATTTGGAAAACTTGTTTAAAATAAAATAATCCTTTTACTTTAGGGTCCATTAATAATTTAAATAAGATGGACCTTAGTTATTAAATCAAAATAGTGTTTGATTTTATTAATAAAATCTTTATTTGAACCTAAATATTTTCAAAATCAAATTAGTAGGTTAAATTTGTGAAATATATAATATTTGGAAAACCTTAATAAGCTTTGATGTTTCAATTAAAATTGGTAAAACCTCTTATCTTTAAATAAGGTTGGATATTAAATCCTTATTAATTTATTTAAATCAACTTTTGTTATTTTAATTCAAAACAAAATGTTTTAAATCCAAAGCTTGGCCAAGGTTTAATTTGGCTTTATAAAATAATCTTTATTTATAAAACTTCTATTTCATTTGAAAACAAATCTTTTCATTTAATTGTTTCAAAATAATATTTCCAAATGTTTTTATTTCCCTTTTATTAAATGTTTATCTTTTTAAATCCCTTTAGGTTTTATTTAATTCAAATGGGTTTGAAGTTCCAATTGAATTCAAAAAGTTTCTTCTGGCTCTGAAAATCAACTAAAGTTTTATTTTATTAATTTATTTTCACATTACAAGATTTGGAAAATCTTGGGATGTGACAGGCGTATAAGCTCCTCAAACAAGAGAAACAATCCTTGACGGACACCCTCTGGCAAGCTGAGGCCAGCATCTTCAGTAAGTTTTCTCCGTCTTGGATTTCTGTAGTCTGGGTACTTTGTATTGTTGAACTCATGCGCTCCTTGTCGGAATTTGCTGCTCCTATGGGTTTAACCCGATCGCCTCCTCCAGCCAAGGAATGCATGGTTCTTGCCGGCAACTTTATCAACACCGCCATCACGCAAGCCAAGGAGATCACCAAGCCCCTCCAGATAAATATCAAGGCATCGGACTCCGTGGCGAAGTACTCAGAGATTCTGCGCCGAGCCCCCGAGCGTATCACAAGCTAGAAAGCTTCATGTGCACGGGTTGGTGCATGGATGGCGCTGTCAATGGTGAAGACACACTACGAAGATGCCGACATCGACACGGTGACCTCTGGCATTCCCGACATAGATGACGATGGCAAGGAGATTAACCATGAATCCATCTTGTCGTCGCTTGCGGGCTATGACACAGAAGTTGCTGAGTTGGTGGATGTCGACGTGTTTGTGCCAATGAACACCATTGACAGCGGCAACCAAGGTTCCTCTGAGTCCCTCCATAGCGCTGACTTCGAGGGTGGTTCTCTGGCTGGTGATGACGCTGCTTCTAAGTCTCCTGCGCCAAAGGAATGAAGAACAACTTTGTAATATTTGTTTCCCCTTTGGTGCATAGGTGGAAAAAACTTATTGATGTAACTTAAGGCGGAAAACAATGTTGCATGTCCTGCTACTTAAGAATCAGTTTCCAGCATGTATATATTTTTTAAGCAAGTGCTGGCTTATCCATTACTTTGGTTCTTATGCTTGAATTTTCATGAGTCGGAAGACTTGTTGTCGGAACCATGCACTCAGGTGATGATTCCCAATGGAACCGTAAATAACCTAAACACAAAATTGCCGACAATAAGTGCCGAAAGTCACTACTCCAGAATCCACATAAAAACGACAAAGAACGTGTAGACCAGAAAACTTAAGCTAATGCCCGTAGGCGGAATTTTCACAAGTGCAATCATAAAAACTTGTGCATAAAGGTTTTACATGATCCAAAAATGAACACTAAAGGATGTAAAAGACTTAGAAATATGAGTGAACCAGAGAGCTTTATTTCATTGATCATATAAAGAGTACACAATTAGATAAAAAATGCTAAGTGTAGAAAGGACGTAGCTGTGCTATGTTCCATGGCCGATCAAGCTCTGGGTAGTCATCATCCGGGTCACGTCGCTTACGCTTATGATCCTCGTTGGGTATATCCTTCAGTTCACGATTATAAACAAGGTAGTAAGACCCATTGAGTAGCGCCTTGCTTATGATGAACGGTCCTTCCCATGGCAGGGATAATTTGTGTGACTTCTTCTGCTTAAGTCGGAGCACCAAATCCCCCTCTCTAAACGAGCGATGTCGAACGCGGTGACTATGGTAGCTGCGTAGCTTCTGCTGGTAGATGGCGAATCTTTGGCATGCCAAAATGCGCTCCTCCTCGAGAAGGTCCACATCTAGGCGTCTAGATTCTTCAACGTCATCTTCGTCGTAGGTGGAAACTCTTGGTGCATCGTGAAGGATGTCGGAAGGCAGGATGGCTTCTGCTCCATATACCATGAAGTAAGGGGTGTAGCCGGTGGATCTGTTGGGTGTAGTTCGTAAACTCCACAACACAGATGGCAATTCTTCCGCCGAGGCTCCAGCTGCTCTATGTAGAGGTGCCTCAAGACGTGGCTTGATTCCCTGCAGAATTAACCCATTGGATCGCTCAACTTGACCATTGGATTGTGGGTGTGCCACAGATGCAAGGTCAAGTCGGATGCCTTTCTCCCAACAATAAGCCTCCACTTCTCCGAGTGACAAATTGATGCCGTTGTCGATGATAATGCTATGTGGGATACCAAATCTCACCACTAGATCCCGGACAAACCTGAGGGAAGTTGCCCCATCGAGCTTTCTAATGGGTTTAGCTTCTATCCATTTAGTGAATTTATCAACTGCTACAAGCAGATGCGTAAACCCACAAGGTGCCGTCTATAACGGTCCTACCATGTCTAGCCCCTAGACTGCAAACGGCCAAGTTATTGGTATTGTTCGCAATTCTCAGCGGGAACATGTGGTTGTCGGGCATAATACTGGCATCCCATGCATGTCTCAACCAGCTTGTCGGCGTCCGCCTTCGCGATCAGCCAGTAGAATCCTTGCCGGAAGGCTTTCGCGACCAACGATCGAGGAGCGGCGTGATACCCGCAATCTCCGAGATGGATTTCGCATAGGATTTCCATACCTTCTAGCTGAGAAACATATTTTAGGTATACACTAGTAGTGCTCCTTTTGTAGAGTTGCCCATTGATTATGGTATAACCCTTTGCTCGTCGTACTATGTGTCGTCTTTCGACCTCGTCGTCGGGCAAAGTTCCGTGTTCGAGATATTCCATGAACGGTTTTGTCCAAGCCGGAGGGACCTTTGTCACCATGTTGACGAAAGAGTCAGCTCGATCCAGGTTGTCGATGCCGGCTCCCTTCACAGATGGTGTACGCAGATGCTCTAGGAAAACTCCTGGCGAAATTCTTTTGGGCCCTGATCCAAGCTTAGATAGCATATCAGCCGCCTCGTTTTGCTCCCTAGGCACATACTTGACTTTGTAGCCTAAGAATCTCTTGGATATCTCGTCCACTTCGTCTCGATATGCCGCCATCATAGGATTCCGTGCATTCCAGGTGCCATCCACCTGCTGGGCAACCAAGTCAGAATCTCCACATCAAACTATGCGCTTGATGCCAATATCCTTGGCTACACGCAGTCCGTGAATGAGTGCTTCATACTCCGCCATGTTGTTTTTAGCCTCGAAGTGGATCTGCAGAACGTAGTGTAGCTTGTCTCCTGTTGGTGACTGTAGCAATACACTAGCCCCCGAGCCGTTGAGCAGTTTTGATCCGTCAAAGTGCATCACCCAGTACTCTTGTTCCAGCAATGGAGTAGCATCCGACATCTCCGTCCAATCTGCAACAAAATACGCCAAGGCTTGTGACTTGATAGCGTCGCGTCTCTTGTAAGTGATCTCGAAGGCGGCAAGTTCAATGCCCCACTTCGCGACTCTTCCGGTAGCGTCGTTGTTGTTGATTATGTCGGACAGCGGCATCTTGCTCACCACTGTGATTGGGTGCTCCTGAAAGTAATGCCTCGGCTTCCGAGAAGCAAGGAATACTCCATAAGCTATCTTCTGGTAGTGCGGGTAACGATGCTTGGACTCCGTCAAGACCTCGCTCACATAGTAAACTGGTCGTTGAACTTCGTGCTCATAGCCTGGTTCCTTCCGCTCTACCACGACGACGATGTTGATTACCCGGTTGGTTGCCGCCATGTAGATTAACAGGGGCTCACCAGGCTCGGGTGCTGCAAGGATAGGCGCTGAGGAAAGAATCTCCTTGAGCTGCTTCAATGCTATGTATGCTTCGTCCGTCCACGTGAATTTGTCCGCCTTCTTCAGCAACTTGTACAACGGCAGAGCCTTCTCTCCAAGTCGGCTGACGAACCGACTAACTGCTGCAACACAACCTGTTAGTCGTTGGATGTCCTTTAGGCATGTGGGACGGTTTATGTTTAATATGGCCTTGATTTTCTCCGGGTTGACCTTGATTCTGCGATGGGAAACGATGAAACCCAACAATTTGCCGGCTGGTACCCCAAAGAAGCACTTCTTAGGGTTAAGCATCATGTTGTATTTCCGGAGATTATCAAAGGTTCTTTTAAGTCGGAGATTAAGTCATTTGACTTTTTAGACATCACCGCAATATCGTCCACATAGGCGTGAACGTTTCGACCAATTTGGTCTTGAAGGCAACGTTGCATTGTCCGCTGGTAGGTAGCACCTACGTTTTTCAGCCCAAAGGGCATCGTGACATAGCAAAACGTGCCGTATGGGGTAGTGAACGAAGTGGCCAATTGGTCCGACTTCCTCATCTTGACCTGGTGGTATCCTGAGTATGCATCGAGAAAACACAAAAGTTCCGAGCCAACCGTCGAGTCAATGACTTGGTCAATGCGAGGCAAAGCAAACGGATCTTTGGGGCATGCTTTGTTCAAGACGGTGTAATCAACGCACATTCTTAATTCATTGGTTCCCTGTTTAGGGACAAGTACATGATTGGCCACCCATTGGGTGTGAAGGACTTCTCGGATAAATCTAGCCTTAAGTAACCTAGCTATCTCTTTGCCAATGGCGCGTCTCTTCTCATCTCCAAAGCGTCATAGAGGTTGTTTCACTGGTTTGGATTTTGGATCGATGTTTAAGCTGTGCTCGGCAAGTTCCCTAGGTACACCTTTCATGTCGGTAGGTTGCCAGGCAAAGATGTCCCTATTCTCACGGAGGAACTCGACGAGCGCGCTGTCCTATTTGGGATCCAGGTTCGTCCCAATGGCGGTGACCTTGGAGGCATCGCCTACCACAAGTTCCACCGGCTTGGTCTCGATGGCGGCCTTGAACGCAGGAGCGGAGTCGGAAATCTGCTTCTTCGACGCGGGCATCTCTGAGTCATCGACCTTGCTCTGGATCTCCTTGAATTCTACGCTGTAGAGGACAGCTTCCGCAATGGCTGCTTCATTGATCTCGCAGTCCCTTGCCTTGGTAAAGCTTCTGGATACGGTGATGACACCGTTTGGCCCGGGTATCTTGAGTTTGTTGTAGACGAAGCATGGCTTGGCCATGAACGTGTGGAATATATCGCGGCCGAATATGACATGGTACACGCTCTTGAAGGGGACCACCTCAAAGGTCATGCGCTCTTGGCGGTAATTGTTAACATCGCCAAAGGCAACCTGAAATGTAATGCACCCAAGGGACCGAGCCTCTCGACCAGGAACTACACCGTGGAAGATGGTGTTGGTCCGCCTTAGGTTTGCCTCTGTCAAGTTCATCTTATGCAGTGTATCCAGGTACATGATGTTGATTCTGCTTCCACTATCCACCATAAACTTGGTGAACTCCACGCCATCAATCAAGGGGTTGATGACCATGGCGTACTGGTTCTCCGTAGGTATAAGGTCTGGGTGGTCTGTCCTGTCCCAAGTGATTGGAACCTCCAACCAGCGCAGGTACTAGGGAACTAGGGGGAGAGTGGCCATCAGGATCCTCAGAGAGGTCTTCTTTTGTCGGATGGTGGGGGTGCCAAGGAAAGTGTGGTATACTGGAGCCTTCTTCACGAAGGGGTTCTTGCCCTTGTCGTCGCTCCTGGCGGCGTGCTTGGGGTCAACGTCCTCGTCCTTGTCACTTGAATCCTTGGACTCCTCCTCCTTCTTCTTCCCCTTGCCTTTGCCTCGCGGTCTGTTCTTCCGACTTCGCGTATAGCCGGACTATCTTCCTTGAGGTCGTTGACGAACTTGCAGTGTCGATTGGTATGGGTGGATTTGCCGTTGACGTCGAGGTGTACGAGGCACGACATATCGCGGTACTCCTCGTAGGTTTGGGGAACGCGGAGCGGTGCCTAGGTAGTTTCGCTTCCTCGCTGCTGCCCATGACCAGCTCCCCTTCCTCGGCCACGTTATCCGCCATCACCTCGTCCTACAAAAGTCATAGCGACCATGTCGGTAGATTGCTTTTCTTCTGGAGCGGTTTTCTGCTTTGTACTGTTGTTCCTCCGATCTTGAGTTGGAATGGCCATTGTCGGCAAGGAGCCGCGAGCATCGTCGTTGGCAGCTACGAACTCACTAGCCAACTGAATCATCTGGTTCAAGTCAAGATGGTGATTGTCGGAGCAACGTGCCCCTTTCCAACCCATCAATGAAGGCGGCCATGGCGGTCTAAGCGTGCACTCCTGCGCAGGAATTCTTCATGTCCAGCCAGCGGGAGAGGTAGGATCGAGATGTCTCGTCTTTCTCTTGCACACACCGCTGTAGATCGCCAACAGTGCAAGGACGCTTGTATGTACCCTCAAAGTTCTTGGTGAACGCTTCTTGCATGTCCAACCAATTGTAGATAGATTTCTCTGGCAAGTCGTCGATCCATTGACGGGGCGTGCCCGCCAACATTAACGGAAGGTACTTCACGGCGACGTTGGGGTTGCCTCTGGCAATCTCCACCGCGTTGCCGTAGTCCTGCAACCATGTGGCTGGCTTGGCGGTGCCGTCATAGGGCTTGATGGTCTTGTCAATCCGGAAGCCTTTGGGGTAAGTTGCGGACCGTATTGCAGGTCCAAAACAACGTGGTCCCAGGTATGGTCCTTTCCGAGCCTCATGGATCTTGTCGATCCGCGAACGTGCATCGTATGGCTCTGAGTTCTTCTTGTCAACAGGGGATGGGCTGCCTCAACGACGCAGGCCTCCTCTGCCATGGTGACTACTTGGTGGTGACGGAGGCGGAGGTGGCGGTGGGTTAGCCTTCTTGTTGTTACCCTCCTGCGACGCCTCACGCCTGTCACGGTTGCTTGTCGGACGTGGAGGGTCATGGCGTGACCTGCTCCTGTGTCCTTGGTTTCGCTCTCCGTCATGACGGGTCCATATTGTCGCGGATGACGATGTCACACTGCTTTGGTGGGGGCATATCCGTACGATGGTGAGCCTTGTATTCTTCGCGATGTCGGGGCGATCGGGGCAGTGGCGATGGATGACGAGGTCGGGCCTTTTCTCCGTGGTCGGAGGATATGGGGATGGCATCCTTCCTGTTGCGCGCATCCCTCCGTCTTCGTTCTGATGAACCCATCTGGGACCCGACATATATCCCTTGGCAGCTTATATTGGCTAGATTGGCAAAGCGCTGGGTCAGACTCAAGCCTCTGAGAGGTGGACTTTTCCTGCTGCTTCACCGCCTTAGCTACTAGGTCATAGACCTGTTCCACTGCCTCGGGCGATCTATCCTGCTCCAGAAGGGTCTTGGCGACGGCGAGGTTAAGGAGTGTGGTGGGCATCACCTTCTTGCCTTCACTGTCAATGTATGGCTTGGCCTGTGCCGGCTTCGAGGGAGCCCATCCTAGGTTGCGTCGTACACCAGGATCGTTGATGACGCGAGCCGGAGCTTTCTTGGCCTTCTGCTGCAGCAGCAAAGTTTTGTACTCGGCCTCCATTGCTCTAGCTTTTTATATGGACTTCTGCGCGTTGACCAGATCTCGATCTAGCTTAGCACCTTGCTCCGCGATAGCCTGCGCTTCCTCCAGCAGCTGCTGGCGCTTCTCGTCAAGCTGGGTCACGTTCCGAATATGAGCGACGGTCAGTGGCTCGACGACGAGATTGCCGTACATCACTCTATCAGCCGGAGTAACTTGGGCTGTTGCATACGTAGATGCTAGAGGCGGCAAGTTTGCGGTGTTGTTGTTGCTCGGGCCGGTGCCGAGTTCCTGCGGCTGCTGCACTGGGTTAGGCGGAGGAGGCATGACCTTTGCGCGATCATCGTCAGCAGCAATAAGTGGCCCCTTCCCCTTCTCCAGCGCTGTGGGCGAAGCTCGTCCGGGTTGATCTTCATCCATCGCCGTTCCAATGGTGACGAACACCCCTCGAGACGTGACGGCATTGGTTGCTTGCTCGTCGCGCGTGTATTCCTCCTCCATCTCCTTCATGGTGGAGTCTAGCTCTTCTGGACTGAAATCTATCTCCTCTGAATCTGCACTGAAGTCAGCGTAGAGCGCGTCAAAAATAGAGTCGAAGGGTGCCAGGACTTCCTCGATGACGGGCGGTGGAGGTGCAACAGCAGCGACGATGATTGGAGGTGGTGGTGCAGCTGCGATGACGGCGACCGGAGGCGGTGGCGGCGGCGGCTGAATCGGAGGGTCTCCGTCAATGAGCGCAAGCGCCATCTGGGCTGCTGTGTCAGCTTCCGCGTATTTGTTGACAGTGCTCACCATCTCTTCGAGGGTAAGGCGTCATGTTGCCTGTTACCATCTTAGAGAATGCCGGAGAAGCTTGCCACGGTCCAGCCCTTCCACGAAGTGATACAAAGCATTATCATCGGGGTAGTGGGCCAGATCGGCTTGTATACGGAGCCACCTGGCCAAGTAATCGCGGGGGTTTTCTCCCTCTCTCTAAACGCAACGCGCCAGATCGAAGATGGTAACCACTCCGACAAACTTGGATCTCTGTTGTCTAGACGCACGGGCGAAGCCGGCGGATTTGCAGCGATCTTCCACCTTTATATCCTGCACAGGGGCGGTTTGGGTGGGCCTTGAATTTTCTGATCTTTGCCGGCAAACTCCAAAGAGAGATCCGACATCGATCCTTCCGCGAACGTATCCTGCCTGTAGGCGGTCCGTACGGGCCTTGGATTTTTCCGATCTTTGCCGGCAAACTCCGAAGAGAGATCCGACATCGATCCTTTCGTGAACGTATCCTTCCCGTAGGCGGTCCGTGCGGGCCTTGATGCTCCTCTGACTCCCAGGGAACTAGTGCCCAAGTCGGTTTCGCCAATGAAGAGGTGGATGTATCTGATAGGAACGATCGAACATCGCGTAGGGTTCGTCTTCGCCGGGATCCAGAACTCGTCGGGAGGGACGATCGGAAAATTGTCGGAGAAGAGAACGCGACTGATGGCTATGGTTTCGCCGATTCCCGCGAAGATCTTGGTCCTTGTCCGCTGAAGAGCCTGAAGCGCCTCTTGCCCCACGGTGGGCGGCAACTGTCGTGGTATTGCCGATGAGTACGCCATGGAGGGGTCCTAACAGTGCGTGTTTAGAGACGTGGGAAAGGCGGACGGTTGACGGGTACTAGGTAACACGGCTTACCCAGTTTCAGATCCCACGATGGTGGCGGAATCCTACTCCTGCTATAAATCACTATAAGGGCTAATACGCCGAGTTACAGGATTGGTTCGCTGTGCGAGGTGACTAGGAAGTCTAAGTTATCGTCTGAAGTTGTGCCCTAAAGGCTCCCATAGGCCCGACTTATATAGTCGCCAGGTCCTAGGGTTACAGGGAAAAGTCCTAGTCGGACAGGTTACAGAGTCCTACACCGTCTATTACTAGTCTTGTGTATCTTGCACTCCAAGGCTCCGGGTACGTCGGTGACTCCAACCGTAGCCTTCCTTTATCCGGCATGGGCCTCCCTTCTGGATCCATCTAACTGGGCCGCCCAGCAGGCCATAGGCCATGCTACCAACTGTGGGCCACCCGGGTTATCCGGATAGGAGACATGCTATGAGGATACCCATATAGCATATCCCCAACAGGTGGTGGCCGAATCCAACCCTAGAAGTCCTTTTCCCCTCAAATACAGACTCTAAAAAGTGGCTATTTAAATTCTTGCGAAAATTACATGGGTCTGGCCCAAAATAAAAGGTGTCGCAGCACCATATTATGCTATGGACAAAATTATGAAGTATTAATCTTCAATATTTCGTCCAGGCCTTCAAACTTCATTATGGTGGATTTAAAGTTCTGAAATCTCCATTCACGGCGTTCTCTTTAATCTTCATATGCTTGCTGCCATCTCCATGCATGATCATGCTCCAATGCTTGTCTCTCTTGTCCACGCTAGGTCCATCATTCCTAAGAGTAACAAACATATCTGATTTAGGCAGCATCATATTCTCATGTATATGAAGAATAGTTCCAAGAAACGAAAGTACCTGATAGTTAAGTTGTTTGGCACAAGATCGAGTGATATGTCCTTGTATTTCTGTAGTTGTAAGTACGACGGTTGTATCAATAGATAGGATGTCCTTATCACGAGGCGGCGGTGCGGGCGTCTTGTCCTGCTCGCACATCCACATGTCATGGAAGTTCATCGACGAGCGCGGGCGCCCGAGCCACCACGCCATGGCACCGCAGGAGCGCGCGGCCTCGTGTGCGATGTCGAAGGTGCCGAGGACGATGCGATCATCATCGGACCGGATCTCGGCATAGAAGTTGTCGGTCGGGCGTGCGCATACGCCGCAGTACCCGGAGCTTCCGCGGCGCGGCGGCGGTCGCGCGGGTGCGGCTCGTTGGTAGGGAAGCGGTAGGGAGGAAAAGTGTTTGCGCGCGCTAAAGTGTCGACGGTTTGGTTTCACACGCGACACGCCATTTAACGAGGGCGTGCTGAGCGGTGCGTCAAAAAAAGTGCGAGGGAAGATACAACACCTATTGGAGGACGCGGGGCGGGCTCTTGCGCGGGAAAAAAAATTAGTTTTTAGCGCGCGCACGGGTTTACAGCGACTGCTGGAGTTTCTCTAACCTCGCTCCCAAGTTCAGTTCAGGCCCAAAAAGAAAGAAAGAAAATCAACTGAGCCAGCTTGTGTACCCCGTTTGGTAGCATGCATATATTATTTGGCCCATGTGTTTGGTTGCATGTATCGGACTACTGAGAACACACATCTGTTTGGTTGCAACATGTGCAGTCGTTGTGATAACCTCTCACCAGATAATATCCACAAGCAGTTCACCACAATCACATGACACAGAAGCAGTTCATAAAATCAGATGACACATAAGAAGTTTATCGTAAGCAGTTCATTATTGAAGGGGTTACTATGTACCACCTCCGACCATAGTTTCATCAACCCTAACTAATGAAGGGGATGTTTTACCACCTCCCAACATATACAAGTTCTTGTCCATTATACAACTAAGATAGGTAAGTAGTACGACTAACGTTGTTCCATATATAGGCTCTCCTCTTAGATGTAGTTCTTGCGTAGACGACACCTGAGTCATTCCCTCATGTCACAGACACACATGGAAGTGTACATCGACCTTGGATCAGGTTATCAGCAAGGTTGTCCATGGCCATGATCAGCGTTCGGGTGGTGTACAGATTCTTCTCAATGAGAGGCTTGGGCATGAGGATGAGATCCATCTGAGCATAGTTCTCCACTAGATTGGAAAGGAGATCCCATCGGAAAAGTCTGAGAAACATAACTCTATTACTTAAGAACCGGAGAAAAATCTTGAAACAAGTAAACATGAATTCAACAATTCATCAAAACCTGACGGCTCCGCCCGCCTAGCGTTCTCTATCCTGAAGGACGTGATGTTCGGACACCATTTGACGCCATCCAAATCCTTGAGCATGCGCACATGAGCCCACTTGTTCTTCCACTTCTTCATATGGTTGTACACGTGACTTAGGGTGAGTTTCTTTCTAGTGAAGTCAAGAACATCATTGCACACATGCTGCATGTAAATCTTTTTGAAGTCCTGGTCATACCTAACCTCTTCTTTGATGAATTCATAAACTTTGTTTAAAACGAACAGAGATAGAGAAGCCTCCAACACCATTGGTTTTGGTATGTACATAGCTCGACTGGGGATAACATTCTCAGGCTCCAGAGATATAACAACCGCTTCAGGCAGATTTCATGACTTGTCCAACGAATTGTCGTACGGTAATGAATAAGACGCCAAGCATGATACCGACAAATAAATTGTGCTACACATGCTTACAGTAACTATGAACAAGCAAAGCATCGGAAGTTCACACAACGGTGATGAACAGATTATACATGCTCACAGTAACTAACTCACACGAGCAAATAATCTATGTACATCTAGCCCAAGAAGAGAGGTTTCTTACAGCAGCTTGCAGACGATGCAACACAGAGGTAGGGGAAGAAGGAGATGCCGGTAAGCCGACCGTCGGCGCGGTCGATGGAGTTGCCGCCATGTCGACCGTCGCCTTGGTCGACTTTGTTTTTGGCAAGCTCAACATGGCTGCGGGAGTAAGCGGCAAGATCGCCGCCGGTGAGGTCCATGGTAAAGCAGGACTGCCAACTGATGTTGTGCTCGCTGACAGGACCAGCGTCTTCGTGCTGGAGACAGAAAAATCAAACGACATTGATCAAGATCTAATGGGTTAAAATCTCGGTGGGTATCGAATTGTGGATTTGGATTTCGGGCGGTACAGCGCCGTCTCTAGATAGGGAGAGGGAGTAGGAGGGCGGTCCTCCCGCAGGATTTTTCGACCGGCGCATGGACTCCCGCCATCTTCATATCTGCACAAGCTTCGATGCAGCGAGGCTGGCTTTGAAAAAACGGTCGAATCGGCGTTATCTACGGGTCTGGCTGAGGGATGCTCTGAGGTTTGGATTGATACGGGCTAAAAATATATGCGGGTAACCAATTGGCTAGATTTCGTCGTCCAGGGCCCCGCTGACCACCGCGATTTCAGAGGCGGATGCTCACACGACAAGCAGCATGGTCCAACTCGTCCCTTGGCCCGCCGTCACCACCGGCGTCGCCTCGACGGCCTCGTCGGCGTGCGCAAGGAAAAGCTGGCGCCTGCTACCGCGTGCCGGAATGCAACTTTTTAACTCTGCAGGCACAACACAAACGGGGGTAGTATTTCCCATGGTTTCATCCTCGGGTCGCCGGTATTCCCTCCCTCCCTGGACCGACGCCAATCCTCCATGAAAACGACTCTTCACCCAGCCGCACAGTATCTGAACATTTGGCCACTAAACAAAGCTTTATTACTCGGAAACAGGCGACAAATGGGAAGTGGTGAAACGTGGATGCGTCAGGATAATGAGCGTCTGGGGACAAGCTTCCTTGCCTTGGATCTCATCTCAACGATAAAATACGAAATTATAAATTGGGCCCTGCATGCATGCATGCACGCCCCGCCACGGAGACTCCTTCAACGAAGCTACTCCAGTCCACTAAAATACACTTCCCAGTCCACTCGTCCAGTCCATTCCGGCGTCTCGCCCCGCCTCTCTGTGCTCGATCGCGACAGCCAGCATCGCTATAAACATCTCGCTCCCCTCGCTGCCACTGCTACTCCATCGATCCCCAGCATGGCGCGCTCCTCCCATCTCGTCGCTTCCACCGCCACCGCCACAGCACTGCTCCTCCTCCTCCTGTCGACGTACACCTGCCGCGCGGCAAGCAGCAGCAAGAACCCGAGCGCCGTGGTGCTTCCGGTGCGCAAGGACGGCGCGACGGCGCAGTACGTGACGGGCTTCCGGCAGCGCACGCCGCAGACCCCCGTGACGGCCGTGCTCGACCTCGGGGGCGCCTCGCTCTGGGTGGACTGCGACGCCGGGTCGTACGTGTCCTCCTCCTACGCCCGCGTGCCGTGCGCGTCCAAGCAGTGCCGCCTCGCGCGCACGGGGGCCTGCGCCACCAGCTGCGTCGGCGCGCCCTCCCCGGGCTGCCTCAACGACACCTGCGGCGGGTTCCCGGAGAACACCGTCACGCGGGTCGCCACGGGCGGGAACCTCATCACGGACGTGCTGTCGGTGCCCACCACCTTCCGGCCCATGCCGGGCCCGCTCGCCACCGCGCCGGCGTTCCTGTTCGCCTGCGGCGCCACGTTCCTCACCGAGGGCCTCGCCTCCGGCGCCGCCGGCATGGCGTCTCTCAGCCGCGCGCGCTTTGCGCTCCCGACGCAGCTCGCCGCCACGTTCCGCTTCTCCCGCAAGTTCGCGCTCTGCCTCCCGTCGGTCACCTCCGCTGGGGTCGTCGTCTTCGGGGACGCGCCCTACGCGTTCCAGCCCGGGGTGGTCCTCTCCGGCAGCTCCCTCCTCTACACGCCCCTCCTCGTCAACAACGTGAGCACGGCCGGCGTGTCCGGCGAGGGGGACAAGTCGAACGAGTACTTCGTCGGCGTGAAGGCGATCAAGGTGAACGGCCGTGTCGTGCCGCTGAACGCCACGCTGCTGGCCATCGACAAGCAGGGCGTGGGCGGCACCAAGCTCAGCACCGTCGCGCCGTACACCGTGCTGGAGACGTCCATCCACAAGGCGGTCACCGACGCGTTCGCGGCGGAGACGGCGATGGTCCCGCGCGTGCCGGCCGTGGCGCCGTTCAAGCTCTGCTACGACGGGAGCAAGGTGGGGAGCACCCGCGTCGGCCCGGCCGTGCCGACCGTCGAGCTCGTGCTGCAGAACGAGGCCACGTCGTGGGTGGTGTTCGGGGCCAACTCGATGGTGGCCGCCAAGGGCGGCGCGCTCTGCCTCGGCGTGGTGGACGGCGGCGCCGCACCGCGGACGTCGGTGGTGGTCGGGGGCCACATGCTGGAGGACAACCTGCTGGAGTTCGACCTGCAGCGGTCGCGGCTCGGCTTCAGCTCCTCCCTGCTCTTCAGGCAGACGACCTGCAACAATTTCCGCCTTGGGTAGGGGCTGCGGCCGCTTGTGCTCCTCTATGCTCTTGAGGCAGACTCCAGTCGAAGTTTGTTGGTGTATTTCCGTCTTGGGTTTTGACTGTTTGAATAACGATGAATAAGTTTATCCACCCGTTAGTTGCTACTAATGCACCGTCCTCTCAAAGATTCGCTCTGGATATAGAGAGGGAGTCGTCTCAAAGTTGAGGCAGACTCAATCGTACATGATTTGGAAAGTGTGGGATTCTGAAACCATGGAGTATTTGATTACAAAGAAAAAGCAAATGGATTATAAAAAAAGTTTGGAGTGAAGGAAAATTTTCTGCAAAAGAATCCTTTGCGGGAAATTCAAAGGATTGTGATCTTTGAATCAAATGACTTTTGCATGAAAATTCTAAGGATCCAAATCCTACAAATATCCTACACCAATTGTTTTGAATCAAAGGAGCCCTAATTCATATTAGCTATGATACTTGGAATGATAAATTTGACTTTGACAAGGGATTTATCAAGTAATCCCGATTGTAGAATGCTGCAAGTGCCACTATTTGGACAATTTAAACATCGTTAAAAGTTATGAAATGAATTCAAAATACAAACATTACATGCATCTACAACGTAAAAAGATCAGAATCAAACTCAATTTGTAGCATGAAAAACAAAAATACATTTCAACGTTGATAGTGCTAATATTCACAATCCATTTTAAACTAGCTACTATTATAACTATATTTGCCTTCTTTTCATAGTTGTGTTTTGGATTTTGATTTAAATTTTTGAAAGATGATTGGTACATATTCCGTCTTTCTGTATTCTTTTATCAATTTGTAACTTCTATTATTATCCTTTTGAACTTGGGAGTACATGGCCTCTGAACCTCATGCCCAAGAGAATAGGATAGGTCCTCCCAAAATTATGATAGGGTTGTCATCGTTCAACTCATTAGTGATGCCCTTGAAACATCCAAAATTGGAGATAAAACTTTCTATCTAATGTATAGAAGTTTTAAAACCCATATTTATATTAGATAAAGAAAAACTATATATACAAACTAGACATTGGACAACCTTTTCAAACTAAAAATGAAAATGTTCATGTAATAAAGAAGAAGCAACCCAAACCTGAAATCTTCTCATAGTCTCGAGTATGCAATCACTCCTTCATTGACATCCATTTGTCGGAGAACCTATCGTTGGTACGCAGAAACTAGTAGATCAGATGTCCAGTCGCTTGCATAGACCTACAAAAGATAATGTCTCGTTCAATCACTAACGTGACCATGGCAGCACTTCGTAGAATTCTTGGGCAGGCCAGGCTACAAGAGATCAAGTTTTTTCCTTTGAAATTGAAGTCTTGCCTATCGACCCAACAAGGAAGACGAAAGGCTTACTAAATCCTGAGAAGGCCACAAGTCAGGTCATCCCCAACATAGGTCTGCCCATGTACTGAGACTATGAGATCGCAAATCATATATTGTCTTGGGCAAGGCCTCGGTCTAAACGGACAATGGGTCATCAGTAGAAGAGTTGAGATCATGAGCCAGCCTCGATCAATCTAGTCAGCATTCTTGCTGGATCCATGATGACCCACAAGTATAGGGGGTGTATCGTAGTACTTTCGATAAATAGGAGTGTCGATCCCAACAAGGAGCAGAAGGTGCTGAACAATGGTATGGAGCAGGAAATCCCTATGAATACTTAGCAAACGGATTTTTAGTGGTTTTCTATCAAAGCAACAAAACAAGGAGCAAGTAGTAAAGACAACGAACAAACGGAGCAAGTGGCCCAATCCTTTCTTAGCAAAGAACAAGCCGGTGGAAATACTTATAAGGACCAAACGTTCTCGAGGACACATGGGAATTCTGTCAAGTGCTTTCGCTTCAAATAGCTGAGTACTCTTCTTTGGTGTTGTAAGTGTTGTGTGGGTGAACCTGTGCTAATGTACCGACCTTGCTTGGACAAATACAATACTTGTGATTAAACCCCCTGCAAACATCCGTAACTACAAGAAAGTAATTAAGATACAAATCTAACCATAGCCTTAAACTCTAAGATCCTACACTCCCTTGTGCAAAGGTGTCCTAACGGGGGTTCAAGTTTCTGTCACTCCGGCAACCCCACAATTAGTAGCCAAATACACAATGCATTTCCCTAGACCCATAAATGGTGAAGTATCATGTAGTCGACGTTCACATGACACCACCAGAAGAATAGAACCACAACTTAAATACTAAACCATTGAATAATAACTCATCACAGATTCACTACTAACAACATGACTTCTCTCATGTCCTCAAGAACACAACTAACTACTCACAAGACATCATATGGATCAATATAAAAGATGATATGTTAATGGATAACAATCTGAACATAAACAATAATCCAATGGTTCCACTCACAAGCATCAATTACAATAGTAATCAACACCGGGAAAGTTTCTCCAAAGAACTAAAGCAATATCCAACACAATTGTTACATCGGGACGGAGTGGTGATGATGGTGCTGGTGGAGATGATGGTGTGGATAATGGTGATAATGATCCCGATGAATCCTAGCTTGACGATGGTGTTGATGGCGACGGTCTCCCCTCTTCGGGAAGGAATTCCCCCGGCAGAAATCTGTCTGTCGGAGAGATCTTTCTCTCTCGGTGTTTTCCACCCCCAGAGGCGGCGAAAATCTATCTATGGTCGCTCCCCTAGGCTTAGGGTTCCATAGGAAAGATATAGGCGAAGGGGCGGTGAAAAGATCGTATGGGCACCTAGAGGGGGGGTGAATAGGTGCTACTTCAAAATTTCTTCTTTTTCAATTTAGGGTTTGACAAGAAAGGTAAATTCTCTAGATCATGCAACTAAGGTGAATTTACCTATATGTCAAACAAGCAACAACTAGCACAACACTAAGCAAGAACAAGTAAGTAAAGTGCAGTAAAGGATATAAGTAACCAAAGTGGTGGACGCGGAGACACAAGGATTTGTTTCCCGTAGTTCCTTCCTTTTAAGGGGAAGTACGTCTACATTTGGAGAGGGAGTGGTTTCAAACCACCAATGCCATGAGAGGCCTCCCTTGTTCTCCAATGAACCTCACCCCAAGGGGATCGATCCACCTTACACTATATCGGCAACCTTCGAGGTGGAAGCCGGCACCTTTACAACAAGTTCGGGGCACACATCCACAACTTAATTGGAGGCTCCCAAATACAAGCAAGCTGTCAAAACAATCAAAAACAAGCTTGTAAGAACCAAATCAAATCTAGGGTTTCCAATGAAACGCTAGAGCATGGGGGCCCTCAAGTGAATGAGGGGGAAATGAAGATCTCTCTTGGTGAAGCTGTAGATCAAGGCCTCCTCCTTCAATTCTCCAAAGATCAATGACTTTGGATGGTTGGATGAAGAGATCTTGTAAATTTGGTGGCTCTAATGGAGTTTGTGTTCTTGAGCAGCTCGAGCAACTAGAGGAAGGGGATAAGGGTCCCTATTTATAAGCAGCCCCCTCCACGAACCGTTTTTTTGACTGTTGCAGAAAATCCAGACCAGAGACTCCGGTCTGTATACCGGAGACTCCGGTCTACACCGGAGATTCTGGCCTATCTCCGGTCTAGCATCCGGACCACCCTTCTGAATGACCAGGGCCAGACACGACCCAACTGGGCCGGAGACTCCGGTCCTCCAGCACCGGAGACTCTGGTCTGAGCCAAGACCGGAGATTCTGGAGAAGCCTCCGGACCTTGCTTTGCACCCTCATACAGAATGTCCCAGCCATGATCCTGAAGCCTCCACCGGAGACACATCCAGAATCTCCGGACCACACCGGAGACTCTGGTCTAGGCAGACCGGAGACTCTGGTCTGGAATTTCCAGAACTATGTCACTCTTTCAGGAACCGTTCCAAAGTGTGAGGGTACTTTTCACTTATCATAATACCAACCCGTGGACAGTGACAACCTGTAAAATGATCTACTTGTTGTTAACGAACACCAAAAGTGATTATGACGATAAATGTCCTTCCAATCTTCCCATTTTTGGTGTTCGATGACAACAAGTGATTTTGCATGGAATAAATTGTATGGGGCTCCCCCTGACTATGTGCAATAAGGTAAACAAGTAACTCATGCAAGGTAGATAGTAACAGCGATAACACACATAGATCTCACATGAGTTACAATAGTAAGTGCACAAGCACATAGTCACACACATAAACGACAAATAACACACATGAAGTTCAAAGTTCGAATATGGCAAATGAAAGCAAATAATAGCGAATCCAAAGCCCAAACCCATGCAAATCGATGAGAATGTCTTCTCCTCCTTTGGCATCGAAACGCCGAAAAAGGGAAAAGACCTAAGCTAGTGCCCCAACAACTCAGTACTCATTGTCATCCTCGTCATCCTCGACATCCTCATCCCCATCCTCACCTTCCTCAACAAATTCATCATCATCATCAGGTACTGCAGGCCCTTTGCCGTGAGGGCGAGAAGAGGAGGTACCCTGGTACCCATAACCAGAGGTGACATCAGGAAAGGTCTTCCAATCCACCAGGCTATCATGTTGGGCATTCCATGCCCCAAACGAGAGTGTGTGGTCAGACTCTGTGGACTGTTGAGCACCATGCTCATCATTGTATTCATCCTCTCTTTCCTCATCATCCCCTTCGCCTTGTTCCTTGATCTCCTTGAGGAGCTTCTCAATGCGGCGGTTGCTTTCGTAGGATGCATGTTGCTGCTTACGGATGTCTATGTTCATGCAACAAAGGGTCCTCTCCCAGAAAGTGGCCTTCTTGACCACTTCATGTACATAGTCCCGAGTCATGGAGGGAATAGGTGCATTGGAGGCATTATTCCTCCAAACTCTTGGTGGAGAGGGGGACCTCTCAGTCTCAATATCCTCATCAACATCGCCATAGCGATGCCTAGGAGCAGGCCCCATACGCCCCTTCTGCTGCAGTGAGACCAATGCGTGCTCAGTGAGATGCGGTGTTATGCCAAGTGGGGAATTATGCTCCTTGGAGTTGATGAGCCTCATAACCAAAGGTGCATATGGAGGAGACTTCTTAAAAAGAATAGCATGGAACATCTCCTCAAAAATAAAATCCATCACATCAATAGGTTCAGCATCTGCCTCTATGCCAGCATTGGAGGTCCGATGGGTATGATAAAGAAGGTGACTAGCCCATCCCTAATAGCATCGTCATTCCCAGCACTTGGTGCGATTGTATGACAAAATATCTTTAACATTAGGTTGTAGAGAGGCTTGAATCCCTTGGACCCCCCTACAACACCCTCGCTGCCATATAGAGGTGCAAGCTTCATCTTGTTCTCACCAAGAGCCGTAGAGTGCATGCGCAGCCCAACTGGACTGGATACGCCATGAAAGGTCTCAAAGATGACAATGTAAAAGTCATGGAATGTAGCTATGCAGCGGGTGGTGCCAGACATCCAAGTCATGGTCCTGTCTTGATCAGACCCAAACACTACAGTGGCGTAGAACTGCTACACCAGGTAGATATTGTAGTCTTCATGAAGCTCCATCAAGTTAAATAGTCCCAGCTTCTCACATATCCACAAAGCATTTGTAGAGGTCCCAACCTTTAATAAGGTTGATCCCTCCTGTGTTTTACAATGCTAGTCCCTGGATCAATAGCTAGCATCCACAGTTAAGATGTAATATCAAGATACAAAGGTCATAATATAAATTTATAACCAGGAATAATATAAGTTTATTACATCAACATAGCTCATTTGGCTATTACAATACATTGCAGCGGAATAACTATAGTCATGGGTCCTTCATCTTCAAAAATGCCACAGGCAGATGTTGGTTGTAGATTTTGTAGTCCTAGTCAATCAAACAATCTTCATTTTTAAAACAATCAACCTGTAACATTACAAGTTACAGCCACAAGGGTCAATACATTTTGAATTGTATTGGCAAGCTTCACTTTTATGTATATAAGAGTGGATCCTATCATTACATGCATATTTGGCTAAGTAGAGTTTAAGGCTTATTTGCATAAAGCAATATTTTATCCTATCTTTTCAAAAAGGTTTTAAAGTCTTTTGTCAAATTTCTTTTCCAAGTTCCTTGAACTCCTTGGTAGAAACTCAAGTGTTCAAGTCCTTGTCAAAAATCCCTTGAGCTACTTGGTAACCCCAAGTGCATCAAGTTTTATAAAATCTCATGAGTTCCTTGGTAAAACCCCAAGTACATCATGTTCTTGAGCACCTTGGTAACCCCAAGTGCAACAAGCTTTACAAAATATCTTTGAATTCCTTGGTAGACACACAAGGGCATCAAGTTTTTATATTAGAAGTTGGAATGTCGAGATCTCCCATAGTTCAAACTTTAGTTGCTCAGTATTGTCCATAACCGGGGACACGGCTAAGTACTTAGATTTTATTTACTTCTGCAGAAGGAGTACACTTTACCCACATGACACAATCCCATCTTGTTGCCACCAGTGGCCTACTGGATTAGTGCTCACCAAGATGGAGTACTGGCAGATTGAGAATGTGACGAAGTCTTTCCAAAAGGTCCTCCCATACATCATTGCTAGCTTTGTCTTCAGCCCCCATGAATCATTCCAGATCCCCATGTCCAGTAACTAAAGACAATGCATGGGTCTTCCTAATGTAATTGACTAAGCCAGAGCCATAATAGCATGTGGTTGCACACGAAAGCCACAATTGGAGAAGCATGTTTGATCTCTAAGTTTCCTAGGTGGTTTTCTTTTGGAGCACAACACAAAGTGATTGCCATAGACATGGTCCCCTTTTGTTTCCACCTTCTCCAAAACTTAAAGTATCCTCCACCTAGGTGGTTCATTGAGTCCTTGTTTTATTATGTAAAACACAAGTCCTTTTCTCAACCTTTGTAAAATCTCAACATGTATCTCTTTTCAAATTATAGCATATAGCATGGCTAAGCATGTACAACTTTGATGTTTTCACTAAGGAGTGTTTAGTGAATCCTATTAGGATTTAGCATAGCATAAGTATAAAATATCTTTTCATGCATGTTTTCAAAATCCACTAAGTATATAATGAAAATAGTAGGACTTTTGTATGATAGTGTAACTTGCCTTTTTGGTAGGGAATGAGAGTTTTACTTCTTGATCTTGCTAAACTCACTCTTTGCTAATTTCACTACAAGTCAATCAAGCAAATCACCAAATCAACTAACATTCCAAACCAAGGTTAAACAAACAATTTCACACATATAGCAAAGGAGTCTAAGTCATGCCAAGGTGTGTTCTTTTTGCAAGTTTGGTCTCTACTAGGTTTATAAACTTTGTAAGGTCCACATTGGTCATTTACCAAAATGGCAAAGTCATTAGTTAAAGAGTTTTGCTCAAAATCTATTTTAAAATCCATTCAACATTTTATGTGGTGAAAATTATTCTTTTCAAAGCAAAACTTTATGTTTTTCACCAAGTGAGTTGCCCTTGGTAAGGTTTGGTGTTTTGGGTCAGTAGGTTTGGTCCATAACATTTTCCCAAAGTTTTCTTTGCAAAAACATTTCCCATAACAAAATCAATGAGTTTATTTTGGCTAGGAAATGGCTAATTTAAATAATCCATCCTATATTTCACCAAATTCATTTTTAACACTAAGGGTTGGTTCCTAGGGTCAGTAAGGTCACTACAAATCATTTTGCAAAGGTTTTGTCATTAAATTCAATTTTAAACAATTTTTATACTCTAAACAAGTACACAAATGTTTCTGCAAATTCAACCAAGCTAACAGATACTATTTTCAAAACTAAGGCCATGGTTAGCTAGGGCTTGTTCTCCTGAATCCAACGACATAAAATTTGTAAAATTTGGACGTGTGGATCCAAAGATATAAGGGTTTGAAGTTTGCAAAAGTTTCTGTTTTTCAAATCTGTTTTAAATCCAATAGGTGACACGCGGCGTGTTTTAACTGGACGATACCGGTTCGGGTGGATCGTGTGCTGCGGAGCGTTGGATTTAAGTTGGATCGTGTGGCACAGAACGCGTACCTCTTCGCGGTAAGTGATCTAATCGCACACGTTCAAACTAGATCCTACGGTACTGGCTCGTTGGACCAAAAGTGAGCGGCGCCGACGGCGGCTAACGGCGGCGTACGGCCAGGCGGTGGCGCTACGGCGGCTATAGGAAGCAAAGAGGAGAGAAAAAGTGCTCACCAGAATCGCAGGGCTATGGTGATGCTCGTCGTGCTGTTGGCTTGGCAAGGGGCGCTCGGGTACTGCGGTAATTGCTCGCCGGAGTTGGTTCTGGCGACGGGCGGCTCTGGTCGAGGTCGAGGACGTCACTGGAGAGCGCCCTAAGGCAAAACGAAGGCGCGGTCAGATGCGTGGGATCAAGACAATGATGTGTGCGTGATCGAGAAGTGAAGGGGCGGTCTGGTTCACCTGGTAAACGTCGTCGGAGAGGTTGCAGATGGCGGCGTCGTCGGAACTTGTCAAAGCCGACGCTTCGGGGCGCCCGCAGTTGAACGGAGGGCACGGACTGAAGCGCCAGGTGATGGGGAGGCTGTGAGTTTGGTCGGGGAGGCTCGGGAAGGTGTGGCTTGGCCAGAATCGACAGAGGAAGCTCGTCGGAGCGGCGACGGTATAGAGAGAATTGGAGGCAGCCTAGGGGCAGAGAGGGAGTGGCGACAGAGGGGAAAGGAGGAGGAGGCGTTGGCGCTTAATAGCGTGCATTCACGGCGAGGTTTAAGGCGCGGCATCACTGCGAATTGATCGCGGCTTTGAATGGCAGCAACGACAGCGAGGGAGAAGGCGTGGTCTGCGGGTGGGGAGGAAGAACAGTAGCGGTGGGGTCTACCTGTCAACGGGGAAAGGAGTAAGGGAGAGGTCCACCGGTCATTCTCTTTGAGGGTTATTTTCTGAGTGCGAACCGTTTTCTTGCGGGGTGAGGAACTGGGCTGGTTAGTGGGCTTATTGGGCTGCCTGGGCTGGGTCGGTTTTCTTTTTATTTTTTTCTGTCTGCTTTGCTTTATTCTTTTCTATTTTATTTTTTGATTTGATTATTCAAACACATGATTTAAACAACCAATTAAACCAACATCACACTTCACAACTTTTGAACTTGATTCTGTTCAGTAACAATTACCAAAATTATAAAATAAAATAATATTTTAAATTCTTTTTAGGTTTTATTTATTAATTAAATAAAATGGCTATGGTTTTAAAAATAGGGTTTGGTTTAATTAATAAAATCTTCATTTAAAATCCAAACACTTTCAAATCTAAAACAGTAGGTTTATTTGGAAATAAAGAATATTTGGAAATTTTGTTTAAAACAAAATAATCCTTTTACTTTAGGATCTATTAATAATTAAATAAAATGGAACTTTAGTTATTAAATCAAAATAGGGTTTGATTTTATTAATAAAATCTTTATTTGAACCTAAATATTTTCAAAGTCAAATTAGTAGGTTTTATTTGGAAATATTAAATACTTGGAAACTTGTTTTAAAACAAAATAACATTTTATTTTAGAGTCCATTATTAATTAAATAAAATAGACTTTCATTATTAAACCAACTAGGGTTTGTTTTATTGAGAATATTTATTTTAAATCTAAAATAAAGCCAAAACACTTTAGTGGTTTTTGATGGTTTATAATTGATAAAACCTTTATTAATAAAACTTGGATATTAAATCCTTATTAATTTATTTTAAATAAACCTTTGCTAATTTTATTTAGAATAAAATGTTTTTAATTCCAAAGCTTGGCCAAGGTTTAATTTGGTTTTATAAAATAATCTTTATTTAAATCCATCTTTTCTTTTGAATATCAAATCTTTTATTTTAAAAGATCCAAAATACTATTTCCAAAATATTTTTAGTTTCCTTTATTAAATGTTTATCTTTTAAGAATCCCTTTAGGATTTTACTTTATTCAAATGGATTTGAAGTTCCAATTGAATTCAGAAAGTTTCTTCTGGCTCTGAAAATCAAACAAGGTTTTATTTTGTTCATTTATTTTCACATTACAAGATTTGGAAAATCTTGGGATGTGACAGGCTACCACCCTTAAAATAAATCTCGTCCCGAGATTTGGGGAGGCTAGGGTTACAAGCAAGTTCAAAACAACTAGGGTACTACCACCCTTAAAAAATTTTCAGACAAAAATTACATGTTGGCCTTCTTGGGTCCTGGAAAACTTCTCTAAGCAACTTTTGCTTTATTTCTACACTTGACTCATGGGCCAAGGTTGAGTTTCTCCATAGGCTTGTTCAACTTGTTTTTCATCCTTTCTGGACAGTTGCTTGCATAATGTCCTGGATTCTTGCAGTTGAAACAATTAATGTCCTTGAGTTCTTTGCGTTGCTCTTGTGGGCAAGTTGCTACATAGTGGCCTGGTTCTTTGCAGTTGTTGCACCACACTTGGTCAATCTCTTTATTCTTCTTGTTCTCTGGGCATCCACTGGAGTAGTGTCCCATTTCTTTACATTTACGACATTGCACAAGGCTCATGTCTTGCTTGGGCTTCTTGATTTTCCTTGATCCTTTGAATTGGGTTGTCTTGTTTGGATGTAGAAGTGGTCCTTTTCCTTTGGTAGACTTGGATCCTTCTTGTTTCCTTTGTTCCACCATGGCATAGATAGGACATAGACCTGGAGTATGATCACTTCCTTCACACAGGTAGCAAGTAGCTTGAGAGGTAGGACATTGTCCAACAGGATGATCTTCTTCACAATTGGGGCATTGTCCTTCATGTTCCTTGGAAGTATGATCCTTGTCTCCACAAATAATGCAAGATGGGGCTCCATCTAGAACAATATTCTTTTCATCCTTGTTATCATAAACTCTCTTTGGATAGCTTTCTTCTATGCTAATCATTTGATTAGTCACCTTAAGCATCAATTGAGACTGCTCTTCCAAAAACCTTTGCAGTGCTGGATCCTTACCACTATTGTTGACTAGGAACTGAGCTGTTAGTTGGTTCAACTGGTGTTGGGTTGCTATGAGCTCTTTCATGCTATCAGCTTGGTTGGTGTTGGTGTCATCAACCTTGGAGTCCTTTGGAGTAGTCATCTGTTTGGGTTTGAAGGGAGTTTAGAATAAGCAAGATACTTCTAAAGAATTATTTCTAAGCACACACATCACAATTTCACACAAACAATGTGCATGCAATCACAAACAAACATTTCACTCAAACAAGGTTCAAGCACATACTTAGGCAACAAAATATGCTCCTTGGAGTTGATGAGCCTCATAACCAAAGGTGCATATGGAGGAGACTTCTTAAAAAGAATAGCATGGAACATCTCCTCAAAAATAAAATCCATCACATCAATAGGTTCAGCATCTGCCTCTATGCCAGCATTGGAGGTCCGGTGGGTATGATAAAGAAGGTGACTAGCCCATCCCTAATAGCATCGTCATTCCCAGCACTTGGTGCGATTGTATGACAAAATATCTTTAACATTAGGTTGTAGAGAGGCTTGAATCCCTTGGACCCCCCTACAACACCCTCGCTGCCATATAGAGGTGCAAGCTTCATCTTGTTCTCACCAAGAGCCGTAGAGTGCATGCGCAGCCCAACTGGACTGGATACGCCATGAAAGGTCTCAAAGATGACAATGTAAAAGTCATGGAATGTAGCTATGCAGCGGGTGGTGCCAGACATCCAAGTCATGGTCCTGTCTTGATCAGACCCAAACACTACAGTGGCGTAGAACTGCTACACCAGGTAGATATTGTAGTCTTCATGAAGCTCCATCAAGTTAAATAGTCCCAGCTTCTCACATATCCACAAAGCATTTGTAGAGGTCCCAACCTTTAATAAGGTTGATCCCTCCTGTGTTTTACAATGCTAGTCCCTGGATCAATAGCTAGCATCCACAGTTAAGATGTAATATCAAGATACAAAGGTCATAATATAAATTTATAACCAGGAATAATATAAGTTTATTACATCAACATAGCTCATTTGGCTATTACAATACATTGCAGCGGAATAACTATAGTCATGGGTCCTTCATCTTCAAAAATGCCACAGGCAGATGTTGGTTGTAGATTTTGTAGTCCTAGTCAATCAAACAATCTTCATTTTTAAAACAATCAACCTGTAACATTACAAGTTACAGCCACAAGGGTCAATACATTTTGAATTGTATTGGCAAGCTTCACTTTTATGTATATAAGAGTGGATCCTATCATTACATGCATATTTGGCTAAGTAGAGTTTAAGGCTTATTTGCATAAAGCAATATTTTATCCTATCTTTTCAAAAAGGTTTTAAAGTCTTTTGTCAAATTTCTTTTCCAAGTTCCTTGAACTCCTTGGTAGAAACTCAAGTGTTCAAGTCCTTGTCAAAAATCCCTTGAGCTACTTGGTAACCCCAAGTGCATCAAGTTTTATAAAATCTCATGAGTTCCTTGGTAAAACCCCAAGTACATCATGTTCTTGAGCACCTTGGTAACCCCAAGTGCAACAAGCTTTACAAAATCTCTTTGAATTCCTTGGTAGACACACAAGGGCATCAAGTTTTTATATTAGAAGTTGGAATGTCGAGATCTCCCATAGTTCAAACTTTAGTTGCTCAGTATTGTCCATAACCGGGGACACGGCTAAGTACTTAGATTTTATTTACTTCTGCAGAAGGAGTACACTTTACCCACATGACACAATCCCATCTTGTTGCCACCAGTGGCCTACTGGATTAGTGCTCACCAAGATGGAGTACTGGCAGATTGAGAATGTGACGAAGTCTTTCCAAAAGGTCCTCCCATACATCATTGCTAGCTTTGTCTTCAGCCCCCATGAAGCATTCCAGATCCCCATGTCCAGTAACTAAAGACAATGCATGGGTCTTCCTAATGTAATTGACTAAGCCAGAGCCATAATAGCATGTGGTTGCACACGAAAGCCACAATTGGAGAAGCATGTTTGATCTCTAAGTTTCCTAGGTGGTTTTCTTTTGGAGCACAACACAAAGTGATTGCCATAGACATGGTCCCCTTTTGTTGCCACCTTCTCCAAAACTTAAAGTATCCTCCACCTAGGTGGTTCATTGAGTCCTTGTTTTATTATGTAAAACACAAGTCCTTTTCTCAACCTTTGTAAAATCTCAACATGTATCTCTTTTCAAATTATAGCATATAGCATGGCTAAGCATGTACAACTTTGATGTTTTCACTAAGGAGTGTTTAGTGAATCCTATTAGGATTTAGCATAGCATAAGTATAAAATATCTTTTCATGCATGTTTTCAAAATCCACTAAGTATATAATGAAAATAGTAGGAATTTTGTATGATAGTGTAACTTGCCTTTTTGGTAGGGAATGAGAGTTTTACTTCTTGATCTTGCTAGACTCACTCTTTGCTAATTTCACTACAAGTCAATCAAGCAAATCACCAAATCAACTAACATTCCAAACCAAGGTTAAACAAACAATTTCACACATATAGCAAAGGAGTCTAAGTCATGCCAAGGTGGGTTCTTTTTGCAAGTTTGGTCTCTACTAGGTTTATAAACTTTGTAAGGTCCACATTGGTCATTTACCAAAATGGCAAAGTCATTAGTTAAAGAGTTTTGCTCAAAATCTATTTTAAAATCCATTCAACATTTTATGTGGTGAAAATTATTCTTTTCAAAGCAAAACTTTATGTTTTTCACCAAGTGAGTTGCCCTTGGTAAGGTTTGGTGTTTTGGGTCAGTAGGTTTGGTCCATAACATTTTCCCAAAGTTTTCTTTGCAAAAACATTTCCCATAACAAAATCAATGAGTTTATTTTGGCTAGGAAATGGCTAATTTAAATAATCCATCCTATATTTCACCAAATTCATTTTTAACACTAAGGGTTGGTTCCTAGGGTCAGTAAGGTCACTACAAATCATTTTGCAAAGGTTTTGTCATTAAATTCAATTTTAAACAATTTTTATACTCTAAACAAGTACACAAATGTTTCTGCAAATTCAACCAAGCTAACAGATACTATTTTCAAAACTAAGGCCATGGTTAGCTAGGGCTTGTTCTCCTGAATCCAACGACATAAAATTTGTAAAATTTGGACGTGTGGATCCAAAGATATAAGGGTTTGAAGTTTGCAAAAGTTTCTGTTTTTCAAATCTGTTTTAAATCCAATAGGTGACACGCGGCGTGTTTTAACTGGACGATACCGGTTCGGGTGGATCGTGTGCTGCGGAGCGTTGGATTTAAGTTGGATCGTGTGGCACAGAACGCGTACCTCTTCGCAGTAAGTGATCTAATCGCACACGTTCAAACTAGATCCTACGGTACTGGCTCGTTGGACCAAAAGTGAGCGGCGCCGACGGCGGCTAACGGCGGCGTACGGCCAGGCGGTGGCGCTACGGCGGCTATAGGAAGCAAAGAGGAGAGAAAAAGTGCTCACCAGAATCGCAGGGCTATGGTGATGCTCGTCGTGCTGTTGGCTTGGCAAGGGGCGCTCGGGTACTGCGGTAATTGCTCGCCGGAGTTGGTTCTGGCGACGGGCGGCTCTGGTCGAGGTCGAGGACGTCACTGGAGAGCGCCCTAAGGCAAAACGAAGGCGCGGTCAGATGCGTGGGATCAAGACAATGATGTGTGCGTGATCGAGAAGTGAAGGGGCGGTCTGGTTCACCTGGTAAACGTCGTCGGAGAGGTTGCAGATGGCGGCGTCGTCGGAACTTGTCAAAGCCGACGCTTCGGGGCGCCCGCGGTTGAACGGAGGGCACGGACTGAAGCGCCAGGTGATGGGGAGGCTGTGAGTTTGGTCGGGGAGGCTCGGGAAGGTGTGGCTTGGCCAGAATCGACAGAGGAAGCTCGTCGGAGCGGCGACGGTATAGAGAGAATTGGAGGCAGCCTAGGGGCAGAGAGGGAGTGGCGACAGAGGGGAAAGGAGGAGGAGGCGTTGGCGCTTAATAGCGTGCATTCACGGCGAGGTTTAAGGCGCGGCATCACTGCGAATTGATCGCGGCTTTGAATGGCAGCAACGGCAGCGAGGGAGAAGGCGTGGTCTGCGGGTGGGGAGGAAGAACAGTAGCGGTGGGGTCTACCTGTCAACGGGGAAAGGAGTAAGGGAGAGGTCCACCGGTCATTCTCTTTGAGGGTTATTTTCTGAGTGCGAACCGTTTTCTTGCGGGGTGAGGAACTGGGCTGGTTAGTGGGCTTATTGGGCTGCCTGGGCTGGGTCGGTTTTCTTTTTATTTTTTTCTGTCTGCTTTGCTTTATTCTTTTCTATTTTATTTTCTGATTTGATTATTCAAACACATGATTTAAACAACCAATTAAACCAACATCACACTTCACAACTTTTGAACTTGATTCTGTTCAGTAACAATTACCAAAATTATAAAATAAAATAATATTTTAAATTCTTTTTAGGTTTTATTTATTAATTAAATAAAATGGCTATGGTTTTAAAAATAGGGTTTGGTTTAATTAATAAAATCTTCATTTAAAATCCAAACACTTTCAAATCTAAAACAGTAGGTTTATTTGGAAATAAAGAATATTTGGAAATTTTGTTTAAAACAAAATAATCCTTTTACTTTAGGATCTATTAATAATTAAATAAAATGGAACTTTAGTTATTAAATCAAAATAGGGTTTGATTTTATTAATAAAATCTTTATTTGAACCTAAATATTTTCAAAGTCAAATTAGTAGGTTTTATTTGGAAATATTAAATACTTGGAAACTTGTTTTAAAACAAAATAACATTTTATTTTAGAGTCCATTATTAATTAAATAAAATAGACTTTCATTATTAAACCAACTAGGGTTTGTTTTATTGAGAATATTTATTTTAAATCTAAAATAAAGCCAAAACACTTTAGTGGTTTTTGATGGTTTATAATTGATAAAACCTTTATTAATAAAACTTGGATATTAAATCCTTATTAATTTATTTTAAATAAACCTTTGCTAATTTTATTTAGAATAAAATGTTTTTAATTCCAAAGCTTGGCCAAGGTTTAATTTGGTTTTATAAAATAATCTTTATTTAAATCCATCTTTTCTTTTGAATATCAAATCTTTTATTTTAAAAGATCCAAAATACTATTTCCAAAATATTTTTAGTTTCCTTTATTAAATGTTTATCTTTTAAGAATCCCTTTAGGATTTTACTTTATTCAAATGGATTTGAAGTTCCAATTGAATTCAGAAAGTTTCTTCTGGCTCTGAAAATCAAACAAGGTTTTATTTTGTTCATTTATTTTCACATTACAAGATTTGGAAAATCTTGGGATGTGACAGGCTACCACCCTTAAAATAAATCTCGTCCCGAGATTTGGGGAGGCTAGGGTTACAAGCAAGTTCAAAACAACTAGGGTACTACCACCCTTAAAAAATTTTCAGACAAAAATTACATGTTGGCCTTCTTGGGTCCTGGAAAACTTCTCTAAGCAACTTTTGCTTTATTTCTACACTTGACTCATGGGCCAAGGTTGAGTTTCTCCATAGGCTTGTTCAACTTGTTTTTCATCCTTTCTGGACAGTTGCTTGCATAATGTCCTGGATTCTTGCAGTTGAAACAATTAATGTCCTTGAGTTCTTTGCGTTGCTCTTGTGGGCAAGTTGCTACATAGTGGCCTGGTTCTTTGCAGTTGTTGCACCACACTTGGTCAATCTCTTTATTCTTCTTGTTCTCTGGGCATCCACTGGAGTAGTGTCCCATTTCTTTACATTTACGACATTGCACAAGGCTCATGTCTTGCTTGGGCTTCTTGATTTTCCTTGATCCTTTGAATTGGGTTGTCTTGTTTGGATGTAGAAGTGGTCCTTTTCCTTTGGTAGACTTGGATCCTTCTTGTTTCCTTTGTTCCACCATGGCATAGATAGGACATAGACCTGGAGTATGATCACTTCCTTCACACAGGTAGCAAGTAGCTTGAGAGGTAGGACATTGTCCAACAGGATGATCTTCTTCACAATTGGGGCATTGTCCTTCATGTTCCTTGGAAGTATGATCCTTGTCTCCACAAATAATGCAAGCTGGGGCTCCATCTAGAACAATATTCTTTTCATCCTTGTTATCATAAACTCTCTTTGGATAGCTTTCTTCTATGCTAATCATTTGATTAGTCACCTTAAGCATCAATTGAGACTGCTCTTCCAAAAACCTTTGCAGTGCTGGATCCTTACCACTATTGTTGACTAGGAACTGAGCTGTTAGTTGGTTCAACTGGTGTTGGGTTGCTATGAGCTCTTTCATGCTATCAGCTTGGTTGGTGTTGGTGTCATCAACCTTGGAGTCCTTTGGAGTAGTCATCTGTTTGGGTTTGAAGGGAGTTTAGAATAAGCAAGATACTTCTAAAGAATTATTTCTAAGCACACACATCACAATTTCACACAAACAATGTGCATGCAATCACAAACAAACATTTCACTCAAACAAGGTTCAAGCACATACTTAGGCAACAAAATATGCTCCTTGGAGTTGATGAGCCTCATAACCAAAGGTGCATATGGAGGAGACTTCTTAAAAAGAATAGCATGGAACATCTCCTCAAAAATAAAATCCATCACATCAATAGGTTCAGCATCTGCCTCTATGCCAGCATTGGAGGTCCGGTGGGTATGATAAAGAAGGTGACTAGCACATCCCTAATAGCATCGTCATTCCCAGCACTTGGTGCGATTGTATGACAAAATATCTTTAACATTAGGTTGTAGAGAGGCTTGAATCCCTTGGACCCCCCTACAACACCCTCGCTGCCATATAGAGGTGCAAGCTTCATCTTGTTCTCACCAAGAGCCGTAGAGTGCATGCGCAGCCCAACTGGACTGGATACGCCATGAAAGGTCTCAAAGATGACAATGTAAAAGTCATGGAATGTAGCTATGCAGCGGGTGGTGCCAGACATCCAAGTCATGGTCCTGTCTTGATCAGACCCAAACACTACAGTGGCGTAGAACTGCTACACCAGGTAGATATTGTAGTCTTCATGAAGCTCCATCAAGTTAAATAGTCCCAGCTTCTCACATATCCACAAAGCATTTGTAGAGGTCCCAACCTTTAATAAGGTTGATCCCTCCTGTGTTTTACAATGCTAGTCCCTGGATCAATAGCTAGCATCCACAGTTAAGATGTAATATCAAGATACAAAGGTCATAATATAAATTTATAACCAGGAATAATATAAGTTTATTACATCAACATAGCTCATTTGGCTATTACAATACATTGCAGCGGAATAACTATAGTCATGGGTCCTTAATCTTCAAAAATGCCACAGGCAGATGTTGGTTGTAGATTTTGTAGTCCTAGTCAATCAAACAATCTTCATTTTTAAAACAATCAACCTGTAACATTACAAGTTACAGCCACAAGGGTCAATACATTTTGAATTGTATTGGCAAGCTTCACTTTTATGTATATAAGAGTGGATCCTATCATTACATGCATATTTGGCTAAGTAGAGTTTAAGGCTTATTTGCATAAAGCAATATTTTATCCTATCTTTTCAAAAAGGTTTTAAAGTCTTTTGTCAAATTTCTTTTCCAAGTTCCTTGAACTCCTTGGTAGAAACTCAAGTGTTCAAGTCCTTGTCAAAAATCCCTTGAGCTACTTGGTAACCCCAAGTGCATCAAGTTTTATAAAATCTCATGAGTTCCTTGGTAAAACCCCAAGTACATCATGTTCTTGAGCACCTTGGTAACCCCAAGTGCAACAAGCTTTACAAAATCTCTTTGAATTCCTTGGTAGACACACAAGGGCATCAAGTTTTTATATTAGAAGTTGGAATGTCGAGATCTCCCATAGTTCAAACTTTAGTTGCTCAGTATTGTCCATAACCGGGGACACGGCTAAGTACTTAGATTTTATTTACTTCTGCAGAAGGAGTACACTTTACCCACATGACACAATCCCATCTTGTTGCCACCAGTGGCCTACTGGATTAGTGCTCACCAAGATGGAGTACTGGCAGATTGAGAATGTGACGAAGTCTTTCCAAAAGGTCCTCCCATACATCATTGCTAGCTTTGTCTTCAGCCCCCATGAATCATTCCAGATCCCCATGTCCAGTAACTAAAGACAATGCATGGGTCTTCCTAATGTAATTGACTAAGCTAGAGCCATAATAGCATGTGGTTGCACACGAAAGCCACAATTGGAGAAGCATGTTTGATCTCTAAGTTTCCTAGGTGGTTTTCTTTTGGAGCACAACACAAAGTGATTGCCATAGACATGGTCCCCTTTTGTTGCCACCTTCTCCAAAACTTAAAGTATCCTCCACCTAGGTGGTTCATTGAGTCCTTGTTTTATTATGTAAAACACAAGTCCTTTTCTCAACCTTTGTAAAATCTCAACATGTATCTCTTTTCAAATTATAGCATATAGCATGGCTAAGCATGTACAACTTTGATGTTTTCACTAAGGAGTGCTTAGTGAATCCTATTAGGATTTAGCATAGCATAAGTATAAAATATCTTTTCATGCATGTTTTCAAAATCCACTAAGTATATAATGAAAATAGTAGGACTTTTGTATGATAGTGTAACTTGCCTTTTTGGTAGGGAATGAGAGTTTTACTTCTTGATCTTGCTAGACTCACTCTTTGCTAATTTCACTACAAGTCAATCAAGCAAATCACCAAATCAACTAACATTCCAAACCAAGGTTAAACAAACAATTTCACACATATAGCAAAGGAGTCTAAGTCATGCCAAGGTGGGTTCTTTTTGCAAGTTTGGTCTCTACTAGGTTTATAAACTTTGTAAGGTCCACATTGGTCATTTACCAAAATGGCAAAGTCATTAGTTAAAGAGTTTTGCTCAAAATCTATTTTAAAATCCATTCAACATTTTATGTGGTGAAAATTATTCTTTTCAAAGCAAAACTTTATGTTTTTCACCAAGTGAGTTGCCCTTGGTAAGGTTTGGTGTTTTGGGTCAGTAGGTTTGGTCCATAACATTTTCCCAAAGTTTTCTTTGCAAAAACATTTCCCATAACAAAATCAATGAGTTTATTTTGGCTAGGAAATGGCTAATTTAAATAATCCATCCTATATTTCACCAAATTCATTTTTAACACTAAGGGTTGGTTCCTAGGGTCAGTAAGGTCACTACAAATCATTTTGCAAAGGTTTTGTCATTAAATTCAATTTTAAACAATTTTTATACTCTAAACAAGTACACAAATGTTTCTGCAAATTCAACCAAGCTAACAGATACTATTTTCAAAACTAAGGCCATGGTTAGCTAGGGCTTGTTCTCCTGAATCCAACGACATAAAATTTGTAAAATTTGGACGTGTGGATCCAAAGATATAAGGGTTTGAAGTTTGCAAAAGTTTCTGTTTTTCAAATCTGTTTTAAATCCAATAGGTGACACGCGGCGTGTTTTAACTGGACGATACCGGTTCGGGTGGATCGTGTGCTGCGGAGCGTTGGATTTAAGTTGGATCGTGTGGCACAGAACGCGTACCTCTTCGCGGTAAGTGATCTAATCGCACACGTTCAAACTAGATCCTACGGTACTGGCTCGTTGGACCAAAAGTGAGCGGCGCCGACGGCGGCTAACGGCGGCGTACGGCCAGGCGGTGGCGCTACGGCGGCTATAGGAAGCAAAGAGGAGAGAAAAAGTGCTCACCAGAATCGCAGGGCTATGGTGATGCTCGTCGTGCTGTTGGCTTGGCAAGGGGCGCTCGGGTACTGCGGTAATTGCTCGCCGGAGTTGGTTCTGGCGACGGGCGGCTCTGGTCGAGGTCGAGGACGTCACTGGAGAGCGCCCTAAGGCAAAACGAAGGCGCGGTCAGATGCGTGGGATCAAGACAATGATGTGTGCGTGATCGAGAAGTGAAGGGGCGGTCTGGTTCACCTGGTAAACGTCGTCGGAGAGGTTGCAGATGGCGGCGTCGTCGGAACTTGTCAAAGCCGACGCTTCGGGGCGCCCGCAGTTGAACGGAGGGCACGGACTGAAGCGCCAGGTGATGGGGAGGCTGTGAGTTTGGTCGGGGAGGCTCGGGAAGGTGTGGCTTGGCCAGAATCGACAGAGGAAGCTCGTCGGAGCGGCGACGGTATAGAGAGAATTGGAGGCAGCCTAGGGGCAGAGAGGGAGTGGCGACAGAGGGGAAAGGAGGAGGAGGCGTTGGCGCTTAATAGCGTGCATTCACGGCGAGGTTTAAGGCGCGGCATCACTGCGAATTGATCGCGGCTTTGAATGGCAGCAACGACAGCGAGGGAGAAGGCGTGGTCTGCGGGTGGGGAGGAAGAACAGTAGCGGTGGGGTCTACCTGTCAACGGGGAAAGGAGTAAGGGAGAGGTCCACCGGTCATTCTCTTTGAGGGTTATTTTCTGAGTGCGAACCGTTTTCTTGCGGGGTGAGGAACTGGGCTGGTTAGTGGGCTTATTGGGCTGCCTGGGCTGGGTCGGTTTTCTTTTTATTTTTTTCTGTCTGCTTTGCTTTATTCTTTTCTATTTTATTTTTTGATTTGATTATTCAAACACATGATTTAAACAACCAATTAAACCAACATCACACTTCACAACTTTTGAACTTGATTCTGTTCAGTAACAATTACCAAAATTATAAAATAAAATAATATTTTAAATTCTTTTTAGGTTTTATTTATTAATTAAATAAAATGGCTATGGTTTTAAAAATAGGGTTTGGTTTAATTAATAAAATCTTCATTTAAAATCCAAACACTTTCAAATCTAAAACAGTAGGTTTATTTGGAAATAAAGAATATTTGGAAATTTTGTTTAAAACAAAATAATCCTTTTACTTTAGGATCTATTAATAATTAAATAAAATGGAACTTTAGTTATTAAATCAAAATAGGGTTTGATTTTATTAATAAAATCTTTATTTGAACCTAAATATTTTCAAAGTCAAATTAGTAGGTTTTATTTGGAAATATTAAATACTTGGAAACTTGTTTTAAAACAAAATAACATTTTATTTTAGAGTCCATTATTAATTAAATAAAATAGACTTTCATTATTAAACCAACTAGGGTTTGTTTTATTGAGAATATTTATTTTAAATCTAAAATAAAGCCAAAACACTTTAGTGGTTTTTGATGGTTTATAATTGATAAAACCTTTATTAATAAAACTTGGATATTAAATCCTTATTAATTTATTTTAAATAAACCTTTGCTAATTTTATTTAGAATAAAATGTTTTTAATTCCAAAGCTTGGCCAAGGTTTAATTTGGTTTTATAAAATAATCTTTATTTAAATCCATCTTTTCTTTTGAATATCAAATCTTTTATTTTAAAAGATCCAAAATACTATTTCCAAAATATTTTTAGTTTCCTTTATTAAATGTTTATCTTTTAAGAATCCCTTTAGGATTTTACTTTATTCAAATGGATTTGAAGTTCCAATTGAATTCAGAAAGTTTCTTCTGGCTCTGAAAATCAAACAAGGTTTTATTTTGTTCATTTATTTTCACATTACAAGATTTGGAAAATCTTGGGATGTGACAGGCTACCACCCTTAAAATAAATCTCGTCCCGAGATTTGGGGAGGCTAGGGTTACAAGCAAGTTCAAAACAACTAGGGTACTACCACCCTTAAAAAATTTTCAGACAAAAATTACATGTTGGCCTTCTTGGGTCCTGGAAAACTTCTCTAAGCAACTTTTGCTTTATTTCTACACTTGACTCATGGGCCAAGGTTGAGTTTCTCCATAGGCTTGTTCAACTTGTTTTTCATCCTTTCTGGACAGTTGCTTGCATAATGTCCTGGATTCTTGCAGTTGAAACAATTAATGTCCTTGAGTTCTTTGCGTTGCTCTTGTGGGCAAGTTGCTACATAGTGGCCTGGTTCTTTGCAGTTGTTGCACCACACTTGGTCAATCTCTTTATTCTTCTTGTTCTCTGGGCATCCACTGGAGTAGTGTCCCATTTCTTTACATTTACGACATTGCACAAGGCTCATGTCTTGCTTGGGCTTCTTGATTTTCCTTGATCCTTTGAATTGGGTTGTCTTGTTTGGATGTAGAAGTGGTCCTTTTCCTTTGGTAGACTTGGATCCTTCTTGTTTCCTTTGTTCCACCATGGCATAGATAGGACATAGACCTGGAGTATGATCACTTCCTTCACACAGGTAGCAAGTAGCTTGAGAGGTAGGACATTGTCCAACAGGATGATCTTCTTCACAATTGGGGCATTGTCCTTCATGTTCCTTGGAAGTATGATCCTTGTCTCCACAAATAATGCAAGATGGGGCTCCATCTAGAACAATATTCTTTTCATCCTTGTTATCATAAACTCTCTTTGGATAGCTTTCTTCTATGCTAATCATTTGATTAGTCACCTTAAGCATCAATTGAGACTGCTCTTCCAAAAACCTTTGCAGTGCTGGATCCTTACCACTATTGTTGACTAGGAACTGAGCTGTTAGTTGGTTCAACTGGTGTTGGGTTGCTATGAGCTCTTTCATGCTATCAGCTTGGTTGGTGTTGGTGTCATCAACCTTGGAGTCCTTTGGAGTAGTCATCTGTTTGGGTTTGAAGGGAGTTTAGAATAAGCAAGATACTTCTAAAGAATTATTTCTAAGCACACACATCACAATTTCACACAAACAATGTGCATGCAATCACAAACAAACATTTCACTCAAACAAGGTTCAAGCACATACTTAGGCAACAAAATATGCTCCTTGGAGTTGATGAGCCTCATAACCAAAGGTGCATATGGAGGAGACTTCTTAAAAAGAATAGCATGGAACATCTCCTCAAAAATAAAATCCATCACATCAATAGGTTCAGCATCTGCCTCTATGCCAGCATTGGAGGTCCGGTGGGTATGATAAAGAAGGTGACTAGCCCATCCCTAATAGCATCGTCATTCCCAGCACTTGGTGCGATTGTATGACAAAATATCTTTAACATTAGGTTGTAGAGAGGCTTGAATCCCTTGGACCCCCCTACAACACCCTCGCTGCCATATAGAGGTGCAAGCTTCATCTTGTTCTCACCAAGAGCCGTAGAGTGCATGCGCAGCCCAACTGGACTGGATACGCCATGAAAGGTCTCAAAGATGACAATGTAAAAGTCATGGAATGTAGCTATGCAGCGGGTGGTGCCAGACATCCAAGTCATGGTCCTGTCTTGATCAGACCCAAACACTACAGTGGCGTAGAACTGCTACACCAGGTAGATATTGTAGTCTTCATGAAGCTCCATCAAGTTAAATAGTCCCAGCTTCTCACATATCCACAAAGCATTTGTAGAGGTCCCAACCTTTAATAAGGTTGATCCCTCCTGTGTTTTACAATGCTAGTCCCTGGATCAATAGCTAGCATCCACAGTTAAGATGTAATATCAAGATACAAAGGTCATAATATAAATTTATAACCAGGAATAATATAAGTTTATTACATCAACATAGCTCATTTGGCTATTACAATACATTGCAGCGGAATAACTATAGTCATGGGTCCTTCATCTTCAAAAATGCCACAGGCAGATGTTGGTTGTAGATTTTGTAGTCCTAGTCAATCAAACAATCTTCATTTTTAAAACAATCAACCTGTAACATTACAAGTTACAGCCACAAGGGTCAATACATTTTGAATTGTATTGGCAAGCTTCACTTTTATGTATATAAGAGTGGATCCTATCATTACATGCATATTTGGCTAAGTAGAGTTTAAGGCTTATTTGCATAAAGCAATATTTTATCCTATCTTTTCAAAAAGGTTTTAAAGTCTTTTGTCAAATTTCTTTTCCAAGTTCCTTGAACTCCTTGGTAGAAACTCAAGTGTTCAAGTCCTTGTCAAAAATCCCTTGAGCTACTTGGTAACCCCAAGTGCATCAAGTTTTATAAAATCTCATGAGTTCCTTGGTAAAACCCCAAGTACATCATGTTCTTGAGCACCTTGGTAACCCCAAGTGCAACAAGCTTTACAAAATATCTTTGAATTCCTTGGTAGACACACAAGGGCATCAAGTTTTTATATTAGAAGTTGGAATGTCGAGATCTCCCATAGTTCAAACTTTAGTTGCTCAGTATTGTCCATAACCGGGGACACGGCTAAGTACTTAGATTTTATTTACTTCTGCAGAAGGAGTACACTTTACCCACATGACACAATCCCATCTTGTTGCCACCAGTGGCCTACTGGATTAGTGCTCACCAAGATGGAGTACTGGCAGATTGAGAATGTGACGAAGTCTTTCCAAAAGGTCCTCCCATACATCATTGCTAGCTTTGTCTTCAGCCCCCATGAATCATTCCAGATCCCCATGTCCAGTAACTAAAGACAATGCATGGGTCTTCCTAATGTAATTGACTAAGCCAGAGCCATAATAGCATGTGGTTGCACACGAAAGCCACAATTGGAGAAGCATGTTTGATCTCTAAGTTTCCTAGGTGGTTTTCTTTTGGAGCACAACACAAAGTGATTGCCATAGACATGGTCCCCTTTTGTTTCCACCTTCTCCAAAACTTAAAGTATCCTCCACCTAGGTGGTTCATTGAGTCCTTGTTTTATTATGTAAAACACAAGTCCTTTTCTCAACCTTTGTAAAATCTCAACATGTATCTCTTTTCAAATTATAGCATATAGCATGGCTAAGCATGTACAACTTTGATGTTTTCACTAAGGAGTGTTTAGTGAATCCTATTAGGATTTAGCATAGCATAAGTATAAAATATCTTTTCATGCATGTTTTCAAAATCCACTAAGTATATAATGAAAATAGTAGGACTTTTGTATGATAGTGTAACTTGCCTTTTTGGTAGGGAATGAGAGTTTTACTTCTTGATCTTGCTAAACTCACTCTTTGCTAATTTCACTACAAGTCAATCAAGCAAATCACCAAATCAACTAACATTCCAAACCAAGGTTAAACAAACAATTTCACACATATAGCAAAGGAGTCTAAGTCATGCCAAGGTGTGTTCTTTTTGCAAGTTTGGTCTCTACTAGGTTTATAAACTTTGTAAGGTCCACATTGGTCATTTACCAAAATGGCAAAGTCATTAGTTAAAGAGTTTTGCTCAAAATCTATTTTAAAATCCATTCAACATTTTATGTGGTGAAAATTATTCTTTTCAAAGCAAAACTTTATGTTTTTCACCAAGTGAGTTGCCCTTGGTAAGGTTTGGTGTTTTGGGTCAGTAGGTTTGGTCCATAACATTTTCCCAAAGTTTTCTTTGCAAAAACATTTCCCATAACAAAATCAATGAGTTTATTTTGGCTAGGAAATGGCTAATTTAAATAATCCATCCTATATTTCACCAAATTCATTTTTAACACTAAGGGTTGGTTCCTAGGGTCAGTAAGGTCACTACAAATCATTTTGCAAAGGTTTTGTCATTAAATTCAATTTTAAACAATTTTTATACTCTAAACAAGTACACAAATGTTTCTGCAAATTCAACCAAGCTAACAGATACTATTTTCAAAACTAAGGCCATGGTTAGCTAGGGCTTGTTCTCCTGAATCCAACGACATAAAATTTGTAAAATTTGGACGTGTGGATCCAAAGATATAAGGGTTTGAAGTTTGCAAAAGTTTCTGTTTTTCAAATCTGTTTTAAATCCAATAGGTGACACGCGGCGTGTTTTAACTGGACGATACCGGTTCGGGTGGATCGTGTGCTGCGGAGCGTTGGATTTAAGTTGGATCGTGTGGCACAGAACGCGTACCTCTTCGCGGTAAGTGATCTAATCGCACACGTTCAAACTAGATCCTACGGTACTGGCTCGTTGGACCAAAAGTGAGCGGCGCCGACGGCGGCTAACGGCGGCGTACGGCCAGGCGGTGGCGCTACGGCGGCTACAGGAAGCAAAGAGGAGAGAAAAAGTGCTCACCAGAATCGCAGGGCTATGGTGATGCTCGTCGTGCTGTTGGCTTGGCAAGGGGCGCTCGGGTACTGCGGTAATTGCTCGCCGGAGTTGGTTCTGGCGACGGGCGGCTCTGGTCGAGGTCGAGGACGTCACTGGAGAGCGCCCTAAGGCAAAACGAAGGCGCGGTCAGATGCGTGGGATCAAGACAATGATGTGTGCGTGATTGAGAAGTGAAGGGGCGGTCTGGTTCACCTGGTAAACGTCGTCGGAGAGGTTGCAGATGGCGGCGTCGTCGGAACTTGTCAAAGCCGACGCTTCGGGGCGCCCGCGGTTGAACGAAGGGCACGGACTGAAGCGCCAGGTGATGGGGAGGCTGTGAGTTTGGTCGGGGAGGCTCGGGAAGGTGTGGCTTGGCCAGAATCGACAGAGGAAGCTCGTCGGAGCGGCGACGGTATAGAGAGAATTGGAGGCAGCCTAGGGGCAGAGAGGGAGTGGCGACAGAGGGGAAAGGAGGAGGAGGCGTTGGCGCTTAATAGCGTGCATTCACGGCGAGGTTTAAGGCGCGGCATCACTGCGAATTGATCGCGGCTTTGAATGGCAGCAACGGCAGCGAGGGAGAAGGCGTGGTCTGCGGGTGGGGAGGAAGAACAGTAGCGGTGGGGTCTACCTGTCAGCGGGGAAAGGAGTAAGGGAGAGGTCCACCGGTCATTCTCTCTGAGGGTTATTTTCTGAGTGCGAACCGTTTTCTTGCGGGGTGAGGAACTGGGCTGGTTGGTGGGCTTATTGGGCTGCCTGGGCTGGGTCGGTTTTCTTTTTATTTTTTCTGTCTGCTTTGCTTTATTCTTTTCTATTTTATTTTCTGATTTGATTATTCAAACACATGATTTAAACAACCAATTAAACCAACATCACACTTCACAACTTTTGAACTTGATTCTGTTCAGTAACAATTACCAAAATTCTAAAATAAAATAATATTTTAAATTCTTTTTAGGTTTTATTTATTAATTAAATAAAATGGCTATGGTTTTAAAAATAGGGTTTGGTTTAATTAATAAAATCTTCATTTAAAATCCAAACACTTTCAAATCTAAAACAGTAGGTTTATTTGGAAATAAAGAATATTTGGAAAATTTGTTTAAAACAAAATAATCCTTTTACTTTAGGATCTATTAATAATTAAATAAAATGGAACTTTAGTTATTAAATCAAAATAGGGTTTGATTTTATTAATAAAATCTTTATTTGAACCTAAATATTTTCAAAGTCAAATTAGTAGGTTTTATTTGGAAATATTAAATACTTGGAAACTTGTTTTAAAACAAAATAACATTTTATTTTAGAGTCCATTATTAATTAAATAAAATAGACTTTCATTATTAAACCAACTAGGGTTTGTTTTATTGAGAATATTTATTTTAAATCTAAAATAAAGCCAAAACACTTTAGTGGTTTTTGATGGTTTATAATTGATAAAACCTTTATTAATAAAACTTGGATATTAAATCCTTATTAATTTATTTTAAATAAACCTTTGCTAATTTTATTTAGAATAAAATGTTTTTAATTCCAAAGCTTGGCCAAGGTTTAATTTGGTTTTATAAAATAATCTTTATTTAAATCCATCTTTTCTTTTGAATACCAAATCTTTTATTTTAAAAGATCCAAAATACTATTTCCAAAATATTTTTAGTTTCCTTTATTAAATGTTTATCTTTTAAGAATCCCTTTAGGATTTTACTTTATTCAAATGGATTTGAAGTTCCAATTGAATTCAGAAAGTTTCTTCTGGCTCTGAAAATCAAACAAGGTTTTATTCTATTCATTTATTTTCACATTACAAGATTTGGAAAATCTTGGGATGTGACAGCATCATTGAAGTAGGGGATGAGGCGCATCTTCTCAACACTCATGTACTTCTGAGGGCAGACAGGTGATTTGGTGAGCACACCATACACATCCTTCATGAACACAGCCTGCTCCTTCCTCCAGAAACGAGGGTCATCGCTGGTACGAGGCAGCTCATAAAAATCAGTCTTTCTCAGCTCACGGAACTCCTCTTTTGACATTTTGGCCAAGGTCTGAAGATTGTCATATCTGGCCTTCTTGGCACGGTCCTCTCGTTCAGTCCTTTCATGTTCCCTCCTCAAATAGGCTACATCACATGCCTGCTGTCTTCGGTTGGAAGGAGGCACAATAAACTGACCCTGAGCTTCATCATAGCGAGGAGTGCCCCTTTGTGACTTGGCCTTGGTACGACGAGGATGGCTAGAACCATCACCTGTGAACAGTAGTGAGGGAGATAGCATGGAGATGAGTATATATGTCCCAAAAAGTGCAGTACAAGAGCTTTGATGCATTTCTGGTATGTTTTGATTCACCCAACACCGGAGTCTCCGCACCTCATACCGGAGTCTCCGGCCTGGACCAGAGTCTCCGGACGTGGGTCCGGAATCTCCGGTCGAGAGGCTCGGGCATGAGATGGGGAGATGCTGGTGGGGGTGAATCTAGTAGATCGGGCAATCTAACAAGGCTAAAGTACTAGAGTGCACGCAAACAAGTGATTCCAATGGACAAATCAACACCAATCCTCAAAAACACATCTAGAGATGAACCCTAGGAGAAAAAGAGGAGGAGAGGTACCAATCTGTCCATGGGATCGATTCCTCCGGTGGGAATGACCCAATGGAGGAGAGGAGAAGGTTGGCCGGTGGCACGGCGGATCCCGGGGCTTCTTGACCTCCGGGGTGGAGTTTTGGAAGAGGAGGCGACGGGTTAGGAGGAGGGGGACGGGGTTGAGAATGAAGAACTGCTGTTTCAGTTCACCCCGTTCCCTTCCTATAAGTGGCAGAAACCGTCTGGACCAGAGACTCCGGTCTACACCGGAGACTCCGGCCTACACCGGAGACTCCGGTGTAGGTGCACCTGAGACTCCGGTCCTCCTCGACCAAAAACTCCAGGATATGTGTTTGGGGACATATATGAGAGATATATAGGTTTAAGACAGGGAATAGGCTTGGGTTGAGGTATCAAACTGTGACGGACCAATAAGAGCCATAGAAATTCACAAAAGTATTCAGGAAAGCTCAAAAAGACTAGAATCAAGCAAATGACAAACAAGAGTAAGCAAGCACCAACCTCTCTAATGTGAGAGGGCGGTGTCCTAGGCCACCATATTTGAGTATACTCGGCTTGGCACCACGAAGATATATCTTGGGTCCATTACTGAAACTCATCATTTAAGCTCACATATCACAACATGATATTAAGAGGAATGATTTTGATTACTTTGGGCATAATGGTGGGAGGGATAGTCCAATCAATTAGGACCGCACTCCCCCTATATCCATGCCTACACCTAAACCAAATAAGAGTCAAGTCATGGGTGAGTATGCAAGACAATCAAGTCAAGTTCCTTGAATCTATGATATTTAGTTCATTCCTCAAATAACAAAACCTTGCTTCATCAAGTGGCTTCGTGAATATGTCGGCAAGTTGGTATTTAGTTGGCACATATGATAGCTCAATATCACCTCGAGCAACATGATCCCTAATGAAGTGATGACGGATCTCAATATGCTTTGTCCTTGTGTGATCCACCGGGTTGTAAGCAATCTTGATGGCATTTTCGTTGTCACATAGAAGAGGCACTTTGTCACAATGGACATCGTATTCCTTTAAAGTTTGCCTCATCCATAGCAATTGAGTGCAAGCACTAGCAGCTGCCACATACTCGGCTTCGGCAGTGGAGAGAGATATAAAATTTTGCTTCTTAGAAGACCAACATACCAATGACCTACCAAGGAATTGGCAAGCCCCGGATGGTGATTTTCTATCATCCTTATCACCAGCCCAATCCGAGTCCGTGTATCCACAAAGAGCAAATGTTGACTGTCAAGGATACCAAAGACCATAATGTGGGGTATGAACCAAATATCGAAAGATTCTCTTGACCACCATCAAGTGGCTTTCTTTAGGATCCGCTTGATATCTTGCACACACACCTACACTCAACACAATATCGGGTCTAGATGCACAAAGGTAAATCAAAGAACCAATCATGGACCGGTATACCTTTCGATCCACATCTTTACCATTTGGATTTTGTTCTAGATGAGTCTTTTGCCGACTTCTTTTTAGCTTCCTGGACGGATTCGAGGTTGCAAACCGCACAAGATGAAAAGAACTGATTCGATTCTACGCCGCTTTTTTCCACCGCGAAGCAAGCCCGAAGTGCATTTTCAGAATCAACGCTCGACCAGCTTCGCGTGAGATTCCCGAGCTTCCCCGAGTGAATCGAATCGGTATCCCACTGCTGCCCCTGATGTTGCTTCTATTCACAAAGGAATGCCACCGCTTAGGAGAAAAGAAAAAAAGAATGAATCAACAGATCCTCACCCCGCCACATCGCTCCATGCTGCCTCCGTCGCCGCCAGCGCCCGCCACCGGGTAGCTGCTCCGCCGCCGAAGACCGGCCGCCCCTCATCCACCTGTGACCCGTGACCCCGACCTGCCCCTCGTCCACTTGCGACCCACGGCACCCGCGATCGCCGCCGTCTGCTGCCCGCTTGCCGACCCGTTTCCCCGACCTCGCCATGTCTTCCTCCAAGCCTGAGCCACAGCAGCAGGTTGGTTTCTGCCCAGTTCCTTGATAGTAGATTATTGCTACTACTGATTGATATACAGTATAGTTAATTCTACTACTGGTTGCTACTACTATTCGCTAGATAGTAGTTCAATTACTGCTACTACCGATTGCTAGTAGACGGAATTAGGATTTCAGTTACGGTAGTTGATTGCTAGAACGTACGTGATCCTATGATTCTAGACATTAGTTGATTTCAGTTAGTACAGTTTACTTCAATTACTGTAAAATGTCTACAAGCATTACATATAAAAACTAGCACACATATAAAATTTAGGGACATTATAGACATTTCACAACTCAACACATCAAACAAGCCGAATATCTAGAAGCTAAAAAGAATGGAGGGAACCAGATTGTGTGAGCTTCTCCCCACCGTAGCTTCTCCCCACAATCTGCCAAAAGCTAGCTTCTCTAAAATCATAAGCTAAAAAGAAGTTGGCCTTTGTAGCCATGGTAGTAGTAGCTCCATTTAAATCTTGCATATGGAATCTCTTGAGCATATCTTGAGTGTACTTGGCTTGGTTGAAAAATGTCCCTCCTCTAACTTGCTTGATCTCAAAACCAAGAAATACTTTCAACTCCCCCATCAAAGACATCCGAAACCTACTAGTCATAAGCTTTGAGAATTCATCATTAAACGCTTTGTTAGATGAGCCAAAGATAATATCATCAACATATATTTGGTATACAAAAAGCTCCCCATTGACCTTCTTAGTAAAAAGAGTGGGATCAATTTTCCCAACCTCAAATCCACGGTCAAACAACAACTCTCTAAGGTGCTCATACCACGTGCATGGGGCTTGCTTGAGCCCATAGAGCGCCTTATCAAGTTTGTAGACATGGTTTGGGAAGTTGGGATCCTCGAATCCCGGGGGTTGCTTTACATATACCAACTCATTTAATGGACCATAAAGAAATGCACTTTCTACATCCATTTGTTGCAACTTAAAGTTATGATGTGTCACATAAGCAAGAAGGATACGGATGTACTCAAGGAGATCCACGGGTGCATATGTCTCTCCATAGTCAATGCCTTCAATTTGAGAGAACCCTTGTGCAACCAATCTAGCCTTGTTCCTTACTATAATTCCATGCTCATCTTGCTTGTTCTTGAATATCCACTTGGTGGCTATCACATTGCGGCAATCCTTAGGCTTCTCAACTAACTTCCATACTTTGTTTCTCTCAAAGTTGTTGAGCTCTTTGTGCATTGCTTCCAACCAATCCGAATCTTCAAGGGCTTCCCACACTTTCTTTGGTTCAATCATGGAAATGTGTGCTTGGTGTTCACTAAACCTCTTCAATTGCGCTCTTGTGTAAATGCCTCTTCTCAGGTCACCAACCACATTTTGTAAAGAGTGGTATCTTAATTCCAACATCCTCTCCTTTCTAGCTTCACGACAAGTGTGGATCTCCTCATTGTTTCTTGGGGGACCCTCTTCATCATTTTGGTCCTCGTCTTGACCATCAAATTGACCTTGATCATCACCGGAATCAATATCTTCATTAAGAGGCACAGATTGACCTTGGTCTTGATCAGCCACTCTTCTAGCATCAATTTGAGCTTGTCTCAGGGCAGTTTGTATGGATCTTCCTTGAGTAATTGACTTGGCACCACTTGGCATCCTGGAGAATGAATCAGGTTCCTCTTCACTAGAGTTGTCACTTTGATCAACATGTTGAGGGTCCATAGTTTGTCTTTGCCTTGGGTCATTGCCCTCCTCGGTGGATGGAGGTTGTTGGTGTTGTTAAGATGAGGGATCCACTTGAGTAGAGCATAGTTATTCTCGATCCGCCATAAGGGGTTCCTCAACGGGGCAGATATATCCCACACCCATTCTTCCTATGGCATCCTGAGGCATTTCATTATCTGCATCACAAGCATCAACACGCCCCCCTTGGGGACCATCATATTCTTCGAAGGTCACACTACAAGATTCTATGACGGCTCCAGAGAGCTTATCATAGATTCTATAAGTGTGAGATTCGAGACCATAGCCAACAAAAATACCCTCTAATGCTTTAGACTTGAATTTGGACAAACGAACACCTTTTATGAGATAGAAACACTTACAACTTGAATACCCGGAAGTAAGATATGTTGGGCTTGTTACCGGTAAGTATTTCATATGGAGTCTTGTTGATTTCTTTGCGTAGGTAGATCCGCTTAGATGCATGGCAAGCGGTGGAGATGGCTTCGGCCCAAAAGTTGTATGGAGATTTAAACTCCGCCAACATGGTCCTAGCCATCTCAATAAGAGTCCGCTTCTTCCTCTCGGCCACACCATTTTGTTGAGGGGTATATGCAGCGGAATATTGGTGTTTTATCCCCTCGTCACTAAGGAAATCATTCAAGGTGTAGTTCTTGAACTTGGTGTCGTTGTCACTTCTTATAATCAACACAGGAAGGTTGTATTGACGTTGAACCATGTTGATGAAGTCGATGAAGGTCTTTTTGGTCTCACTCTTTAACTTGAAGAAATATACCCATGAGTATCTTGAAAAGTCATCAACAATCACCAAACAATATTTCTTCCCACCAAGACCTTGGTTGACTTGATGCGGTTCTTTGGCTTGTGAGGAGCATCATGCATCTTTCCTAGGACACAAGCCCTGCAAACACGATCTTTTGCAAAAGAAACATTTTATTTTAGTCCAAAAATATGGCCCTCCTTGGACTTTGAAAAGTTCTAATATTAACATGGGCTAGTCGGCGATGCCATAACCAACCCACATCGGCCTTTCCAAATAAGCACATCGCACTTGTAGTGGTTTGCCCCGAAAAGTCAACCACATACAAGTCATGTTCGACGTACCCAACGAAATCGACCTTGAGAGACTTGCTCCACATGAGGACCACAATATCATCATTAATAAAGACGGCAAAGCCCATCTTTCCAAGAGCACAGACTGAAAGTAAATTGTATCCAAGGGTCTCAACAAGCATGACGTTCACGAGTGTAATGTCGTGAGCAACCACTACCTTGCCGAAACCCGTTACCTTAGACTTTGACTTGTCGGCATATGTCACGGTTATTTGATCATCATTTGGCTTTAATTCCTTGACAATAGACGAGCTTCCAGTCATATGACTTGTGCAACCACTATCAAGCACCCACTTTGACCCTCCAGAAGTATATGTCTACAAAATATCAAGCTAATTTTTAGGTACCCATTTTTCAATGGGTCCTCTTTTGTTATCAACAAGGGTCTTGGGGACCCAAATAGACCAAGCAATATAACCATCAAATGGGCCAACATATTGTGCATACACATCACCATAATAATCACGCATTAGAACATAGTGAGGGTTAGCACTTCCTGCAAAGTCATCATGAGACATAGTTTTACCATTTGTGGTCTTACTATCCACAATGGCCTTGTTCTTCTCTTGTGCGGGCTTGGCCTTCTTCTTGTTGTTCTCCTTTTTGGCCTTGGAGACAAAGCCAATGCCCCTTTCTCACCACTAGGTCTTTGCTTACTCAAAAAATCATCAATGGACTTGTTACCTTGTGGAAATGTGTCCTTGGCTAGCTCCCCCTTCAACCTAGCATTTTCTTCAAGAATAGTTGTACTACAAGATGGAATGAAGTTACTAGGTGACGGAGTATAGGCCAATTGAGTTTGAAGCGTTTCATGGGACTTTTTGAGAGACAAGAGTTCACTTTCCAAAGCCTTGTGAGCCTTGTTAAGCAAACTAAAGTCCTTGGCAAGTTTTTCATGAACCACACCAAGCTCAATCTTGTCCTTTTTAGCCCTTTTGCATTTAGCAATAGCATGATCACGTTCTTTGATGAGTGTATTAACAATAATGTCATTGGCCTCATCAAGCCCTTCAAGTTTTAGTTCAAGAGACATCCTAGTCTCTTGTTCTTCTTATAGAGCATTGTTTAGGGCCTCTAGCTCAATCATGTGTTCATGCCCAAGTTTACACCTTACATATAGAAGCTCTTGTGTGTGGGAAAGTTGATCTAAGATGTTCCCAAAATGTATCTTAGCATCCCCTTGTAAGTTAGTCATAAACTCATCGAAAGCAATTAATTCCCTTTTTACATCAAGAGGCATCTCATCATCAATTTCATCATTATCTAAGGGAGAGGAGTGATATGATGAGGATACCTCCGTTCCTCTTGCCATAAGGCAAGTGACGTTCTTGATGGGAGTGTTCTCATTTGGAGAATCGAAGAGTGAGAATGTAGGAGTATAAGTAGTGGATAGAGAGGACACACCATTAGATGTATCCTCTTCATCATCTTCATTGTCGGAGGAGTATTCTTCATGAGTGATCAAAACAATTTATTCCGACTTCTTGTTGATGGGATTCTTCTTGATGAAGGGTTTTTTGTAAGGTTCTTTGGGAGTTTTCTTCAACATGAGCTTACCCCCATGATCTTCTATTTTCTCATAGGGACAACCCGCCACAAAGTGATGGCGGTCACCACAATTGAAGCAAGTTCTCAACTTGGTGACATTTTCTCTTCTCCCACTTGGGTTGCTTTTTCGTTGCATTTCCATCTTGGCCTTGGCAGGGTTCTTCCAAAAGTTCTTTGCATAGAAGGCCATGTATTGACCATGAGCAATCTTGACATCATCGGGGTGGTCCATGGAGAGGCCTTCATCACTATCATCTTCATCCCCATGTTCCACAACTTTGGCATTCAAAGCAACATTGACAACATTGCTCATACCAAGGGCTCGAGCACGGGCATCTTTGGCATTCTTGGCGGCAACCTTGAAAGAGGCCATCTCTTGCATAACTTCATTGGAGGTCATGAGATGGTAGTTGTGTCTTCCTTGTAGGCTCTTCAAGTCGGTGGGCTCAAAGGGCATGAGTGCACTCACATATTTCCTTTTTATCCAAGCATCATCCACATGTGAGGCACCCATATTTCTAAAAGTGGTGGCGGTGGTCTTGAGCCTACGGTACATGTCTTCATGATTTTCACCTTCCATCATGTATAAGCCTTCGGCTTCATTGCTTAGTGCATCATACCGGTTCGTCCTCATGCTCTCATTCCCAACAAACAACATTGTGAGAGCATCCCAAGCTTCCTTGGCGGTGCTGAGGTGCTCAATGTGTGGGTAATCCTTTGTACCCAATCCTTGTTGAATCATGTGCAAGGCGGTGGCATTGAGTTGACTATTGACAACTTCTCTTCTTTTCAAGTTGTCTGGATCCCCAATATAGAGTTCTTGTTCAATGATGTTCCATAGTTCAATGGAAGAGCTGCGCACATGAGTTTTCATTAGAGATTGCCATTGAGCAAAAATAGTAGATGCTTCAAGCTTAGGTGGGTCACCTCTATTGTTTATATGAGGGTGAGGAATTGGGGGGTCGGGAGAGTACCATGAATCACAGTGCTCACCCTTCCCACCATCCTTTTGTGTGGAGGAGTTAGTGTTGTCTTGATTACCCCCCACAATCATACCCTCGGGAGATACCGGAGCATTCACTTTAGGTAATACTGATGGAGGCTCCTCTTGAGGAGAAGGGGATGATGAGACGTCTTTGTCTTTAAAAAGTTTCTCAAGCATTTCCTTGACTTTGTTGACCAAGGAAGAGCTCAGTCTTATTTCCATGTTTTTGAGATCTTCCATGGTCACCGTGGTGTGCTCACCACCACCTTCCCCATCGTGGCTACCCATATTCTCTTAGGCGGTAAAGCCCGAATAAAGAGCCGTGGCTCTGATACCAATTGAAAGGATCGTATGGGAACCTAGAGGGGGTGAATAGGTGCTACTTCAAAATTTCTTCTTTTTCAATTTAGGGTTTGACAAGAAAGGTAAATTCTCTAGATTATGCAACTAAGGTGAATTTACCTATATGTCAAACAAGCAACGGCTAGCACAACACTAAGCAAGAACAAGTAAGTAAAGTGCGGTAAGGATAGAAGTAACCAAAGTGGTGGACGCGGAGACACAAGGATTTGTTTCCCGTAGTTCCTTCCTTTTGAGGGGAAGTACGTCTACGTTTGGAGAGGGGGTGGTTTCAAACCACCAACGCCACGAGAGGCCTCCCTTGTTCTCCGATGAACCTCACCCCAAGGGGATCGAGCCACCTTCCACTATATCGGCAACCTTCGAGGTGGAAGCCGGCACCTTTACAACAAGTTCGGGGCACACATCCACAACTTAATTGGAGGCTCCCAAATACAAGCAAGCTATCAAAACAATCAAAGACAAGCTTGTAAAAACCAAATCAAAGCTAGGGTTTCCAATGAAACACTAGAGCATGGGGGCCCTCAAGTGAATGAGGGGGAAATTGTAACACCCTCAGAATCGACCCTATGAAAGTTTTAGCGATTCCCGCCAAACCCGCATAGAAACGATTCAAAGGTGCCCACCAGGCACTTTCGTGCGGGTGGAAAACGAAGTAATAACATTACACAACAGTCCTCGATGGGACCCACAGAACAGATATATACAACAGCGACTCAAAGAGTCAAGAATTCAGATATAATATACAAAGATTCAAATCACCTTGAAAATGACAAAGCGTCCGACTACGGACAAGATGCAAATGGGGCTAAGAGCCCTGAAGAATAACCAATGGTGTCCATAACCCTGCCCAGGCCAAGCCGGAAGGTAACCCTGCTAACGGCGTCGATCTCAAACCTGCTTAAACAAAAGGGGTGCCGACAAAGGGCAAAGGAAAAAGAGGAGCGTCAGTACTGAGGCCAGTACACGGCGAGACTAGAGTTCGGTGGTCCTCGCCTACATAGGTATGGTGGACTGAAGCGGCAGCGGCAGCATGCACTAAACAACCTATAGAGACTCGATACAACTGGCGGTTATCAGATAGGGGTAAGAAAGACCTATTCGGAACCAACCTGATGCCACCATCAAACAAACCCATCCTAGTGTTTCCCCCTCGAGACCAAACGAGGAAGTCAACCGAGGAACTCACACAGTTGGCAGTTTTAATTATTCAGTTATCATTGCAGCAATTACTAGTCAGGTGTAGATAATTATCCTGATAAATTAAGCAGTGGGCAGTTTTAGTTAACCATTCCATTGTAGTTGCGACACTTACTAGTCAGATACAAATAGCATGAGATAACCTAGAAACCCAGCAGTTGTTGGTACTTTTATTTAGCCATTCCGTTGTAGTTGCATTACTTACTAGTCAGGTACAATGGTCGCGAGCGACAACTCAAGCAAGCAATTGTTGGTAGTTTTATTTAGCCATTCCATTATAGTGAAGCTGATTACTAGTCATTATAAAGTCAAGTTTATAGCACTACTTTAGTTATAGTTGTCTATGATCGAGATACTGTGCTCCAAGTCGTCCATAACCGCGGACACGGCTTTCAGAAAGTTTTAACCTGGCCGGGGTGCACAAATAGCAACACACACATGATCAACCTCGAAAAAACCAAATCAAAACCCAACGAGGCTTTCACGACAAAGCAATCACCGGATTCAGAAATATTTCAGGGGGCCACCCCTTAAAGTAGACCCGCAACGAAGTCGGCCGGCTCCGAGACGGCCTCAAGGTTTGGGTGGACGGCTGTGAACGACTGGGAACCCAAAACTGAGCTTGTCGACACCGCGGAATCGTGTCCCGATCCTAAACAGTACAGTGTGCTCCTCGCACAATCGTAAATAAAGCAGTAAAGCATGGCATAAGTACGGGATCGTAAATAAAACCTCAAACTAGTTTGTGGCCCCAAGAAATAAGACTGAATCAAGCTCTGGCTAAGGGGGGCCCATAATTCCCCATATGTGGATAGCGCGATAAATCAAGGAACAGGTATCAAGCACTCGGGGTCCTACGGGACACAAGTGGACGGTTAACAACCAAATAACATCTATTGCCCACCTGTGCCTCTGCTTACCTACTTCAATTTTAGTTGTTAAACAATAATTAAAGTGAGCAATAAATAAACCATGATCCTCTCCAACATTAAACATGCGGCAATGCTCCAACAACTGTGGCACTTGACGACACGCAACAGCACTTGAGCAAGCGACTACGACGCGCAAGTCCAACTATCTACCAAACAACAGGTAATAGGAGGTGTCCAAGGCGATATAAGGCTGCAAGGGATATCACGGGTACGGAAACTAGAGCATCGCAACACAGATAGCAATAGATCAACAGGAGGGAATAAATACTATAAAAGTAAGATAGGTAGAAAGGGGGAGATGCTCGCCTGAAAACATTGCCGAAGGTTCAACCGAAGATCGGGTCGACACTCGCATCAACTCAACGGCCTTATCCGCGAAGAAGCCAAACACTAGAATAAACACCAGATGCACTATTTAATACTACGGCAAAAGATCGGGCATGATGCATGTATGATGCATGACATGGCAAAGATGCGATGCAATTAGGTCATATTAAGCGGAACCAGGGTCCCGACATTTAAATATATGGTTCTAGTTGTTTAGATACCCGCCAATTTAAATGTTGTTTTAACAAGGCAAAATATATCACCGGTTCGCTTCACAGATTTAAATGAGGCCGATATAAGGCTAGATTTGCCCGCATATGGGCCCCATATTAATTATAAGGTGAATCGGCATAAGGCCCCCAAACCACACAAATATGCATGCATGATCAATTTAATATGCAACAATTTATATGTCATTTAATAAAATAAGGTCTCGGGTTCGGGCTCACACATTAGGGTTCGGCGATCTTGGGGTTCCGAGGGTTCGGGGTCGGGTATCGGGGTTCAGGGTTCGACGTCCTCGGTCTCGGATAACGGAGGTAGGTCTTGTCGCATCCGTGGTCTTCGGCCCGTGTAAACGGTCATGGCGTTCGGGACGGAGTACTTGTCGCACCGGTGGCGCTCTTGGCGTTCTTCAGGTTCGGGTGCGGTTCTCGGCGAACTGGTCGGTTCCCTGTCGGAGGCCTTGCCGCTTCGGATCGGTCTGTGGTTCGGGGTCTCAGGGTCTTGGGTTCGCGTCCGTGTGGAGACCTTGTCGTTCCGTGTAGGCGTTCTCGAGGTCGATGGCGAACTTGTCCGGTACCGGGTTTTTCGGAGATCTTGGCGCGGCATTGGGTTCGGGGTGTCGAAGCTTGGTCTTCGCATCCATGTCGGCGTTCTTCGGACTCCAGGAAGAAGTCCTTGAGGTTTCCTGCCGACGACTTCTTCGGGAGAGGCAAGTCCGTGTTGGAGAGCTTGGTACTTGGTCATCGAACACCACATATCTAGTACCGCGTCAACCCCACTTCACCATAACAGGCATCGAGAGGGCTTGAGGCCGGCGGTGGCGGAGCTAGAGGGGCGGGGAGCGCCGGAGACGGCCACGGCGGCCGCGACGAGGCGGAGGGCGGTGAGGCGCTCGACGGAGGAGGCCTTGGCGGCCGGCGAGGGGGTCGTCGGCGGCTCGGGGGAGCAGGCAGGGACGAGGGCAGGCGACGGCGGAGCCGTGGCCGGGGAGGGCGACGGCTCCCGGCGACGAGGCGGAGGCGCGGCAGCAGAGGCCGACGGGGGGGTCGCGGTCGGCAGAGGGAGGGGCGACCGGCGGAGCAGGTGGCGACGTGGGGTCCGGCGAGGCGGCACCCTGCGAGGAGGAGCCTGGCGGGGTCGGCCCCAGGGAGGCGGCGCGGCGGCGGGCGACGGCGCTCCGGGCGGGCGGCCGGAGAGGGGGCGAGGCAGAGAGGAGCGGCGGTGGGGTGGAGGCAGGGACGGCCGGGTGAGGGAGGCGTCGGTGAGGTGGGAGAGAAGGCGGCGGACGGGTTCGAGGTAGAGGCGGCCTGGGGCGGCGCCGGCGGCGGGTTGGGGCTAGGGGCGCACGGAGGTTGGCGGTTGGAGGCGGCGACGCAGAGGAGGGCCGAGGCCGGGCCGGCGCAGGTGAGAGCGAGCGGACGGCGACGGGGACCGGAGAGGGCGGCGGAGGCGCCAGAGAGAGGTGCGGGAGGGGGGAGGAGGCCGGCGGTGGTCACGTGCGGGAAGGGAAGGAGAGGGGGTTGAGAGAGGGAGGTGGCCGCGGGGAGGTTGCGACAGGCGTGCGTGCGTTGGGGGTGGGGCCGGGAACAGGGGATGGAGAGAGGGGCCGGGGTGGGTGTGTGGTGGAGTTGGGATGGGCGCGTGTGTCTGTGAGTGTGGGCTGTGGGGAGGGGTGGGACCCAGGGAGAGAGAGGGGGAGAGAGAGAGAGGAGTGGGGGGGCTGGCATGTGGAAGGTGAGGTGGCAGCAGATGATAGGTGGGGGGGTTTGGGGAGGGGTGAGGTGGCGGCATAGGATAGGTTGGGGTGAGGTGGAGGTAGGGTGGGTAGATTAGGTTGGGTAGTTTTAGGATTTAGAGGGGGCTGGTATGTGGACCGTTTTAATTTTCTGGGGGTGGTCGACTGGGTCGGGTCGGCCCGTTCGACTGCCCCCACTAAAATAATTAAATATTTGTATTTGTTTCAAACAGACTTTTTGCAAACCGATAGCAAACAAAACAAAATAATCCGGTGACCCGGGTTTTGCGTTTGAATTAGGACGGGGCGTTTAGAAAACACAAACAGGTTTTTCCGCAATAGTTTTATGCAAGCAAAATGCAAGATGATGACGATGCTCAAATGCAATGTGGCATGATGACATGAGCATGCGGTCATGATGATGCAATGCACAAAAACAACGCGATTTTCTAGTAGTGGTTTTGCGGGATGCCACAGAAATGAAGATCTCTCTTGGTGAAGCTGTAGATCAAGGCCTCCTCCTTTAATGCTCCAAAGATCAATGACTTTGGATGGTAGGATGAAGAGATCTTGTAGATTTGGTGGCTCTAATGGAATTTGTGTTCTTGAGCAGCTCGAGCAACTGGAGAAAGGGGATAAGGGTCCCTATTTATATGCAGCCCCCTCCACGAACCGTTTTCTGACCATTGGAGAAAATCCAGACCGGAGACTCCGGTCTGTATACCGTAGACTCTGGTCTACACCAGAGATTCTGGCCTATCTCCGGTCTAACCTCCGGACCACCCTTCTGAATGGCCAGGGCCAGAGACGACCCAACTGGGCCGGAGACTCCGGTCCTCTAGCACCGGAGACTCGGTATGAGCCAAGACCGGAGATTCCGGAGAAGCCTCCGGACCTTGCTCCGCACCCCCATACATAATGTTCCAGCCATGATCCTGAAGTCTCCACCGGGGACACATCCGGAAACTCCGGACCACACCGGAGACTCCGGTCTGGAATTTCTAGAACTATGTCACTCTTGCAGGAATCTTTCCAAAGTGTGAGGGTACTTTTCACTTATCATAATACCAACCTATGGATAGTGACAAACTGTAAAATGATCTACTTGTAGTTAACGAACACCAAAAGTGATTATGACAATAAATGTCCTTTTAGGCGGAGTCAGAGGCCGGGCAGGTGGGCCACACCTACCCTAGGTGCGGGGTCAGGTGGGCCCGCGCCTAGGGGGTGGGGCCCCTGTGGCCCCTCTTCTCTCCTCCTTCTGGCTTCCTTCGTCTTCTGGTAAAATAATATGTTTCCATATTTTTCTACTATTTTTCTGATCTTCGTGAAATTGCACCGAAACGCCTTCTTTTCTATCAGAATCCAGACTCCAGCAGTCCATCCTCCAGGAATCATCCAACATGCATAAACAGATGAAAATCCATAAGTAATACCTCATAATAAGACAAATATAAATGAATAGAGGTAAATTATGATATAGAAAGGTGATGCAAATTGGGCGTATCAACTCCCCCAAGCTTAGACTTCGTTTGTCCCCAAGCGAAAACTGAGCTCAGTAAACATGTCCACAGGTTTATGGAGTGAAGTGTCGATAAAAGAATACAAACAAGAAACATCACACTTACCCTTGCACAACTTATAGAAGAAAGCAACTCACCATTATATAACTTAGCTTGCAACCAAGTACAACAGTCACAATGGATATGCATAAATATAAATCATAATTGGAATTGGAAAACTTGTTCTTGGTCAGAGAACACCTGGCAAATAGTTTCACAAAAAGCTTATTTTGTAGAAGTTTCAAAACAGGAGCACTCTTTGCTCAAAAAGGTTTTTCACAAGTGAAGGATTTCAATGTAATACTCAATAGATAAGAGTTTTGTGCAAACAAGGAAGATAAAGAACATGATTGAATAAATCACCATATGAATGCTTGAAACACAACAACTCAAATGCTTGCTGGAGAAAGAGAGGAAGTAGGTTTACTGACTCAACTTTGGAAGTGGGAGAAAGGTCCCTTCTTAGAGGGAAGCGAGGATTACAAGTCATAAAGAGCTTCCAAAAGATTATGGTACTTACTAGCTTTGAGCCCTCATTGCCCCTATCATAGGCATATTGAGATGATTAAGGTTAAAGTGCACAAAGATGGAGTATATGCTTGACTAAATATAAGTTGGCAATCTCATGTCCCTTGAATATGAGGACCAATCCTCATGCTACTCAACTTTGGTCACAGGTAAGTTCTTGTCATTGTAAGTATTTGCATATCATTGAGAACCGCCAACGGGGTAACCCTTGCACATGGTACAGGAGCTTTCCCATAACCAAAATGACAAGGCAAGCAGACAATGAGCATCTCAGCGATCTTTTTATTTACTATATGCATGACTTTTTATTAAGGATGCTTCATAGATGGCTCACTATGGTGATGCTACAAGTTTCCACCATGATTAGGCATGGCTTAGGCTAGCGGCCCAGGAGTTTCTCTAACACGGGATACAAACTCCATGGACTTACAAGTTCCCTCTTTATTTCACATCGTTGACATCCATAGACAAAAGAGCACGATATCAACTATGTACAGAGTACAAGTGCAATGTTGAAAACGTTCCCCATGACAACACGGTTCTGCTAATTCCAACGTATAGATGCAAGCATATACAACTTTGATGGCACAATGGTTCAAGTCTATTAGGGGCAAGAAAATAAAGTGTGCCATGAAGTTCGTGAGAGCTTTACTAACTAGTTTTCACATAACAAAATACTTTTTAATTCGAAAGGTAGATGAAGCTTGAGAATTTTCTTGGAATAGAAATAGTTGCTACTAGGTAGATATGGTGGACACAAATGGCATGGGTTTGGTTAAAAGGTGAAAGGACTATATCTTCCCATGATGTTTTTGGTGTTAAAATGACAATCCCAACCGTGTTTTTAACTGTGCTCTTGAGTTTCATCGTGTTTGTCGTGAGTGTGGTATCTTGTTGTCATCTCTTGAGCTGTTGCTATGGTGGTGGAGCCTCATTGCTCTTATTGTTATTATTACTCCGTTTGTCTCCACCACATTTAGTTGGTTCTGGTATGATCTCTATCCCTTTTTGTACTTGTGCTATCTTTGCAATTGTTAGGGTGAGCCTCCGTGTATGTGTGCTAGTCCTGTCCTTAGAGGTCTTCTCTCTACCTTGCACACATACAGGGGGAGCTTGCCCCGTCCATTGCAAAGATTGCTTTGTTTCTATGCAAATCTGTGGGATTGTCATCTAACACCAAAAATGGGGAGATTGAAAGGACTATATCTTCCAATGATGTTTTTGGTGTTAAAATGACAATCCCAGCCGTGTTTTTAACTGTGCTCTTGAGTTTCAGGGGAAACGTCGTTGTTGTCTCATTCTATTGTGATGGATGCTCTCTTGTGATCTTTTGAAGACGGCGGCCTTTTAGTCTTCTCCTAGTTTCTTTCCGGTTGTTGTTTTTAGGTCACCGTACTATTAAGAGGGGGTCCATGTTGGGAGGCTGTGGGAAATCACTTGTTCTTGCACAAACCTATATGCACCGCCACAGCCATCCCATTATCCCGTGAGAGAGAGCGTGTTCCTGTTCTGTTGGGGCCTTTTGTGTCTCACCGGAACTTCCGGTCATAGACCGGAAGTTCCGCTCAAACTTTTTCTGCGGGCTGTTCTTCAGTTTATTCCGACGCTAGTTCCGCCCAAGTTCCGGTGGCAGTTCAGTAACCTTCTGTTTTGAAGTGTGCTATTTGCCGGAACTTGGCCGGAACTTGGCCGGAACTTGCATCGGAACTAGCCCTGCCAAAAGTTCTTGAGCGGAACTTCCGCCTGAAGGCCGGAACTTCCGGTCAGACTCGCTTCGCGACCCAAAAGTTCCGCCCCTTGTTCCGCCCAAGTTCCGGTGAAGGCTCAGTAACCTTCTGTTTTGAAGCGTGCTATTTGCCGGAACTTGATCGGAACTTGCTCGGAAGTTCACCGGAACTTCCGGTCCGTTTTGACCGGAACTTCCGGTTGTGCTTCTGGAGTGGGCGTCAACGGTCTGATGACCGTTGGAGCCAGGCTGGGCAGAACTTCCGGCCCCTCACCGGAACTTCCGGTGAGGTCGCGGGGAGGCTGTAACGGTTCAGCGTGGGGGGCCTATTTAAGGCACCCCTCTTCTTCCTCCCACTCTCTCTCGAATTTTTCTCTCTCCTCCATTAATGCTTAAGCTTCACCTCACTAGATCTCTCTCTCTAGCCACTCAAATGACTTGATCTTTTGAGATGTGAGGGAGGTGACCTAGATCTACACTTCCACCAAAGAAGAATTGATTTCCCCCACCCATCCTTTGTGGATCTTGTTGCTCTTGGGTTTCTTGGAACCCTAGACAGTGTAGGGCATCCCCGGAGCTGAGGCATGTGTTGTAAATCTTCGAGGTGTCATTGAGGGCCTCCAATTGAGTTGTGGAGCCTCCCCCTCAACCTTGGTGTAAAGGTTTCGGTTGGCGCCTTCAAGGTCACCGGTTAGTGGATTGTGAGGCCTCCTTTGTGGGGGAGCTCACCGGAGAAGAAGGTGAGGCCTTTGTGGCGCTCGGGTGACCTTGTGTGGCCCCGACACCTCTCCAACATAGACGTAGCTCCTTGGGAGTGAACTACGGGAATTACATCTCCGTGTCCCCTCGTCGGTTACTTCGTTCCCTTCCTTTACTCCTTGCTATTTACTGTTTTTGTGGTTAGTGTTCGTTTTCTTGCATTTAGGTTGTTCACTTAGTTGCATCTCTAGATAACTTACTTTCTCGTTGAGCCTAAAAGTGAGAAACAAATTAAAATTGGTAGACGCCTATTCACCCCCCTCTAGTCGTATCAAGTCGGTACTTTCAAAAGGAATTTGGAAACATGAGAAGTATACTTTCTCAAAACAGGTTTTTGGCTAGCAAGACTGGGTAGCAAGAAAGAGAGTTGAAAGAAACAAGCAAACACACAAGTAATAAAGCCAAACATGCAATCTTCCTTGAAGACACAAAAGATCTCAAATAAAGAATACTAAGCTTATGAGCAAACAAGAAAGAAAACAAATGGTACGAAATACCTATAAGCTTTTTCTCTTTTTTTTTCTTTCAAACCTCAAAAGGTATTTCTACTGACTAGAGCTCGGTTTGCCAAAACCAATTTAGATCCACTTGATGCTCCCAAAGTGGTGCCAATACTGATCAACAAGATCCATCATATAATAGAGATTGCAAACTAAAATAAGAAGTGCAAAAGGTAAAAGATGAGACTTCTCATTAATATTCAATAAAGGCACTCACACCAAGGGATACATAGATCATCAACTAAAGGAGAGATACTTACACATGCAAACAAAACTATAAGATAACCTCTCTACCACAGATATGAATCCACTAAAAGGGTAAAAGATAAAATATAATGGTGGTGATACCGCGACACTCCCCCAATCTTGGAACAAGCTAAGGGGATGCCAAACCTGATGACGAATTACTCCTTTGGTGGTGGTGGTGTTCTCTTGATAAGCTCTTCAATCAGCTTCCTTAAATCCTCCATATCGAAGGTCAGAGTACAAATTAACTCCGAATTATGCTCAGTGCAACCCATGATCAACTCGGACCAAGGATCCCGGTCCTTGTTATTCTTTCTCTATTCTTCCCTACTAGAGTGTTTCTTCCCTGCACTGTCAAAACAAGGGGTACTAGGAGGAAGTGTGCGTGGAGCGAGGATATGACGCGGAGTTCTCCCTCCTGTAGACATCCGTGACGTCCTCTTAAGCTTGGTAGGTCGTGACACCAAACCAATGCTTGCGACGGTAGCGCGGGTGTCCGGTTGCTTGTCCTCCTCCATGTCACCTTCATACCCTACCAAAATCTCCTCCTCCTTGGGAACTTGAGGTTCTTCTTCCTCGGGCTTCTTGCCTTTGTCGTCGGCGGAGTCCATGGTGCTCTAAACTTGAGAAGATTTCCTGACAGAAATAGATTGAAACGAAAACACGACGAGAACACGATGCACAAACCTCGGGGGATCCGGGGGGTTATATATTACGAAGTTTTAAGGCATAATGAAGGTACTGACACGGAAACGAGGAGGAGACGGAGTTCGTGGGTGGCACACCCCCCTCAGGCGCGGCCAGGCTAGGCCCGCGCCTGGGGTGGGTTTGTCCATCCCGGACTCCGTTTCCTCTTCAGTTCCGTCCCGTAACTTCCCTTATGTATTAAAAACATAAAAAATATAAAAAGATTGGCGTTTCACGAACCTTCTGTTTTCACCACTTTTACCTATTCAAAGACGAACTCTGCAGATTCTTTTTCTCTTCCTCCTGAGAATTCCCTTCATACAAAACCCTTGCACAAACTCAATGACAACATTAGTGTAAGCAAAAATAATAAACCTTTGGGTACACACTTCAACTGAAAACCCATCAAAACAAAAGCTTCTGTAAGAGGCAAATGCAAATGACGGCAGAAATCTGTCAAAACAGACCAGCAGGTAAAGATTGATTTTTTTGAAGACCTTTTGTTGCTCAAATCAAAAAGTGCAGAACTAATGAAAGTTGGGTAACAACTTGGAAACAAGCTCAGAAAAATGCAGCTCCATCCGACGTACTGAGCTCCCTCACGAATTTTTACAATTCAGCACAAAAATCTGTCCCAAGACTTTCACAACTCCTCTACTTCACAAAAGTAGTTGAACTTGACACAAAAACCAAAACAAAAAGGATAAGGAGCGGTTATTACTGAAGTAATAACTATTGGGTTATCTCCCAATAAGTACTTTTCTTTACTGCCTTTAAGTTAGGCTTGAAACTTCCAAAGATGCTCACATACGACATATATATTTGAAGTGAAAGAGAGCATCAAGAAGCAAATAACTAACACACTTGAGTCTAACCCACTTCCTATGCATGGGGGTATCATGAGAAAACGAATTGTTGAAACAAAAAGCCACAAGCATAGGAAGACAAAACAGATGCAACTTCAAAGCTTTCAACATAAAATGGCGAAACTTAACATCATTGAGATGCATAAAACCATGTTTCCCTCTCTCAAAATAACTTTTAGTAGCACTTTGAATAAAGTTGACAATATAACTGTCACTGGAAAAAACTTTATCATCAGAATAAGCATACTTACAGTTATCAAAAGGAGGTCCAAGGTCATAAACTGGATCAATAAAAGCAAGTTGTTCCATCCTAAAATCTTTATTAGCCAAGCTATTTTCACAAGGAGCTTTAGCAAATTTGGAAAAGTTAAACTCATAAGAATATCCATCAAACTTAGTTAAAACTTTTTCCTTCTTACAATCAATAATAGCTCCACAAGTGTTCAAGAAAGGTCTACCAAAAATGATAGGACAAGTTTTGCTAGCTGCTGAATTAAGCACTAGAAAATCAGCAGGATACTTAATCTTACCACAAAGAACCTCCACATCACTTACAATACCAATGGGGCAAATGGTTTTCTTATTAGAAAGGTGAATAACCACATCAATGTCCTCAAGCTCACAAGTACCAATCTCATGCATAATTTCCCTGTAAAGCTCATAAGGAATAACACTAGAACTAGCACCAATATCACATAAACCATAGTAGCAATGATCACCAATTTTAACATAAAGCACAGGAACACTAGCTTTTCTAGCCTTACTAGGATGATAAATAATATTAGAAGTGTCTTCACAAAAGACAATGTGCTCATCCTCTATATTTCTAGTGACAGTGTCTTTCACAATAGCTACCACAGGGTCATCACTCAAATGCTTACCAGGCTCCACAGTTTTCTTTGTACCTTTGTTATTTGCACTAATAATCATATAATACTCCTTTACCTTAGCTGGGAAAGCCATTTTCTCAACATGAGGTTCAGGCACAATATGATTAGTAGTACAAACTTGAGTACTTCTAACTCCAACATGATTAACAACATCTTTATAAGGAGCATGGTACTTATTCCACTTCTTCTTGGGAGTTTCTATGTAAGAGGCAAAGGCCTTAAAACAGTTGGCAATACTTTGGGAATCAAGACCAAACTCATTGCTAATATCACGGAAGTCATCAGTTCCCATAAAAGATTTAATGCATTCACACTACTAGGAAAAGGGTTGTTCGTGGCGCACCTGTAAATAGAATCCGTGCCGCACTAGGGGTGCGCCATGGGCCTCGCGCTACGGCTATCTCCTAGCCGTGGCGCACTGCCTGGTGCGCCACGGTTATGTCGAGATAGGCGTAGCGCACCTGCTAGTGCGCCACGGCTATGTGGGCAGGTGCGCTACGCTTTGGATCTTCTGTGGCGCACGTTGCAGTGCGCCACTAAGTTGCACAGGTGCGCTTTAGTTGTAGTGCGCCACAAAAGCTAGGACATGTGCGCCACAGGTGTCTTTTTTATTTATTTCAGAGCCAGATAATATACAATACAGATTATATACAATATTACAGGCAGATACACACACAGATATAAGATATACAGTTATATATATATATAAATACACAATTCGCAAAACAAGATTGAAACAAATACATATAGATAAGTCTCATACATGAATACATAGTATAAGTTACATTGTTTCGATCAAGTTACAAAGTAGTTGGTGACATGCGAATACATGTGTCTCGAACAAGTTAGAGCTCGGAAGCTCGCCTACACATCTAAACTAGCTAGACACAAACGCGGGATAAACAACCAAAGACGATAAGCGATCACCGCGACGAAGGTGTAGGTCTTCATCCGGTTCCTCGTCCTAACTCCCGCTAGATAGCGCGTGTATCTAGCTTCTGCCTCCGACATAGTGTTGTACCCTTTGTAGCTATTGCCGCTGAAATGGTGCACCTGTCTCCGGCAGTCTTACCAATCATCGTAGACTCCGGGAACCCGTCCCTTGTACACGACGTACCACGTCATCTACAAGTTGACAATAATAATTAACCGGTGATTGAAAAAAAAACATGTATAATTAAAGTCGCATATGAAGATACACTTATAGAAAGTACTCCTAAATCAAAAAGACCAAACTCAAAAAGAATGCCTCATATATAACTAGGTTATTCGACACAGGAATATGCTACGATGGAACCGTCCGCCAAGTAGGATGCACAACACCTGGACCTGTGCATAGCACAAGGCGGACAATCTCATTGCAGCACATTCACATATATAGTGTGCCACGACATTTCAATCATCGGCATTCTTGAAAAAGACCAAAGTAACTCAAAAATAATGCCTCATATATAACTAGGTTGTTGGACACAGGAATATGCTACAATGGAACTGAACGCCAAGTAGGATGCACAACACCTGGACTTGTGCATAGCACAAGGCGTACAATCCCATCGCAGCACATTCACGTATATAGTGTGCCACGACATTTCAATCATTGGCATTATTCTTGAAAAAGACCAAAGTAAATCAAAAAGAATGCCTCATATATATACATAGGTCGTTGGACATAGGAATATGCTACGATGGAACTATAAGCCAAGTAGGATGCATAACACCTGGACTTTTGCATATCACAAAGCTCACAATCCCGTCGTAGCATATTCACATATATAGTGTGCCACGACATTTCAATCATCGACATTATTCTCAAAAAAAGACTAATAAAGTAAGGAAAAAAGAAGGACCAAAGTGAGCAAAGGACCAAGGAGTAAGCAAAAAAACCAAGCATTGATTGATATATAATAATAATAAGCAAAAGAAGTAAGCGATGATTCATAAACCTAATAAGATAAGTAGTAGCATGTACACTTGTCCACACACACACACACAAAGGTCATCTATAGTTTGTAACTACAACTAGGCCAACATGAAGCCTTCTGACTCGGCTTAGGGAACGGGAGGACGCCTTGTCTCGTCATGAACTTCCTATAGTCACCCTGCATCTCTAGGCGATCTTCTATGCCACGGTTATTCGGGATATTTCCTCTATAGAAGATCCCCCCCGAAGTCATGACATCACGAAAGATGATTGCCCCAAACTGCTGCTGGATGCGATACATCTCTTGTCTAATATCTGAATCAGTGATCTTGGCCTTTGCTTCGGCCCACTGTTTGAGATGATCTGGCAGCGTAGAATTTTGCTGGTCAAGTAGGAACGCCCTCATGTGATGGAGTGCGTAGTAGGCTTCCTTCTTACTGTTTTCTGGCTGCTTCACGCGGGGGAACACCGTTACGTGGTTGAAGACGTGCCTGCCGAACTTGACCTTCGTACGCACGAAGGTGGTGCCTTCCTTCGAGGTATAGCCAGTGAGAGCATCATCCAGAACTTCCTTGATCTTGTCATAGTTTTTCTTATTTTCTAGACTCCCCGAGTCAAAATACGTGGCGTGGGAATGCTTCGGCGATAAGGAGATGAGCATGCAGTGTTCATCTCTGCGCAAAAAATTCAAATGGAATGTGTTGGAAAAAGAATGATGATAATCTAATAAAGTCAATCGCCGGTGGCGAGTGAATAACGACTTACTTGGGAAAGTAAGGCACGAGAATGTATTCCTTTGTCTTGTTCGCCACGAGGATTCTTTTTAGGTATGAGGCCACGATACGTCGTTCAGCGGGGGAACCCAAGCAGCCGTCACGCATGTAGTAGGGGTCCACTATAGCGATGTCTGGTGTGTTCTCTCTAATGATCTGCATGGCCAGGCTGAGAGAAAACAGGTGGACCATGGTATAGTGTAGCGGGTATAGGTGGAACATATTGAAGATGTTGTCGAACCGCAGGAAAAAACAGATCCGCAGGGGCATTGTCGACGAAGCCCAAGCCTGGTGGCACCTTAACCACGAATACCGGGTGCGAGGGATCTTTCTCCACCAGAAGGCGTCTCTCTATCGTCAGCACGCCGTCATGCACACTCTGCAGTTCCGAGCTGGCGAGCCTCCGCAAATTCTTAGGTATCATGGGCTCACCCGCCACATGAATCCTCCACATAATACCCTCGGGTCTTGGTGGCCCATCCCGAAACCTGATCGGATTCGCAGTTGACGCCATCGGCTGGCTCGAGCTGCTAGATTTTCTTTTCCTGCCCTTTTTATCTTTTGGAGAGCGGGCAGGCACCGCAATCTAAGCACCGGCCGCCCTATGTAGTGTGTCAGGGCTTAGAATAAAGGGCCGGTTGGTTGTATCAGATGGCTCTGTAAAGGCGCAAGCTGGAGGCGTCTCCTGAGAACTAAACAGACGCTTGGTGATAGTGGCTTTCTCTGTGGGGCCACCAGCTAGGTCTTCGTTGCTAAACTGAGTGTTGAAGAAGTGATCATTCCAGTATTCGTCGTCCTCGGCCGGATCCTGTACCATGTGCATATCATCAACATGATCATCCGACCCATCGCATGGAGGTGACGGCGAGGGCGGTAAGGGGGCCTTGCCACCGCCTATCGCTGGCACGACAGGCGGTGATGTTGTCTATGGCGTGATGGCCCCCGCCGTCCCCAAACGGATCATGCTCTTTGGCTATTGCAAGAATAAGCCGAAGCAACTTCTAAGGACAGCCGGCTCTTCTTCATCCGCTCCTGGGGGTTGAATGGGAGGTTCCAGGTCGTCGCAGCCCCTTAGCACCCGACTAATTTTAACCCTGTGCATGCTATCTGGCATCAGCCTTGAGTGGAACGTGCGCTGCAAGGGTTGACGATGGTACCCTTGGCAACATCCCTCGGCTCGTTGTTCACGTAGCATAAGAGAGTGCAAGGAACATCCGTCTGTGGAAAACATGTACGGCGTCGTCAGACATGCCATAAGAGTAATAGATGGCGTGAAAGGCGGTAAAGCAATTTGTTTACCGTGATGGCGTCGAGATCGGCTAATGTCGAGGCACCGCATACGACGACAGGCGTGCAAGAGACGGAAGGGCTGCTTGATGGCGCGGTGTTGGCCGCCGGTGTATTCTCCCTACCAGGTGCTTGGAGCTCTGGTGCCGCCTTGACGATGGCAGGGGGCCACCAACATGTCCGGCGCCGCGGTGATGGCAGGGGGAGTCACCAACACTTGCGGCGCCGCGGTGCTAGCGGGCGGAGTCACGAACACGTAGTTCGCCTGATTTGTCGGCGCCGCGTTGTTCGAGTGGCTGCTAACCATGCTTGGAATCGGGCACGGCCCTACTCGACCACCCGCACTCCAGTTCGCTATTGACTCCACCAAGGTAGGCATGATGGACGTGAGGGTGATTGCCAGGTTGTCTTGGACGATCTGCGGGATCCGCACCACTTGTTCCTTAAGTTCTTGAACCTCGCGGTTTTCCTCCTCGCTCCTTCCTGACGGTGTCACATGCGTCCTCGGCGGTGGACCAAACTGATCCACCCAATTCTTACCCCCGAGGCCAGCCAGACGGACATCCGACGACGGATTATTCGTAACCGGCTCTATTTTCTTGGCCCGGTTCATCACCTTGTTAAAAGGGTTATCCCACCGGGTGGCCGCCGTCGACCCCTGGGATGAGGAACCCTGGGATCCATGACTAGCAACAATTTCCTCCTCTGCAGAAGAAGTAACAGTGAATCGTTTAGAAACTAGACTTCATTGATTAGAATGCAATCGAGTTGATCCACGGTAATTAGATTACTTACCACAATTTCTTCGAATTCCTTCACCGTGGGATCCGAGGTGAGTTGTTTGGTTTTTGGGTCCACATGGTAACGGGCCCTGATGAAGTTTCGAACCTGCCCGGGTTCGAATTTCGCAAAGGGGTTTTCTATCCCCTTGATCTATACTCTTCGTCCTCCTTATTCCATTTGGCCTCCGTGGTTCTGTATCCACCACATCCGAGATAGTGATGACCTATATTCATCGCCTGCAGCACCTTTCCCCGATTACTATTGGCCAGGGCTCTTTCGGATTCACACCTCTCCTTGAACTCCCGGAACTGATCTTCGGTGATCTGCGGGTCAATCTTCTGGATCTCCTCGAGACTTTTGCCTTCTTTATAGATCTTCTTCTTTATCCGGGTTCTCCAGCTGGCCAGGGTGGTGCTCATCTTTGTGAGGGCGAATTTGTTTACTTCGTTCCCATGATAATTTGTGTTCTGATACTTAGCGGGGAACTTGTATCTTGCGTGCAGCTTCTCGAAGAGGAGTGTGCGCAAGTGGCCATTATCTTTTTGCCGAAGATTCTCGTTGTTGATCGAGATGGTTGTCCGGGTGATCGCTGCCACTTGCCCGCCGTACCCTCTGACGACAAGGTCGGGCTCCAAAGGAACCCCTGTTGGGCTCACTTCGGTAATTTCCTCCCTAACGGTGCCGAGCGTGTTCGGGCGCCGTTCCTTCGGCTTCTTCTCTTCTTAGGAGGATTGCTACCACTCCCTGTGCCCTCGCCGCCATCGGTGGTTTCATCACCCGCCGTTCCTTCGGCTTCTTCCTCCGCGTCTTCCATCTCATCATCCTCGCTCTCCGAAGGATGGTATTCTTCATCGTCTTCTAGCCGCTGGGCCGCCTCCCAGAATGTCAATTGTTTATTCGGAGGTCTGAGTTCTCCTTCAGCGTTGATGCGCTTAGAACATCCAACCTCGTCATTGTCACACATATTTGCACTAATAAAAACAAATAATTGGTTAAATGCACGGAAAAATCCGGCATGACCTTTGCTATCTTAAACTAGGAGTGCCCGATTTCTGCCGAAACGGAAGTTAATCAACATTCCGGCAAAAATCAGAACTCATTTTATACAAGAACCTGCATACACGACATAAGAAAGTGCTTCATACAAGCACAAGCACAATTGGAAATAAGCAGGATCATTTCATCACCAGGAGCATCATTATATACACATATATATTCACTACCATTACCAGGACTAGGATCAGTATATACACATATATATATTCACTGCACAAAAAGTATAGCAAAGGTTGTACAAGCTAACCTATATACACATATATATTCACTACCCGTACCAGGACCAGGATCAGTATATACACATATATATTCACTACCAGTACCAGGACCAGGATCAGTACCAGGATCAGTATATACACATATATATTCACTGCACAAAAAGTATAGCAAAGGTTGTACAAGCTAACAAGACTACAATGGATCATCATTCTATAACTCTGGACCAGATGCAAATATAAAAAGTATAGCAAAGGTTGTACAAGCTAACCTACTGCTCTGAACTTGTCATTTACCTGCTCTAATTTAGCTGAAATGAATTTATACTTGATTGCTTCTTGGATCAAAATATATCACCTAGATGGTCATAAGCTATATCACCTAGATACATCACATTCAGACAACTATAAAAACCTGTTGCAACCATGGCAGTATGCAAAAAAACCTATTGCAGAAGCTCCTATTTCAAATGTAGCTTATAAAATTATTTCAAATGTACTTTGTTAACATTGGCATATGAGGGGCTCATGGACTAAGAAAGCAGAACAATCTGGTTCGTTCTACAAAACCTACAAAACACTCCTGCAGCCTATCACTAACACTAGCAACAATCTGGTCATAAGATACTGCTCTGAACAAGCTACTACTCTGTCACTAACACTAGCAACAAGCTACTGCTCTGAACACTAACACTAGCAACAAGCTACTGCTCTGAATAATCTGGTCATAAGCTACTGCTCTGTCACTACATAGTAGCAATCTAAACCTACACCCTACACAGTTGCGGTACCTAATTAACAGGCTGGACAATCATCTATATGGAAACTTCATACTTTGTGCCACCGAACAATGTAGTTGCATTACCTAATAAACAGGCTGGACAATCAATGTAGTTGCAGTACCAAACAATGTAGTTGCAGTACCTAACTAACTAGTATTTCTACATGTACAATTTCTCATCATCTACAATTTCTTCTCTCTAATCTGAACACTAATTTGAACCCTAGCTATCTGAACCCTAATCTAAACCGCCTGCAGAGAGAGGGGAGAGATGGAGAGAGGGTAGGGGCTCACCTCTAAGACAAGGAAGACGATGGCGGGCGGACAACGACGGGCGGACGACGGCGGTCTCCACCTCCTCAGACGCGCGCGGTCCTCCTCCTCCTCGAACACGGGCGGGCCTCCTCCTCCTCGGACGCGGGCGGGCCTCCTCCCCCACGGCCTCCTCCTCGAGCGGCGGCTGCTAGCGGAGCTGGCGAGGCGGCGGATCGAGAGCGGTGGCGACGCGAGGGGGGGCTCGTGCTCGGGCTGATATGGAGAGATGGGGATGAGAGAGGGGGCTCGAGCGCACGTGTGGATAAAGCCAGTTAGGCGCAACACACTTGGGCATAGTGCGCTACGGATGTCTGTAGCGCACTCCGGGCTAGTGCGCTATGCCTATCGGCTTCTAACGACTGTATAAGAACACTGCAGCCCCACTCTCTAACAACTACACTAGCATATCTCACTGGTTCCTCCCTTAGCTCTATTCTAAACTTGTGAGCACCCAGGTTCGAATCCTGGTGCCCACTTTTTTTGTTTTTATTTCAAAAATACTTTTAAATGTTCCAAAAAATGCCCAAAAGTGGTGATATATGCCATAGAAGTTTTGTTTTGATTTTAAAATACTTTTAAATATTCCCAAAATGCCCAAAAGTGATAATATATGTCATAAAAGTGGTACAAATATGATTCAAAGTATAACTAAATTTCATAATAATTTGTCCATGAATATTACAATCTTTTTCGACCACGCGTTTTACAATATTTTTTGAGCTAGCGTTTTACAATCTTTTTTCCCTTCTTTGTCATGGTTGAATAATTTAGCCCCGGTACTTTAATGTTTCTTCTTTCGAACGGGCTACCTTTTTTGGGTAGGGTTGTCCTTTTTATTCTTCTGATGTATGTTGTTGCATCGTAGTCGTTGTCATATTCAATCTTTGGATCGCCGTACTGGTCGAAGTCTTGCTCGTTGGCGACTCCATCCATTCCGATGATGTTTCTTTTTCCTCTCCTCGCGACAAATGGCTATGCTTTGTCGGGTCAGTAATGAAAAAACATTGGTCCACTTTGGTACCCAGTACCCACGGTTCATTTTTCGCGGCCACGTTCGCACCGGCGGCCTTGGATTTGGCTGCTTCGGGTATAACCATGGTTGTGAAATACCGGTCTTCTCTTTAAACGCCTTTGCCCATCTGACACGGAACATCGTCACCTTTTCTCCATAGTAGTCGAGCTCCCAGATCTCCTCGATTATTCCGTAGAATATTTTCTTCATGTTGTCATCGGTGTAGAATTCCGATGTTATGCCCGAGTTCTGATAATCACACTTATTGTCCTTTTCCTCCGTGTAGAATGTGTAGTCGTTGATATCATACGCCTTATAGGTCACCAGGTTTTGCATCGGTCCCTGCGACAAGGTGAATATGATCTTTTCCGTGTCAGGAGAATGCGATCGCGGGGGATTATCAAGGAGCGTCTGCCTAAACCAACATGTGAAATCGGAGTTGTGCTCTTTGATTATTTCTCCCTGCGTCCTCTGGATGCCCCGGTCACTGTACTTCTTCTCGATTAACCTTTTGTGCTTTTGTACCCAAGGATCGACCAGTTCTAAATGCTGTAGCGCGACGAGGTTTGCTCAATCAAAGTGTGCGCGTCGAAAATCAAAGTCTGCATGTAGTATGCGACGACCCTCTCGGTGACCAGATCCGTCGAGCTTGCCAAGGTTCCTGTTGACGGGAAAACCGACAGGGTTCTCGATGTCTAGATAATTCGTGCAGAAAGAGATGCACTCTTCGGCCAGAAAGCCCTTGGCTATGCTTCCATCTGGACGAGACCTATTGCGAACGTATCCTTTGATGTGTCCGTTCATCCTTTCGAACGCCATCATGTTGCGGAGGAACATCGGCCCGAGTTGGATGATGTCCTCCATGACATGGACCAGCAGATGCACCATAATGTCGAAGAATGCGGGCGGGAAGTAGACCTCAAGCTCGCATAGTATCACCACGATCTCCTCCTGTAGCCTCCCGAGCTGATTCACGCCAATCGACTTCCTAGAGATGACGTCGAAAAACTTGCAGAGGCCAAATAACGTTTCACGGACGTGCTCGTCCATTATCCCTCTTAGTGCAACCGGAAGTACCTACGTCATTAGCACGGCACAGTCGTGAGACTTCATACCACTGAACCTCTGCTTCGCCTCGTCTAGGTATCTTCTTATCTTGCCCGCGTAGCCGTAAGGAAATTTGACTCCTAGAAGGCACTTGAAAAACTGTTTGATCTCATCCTGGCTTAGAGTGAAGCAAGAAGGAGGGCAGTAATATTCGTTCTTCTTGAACTTTTTACCCTTCCGATGACCTTGTGTCGTCTCCGACTCATGATCATCGTCATATTCCTGATCATCAGGAGTAGTGCGTCCTCCGTGAAGCTCCTTCCGGATACCCATGAATATCAGGTCGTGTCTTGCTTTAGGACCATCTTTCGTCCTATCTTGCATGTTGATTATGGTGGCGATCAGACTCTCGCACACGTTTTTCGTGATATGCATGATGTCGAGGCTATGAGGTGTGCGGAGAAACTTCCAGTATGGCAACTCCCAGAAAACAGACCTTGTTTTCCATACCTTCATCAGCGGCTTGTCTTGCTGCCTCTTTCGCTTCTTTCCAGGCTTAGGACAATCTTTCCAGTTTTTCAGCAACTCTTCCACTTCTTCGCTGCTCCTACGCTCTGGGATTCCTCGGGTCTTGGATTTGCCATCGAACAAGTCTCCACGTTTTCTCCATGGATCATTCTTGTCGAGCCACCTCCGGTGCGCCATGAACACGGTTTTCGAAGACCCTGGATCTTTCTCTAGTTGGAGATAGCTTGTGTTATCCATGCACCTAACGCATGCGCAGAATCCTTGGATAACCTGCCCCGAGATATACCCGCAACCTGGATAGTCTTGCACCGTAGTGACCAACGCGGCTCTCATAGTGAAATAATCTTGTGCGACGGCGTCATAAGTATTGGCTCCAGATTCCCATAACGTGGCTAGCTCCTCTTTCAACGGCCCGAGATACAGATTGATGTCGGTACCAGGTTGTTTCGGCCCTTGAATTAGCATACTCATTTATATGTACTTCTTCTTCATGCACAACCATGGAGGGAGGTTGTACATCCATACAAACACGGGCCAAGTGTTGTGCGTGCTGCTCTAGCTACCGAACGGATTGAGTCCATCAGTGCTCGCACCAAGCCTGATGTTCCTCGAATCTCCATCGAATTCTGGGAATTCGAGGTCCAATGCTTTCCACTGGCTAGCATCTGAAGGGTGCGTCAGCAACTCATCCTTTTTGGGGTCATCGTCATCTCCTGGCTTCTTCCTTTCCGCATGCCATCGCATGAGCTTCACTTCCTTAGGGTCCGCGAAATAGCGCTGCGGACGAGGAGTGATAGGAAAGTACCATACCACTTTTCGAGGTGCTTTCTTCCCTTTCTTGTATCAACTCACGCCGCACACCGTACATGTGGTTTTCTCCGCGTCCTCGCCCCGATAAATGATGCAATCGTTGATGCATACGTGATATCTAACATGCGGTAGATCGAGAGGACAGATGATTTTCTTGGCGTCCTCGATACTAGTTGGACACGTGTTCCCCTCCGGGAGACGATCGTGCCAGAATGCCATCATATCGTCGAAGCTTGCGTCGCTCAATTTGTGTTTTGCCTTCATCTCCATAGCCTTGAGCGTTACATTCAACCGGGTATCATCGGGCTTGCATCTTTCATACAATGGAGTAACCGCGTCTTTCTCAAGTTGCGCAAGCTTGGCTTTCTCTCTAGCGGCAGCCCTGGCGTTACTCGTCTGCTTGATAAGCTGCTCTTGCACATAAGGGTCCCGCACCCAGCTTGACGTTGTTCCATCGTCGTCTGCTCCTCCGGCATCTAGATCATCATCATCCCGGTCTGTTTCCATACCTTCACCAGGAGACTCTTCATCATCTCGCCCGTCCTTGCCGTGATGATCATCGTCATGTTGCCCACCTTCACCGTCTCCATCGTCTTCATCATCGCTTATCCAACGAGTGTATCCATCCATGAAACCATGGCGGAGCAGGCGCGCCTGCAGATTCCCGGAATCTAGGTCGATCACCCAGTTGAGTTTGCATCTTCTACACGGACATCTTATATCCGTATTGTTATTTCGTATCATGTCGGCCGTCGCACATTTCAAAAATCTAGCCACAATGCCTTCGCTCATTATGCGGACCATTTTTGCCTGCACGGTGTACACGGTACAATTAGAAGTCTATTAGAACCACATAATGAATGCATGCATGCAATGGTCGATAGAAAATTTCGGCATGACCTATCCTAAAATTAGGACATTTGCAAAATGCCAAAGTCTTTCCAAAATGGAAATGAATCAACATTTTGGCAAAACAAATGGCAACTTGTTCACACACAAACACAAGAGAGAGACCGATCCATACACACATGAACATATCATTATCCTCTCCATACACACATGCATATGAGCATCGATACTCTCCATATATATACACACACATGACCATCGATCCTCTCCATACACACATCATGAGCATCAATCATCTACATACATATGATCATATCATCCATATACACATGAACACATCCTTACATGGACAACTTACCGAGATGAGAGACCGAGATCGCGAGAAGATGGAAAGGAGAGGTGCGCGCGAGACCGGAGAAGGAGATGCGAGAGACCGAAGAGCTTCCTCTATTACATATGTAACATCCAAGGCAAGTTCTACATGCTAAAAATGGTGAATGAGTGGAGAAATTGAGGTGGGAAGGAGAAGGATCCCGACTAGATCTAAGGAGGAAGAAGAAGGGGAAAGTGAAGTGTGGGGTGGTAGATGATCACACATGTGCACAAAGTGGAGCTACCAAAAAATACTGGTCGACACAACCGTGGCGCACATGTCCCTAGTGCGCCACAGGAACAAAACAGAACCGTGGCGCACATGGCCCTAGTGCGCCACGGATGTGTCTGGCCATTTACAGAACAGAGAGGCCTCCACTTAGGCGTAGTGCACCCCCTACACGTGCACCACGGTTAACCATAACATCCATAGCGCACCTACCCCATGTGCGCTACGGGTATGCGGCATGCGGCCAGCAGGGCCCTGGCCCACACACATATGTGGCGCACCATCACCATCTGTGCCACAGTTGTTGTAGTTACTAGTAGGGCACTGCCCACAGGTGAGCCATGCCTATTTTACCCGTGGGGCACTTCAACCACGTGAGCCACGGAAGTTTGGATTACCTATAGCCCTTTTCCTAGTAGTGTCATAATCATAGTTTATACCTGACTTTCTTCCTTTGTCATTCTCCCAAGCTTCAGTGTTTTCTTGAATACGATCTAAGAGATCCCATTTAGCTTCTTCCTTCATACGTGTGAATGATCCAGCACAAGAAGCATCTAGTAAATCTTTATCATAAAGAGAAAGCCTAGCATAAAAGTTATTGAGAATAATATTGTTAGGGAGTTCATGAATAAGACATTTAAGCATTAGTAACTTCAATCTCCCCCAAGCTTGAGTTGTACTTTCTCTATCAAGAGGCCAAAAGTTATATATAAGATTTCTATCTTTATGAATATCACTAGGAGGATAAAATTTTGAGTAAAAGAGAGATGCCATCTCCTCCCATTCCATGGATTGTCCATTCTTCAGCAGCTTATACAATTCTTTAGCTCTCCCTTTCAAGGATATGGAGAGTAAATTCTTCTTCACCTGTTCAGTTGTGATACATGCACACTTAAACAACCCGCATAATTCATGGATAAAAAGCAAGTGATCACCAGGATGGACAGTTCCATCCCCAAAATAATAATTATCCATAACACGATTAACAATACTTGTAGTTATCTTAAAAGGATATATCTCAACAAGAGGTGGTTCATCTACTACCCTAGAAGTCATAGTAGTTTTCCCAAACAGAAAACCAAGTGGGTTATCCATATTGGAAACAAAGTAACAAGCAGTAACAAAAGCAATACTCATAGTAAAAGTTTCCCTTACCAGTTCCACTCTTCAATAGCGCTTCACTCCCCGGCAACGGCGCCAGAAAATAGTCTTGATGACCCACAAGTATAGGGGGTGTATCGTAGTACTTTCGATAAATATGAGTGTCGATCCCAACGAGGAGCAGAAGGTGCTGAACAGTGGTATGGAGCAGGAAATCCCTGTGAATACTTAGCAAACGGATTTTTAGTGGTTTTTTGACAAAGCAACAAAACAAGGAGCAAGTGTTGGGCCACGCAGAGATAAAACAAAACTTTTTCCTCTAACGTGGTGATCCCAAGACCTAGCTGAGGTAGAAGGCCACGAGGTTTACCACTAGACGCGCAGTTGCGGATTACTGATGAAGCGCGTCAGTTGATGCAGTGCAGTCCTCACGATCCGATCGTCCTGGTGCTGATCGCACAGCACCTCTGCTGGTATCCACACGTACAAGGAGGAGCACCGGCGGCGAACTGCTAGGTTCGTTACGGCGGATGGACTGCTGTGGAGCTAGGGTTTCCAACACATGGAATGACCTAACCGAACAACGATTAACCTTTCTGGGTTACAGTGCTCCACTATATATAGGGAGTGAACGTGGGCTCTGCTTACGCGACCCATTCACTAAAGCCCATATAACACTAGTCACCGTGAGTCCAACTCACTAACTCAGTCCTAATCTGGTTTAGGTCCAACCCAACCAGATTACAGATTCGGATCCAATCCGAACTTGCTCCCGCTCTTAAGTGTGTGACCCCGCAGGCTCATGGTTACTTGGACACGATTAGAGTCCGACTCACAATCGATCAATCGGCATCGGCTCCTAGCAGAACTTGCCGATTCCCAAGTACCAAAGAGTCATGACGACTTGCCTTTCTAATGCGACTTACGTCTGAGTCCCTTTTGCCTCACGATATACCTTGTCAGACTATAGGCGAATATATGTCATCCCTTAAATAGTCCTACTCTCTTCTCGATCCGAGATAAGTGATTCACCCGACTAACTCTTAGCCGATCGCCTCTGTTAACACTTAACCGAGTCGTGCATGGCCATGCTTTCCGAATCATATCTCACGAGAGGGCCCAGAGAATATCTCTCCGAGTGGAGGGGCAAAATCCCATCTTGGTTATTCACATCACGCAGCTTGATTCTCAGTCGACCCGAACCCTGCCTTTATAACTGCCCAGTTACGGATCAGTGTTTGACAGAACCTAAGTCGGTGATCCTCAACTCGGACTATGCAACAACCTCAGGTCTAAGGATTACATTGATTGAGATATACAAATGACAACTAGTTCGTTGTACCTCAATATGGGTCAATCCGACTCGCTAAACTCTTTAGCCGAATCTGTGTAAGTTGGAATAGCATCTCCATGCCCATGACAAGTGGAACCGATTCATCAAGCCAACTTTCACATTGGTCTAAGTTGTGTGTCCAGCACAACCTCAATGACCAAGGATATTTAGTATAAACAACATGAATGCATAGTTCCACAATCGAATCACATATTCAATGATACACATCAGATGTTTATACAAGGACTACTTAATAACTTTATGAATACAATGGGAAATATCATCATACATGATTGCCTCTAGGGCATATTCCCAACAGTCTCCCACTTGCACTAGAGTCAATCTTTCGACATCACATGTCTAAGCATCTAATGCCCATGGCTCTCAGGTGCGCCTCATGCTTCGGCTGGGGTAACGGCTTTGTCAACGGATCCACAATATTTGCATCCGTGTGTACCTTGCATAACTTGATATCACCCTGATCCACGAACTGGCAAATTAGGTGGTACCGCATGAGTATGTGCTTGTTCTTCTGGTGTTGTCTAGGTTCCTTGGCTTGTGCAATAGCACCATTGTTGTCACAATACACGTCCAACGGATTGGACGAGCCCTGAACCACACCAAGATCCATGAGGAAATTCCTCATCCAAACAGCTTCCTTTGCTGCCTCCGAGGCGGCAATATACTCAGCCTCTGTTGTAGACGCAGACACAGTCCCTTGCTTGGAACTTTTCCAGCTCACAGCACCTCCGTTTATAATAAACACGTATCCGGATTGCGAGCGAGAATCATCAGAGTCGATGAGATAACTCGCATCCGTGTAACCCTTTACACTGAGTTCATCTTCACCACCATAAACCAAGAACATATCCTTAGTCCTTCTCAAGTACTTTAGGATATTTTTAGCCGCTGTCCAGTGGATCTCTCCAGGATCAGCCTGGTATCTGCTCACAACACTTAGAGCATAGGAAACATCCGGTCTAGTACAAATCATGGCGTACATGATGGATCCAACTGCAGAAGCATATGGAATCGCACTCATCCGACTTCGCTCATCAGTTGTCGAGGGACACTGAGTCTTGCTAAGTTTTACACCATGGGACATCGGTAAGAACCCTTTCTTAGATGATTCCATGTTGAACTTCTTCAACACTTTGTCCAAATAAGTACTCTGACTCAATCCAATGAGCCTCCTTGATCTATCTCTATAGATCCGGATTCCGAGGATGTATGTTGCCTCACCCAAGTCTTTCATTGAGAAACTCCTTTCCAATGATTCCTTGGTTTCTTGCAATATCTGGACATCATTTCCAATCAGTAATATGTCATCCACATATAAGATTAGAAAATTTACTTTGTTCCCACTAAACTTCTTGTACAAACAAGAATCATGATCACTCTTGATGAAGCCAAACGATTTGACTACCTCATCAAAGCGAATATTCCAACTCCGAGATGCTTGCTTCAACCCATAAATGGATTTCTGAAGTTTGCATACCTTGTCAGCATTAGCCGGATCGACAAAACCCTCGGGCTGTATCATATACACGTCCTCGGTTAAATTTCCGTTAAGGAAAGCCGTTTTGACATCCATCTGCCATATCTCATAGTCGAAATAGGCCGCTATAGCTAACATGATCCGAACTGATTTAAGCATCGCTACGGGCGAGAAAGTCTCGTCGTAATCAACTCCTTGAACTTGTCGGAACCCCTTCGCGACAAGGCGTGCTTTATAGATTGAAACATTTCCATCCATATCAGTTTTCTTCTTAAAGACCCATTTGCACTCGACGGGTCTTGCACCGTCTGGCAGATCAACCAAGTTCCAAACTTGATTCTCATCCATGGACTTTAACTCGGATCTCATGGCTCCAAGCCATGACTCGGAATTAGATCCCACCATCGCTTCCGAATAACTTGCCGGCTCATCACTGTCTAACAGTAACACATCACGAACACTTCGTAATCTTGCCGATCTTCGTAGTACAGGTGCGGCTGTCGGCTCAGCTGCCACGATCGGCTCATCCTCCAAGGTTTTTGCCGACTCGCTATTTGCCGATTCCTCTCGAATTTCTTCGAGTTGCACCGTGCTCCCACTTACTCTCCGACTGAGAAACTCTTTCTCAAGGAAGACACCGTTCCGAGCGACAAACACTTTGCCCTCTTCTCGGTTGTAGAAGTAGTAACCCAAGGTTTCCCTCGGATACCCCACGAAAATACACTTATCCGATTTGGCTGTAAGCTTGTCCGACTGGAGTCGCTTGACAAAAGCTTCACAACCCCAAATCTTAAGAAAAGACAAACTCGGCTTTTTGCCTGTCCACATCTCATGCGGTGTCTTCTCTACCGATTTTGATGGTACTCTGTTTAGTGTGAACGCTGCTGTTTCTAGACAATAACCCCAAAATGATAAAGGCAGATCTGTCCGACTCATCATTGATCGTACCATGTCCAACAAGGTCCGATTCCGCCTTTCCGAAACACCATTCCTTTGTGGCGTTCCTGGTGGAGTAAGTTGAGGAACTATTCCACAACTTTTCAGATGGTCATCAAACTCATGGCTCATGTACTCGCCTCCTCGGTCCGACCGAAGAAACTTTATTTTCTTGCTGAGTTGATTCTGTGCTTCATTCTGGAATTCTTTGAACTTTTCAAAGGCTTCCGACTTATGTTTCATCAAGTAGATATATCCATACCTACTCAAATCATCAGTGAAGGTAATGAAGTACTCATAACCACCCCTGGCTGTCGTGCTCATTGGTCCACATACATCACTATGTACTAGTCCCAACAAGTCGGACGCCCTTTCGCAACTCTTTGCAAAAGGTGTCTTGGTTATTTTGCCGAGTAGGCAAGATTCGCATGTCTCGAACGACTCCAAGTCAAACGAAGTTAGGAGTCCATCATCATGGAGTTTCTTCATGCGTTTCCAACTTATATGGCCAAGCCGACAGTGCCAAAAGTAAGTCATATTCAGATCATTTGGTTTCAACCTTTTAACATTTATGTTATAAACCGACTCACCATCAAGATTCAAAATAAATAACCCGTCCTGGACGGGTGCAAAGCCGTGAAACATATCATTCAAATACAAAGAACAACCATTATTCTTGATATTCGACTCATAGCCTTGCCTCATCAAACATGAAGCAGAAATAATGTTTCGACTGAGCACTGGAACATAATAACAATTATTTAGTTCCATAATGAATCCGGAAGGTAAATGAAGTTGCATCGTGCCGACTTCCAACGCAGCAACTCTTGCTTTGTTGCCGACTCGAATATCAACCTCGCCTCTTGCTACGCTCCTAGTTCTTACCAGTCCCTGCAACGAGTTGCAGATGTGAATAACTGATCCGGTATCATATACCCAAGAACTATTAGGTGCATCAGCAAGATATATGTCTATAACATTGCATACAAGTGTACCTGAGTCGGAAGTCATACCTCCACTCTTGGCTTTGTTAGCCAAGTACTTGCTGCAGTTCCTCTTCCAGTGGCCATCCGCCTTGCAGTAGAAGCAAGTGGATCCGGCTGAAGGAGATGGTTTAGTCCCTGAGGAAGCGCTTGGGACCGGGTCCTGAGCCTGCTTTCCTCCTGACTTAGCCTTCTTCTTAGTCCAAGAACTCTTCTTGAACTTAGCCTTATTCTGCACCATCAACACTTGACTGGTGCCCTTCTTGAGATCCGCCTCTGCCTGCTTGAGCATCCCATGCAATTCAGTGAGCTTCTTATCCATACCATGCATATGGTAGTTCGAAATGAACTGCCCATATGCACTAGGAAGAGAGTTCAGAATTATATCCGTAGCGAACTCTTCGCTAATGGGGTAGCCAAGCCTCTCCAGAGACTGCACGTAACCAACCATTTTGATCACATGCGGACTCAGTGGATCACCATCCTTAAGCTTGCAACTCAGCAAAGCCTGAGAGACTTGATACCTCTCAGTCTTCGCCTGAGCCTGGAACATACTTTTGAGGCTTTCGATCATATCGTAGGCCTCAACATGCTCGAACTGCTTTTGCAAGTCCGGTTCCATGTGAGCAAGCATAAGACAGCTAATATCCGTGGACTCATCCTTAGCCCGACGGTAGGCATTGGTGGTTGCGACAGTCGCATTCTCATTCGGCTCATCTGGAAGTGGGTTGTCTAGGACATGGTCCTTCTTTTCTTGTTTGAGAACAATTCTCAGATTTCGATACCAGTTGGTAAAATTAGTGTCGTTCAGTTTATCTTTCTCAAGAATGGTTCTCAACGCAAAACCGGATATCTGAGAGTGACTGCTACTAGGTGCCATGATCTACAACAGAAAAATGCAAAAACACTTAAGACATGTATTCATAAAAGAGCAAGCATATTAAACATTTTAATATTTTATGCTCCCACTAGAACCAACACCCCTCCGATGGTTACTTAGTGATTCAGGATCCTAAATAAGCAAGTCGGCTAGTGAGTTTTAGCATCACCGCTAGCCGCCAAGTGATCTAGGTAGACAACTCCTTGTCAATCGCATCTCATGCGACTCCTGTTGGACGGGTGGCATCACATGCCCCGGCTCCCATCCGACCTTTCCCCGAGTCCCACAACCGTTGTGATAGACCCGTCTAGCTTACCAAGTGTTTCTGCAGTAAGAGTCCGACTCGAACACACCTAGTCGGAAAGAATTGGCAGCACCTCAATTTTATGAGCCCACTACCAAAAATGTCCGACTTGTGATGGTGCAAACACTGGCGGGAAAACCGACTAGACCTTCTTTGAGGGATTAAATTTTACCGACTATCTAATAGAGGTAAAACAGAGACATAACAATAACACAAAATAAAGCAATTATAATGTGAAATGGTATGGCTCTCTTCATGGCGATCTCCATCTCCACAAAGCCTGTAATCCGACTCGTGCCAACTCTTGTCACTTGCCGTCTTACTCCATGTCGCCGACATGTACAACGCCTTGCATGCCTTCCGGGTTCTCCAAACAGCTACACTAGCTTAGTAAAGTAAATTACATAGAGAATCCGACACGCAGGTCGTTATACAATAAAATGACAGCACCTAGGCTCCAGCCGGCTGACATAAACCGTGATTCGCAGATCACGTATGGATTACACACATACATCACATGCACATGAACCATACCATTCACAACTTCCTGCAAAATCAAGTTATGCATAGATACAATATCTACCGGCGTTGTGAAACTCGCAACGACATCTAAGGCGCTACGACAGGGCGAAGCCGGCGGTCCCGCTAGCCAGATAGCGGGCGGGGATCGAAGGGGCAGCGCCCCTCGCGGGTGCGGGCAGCGCCCGACGATTTTTCCGAAAACGTAGATCTCATCTACGATCCGAACATGGATTCCGACCATCGTTCCGATTCGATCAAACTCTTTGATCTTCGATCACCGCTTCTGGATTTACGTGTCACAGTCTACCCCGATGGCGGAAGCCGACCGGTAGGGGTATGTCGTTCCACGACCTCAGCAGTATGATCACGGAAATCAGATCTACCATTCCCTGAGTACAGTTGATCCAATCAACCTCGTACAAAACCGATCTATCTCATAGATCGACCACCAAACAGCACATAGATCTCATCTACATCCTACCGCATATCACATATGCGTGATCTCGAGCCTAAAACCAGAAGCTATCGCTCTGATACCACTGTTGGGCCACGCAGAGATAAAACAAAACTTTTTCCTCTAACGTGGTGATCCCAAGACCTAGCTGAGGTAGAAGGCCACGAGGTTTACCACTAGACGCGCAGTTGCGGATTACTGATGAAGCGCGTCAGTTGATGCAGTGCAGTCCTCACGATCCGATCGTCCTGGTGCTGATCGCACAGCACCTCTGCTGGTATCCACACGTACAAGGAGGAGCACCGGCGGCGAACTGCTAGGTTCGTTACGGCGGATGGACTGCTGTGGAGCTAGGGTTTCCAACACATGGAATGACCTAACCGAACAACGATTAACCTTTCTGGGTTACAGTGCTCCACTATATATAGGGAGTGAACGTGGGCTCTGCTTACGCGACCCATTCACTAAAGCCCATATAACACTAGTCACCGTGAGTCCAACTCACTAACTCAGTCCTAATCTGGTTTAGGTCCAACCCAACCAGATTACAGATTCGGATCCAATCCGAACTTGCTCCCGCTCTTAAGTGTGTGATCCCGCAGGCTCATGGTTACTTGGACACGATTAGAGTCCGACTCACAATCGATCAATCGGCATCGGCTCCTAGCAGAACTTGCCGATTCCCAAGTACCAAAGAGTCATGACGACTTGCCTTTCCAATGCGACTTACGTCTGAGTCCCTTTTGCCTCACGATATACCTTGTCAGACTATAGGCGAATATATGTCATCCCTTAAATAGTCCGACTCTCTTCTCGATCCGAGATAAGTGATTCACCCGACTAACTCTTAGCCGATCGCCTCTGTTAACACTTAACCGAGTCGTGCATGGCCATGCTTTCCGAATCATATCTCACGAGAGGGCCCAGAGAATATCTCTCCGAGTGGAGGGGCAAAATCCCATCTTGGTTATTCACATCACGCAGCTTGATTCTCAGTCGACCCGAACCCTGCCTTTATAACTGCCCAGTTACGGATCAGCGTTTGACAGAACCTAAGTCGGTGATCCTCAACTCGGACTATGCAACAACCTCAGGTCTAAGGATTACATTGATTGAGATATACAAATGACAACTAGTTCGTTGTACCTCAATATGGGTCAATCCGACTCGCTAAACTCTTTAGCCGAATCTGTGTAAGTTGGAATAGCATCTCCATGCCCATGACAAGTGGAACCGAGTCATCAAGCCAACTTTCACATTGGTCTAAGTTGTGTGTCCAGCACAACCTCAATGACCAAGGATATTTAGTATAAACAACATGAATGCATAGTTCCACAATCGAATCACATATTCAATGATACACATTAGATGTTTATACAAGGACTACTTAATAACTTTATGAATACAATGGGAAATATCATCATACATGATTGCCTCTAGGGCATATTCCCAACAGCAAGTAGTAAAGACAACGAACAAATGGAGCAAGTGGCCCAATCCTTTCTTAGCAAAGGACAAGCCGGTGTAAATACTTATAAGGACCAAATGTTCTCGAGGACACATGGGAATTCTGTCAAGTGCTTTCTCTTCAAATAGCTGACTACTCTTCTTTGGTGTTGTAAGTGTTGTGTGGGTGAACCTGTGCTAATGTACCGACCTTGCTTGGACTAATACATACTTGTTATTAACCCCCCTGCAAACATCTGTAACTACAAGAAAGTAATTAAGATATAAATCTAACCACAAGCTTAAACTCTAAGATCCTACACTCCCTTGTGCAAAGGTGTCCTAACGGGGGTTCATGTTTCTGTCACTCCGGCAACCCCACAATTAGTAGCCAAATACAAAATGCATTCCCCTAGGCCCATAAATGGTGAAGTATCATGTAGTCGACGTTCACATGACACCACTAGAAGAATAGCACCACAACTTAAATACTAAACCATTGAATAATAACTCATCACAGATTCACTACTAACAACATGACTTCTCCCATGTCCTCAAGAACACAACGAACTACTCACAAGACATCATATGGATAAAGATCAAAGATGATATGGTAATGGATAACAATCTGAACATAAACAATAATCCAATGGTTCCACTCACAAGCATCAACTACAATAGTAATCAACACCGGGAAAGTTTCCCCTAAGAACTAAAGCAATATCCAACACAATTGTTACAGCAGGACCGAGTGGTGATGATGGTGTTGGTGGAGATGATGGTGTGGATGATGGTGATGATGATCATGATGAAGCCTAGCTTGACGATGGTGTTGATGGTGATGGTATCCCCTCTCCGGGAAGGAATTCCCCCGGCACAAATCTGTCTGCCGGAGAGATCTTTCTCTCTCGGTGTTTTCCGCCCCCAGAGGCGGCGGAAATCTATCTGTGGTCTCTCCCCTAGGCTTAGGGTTCTGTAGGGAAGATATAGGCGAAGGGGCGGAGTCGGAGGCCGAGCAGGTGGGCCACACCTGCCCTAGGTGCGGGGTCAGGTGGGCCCGCGCCTAGGGGGGTTGGGCCCCCTATGGCCCCTCTTCGCTCCTCCTTCTGGCTTCCTTCGTCTTTTGGTAAAATAATATGTTTCCATATTTTTCTGGTATTTTTCTGATCTTCGCGAAATTGCACCGAAACGCCTTCTTTTCTATCAGAATCCAGACTCCGACAGTCCATCCTCCAGGAATCATCCAACATGCATAAACAGATGAAAAGCCATAAGTAATACCTTATAATAAGACAAATATCAATGAATAGAGGTAAATTATGATATAGAAAGGTGATGCACATTGGGCGTATCAATCCACTCTGATGCACATTGTTAATAACAGTGCTAGACTTGCCGACCTACAATCACCGCCAAACTCACTAGCTCCATAGCACCAATGGGATTAACATCAAGTCGAGGTTGGAGAACCAACATTCTTAACACTGTCACCGCCACCATCACCGGGATGAGCCATAACGAACATAAAACCTATATACTTTTTAGACCTAATACACCAAAAAATACATGGTTCTCAAACATGAGATTTGGTTGTTTGAATAATGATGAATGCGTTTATGTGGCAGATAATTGATTTCTACTAACGCAAAGTCATCTCAGACATGAGATTTGCTCTATATGTAGACAGAAACTATACTTTTGAGAGCGTGAAAATCGACCAACATGAAAAAAAGTCAGTTGATTGTGCAATGGATTCTGTGATTACATCACAATGTGTTTGAACTGAAGTTGGGTGAGGTCACAATATGCCTATGCTCTATTAACCAGGCCACTATCTTAGTTGTGAAGCCCTTTCTTCAACTTTTCATTTTTTAATTAAACCTCTTTAGGCTCATTTGATTTGCAAGATTTTCAAAACACAGGAATAGAAAAATGCATGACTGAAATTGTATGTCCTCCTCAATCGTACATGATTTGGGAAGTGAAGGATTCTGAATCCATGGAGTGTTTGATTACAAAGAAAAAGCAAATGGATTATAAAACAAGTTTGGAGTGAAGGAAAATTTTCTGTAAAAGAATCCGTTTTAGGAAATTCAAAGGATTGTGATCTTTGAATCAAATGAATTTTGCATGAAAAATTCTAAGGATCCAAATCCTACAAATATCCTACACAATTCCTTTGAATCAAAGGATCCCTAATTCATATCAGCTATGATACTTGGAATGATAAATTTAACTTTGAGAAGGGATGTATCAAGTAATCCCGATTGTAGAATGCTTCAAGTACCACTATTTAGACAATTTAAACATCGTTAAAAGTTATGAAATGAAGTCACAATACAAACATTACATGCATCTACGGCGTAAAAATCTAGAATCAAACTCAATTTGTAGCACAAAAAACAAAAAGACATTTCAACAGTGATAGTGCTAATATTCACAGTCCATTTTAAACTAGTTACTACTCATAACTATATTTCCCTTCTTTTCATAGTTGTGTTTTGGATTTTGATTTGAAGTTTTGAAAGATGATTGATATATATTCCATCTTTTTATATTCTTTTATCAATTCGTAACTTCTATTATGATCCTTTTTAACTTGGGAGTACATGGCCTCTAAACCTCATGCCCAAGAGAATAGGATAGGTCCTCTCGAAACTATGATACGGCTGTCATCGTTCAACTCATTAGTGATGCCCTTGAAACATCCAAAATTGGAGATAAAACTTTCTATCTAATGTATAGAATTTTTAAAACCCATATTTATATTAGATAAGAAAAAAACTATATATATAAACTAGACATCGGGCAACCTTTTCTAAGTGAAAATGAGAAGGTCCATGTAATAAATAAGAAGGAACCCCAATGTCTACGCACTTCTATTCTTGTAGACAGTTGTTGGGCCTCCAAGTGTAGAGGTTTGTAGTATAGCAGCAAGTTTCCCTTAAGTGGATTACCCAAGGTTTATCAAACTCAGGGAGGAAGTGGTCAAAAGTATCCCTCTCAAGCAACCCTGCAATTAAGATACAAGAAGTCTCTTGTATCTCCAACACACCCAATACACTTGTCAAGTGTATAGGTGCACTAGTTCAGCGAAGAGATAATGAAATACAAGTAGTATGGATGATTATAAGACAATGGTGCCAGAAAAGAGCTTGACGAGAGGAAGAGACTAAAGGCAATCTGAAATAAAGAAAGCGGCAAGCAAACATGTAACAGATCTAGTTGTGAACGGTGTTTCAATGCTTAGAAACAAGGCCTAGAGATCATACTTTCACCAGTCAACACTCTTATATAAATATCTTCTCTTCATGATACTTCTCTGAACTACTCTTCGGTTGGACAATTCTAATCCACGGTAGGGCTACAAAAGCACTCCTTAAAGTTTGCAATCCCCATCTAGATAACCCAGCACTGTCACCTTGAGGGCTAGATGGTTCCTTCAAACACCACAATTTCATAGAAACATACAACTCAAAATATAACTCATGATAAGTATTTGTAAACTCTAGCCTAAGTACCACCACGGCGTGCACGCTGTCACTTTCACACATGTGGGGAGAGCCGGAGATCTATTAAAGCACTTGCGTATTTATGTAGACTCTAGCCTAAGTGCCATCACGGCATGCACGCTGTCACTTTCACACACGTGGGGAGAACAGAGATCTATTAAAGCACTTGAGTAGCAGAGCAGATCTACTTGATTACAAAGCTCATGATCACAATATGATCATGCATAGGGAGAGAGATGAACACATAGCTACAGGTAGAGCCCTTAGCCTCGAGGAAGAACTACTCCCTCCTCATCATGAGAATCAGCAACGGCGATGGAGATGGTGATGGAGATGGCTCCGGGGGCACTTCCCCGTCCCGGTAGGGTGCTGGAACAAAGACTTCTGTCCCTCGAATCTCCCCTTCGGTGGCGGCGGTGCTACAGAACTTTTTCTGGATTCTGCCCGCGTTAGGGTTACGTCTTGGGGGGACATATAAGTAGGCGAAAGGGCAAGGTCGGTGGAGGGCCAGGGGGCCCACACCCTGTGGCCGCGCTGCTAGGGTGGGCCCGCACCACCACCAGGTGTGGCTGCCCTGGTACCCTACTCCGTCTCTCCTTCGCGTTTCCGTATTGCTCTAGGAAAAATAGTAACTTTGGCTTTTGTCCTATCCAATTCCAAGAATATTCATTTTTTAGCTTTTCTAAAACCAAAAACAGCAGAAAATAGGCAACTGGCACTGTGGCATCTTATCAATAGGTTAGCTCCAGAAAGTGTATAAAAATACCTTAAAGTGTAGACAAAACATAAGACAAATGATATAAAACAAGCATGGAGCATCAAAACTTATAGATACATTTCTGACGTATCAAGCATCCCAAAGCTTAACTCCTGCTCGTCCTCGAGTAGGTAAGTGAAAAAAAGAGTAATTTTTGAGGTGACATGCACCATCACAATCTTGATCAAGGTATTGTAAAACATTGAAATCTAGGATCAAAGTACCCTAAACATGATCATGAAAGATGTAGTTCTAACAATAGGACATAGTAACTATGCTGCAACATGAAAGGATACAAACAAAGATTCATGAATAACAATGCATTGAAAGACATCTGTTTGTTTCACATACAGAAAACATAGCATAGTGCCATTCAGCTTGTCCCTCATGGAGTAGCAAAACATAAATGCATAGGACACCTTCAAAGTTCATAAGGGTGACTAGATACAAATAGTTTAAGAATAAGCAATTTCAACATTATGAATCAAACAATAAGTTTTGGGACAATGCACATAGAACTAAGAATGACAACTATGCTCTCTTAATTGGTGCCTAAGGATAGAAGGTGGAGACTCAATGTAAAAGTGGAAGAAAGGCCCTTCAAAGGGAAGCAGGGATTTCAAGTCTCATAAATAGCTTCCAGAAATTATGGTACTTGTTAGCTTTCAGCTCTCATTGCCCCTATCATAAGCATCTTGAAGTGATCAAGGTTAAAGTGAACAAAGTATGGAGTATATGCTTGACAAAGTATAAGTTGACAATCTCATGTCCTTTGAGTACGAGGGTCGCTCCTCATGCTACTCAACTTTAGTCACCGGTAAGTTCTTGTCATAGTAAGTACATGTGTATCATAGAGAACCACCAACGGGGTATCCCTTGCCCCATGATACAGGAGCTATCCCATATAAAAATGACAAGGCAAGCAGACAATGAGCATCTCAGCAATCTTCTTATTTACCATGGGAAAATGGTGCTTTTCTCTCCCTTTCCTCTTTTTCATCTTTTTTTTCTTTTTCTCAATCCCTTTTTCTATCTCTCTTTTTTTATAAGAAGGATGCTTCATAGATTGCTCACTATGGTGATGCTGCAAGTTTCCACCATGATTAGGCAAGGCTTAGGCTAGTAGCCCAGGCGTTTATCTAACACACATACATAACTCCATGGACTTACAAGCTCTCCTTTTATTTAACACCGACGACATTCACAAACAAAATATCATGATATAAACTGGATAATATGTACATGTGTTGAAAGCGTTCCCCATGACAGCATGGCTGTGCTAATTCCCAACTTATAAGTGCAAGCATATGCAACATAGATGACACAATGGTTCAAGTTTATTAGGGGCAGGAAAAATAAAGCGTGCCATCAAGTTTGTGAGAGTTTTAATCACTAATTTTATCATAACAAGTTTAATTTGGAAGATAGATAAAACAAGAATATACTTGGAATGGTGTAACACACTATTCATAAGAATTTATAGTGGACTCTTCGGAATAACTTGGTTCCTTGGGAGTTGGATGCATGAATAGAGCTTACTCAATACAAGTGGAGGCTAGCAAAAGACTGGGAGCGACCAACTAAGAGAGCAATAATGTTCATAATCATGCACAGTGACAAAACATTATCAATCAAAGCATAAAATGGTACCACAAGTCAAAAACTAAATGATCATAGAGGCTAAGGTGACTGGTTCATAGTCATAACATGGTGTGAGCATGTGCCAAGTCAACCCAAATAAAGCATCAAAGGAGAATACCACAATATTATGCTTTTGTATGCTAAAACAACGCATGATTCTTTCAAGGCACATTAAGAAATCTTGATTGTTTGGAACAAGTCATGCTACATCAATAATCACTAAGCATAAGGTCAAAACAACATCTAGCATGACATGATAAAGTTTAGGCCACAGTCAAAGCAAGCTCCTTTTTGTACCAATATAAGCATGAAACTTCCTACTCTTTTCCAACACCAATCAACTTATTTGAAACAAATCACAAACATAATACTCAATAAAGATCAGTGAGATTGTCTGACAAATCCCCAGATCTTACTTCCCTCTCATTAGAGGTTATTATTGGCACAAAAATCAAATAAAAAGGATAAGTAGAGGTTATTACAAAAGTAATAACTTCCAAGACTCAATAAAACTATTGGGTTATGTCCGAAGAAGTACTTTTCTTTAACGCCTTTAAGTTAGGCTTGATATTTTGAGAAGATGCTCACATAAGAAATATGAATTGAAGTAAAAGATAGCATCAAGAAGCAAATATAAAACACATTTAAGTCTAACCCATTTCCTATGCATAGGAATCTTGTAAATAAACAAGTCATGAAAGCACAAAGCAACAAGCATAGGAAAGCAAAATAAGTGCAACTTCAAAATTTTCAACATAAAGAGGGGAAACTTAATATTGTTGAGATACATAAAACCATGTTTACCTCTCTCATAATAACTTTCAGTAGCATCATGAATAAAATTAACAATATAACCATCACATAAAACATTCTTATCATGAGCCACATGCATATAATAATTATTACTCTCCACATAAGCATAGTCATTCTTATTAATTATAGTGGGAGCAAATTCAACAAAATAGCTATCATTATTATTCTCATCACCATAATCATCAAATATAGGAGGCAGATTGTAATCGCAATTAACTTTCTCCTCAATAGTAGGTGGACTAAAAATATCATATTCATCATTGTATTCATCATATATTGGAAGTATAGTATCATCATAAGCAATATAATAGCTATCTTCCAAAGCTAGGGAACTAAAAAGATCATTTTCATAAAAACTAGCTTCCCCAAGCTTAGACGTTTCCATAGTATTAGCAATAATGGTGTCCAAAGAATTCATACTAATAAAATTGCTATTAGCATGCAAATAAAGCTCCATAGGTTTTTTAATTTTCTCTTCAAACACTTCATGTCCTAACTCAAGATAAATACTATAAAGCTCTCTAATTTTTTTGTTGTATTCCATTAAGCCTAACTAGTGAAAACAAGAAACAAAAAGACAAAATTGTAGAATCTAAAGGAAATAACTTCGAGCACTCATACTCCAGGTACAGTACTAGAACATAGCTTAGTAGCCAGAGGATGTGAGTACCTTTTACCTTACCTCCCCCCGCAACGGCGCCAGAAAAGAGCTTGATGTCTACGCACTTCTATTCTTGTAGACAGTTGTTGGGCCTCCAAGTGCAGAGGTTTGTAGAACAACAACAAGTTTCCCTTAAGTGGATTACCCAAGGTTTATCGAACTCAGGGAGGAAGTGGTCAAAGGCATCCCTCTCAAGCAACCCTGCAATCAAGATACAAGAAGTCTCTTGTGTCCCCAACACACCAAATACACTTTTCAGGTGTATAGGTGCACTAGTTCGGTGAAGAGATAATGAAATACAAGTAGTATGGATGATTATAAGACAACGGTGCCAGAAAAGAGCTTGACGAGAGGAAGAGACTAAAGGCAATCTGAAATAAAGAAAGCAGCAAGCAAACATGTAACCGATCTAGTTGTGAACGGTGTTTCAATGCTTAGAAACAAGGCCTAGGGATCATACTTTCACTAGTGAACATTCTCATATAAATATCTTCTCTTCACGATACTACTCCGAACTACTCTCCGGTTGGACAACTCTAATCCACGGTAGGGCTACAAAAGCATTCCTTAAAGTTTTCAATCCCCATCTAGATAACCCCACACTGTCACCTTGAGCTCTAGATGGTTCCTTCAAACACCACAATTTTATAGAGACATCCAACTCCAAATATAACTCATGATAAGTATTTGTAAACTCTAGCCTAAGTGCCACCATGGCGTGCACGCTATCACTTTCACACACGTGGGGAGAGTTGGAGATCTATTAAAGCACTTGAGTATTTATGAAGACTCTAGCCTAAGTGCCACCACAGCATGCACACTATCACTTTCACACATGTGGGGAGAGCAGAGATCTATTAAAGCACTTGAGTAGCAGAGCAGATATACTTGATTACAAAGCTCATGATCACAATATGATCATGCATAGAGAGACAGATGAACACATAGCTACCGATAGAGCCCTTAGCCTTGAGGAAGAACTACTCCCTCCTCATCATGGGAATCAGCAACATCGATAGAGATGGTGGTGGAGATCGATGGAGATGGCTCTGGGGGCACTTCCCCGTCCCGGGAGGGTGCCGGAACAGAGACTTCTGTCCCCCGAATCTCCCCTTCGGTGGCAGCGGTGCTGCGGAACTTTTTCTAGATTTTTGCTCGCGTTAGGGTTACGTCTCGGGGAGACGTATAAGTAGGCCAAAGAGCAAGGTCGGTGGAGGGCTAGGGGCCCCACACCCTATAGCCGTGCAGCCAGGGTGGGCCCGCACCACCACCAGGTGTGGCCGTCCTGGTGCCCTACTCTGTCTCTCCTTCGTGTTTCCGTATTGCTCTCGGAAAAATAGTAACTTTGGCTTTTGTCCCGTCCAATTCCGAGAATATTCATTTTTTAGCTTTTCTGAAACCAAAAACAGCAGAAAACAGGCAACTGACACTGTGGCATCTTGTCAATAGGTTAGTTCCAGAAAGTGTATAAAAATATCTCAAAGTGTAGACAAAACATAATACAAATCATATAAAACAAGTATGGAGCATAAAAAATTATAGATACGGTTCCGACATATCAAACCCAAACCTGAAATCTACATTCCTGAGTATGCAATCACTCCTTCATTGCTGGAGAACCTATGGTTAGTACACGAAAACTAGTAGATCAAATGTTCAGTAACTTCCATAGATCTATAAAATATAATGCCTCGTTCAATCACCAACGAGACCATGGCAGCGCTTTGACAAAATTCTTGGGTAGGCCAGGCTGCAAGAGAGCAGGTTTTTTCCTTTGAAATTGAAATCTTACCTGAATGACCCAACAAGGAAGACCAAATGCTTACTAAATCTTGAGCAGGACACAAGTCAGGTCATCCCCAACGTAGGTCTACCCATGTACTGAGACTATGAGATCGCAAATCATATATTATCTTGGGCAAGGCCTCAGTCTAAACGGACAATGGGTCATCAGTATAAGATTTGAGATCACGAGCCAGCCTCGATCGATCTAGTCAGCATTCTTGCTAGAGCCACTCTGATGCACATTGTTAATAATAGTGCTAGACTTTCCGACCTACAATCACCGCCAAACTCACTAGTGATGTGTGTTGACGCTCCGTTGGGAAACCCCAAGAGCAAGGTATGATGCAACATAGCAGCAAGTTTTCCCTCAGTAAGAAAACCGAGGTTATCGAACCAGTAGGAGGAAGGAAACACTTCAAAGGTGTTGCAAGCAACGTGGAAACCTGCACAACACAAACTCAAGACTTTGTCCCAACTAAAAGTGAGGTTGTCAATCTCACCGGTTGCTGTAACAAAGGATTAACTGTATGGTGTGGAAGGTGATGATGGTTTGCAGCAAATAAACAATAATAGTGGCAGATGTATCAATGGTAAAGATTGGACCGGGATCCATAGTTCACTAGAGGTGTTCTCCTTGGATAAACAAACATAGCATGCTGGGTAAACAAATTACAGCAGGGCAATTGACAGGACTGAGCAAGGCATAACAATGCAATACTAGACAAAAAGATCCTATGAGATTCGATTGGGCAATACAACAATATACATAGACCACCTTCAGGTTATCATCTGAACCCCCTACAATATTAAATTGCAAGCAACAGACAACTACTTTAAGCAAAGTGTGTAAGGTAAATAATCCACTTGTTCCATGAACAAGAGACCGTTGTTTTCTCCCTAGTGGCAACAGCACATCTACAACCATAGAGATTTCTGTCACTTACCTTGATTAAGTAGAGGCATGAACCCACTATCGAGCATAAATACCCCCTCTTAGAGTCACTAGCAAGTACTTGGCCAAGATAGCTACTAACAATGGAGAGCATGCAAGATCACAAACAACACAGACATGATAGAATCAATAAGACAAAACCATTAATCAATCTGACATAGTAATCTCAATATCCATCGGATCCCCACAAACACAACATGCATGATTATAAATAGATTAGATCTTGATCATGGACGGAGCTCACAAGATCTAGACATGAAAGCACCAAGAGGAGATACAACCATCTAGCTACTACATGGACCCGTAGTCCAAGGTGGAACTACTCACGCTTCATACCGGAGGCTAGCATGATGAAGAAGAAGGCCTCCAGGATGATATCCCCTCTGGCAGGATGCCGGGAAGAGCTTCAGGTCCCCCAGATCTAGGGACGATGGCGGCGGTGGCTAAAGACGGTTTCGTTGAATATTGATCAGGTACTTAGGGTTTCGGCATCAGGGGCTTCTTATAGGCGAAGAGGCGAGGCTGGGAGGCGACCAGGGGGACCACACCCTGCCCAGGCGCGGGCCCACCCTAGGTCGCGCCTGGGGGTGTGTGGCCACCCTGTGGCGCCCCTCTGTCTCTCCTCTGGACTCCGTGTTCTCCTCGGTGAAATATTGACTTTGGCTTTTGTCCTGTCCAATTCCGAGAATATTTCCTTACTAGCTTTTCTAGAACCAAAAATAGCAGAAAACAAGCAACTGGCACTGTGGCAACTTGTTAATAGGTTAGTACCAGAAAACATAAGAAAAGCACCTCAAAGTGTGGACAAAGCAAATCAAAGTAGATATTAAACAAGCATGGAACATCAAAAATTATAGATACGTTTACGACGTATCAAGCGTCCCCAAGCTTAACTCCTGCTCGTCCTCGAGTAGGTAAGTGATAAAAGAATAATTTTTAAGGTGACATGCACCATCAAAACCAAGATCAAACCATTTGCAAGCATTGAAAGCTGGGATCAAAGAACTCTAAACATGTGCATGAAAGATGGAGTTCTAACAATAATACAAAGTAACTATGCATGCAACATGAAAGGCTACAAGCAAAGATCATGAATAACATGCATTGAAAAACGTTTGTTTGTTTCACATATAGAAAACATGGCATAGTGGCATTCAGCTTGTCCCTCATAGAGTAGCAAATAGATGCATATGACACATTCAAAGTTCATAAGAGTGATTAGATACAAATAGCACAAGAATAAGCAATATCAACAATATGCATCAATCAATAAGTTTTGGGACACTTCACATAGAACTAAGAATGGCAACTATGCTCTCTTAACTGGTGCCTAAAAGTAGAAGGTGGAGACTCAATATAATAGTGGAAGAAAGGGATCTTCATAAAGGCGAGCAGGGATTTCAAGATTCAAAACGAGCTTCCAAAAATTATGGTACTTGTTAGCTTTTAGCCCTCATGGCCCCTATCATAAGCATCTTGAAGTGATTAAGGTTAAAGTGAACAAACTATGGAGTATATGCTTGACAAAGTATAAGTTGGCCATCTCATGTCCCTTGAATACGAGGGTCGCACCTCATGCTACTCAACTTTAGTCACCTATAAGTTCTTGTCATAGTAAGTACATGTGTATCATAGAGAACCGCCAACAGGGTACCCCTTGCACATGGTACAGGAGCTATCCCATAACCAAAATGACAAGGCAAGCAGACAATGAGCATCTCAACGATCTTTTTATTTACTATTTGCATAGATTTTTATTGAGGATGATTCACAGATTGCTCACTATGGTGATGCTGCAAGTTTCCACCATGATTAGGCATGGCTTAGGATAGCGGCCCAGACATTTATCTAACACAAGATACATAACTCCATGGACTTACAAGCTCCCTATTTATTTCACACCGACGACATCCATATACAAAAGAGCATGATATCAACTGTATACAAAGTACAAGTGCAATGTTGAAAAAGTTACCCATGACAGCATGGTTCTGCTAATTCCAACGTATAAGTGCAAGCATATGCATCATAGATGACACAATGGTTCAAGTTTATTAGGGGCAAGGAAAATAAAGTGTGTCATCAAGTTCGCGAGGGCTTTAATCACTAAGTTTTCACATAACAAAATAATTTTTAATTGGAAGATAGCTGAACCAAGAATATACTTGGAATGGTGTAACACATCATGCATAGGAATTTATAGTGGACACTTTGGAATAACTTGATTTCTTGGGAGTTGAAAGCATGAGTAGAGATTACTCATACAAGTGGAGGCTAGCAAAAAACTGGGAGCAACCATCTAAGAGAGAAATAATGGCCATAATCATGCAGAGCGACAAAACATTACTAATCAAAACATAGAGTGGTACTACAAGTCAAGGACTAAATGATCATAGAGGCTATAGTCATAACATGGTGTGAGTATGTGCCAAGTCAACCCAAACAAAGCATCAAAGGAGAATACCACAATATTATGCTTTTGTATGCTAAAACAACGCATGATTCTTTCAAGGCACACTAATCAATCCCAATTGTTTGGAACAAGACATGCTACAATAATAATCACTAAGCATAAGGTCAAAACAACACCTAGCATGTCATGCTAAAGTCTAAGTCGTAGTCAATGCAAGCTCCTCTTGCACTTTCAAGCAAGAACTTTCTACTCCTTCCAACACCAATCGACTTATTTGAAACAACACAACGGGAACGAGGGGTCCAAAGTACATTATTCAAGCAAACTAAACAAACTAAGCAAAGCAAACGAAAACGAAAACTAAGACGCTCCAAGAACAACACAACAGTGCATGAAACAATGAAAACGAAGTGTCTAGAAAGACCTGAGCTTTTTTATTGATGAAGAAGGGGATGGCTTTGACGCTTGTACCTCTTGGATATTTCTTGGGGTGACACCGGGGTGGCATCCCCAAGCTTGAGATTTTGTCCATTCTTCATCTCATTGCATCATTCTCTCTCCACACCTGAATTTTTTTCTTCATATAAAACTTCACACAATCTTCATTAGCAACATTAGTGTATTCAAAAGATAATATACCCTAGGTTTAGCTTAAGAACAGCAAAACTTTTCACTAAAAACACAAGCTACTGTAGTAACTCCTTAAAAAAGCTCAATTTCCCAAAGAGAACTCAAAAAGGAATCAATAAGAAGCAAATGCAAATAATGGCAGAAATCTGTCAAAACAGACCAGCAGGTAGAAACCGATTTTTTCGAAGACCTTATGTTGCTCAAATAAAAAAGTGTTGAAATAACGAAAGTTATCTAACATACTGGGGGATTTATTCGTAAATTTTCAGCTCAGTCCAACGTATAGAGACTCCTCACGAATTTTTATGGTGGAGGACAGAAATCTGTTTTGGGACAGCAACTCCCCAAATCTTACCTCCCTCTCATTAGAGGTCATTATTGGCACAAAAGCAAACAAAAAGGATAATAAGAGGTCATTACTGAAGTAATAACTTCCAAGACTTAAGGAAACTCTTGGGTTATCTTCCAACAAGTACTTTTCTTTAACGCCTTTAAGTTAGGCACAAGAAGCAAGGAATCAAGTGTTTTCAAATGAAAAAGCATTAACGTCAAACCTTGCTTTCAAAGCAGGAGAAAAAACAACTTCTATATCCTCATAGGGAAGTTTCAAATACCTTTCTTGAATGGAAATTTATATTTAATGGTGCCTTCTTTCATATCAATGATGGCACCAACAGTTCTAAGAAAAGGTCTTCCCAAAGTAATAGGACAAGAAGCATTGTGTTCAACATCCAAAACATAGAAATCAACAGGGACATAAACATTGTTAACCATAATGAGAACATCATTAATACTCCCCATGAGTTTTTTTAACATTATCATTAAGTGGGACATCCAAATAACAATATTCCAAAGGTGGCAAATCAAGCATTTCATAAATCTTCCTTGGCATAATAGAGACACTAGAACCAAGATCACATGAAGCTTTGAGATCAAAGTCATTCACTTGCATATTAATAATGGGTTCCCAATTGTCTTCTACTTTCCTAGGAATAGAAGCTTTGTGTTTTAACTTCTCTTCCTTAATCTTAACAAGAGCATCTATAATGTGTTTGGTGAAAGCAACATGCATATCACTAGCATCAGGACTTCTAGCAAGCTTTTGCAGGAACATAATCACTTCAGAAATATTGCAACCATCTATATCAAAATCAAACTTAGCATCACTAGTAGTAGACTCATTAGGCTTAGGCATTGTAGGAGGAGGAATAGGGACTTCTTATGGTTTAGTGGTGACGGTGCACACACTATTGTTTCTATCCATTTCAGCTTCCCTTTCCCACTTAGCATGAAGTTGAGCTAACAGTCTAACATTTTCATCAATAGTAACTTGTATGGCATGAGTAGCAGCAAAGGTTCTTTCCATGGTTTCAGGTTTAGCAACAATTTTATTAATCAAGGAGGACTGTGTTTCAGACAAAGAGGAAATATTTTGTAGGGTTTCGTAGCATGGAAAACAAAAAATTTCTACCGCATACAAACAAACAAGCCAAGATCTATCTACTAGATTGTAGAAACAAGTCGATAGAATAACTCACCCTCGAATATTCCAAAGTGTTTAACGAGAGCAGATTCTCGTGGGTGATGTAGTCGTACTCTTCCCGATCTCAAGATCGCGTAGACGATCCTTCCGGCGCTGCGTTCCAGCAGCGCTCCCGCAGTCAGTCACACGTTCGGTACTCGACGAAGACCTTCCTCTCCCTTGTTCCAGCAGGCAGCGGAGGTTGTAGCACTCTCCTCGTGATTCCGGCAGCACAACGGCGTGGTACCGGAAGTAGAGGAGAGATCTCGCAGGGCTTCGCCTTAAGCCGGAGCGAGTATGGTGGAGTATGAGAGAGTCCTCGGTGTTCTAGGGTTTAGACACACCAAGGAGGGGACAAGCCGGCGGCTAGGGTTTAGCTAGGCGGTGGCGAGTTGGTGCCCTAGGGGCCGGCGGCGGCTTGGAGGCGACGACTTGGGGCTAGGGTTTGGAGGAGTAGGAGTTGTCTGTCAAGGAGGGGAGCCCTGCCCCTCCTTATATAGGTGGAGGGGGGCGGACGGCCAAGGGGAGGGAGAGGAGTCCCTCCCCAACTCGGCTTGGAGGTGGGCCGCCGGTTGGAGGAGGGAACTCCTCCCCAACTCGGTTTCCACCTCTCCTCCTCTTTCCAAAAACTGTCGTTTGACTTTTCAAACTAGGATTTGAATAAACCCTCTATTTTGATCAGCGATGACACCGAGTACATGATGCAATCATACCAAATTGATATAACACATTCATGTACCCTTCCCCCCCGGAGTGCCGGACATTCCGGAACCTTCTAGAACATTGCCGATAAAAACACCGGAACCATTCCCCAACTCCGAAACGGGACTTTCCTTATATGAATCTTATTCTCCGCACCATTCCGGATCTCCTCGTGATATCCCGAATCCCATTCGAGACTCCGAACAACATTCGGTCTCTTTCTCATCATTCCATAACTACTCAAACAACGTCGAATCCTTAAGTGTGTCTCCCTACGATTCGTGAATTATGCGGACATGATCGAGACACTTCTCCAAACAATAACCAATAGAGGAATCTGGAAATTCATATGGCTCCCACATATTTCTACGATTACTTTGCGATCGAATGAACCACTTACATACGATACCAATTTCCCTTTGTCTCACGATAGTTTACTTATCCGAGGTTATGATCGTCGGTATCTCTGCATACCTAGTTCAACCTCGTTACCGATAAGTACTCTTTTCTCGTTCCCGTGATATGTGATCCCTTGTGAGCCAGTCACATGCTTGCAAGCTAATTGGATGACATTTCATCGAGAGGGCCCAGAGTATATCTATCCGTCATATGGATGGACAAATCCCACTCTTGATCCATGTGTTTCAACCAATACTTTCCGAACACTCAATGCCACCTTTATAGCCACCCAGTTACGGTGTGGTGTTTGATGTCATCAAAGCATCCATCCGGTAAAGGTGATATGCATGATCTCATGGTCGAAGGAATTAGGTTACTATGTATCAGAAAGCATATAGCAATTGAACTATTAAAATGACTTGATCTTTATGCTACGCTTATCTATAGGAGTATGTCCACCATATCATTCTCCTAACGATATGGTCTTGTTGTTAATAACATCTCAATGTTCATGATAGGGAAACCACAATCATCTATTAACCAACAAGCTAGTATTATATAGAGGCTTTACAAGGGACTTCAAATTAAGTTTACAAATCACACAAGTATTAATGTTTCCTTGTTAATACTATTATAGCATGAATGTAAACATTTATCATAAACACAAAGATATAATAATAACTACATTTATTATTGCCTCTAGGGCATATCTCCAACATTCTCCCACTTGCACTAGAGTCATCTAATCTAGATTACATGGTAATATACCGAACACCCGTGGCAGTTTGGTGCTGTTCATGTTTTGCCCTCGGGAGAGGTTTAGTCAACGGATCCGCCACATTCAGATATGTGTGTACTTTGCAAATCTTTATATCCCCATCTTGGATATGTTCTCGAATAGCGTGAAAACGTAGCTTGATGTGCTTCAGCTTCTTGTGTGACCTTGGTTCTTGCGCATTGGCTATGGCGCCCATGTTATCACAGTAGATAGACATTGGGTCCAGCGCACTAGGAACCACACCAAGCTCTGTAATGAACTCTTTCATCCATATCGCTTCTTGTGAAGCCTCCGAAGCAGCCATGTATTCCGATTCAGTTGAAGATCTCGCCACAACGCTTTGCTTTGCACTCCTCCAGCTAACTGCTGCACCATTCAAAATAAATACGTATCCAGATTGTGATTTAGAATCATCTGGATCGGTGTTCCAACTAGCATCGGTGTAACCATTAACAACGAGTTGTTCATCACCTCCATAAGAAAGAACCATATCCTTAGTTCTTCTCAAGTACTTAAGGATGTTTTTGACCGCTGTCCAATGATCCACTCCTGGATCACTTTGATATCTGCTAGTTAAACTAACAGCATATGCAATGTCGGGTCTAGTACATAGCATGGCATACATTAGAGATCCTATGGCTGAGGCATAGGGAGTCTTACTCATCCTTTCTCTATCTTCTGCCGATGTCGGACTTTGAGTTTTACTCAAGGTCGTATTGGGCAACATGGGCAAGAACCCTTTCTTGCTATCTTCCATTCCAAACCTCTTTAGAACTTTGTCCAAATATGTACTTTGTGACAATGATATTTGGCGTTTTGATCTATTTCTATAAATCTTTATGCCTAATATTTAAGCTGCTTCGCCAAGATCCTTCATTGAAAAACTATTATTCAAATATTTCTTGACACTATTAAGAAGGTCTACATCATTCCCAATCAACAATATGTCATCTACATATAGTATTAAGAATGCTACAGAGCTCCCACTCACTTTCTTGTAAATACAAGCTTCTCCATAAGTTTGTATAAAACCAAAACTTTTGATCACCTTATCAAAACGTTGATTCCAACTTCGGGATGCTTGCTTCAATCCATAGATGGACCGTTGAAGTTTGCATACCTTGTTAGCATCTTTAGGATCGACAAAACCTTTGGGTTACATCATATACAACTCTTCATCAATGTCTCCATTGAGGAATGCTGTTTTGACATCCATCTGCCATATCTCATAATCATAATATGCAGCGATTGCTAACATAATCCTCATAGACTTTAGCTTCGCTACTAGTGAGAAAGTCTCATCGTAGTCAACTCCTTGAATTTGTCGAAACCCCTTTGCGACAAGTCGAGCTTTATAAACAGTAACATTACCATCAGTATCTGTTTTCTTCTTGAAAATCCATTTGTTCTCGACAGCCTTCCGGCCATCCGGTAAGTCCACCAAAGTCCATACTTGGTTTTCGTACATGGATCCAATCTCGGATTTCATGGCTTCTTGCCATTTATTGGAATCTGGGCTCATCATCGCTTCCTCATATGTCTCAGGGTCATCGGTGTTGTCCACCAACATGACACTCATAACGGGATCATACCATTCTGGAGTGGTACGAGTTCTCGTTGACCTGCGAGGCTCTGTAGCAACTTCAACTGAAGTTTCATGATCATCATCATTAGCTTCCTCTCTAACTGGTGCAGGCACCACAGGAACTTCTTCCGGTGCTGCGCTACTCGCAATTTCGAGAGAAGGTTCGACAACCTCGTCGAGTTCTACTTTCCTTCCAGTCACTTCTTTCGAGAGAAATTCCTTCTCTAGAAAGGATCCATTTTTGGCAACGAAGATTTTGCCTTCGGATCTATGATAGAAGGTATACCCAATAGTTTCCTTCGGGTATCCAATGAAGACGCATTTTTTCGCTTTGGGTTCAAGCTTGTCCGGCTGTAACTTCTTTACATAGGCTTCGCATCCCCAAACTTTAAGGAACGACAATTTAGGTTTCTTCCCAAACCATAATTCATACGGTGTCGTTTCAACGGATTTAGACGGTGCCCTATTTAAAGTGAATGCGGCTGTTTCTAATGCATAACCCCAAAATGATAGCGGTAAATCTGTAAGTGACATCATAGAACGAACCATATCTAAGAGAGTTCGATTACGACGTTCGGACACACCATTACGCTGTGGTGTTCCCGGCGGTGTCAACTGCGAAAGTATTCCGCATTTCTTCAAATGCTCGCCAAACTCGTAACTTAGATATTCACCTCCACGATCAGAACGTAGAAATTTAATCTTCTTGTTACGTTGATTCTCTACCTCACTTTGAAATTCCTTAAACTTCTCGAAAGTTTCGGACTTATGTTTCATGAAATAGATATACCCATATCTACTCAAGCCATCCGTGAAGGTAAGAACATAATGATAACCACCGCGCGATGCTACACTCATTGGATCACACACATCGGTATGTATGATTTCCAATAAGTCCGTAGCTCGCTCCATCATACCAGAAAATGGAGTCTTAGTCATTTTACCCATCAGACATGCTTCGCATCTATCAAGTGATTCGAAATCAAGTGATTCAAGAAGTCCATCGGAATGGAGTTTCTTCATACGCTTCACTCCAATGTGACCAAGACGACAGTGCCACATATAGGTCGAATTATCACTCGATTTCAAACGTTTAGCCTCAATGTTATTAATATGTGTATTTCCACTATCGAGATTCAACAAGAATAGACCATCTATCAAAGGTGCATGTGCATAAAACATATTACTCATATAAATCGAACAACCATTATTCTCGGACTTAAACAAGTAACCGTCTCGCAATAAACAAGATCCCGATATAATGTTCATGCTCGACGCAGGCACCAAATAACAATTATTTAAGTATAAAACTAATCCTAATGGTAGATGAAGAGGTAGCGTGCCGACCGCGATCACATCAACCTTTGATCCGTTTCCCACGCGCATCGTCACCTCGTTCTTCGCTAGCTTCCGTTTATTCTGCAGCACCTGTTTCGAGTTACAAATATGAGCAACCGAACCAGTATCAAATACCCAGGCACTACTACGAGTACTAGTGAGATACACATCAATAACATGTATATCAGATATACCTTTCTTCTTGATGTTGCCGTTATTCAAATCCGCCAAGTACTTTGGGCAATTCCGCTTCCAGTGACCTTCTCCCTTGCAGTAAAAGCACTCAGTATCAGGCTTGGGTCCAGCCTTGGTCTTCTTCGTCGGCGTGGTAACTTTCTTACCACCCTTCTTGAAGTGTCCCTTCTGCTTAGACTTGCCTTTCTTGAATTTGGTGGTCTTATTGACCAACAACACTTGGTGCTCTTTCTTGATCTCCACTTCTGCAGACTTCAACATGGCAAAGAGTTCTGGCAACATCTTGTTCATGTTTTGCATGTTGTAGTTCATCACAAAGTTCTTGTAACTTGGTGGTAGTGATTGGAGGACACGGTAAATCCCCAAAGCATTAAGAATCACAATACCCAAGCTTTGAAGTTTGTTTGCGTGCCCAGACATCTTAAGCACATGCTCACTGACGGAGCTGCCCTCTTCCATCTTGCAGTTAAAGAACTTTTCAGAAGCCTCATAGCTTTCAATTGCCGCATGAGTCTCAAAGATCAATTTGAGATCCTCGACAATATCATATGGGTCTGAATTCTCAAACCTTTTCTGAAGCTCCGATTCTAAACCATACAAGATAGCACACTGAACTGTGGAGTACTGAGTCTTCCGAGTGAGGTAAACGTTCTTTACTTCATCGGTAGCAGTAGCTGCAGGTGGGTCACCCAGCGGTGCATCCAGCACATAGGTCAAATTACCAGCTGTGAGGACAATCCTCAAATTGCGGAACCAATCCGTGAAGTTGCTTCCATTGTTTTTCAACTTTTCTTTCTCTAGGAACGCATTAAAATTGATGGTAGGGGCTGCCATTGATCTACAACATATTTGCAATAGTTTAGAATAAGTTTATGACAAATTGAGTTCAAATTAATAATTAAATTAATCTAGGTGAACTCCCACTCAAAACAATATCCCTCACATTGTTTTAGTGATCACACGAACCAAATCCACCACATCGACACCGATCATCACGAGAGTTGATATAGTTTCAATGGCGAACAATCAACATGTTCATCATATCTACTATATGATTCATGCTTTACCTTTCGGTGATCCGTGTTCCGAGACCATGTCTGTACATGTTAGGCTCGTCAAGATCAAACCTTAGTTTCCGCATGAGCAAATCTGGCTTGCTCACGTTGTATACACTTGCGGAATCTAACACACCCGATCATCACGTGGTGCTTCGAAACAACAAGCTTTAGCAACGGTGCTAACTAAGGGTGAACACTTTATGACTTGAAATTCATGTGCATGAGGGATCATCTTATAATGCTACCGTCGTCTACTAAGCAATACAAGATGCATAAAGGATTAACATCACATGCAATTCAAAATATGTGATATGATATGGCCTTTCTTCTTTGTGCTTCCGATCTCCATCTTCTAGCACGAACATGATCTCCATCATCACCGGCATTGCATCAAGGTCAATGACGCTTCTTCATGGTTGTCGTCCACCGGCTTCAACTATTACAACTACTTTGAATAGACACGCGGGTCTTAACATAAATTAAAGACAACCATATGGCTCCTGCCGGTTGCCAACTTACAATAAGGAACATTGCATACATCAAATATAATCACAATCATGGCCATATCACATCACAGCACACCCCTGCAAAACAAAGTTAGACGCCTCTACTTTCTTTGCATATTTTACGTGGTTTGGGGCTTCCAATAAGTGTCGTTCTAACTTACTAACAAGAACCACAACATTGATACTAGTATTGTTGATCACCCGTTGTAAATTGGATCTTAACTATGCTAGGAGAAACAGGCACCCGCAAAGCCACTTATGCAATACAAGTTGCATGTCAAGCGTGGAGCAAGTCTCATGAACGATGTCATGTAAGGTTAGCCCGGGCCGCTTCATCCCAACATACCGCAAGATGCAAAGTACACAAGAAGCAATCGGCAATAAAAGCATCAACGCCCACAATGACCATTGTGTTCTACTCGTGCAACAGATCTACATATAAACACGGCTCTGATACCACTGTAGGGTTTCGTAGCATGGAAAACAAAAAATTTCTACCGCATACAAACAGACAAGCCAAGATTTATCTACTAGATTGTAGCAACGAGTCGATAGAATAACTCACCCTCGAAGATTCCAAAGTGTTTAACGAGAGCAGATTCTCGTGGGTGATGTAGTCGTACTCTTCCCGATCTCAAGATCGCGTAGACGATCCTTCCGGCGCTGCGTTCCGGTAGCGCTCCCGCAGTCGGTCACACGTTCGGTACTCGACGAAGACCTTCCTCTCCCTTGTTACAGCAGGCAGCGGAGGTTGTAGCACTCTCCTCGTGATTCCGGCAGCACAACGGCGTGGTACCGGAAGTAGAGGAGAGATCTCGCAGGGCTTCGCCTTAAGCCGGAGCGAGTATGGTGGAGTATGAGAGAGTCCTCGGTGTTCTAGGGTTTAGACACACCAAGGAGGGGACAAGCCGGCGGCTAGGGTTTAGCTAGGCGGTGGCGAGTTGGTGCCCTAGGGGCCGGCGGCGGCTTGGAGGCGGCGGCGTCTTGGGGCTAGGGTTTGGAGGAGTAGGAGTTGTCTGTCAAGGAGGGGAGCCCTGCCCCTCCTTATATAGGTGGAGGGGGGCGGCCGGCCAAGGGGAGGGAGAGGAGTCCCTCCCCAACTCGGCTTGGAGGTGGGCCGCCGGTTGGAGGAGGGAACTCCTCCCCAACTCGGTTTCCACCTCTCCTCCTCTTTCCAAAAACTGCCGTTTGACTTTTCAAACTAGGATTTGAATAAACCCTCTATTTTGATCAGCGATGACACCGAGTACATGATGCAATCATACCAACTTGATATAACACATTCATGTACCCTTCCCCCCCGGAGTGCCGGACATTTCGGAACCTTCTAGAACATTCCCGATGAAAACACCGGAACCATTCCCCAACTCCGAAACGGGACTTTCCTTATATGAATCTTATTCTCCGGACCATTCCGGATCTCCTCGTGATATCCCGAATCCCATTAGAGACTCCGAACAACATTCAGTCTCTTTCTCATCATTCCATAACTACTCAAACAACGTCGAATCCTTAAGTGTGTCTCCCTACGGTTCGTGAATTATGCGGACATGATCGAGACACTTCTCCGAACAATAACCAATAGAGGAATCTGGAAATTCATATGGCTCCCACATATTTCTACGATTACTTTGCGATCGAATGAACCACTTACATACGATACCAATTTCCCTCTGTCTCACGATAGTTTACTTATCCGAGGTTATGATCGTCGGTATCTCTGCATACCTAGTTCAACCTCGTTACCGATAAGTACTCTTTTCTCGTTCCCGTGATATGTGATCCCTTGTGAGCCAGTCACATGCTTGCAAGCTAATTGGATGACATTTCATCGAGAGGGCCCAGAGTATATCTATCCGTCATATGGATGGACAAATCCCACTCTTGATCCATGTGTTTCAACCAATACTTTCCGAACACTCAATGCCACCTTTATAGCCACCCAGTTACGGTGTGGTGTTTGATGTCATCAAAGCATCCATCCGGTAAAGGTGATATGCATGATCTCATGGTCGAAGGAATTAGGTTACTATGTATCAGAAAGCATATAGCAATTGAACTATTAAAATGACTTGATCTTTATGCTACGCTTATCTATAGGAGTATGTCCACCATATCATTCTCCTAACGATATGGTCTTGTTGTTAATAACATCTCAATGTTCATGATAGGGAAACCACAATCATCTATTAACCAACAAGCTAGTATTATATAGAGGCTTTACTAGGGACTTCAAATTAAGTTTACAAATCACACAAGTATTAATGTTTCCTTGTTAATACTATTATAGCATGAATGTAAACATTTATCATAAACACAAAGATATAATAATAACTACATTTATTATTGCCTCTAGGGCATATCTCCAACATATTTTTCTCAACATTTAAAAGCTTTTCCTCCACGGTCTTGTTAAAAATGGTTTGTTTACTAATAAAGTCTTTGAGCATGAATTCAAGTTTAGAGGGGGCACTTCTAGCATTGTTGTAGGAGTTTCCATAGGTATTGCCATTATTAGGAGGATAAGGCCTATAATTGTTGTTACTACCAAAATTATTCCTATAGGCATTGTTGTTAAAATTGTTGTTTCTAATGAAGTTCACATCAACTTGCTCTTCTTGAGCAACCAAAGAGGCTAAGGGAACATTATTTGGATCTAAAGGAGCTTTCCCATTAACAAGCATAGCCATAATAACATCAATCTTATCACTCAAAGAGGAGGTTTCTTCAACATAATTTACCTTCTTACCATGTGGAGCTCTCTCAGTGTGCCATTTAGAATAGTTGACCATCATATTATCAAGGAGTTTTGTTGCAGCACCCAAAGTGATGCTCATAAAGGTACCTCCAGCAGCTGAATCCAACAGGTTTCTTGAAGAGAAGTTCAAACCTGCATAAAAAGTCTGGATAATCATCCAAGCAGTGAGTCAATGAGTGGGACAATTCTTAACCAAAGATTTCATTCTTTCCCAAGCTTGAGCAACATGTTCATTATCAAGTTGTTTAAATTTCATAATATCACTTCTCATAGATATAATCTTAGCAGGAGGGTAGTACTTTCCAATAAAAGCATCTTTGCACTTAATCCAAGAATCAATACTATTTCTAGGCAAGGATAGCAACCATTCTTTAGCTTTTCCTCTCAAGGAGAAAAGGAAACAACTTGAGTTTAATAATATCTCCATCTACATCCTTATACTTTTGCATCTCACAAAGTTCAACAAAGCTATTGAGATGGGCAGCAACATCATCAGAACTAGCACCAGAAAATTGCTCTCTCATCACAAGATTCAACAAAGCAGGCTTAATTTCATAAAAGGCAGCATCAGGAGCAGGTGGAGCAATATGAGTGCTGAGAAAATCATTGTTGTTTGTGCTAGTGAAGTCACACAACTTGGTGTTCTCAGCTGGGTTCATTTTGGCAAAAGCGAAGCAAGCCAAAAACAGCAGCAACAGCTAGAGCAAGAACTAATTTTTTTGTGTTTTTGATAAGAGAAAGCAAACCAAACCAAACTATTTTTTTGGAGTTTTTGATAAAAAGAGGCAAACAAAACCAAGCAAAAGAAACTAAGCAAACTAAAAACAAAGTAAAGAAAAAGATTGAGGAGGACTCCCCTTGTGAAGACGTCCTTAGCCTCCCCGGCAACAGCGCCAGAAAGTCTTGATGCGTGTTGACGCCCCGTTGGGAAATCCCAAGAGCAAGGTATGATGCAGCACAACAACAAGTTTTCTCTCAGTAAGAAACCGAGGTTATCGAACCAGTAGGAGGAAGGAAATGCCTCAAAGGTGTTGTAAGCAACGTGGAAACCTGCACAACACAAACTCAAGACCTTTCCCCAACAAACAGTGAGGTTGTCAATCTCACCGGTTGCTATAATAGAGGATTAACTGTATGGTGTGGAAGGTGATGATGGTTTGCAGCAAGTAAACAGTAACAGTGGCATATGTATCAATGGTAAGATTGGACAGGGGTCCATAGTTCACTAGAGGTGTTCTCCTTAGATAAACAAACATAGCATGTCGGGTAAACAAATTGCAGCAGGGCAATTGACAGGACTGAGCAAGGCATAACAATGCAATACCAGACAAAAAGATCCTATGAGATTCGATTGGGCAATACAACAATATACATAGACCGCCATCCAACTGCATCTATGACTAGAAGTCCACCTTTAGGTTATCATCCGAACCCCCTACAGAATTAAGTTGCAAGTAACAGACAACTGCTTTAAGCAAAGTGTGTAAGGTAAACAATCCACTTGTTCCATGAACAAGAGACCGTTGTTTTCTCCCTAGTGGCAACAACACATCTACAACCATAGAGATTTCTGTCACTTCCCTTGATTAAGTAGAGGCATGAACCCACTATCGAGCATAAATACCCCATCTTGGAGTCACTAGCAACTACTTGGCCAAGATAGCTACTAACAATGGAGAGCATGCAAGATCACAAACAACAAAGACATGATAGAATCCATAAGACAAAACCATTAATCAATCTGACATAGTAATCTCAATATCCATCGGATCCCCGCAAACACAACATGCATGATTACAAATAGATTAGATCTTAATCATGAACGGAGCTCACAAGATCTAGACATGAAAGCACAAGGAGGAGATACAACCATCTAGCTACTACATGGACTCGTAGTCCAAGGTGGAACTACTCACGCTTCATTCCGGAGGCTGGCATGATGAAAAAGAAGGCCTTCAGGATGATCTCCCCTCCGGCAGGGTGCCGGGAAGAGCTTCAGACCTCCCGATCTAGGGACGATGGTGGCGGCGGCTACAGACGGTTTCGTGGAATATTGATTGGGTAGTTAGGGTTTCGGCATCGGGGGCTTCTTATAGGCAAAGAGGCGAGGCTGGGAGGCGGCCATGGGGTCCACACCCTGCCCAGGCGCGGGCCCACCCTAGGCCGCGCCTAGGGGGTGTGTCCACCCTATGGCGCCCCTCCGTCTCTCCTCTGAACTCCGTGTTCTCCTCGGTGAAATATTGACTTTGGCTTTTGTCCCGTCCAATTCCGAGAATATTTCCTTACTAGGTTTTTTGGAACTAAAAACAGCAGAAAACAAGCAACTGACACTGTGGCAACTTGTTAATAGGTTAGTACCAAAAAACATAAGAAAAGCACCTCAAAGCGTGGACAAAGCAAAGCAAAGTAGATACTAAACAAGCATGCGACATAAAAAATTATATATATGTTTCCGACGTATGAACTAGCTCCATAACACCAATGGGATTAACGTCAAGACGAGGCTGGAGTTGGAGTATCACTATTCTTAACATTGTCGCCGCCACCATCACCGTGATGAGCCATAACAAACATAAAACATAGATACTTTGTAGACCTAATTACCATTGTTTTTTGAGTTACAGTTCATTGTGAAATACCAATTCGTCGTAACTTCTACCACAACAAATGTGAATATTATCAATACATCATTAATTGACTTCATTCTTTAACAATATACATGTATTTGTACCGAGGAAGAGAAAAACGAAGGTCGAAAAGGTCAATCTCACACAGATGCCGGTTAAAATCCTCAACAATATAAAATTGACTTCGTTCCTAAATAAAATGTATTCAAAATTTAGATGCCGGTTAAAATCCTCAACCTAGTATTTTTTTCCTAGTGTGTCCTAGAATCAATCAAGATAGATAAGCATATCACACAGTTGGATCATGCAAACCCTAGGTTAGGTCATATACAACACAATCTCAAGTACATAATCCGAATTTTATGTTTTTCATAGTAATATATATCACTTGTAATTAATACTCCATCTGTCACTTAGTAAATTGGATGTAATAACATCTTATAATAAGGGATGGAGGGAGTATCTCTCTGTCAGCCTCGTTTGGTTTAAATATAAAATTTGAGTTAAATATCGAGAAGCACATAAAATTTTACACTCAATTAAAAAACTTAACTCCGCACGATAACTCCTCCTCCCACACGTAACTCCTCCTCCCGCACCCACGCGGCGGCACCGCACCGCACCGGGCGGCCTCCCCTCCCCACCGCCGCCGCCCGGATCGTTGCCAGGCGAAGACATGGTGGCGTGGCGGTGGCGGCGGCGTCCCTGATCGCGATCTGGTGGAAGGCGGCGGCGTTTGTTTCGGCTGGTTTGGCGGTGGTGTTGCAGCGAGCAGCGGCCGGTGATCCTCGGCCCAGATGGCGGCATGCGGCGACTGGGATCTTGGCCTAGCCGCGATCTGCCCCGTCCGTTGGCCTCGACACCGGCGCCCAGGCGACCCAGGCCTTGTCCGTGACACTAGGGCGCTTGGGGCATCTACCCCCGACATGATGGTGGTGGCCTCCTTCTCCGTCGGAATGGTCGGCCGGGTGGTCTTGCCGTCTTGCGGTGGATCCTGCTAGTTTCCAGTGGATGGCGTGGGGGCTGTTGGCTCGGTTTCAATAAAGGAGGTGGTCCCGGATCCCTATCAAGCCAAGACGATGATCTGTCGGATGTTGGTCTCCATTGATCTGGTTTCTGTGTCGTGTTTCAGAAGGCTCCGTCGGCAAACTCCATAAGTGATATCATGCCGTGAGTTTGCTGGAAGGATTGAATTCGGTCGTTCACACCCATGTTCTAGTACTCCCTCCGATCCATATTACTTGTCATTAAAATAGATGTATCTAGACATGTTTTAGTGCTAGATACATCCATTTCAATGACAAGTAATATGGATCGGAGGGAGTATTACCGTTTGGTTTCAGAGGGTGTGCTTCGAAGCTTTGTTGGCTATTATTATCATGGGGCATGTTCTCGTTCTATGGTGCTGACAGAGAAAGTCACGAAGACCGAGATCCGAGGACAGGCAATGGTGGTTCGAGTCTGAGTGGTGATGAGGAATTGGCTAGGTGACTTATGAATTGGATCAGTGACATGAAAGTGGGGACGACTGCACATGTGAGGTTCATGGTCCTACCTCTCAGGGTGAAAACCCAGGGTTTGACCTTAATTGATTGTGCCTAGCAATGGCCTTGTTGAAGGTATTGTTTTGAGAGCGTGGACTTTTTTTAGGGTGAAAACCTAGATCGTTGATCGGACGATGACGGTGTTTGTGCACTGTTCCTTTCTTGGAGGTGTCGTTTTTGGAGAAGCTGGATTTCTGGTGCTGCCTTGGTGGTGGTAGTACTGCTATTTCAATGAATGAGTCACTGTAACGGGACTTTTCTTTTTTGTATTTCTTCTTTCTTTTTTTGGCTGTGTGCATCCGTGTGGCCGCTAGGGCAATGCGTCGTTGCAGAGGCTAGGTGTAATTGGTATCCTCTGATATTAATATATGTTTCTTTTAATTTTTTTTTAAAAAAATTATACTTCCTTTGGTTTATATTAACGACCTCAACTTTATCTAGATTGTATGTATCTAATTAAGTATTTAGATTAGATGTATTTTGTATCTAAACAAAGTTGATGCCATTAATATGGACCAGAGGAAATAGAAAACAATAGTTTGAAATAAAAACAAAACTTTTTTTTGACTTGGATACTAACATTGCTTACAATTCTAAAAATAACCTTATAAAGCAAAAAAATTCCTTCACAAACCCCGTATCAAACCTTTCTCTTTAGCTTTGCCTAATCCTGATTGCCTCCCATATGGAAACGTGGAAAAAAGAAAAAGTCACTAGAGAATTCAGATCGCCGTGACCCGTGAGATTCCGCACCGTAAAACTACTAGCAACGCCTGCAAAGAGGTAGAGGGCGAGCCGCAGGCAGAGCACAGCAGCGCAGCAGCAGCGGCGAAAAAACCCTCGCGTCGCGGCCGCCCCCACGGCCACCCGCCGCCGATCCGATCCCGACGAAACTGGACCGGTAAACCCCTTCAAACTCCCATCCGTCACCCCCTTTTCCCCATTCGCGTAGAGACCCGATCTGAGCGCCCGTCCCCCGGCGACCCTGCAGCTATCCCCTTCGATCCGAGCGGTCGCGGCGCCGGCATGGCGCGGTTTGAGGTGAACGGCAAGTCCGTGGAGGGCGTGGACCTGCTGCGGCGGCGCCACTGGACGGCGCGCCTCGACTTCTGGCCCTTCCTCGCGCTCTACGCACTCTGGCTGCTGCTCGCCGTCCCGGCGCTCGACTTCACCGACGCCCTCGTCATCCTCGGCGTGCTCTCCGCCTTCCACATCCTCGCGTTCCTCTTCACCGCTTGGTCCGTCGACTTCCGGGCCTTCGTCGGCCACTCCAAGGCGAGACCCCCCTCTCACCCCCACACAGTCAACATTACCCACATCTGCTCGCTGTGCAGTCTATATAGGGTTAAACATCTTATACTTGTTTACGGTGCAGGTGAAGGATGTCCATGCAGCAAACGCGTGCAAAGTAATCCCCGCAAAGTTCCTAGGGTCGAAAGAGATTGTGCCTCTGCATATACAGAAAACTGTAAGTTAGTGGCTTTGTTTGCTTTAAACTGGTAGTGTTTATGTTTGGTCACTGAGTGTGGCTTGGATTGCTCTTCAGGTTGCCCCTTCGTCGGCTTCAGGTGAGACGGAGGAGATCTACTTCGATTTCCGGAAGCAAAGATTCTTCTACTCCGCAGAGAAGGATAACTTCTTCAAGCTCCGGTACCCGACAAAGGACTTATTTGGGCATTACATCAAGGGCACTGGGTATGGAACAGAGGCCAAGGTTAACACAGCGGTGGACAAGTGGGGGAGAAACATGTAAGCTGCAGTTTTGCTCCCTGGTCTTGACATTGGTTAGTTGAGGTAGAGCCGTAGAGTACTTTAAATTGATCACATAACACATAGTTGTAGATGTAGATGGCATCACTGTTAATGATACATATCATTTTGAGAAAACCTATTGTAGCTTTCGTTAACGCTTTCTTCAGTATTACAGTTGAACTACACTGTAGCAGAAGAATGCCCTGAAATTGCGAAATTTGATATTAAGGCATGTTTCATTTTAGTGCCACATCCCGAAGGGAAGTCCCAAGCATAATCCATTAGGGAAGTAGAGTCTAAACTAGTAGCTGAAGGGATTTGGAGCATACATAAATATGTTCATGCAACATGTGAAATTCAATTCTCACACATGCAAATATCTTAATAAATCACTTAAATAGGTAATATGTTGCTGTTATGAAACAAATTGTGGATATTGATTGGGTTCAAAACAAGTGTCTGTATCGGAATTTTCTAGGAGAAACTTACTGCAAAGTAAACACAAACTATACAACAACAACAACAACCAAGCCTTTTATCCCAATCAAGTTGGGGTAGGCTAGATATGAAACCCAAACAGAAACTAGTGGAAAGTGCAAGTATGGCAGAAACTAGGGAAAAGTGCAAGTCAAGCAGAAAATAGTGGAAAGTGCAAGTAAAACAAAGAGCAAAAGAGTAAACAAGGTTTGGGCACATGGATCGCTGATTTCCATGCAGCCCTATCAAAAGCCAATTCTCTAGGTATATTCCACTCCTTCAGATCCCTTCTAATTGCCTCCTCCCATGTCAACTTTGGTCAACCTCTGCCCTTCTTTGCATTATCGACACCCCTTAGAAAGTAAACACAAACTATGTGTCTAGGAAAGTTCAAATAGTGAAAACAGAGTTTGATACACGAATTACTTTCATGCGAGCAAAGACATGTTTCTGTATATGTGTAGTTTGAAATCAACAACCTCTGCAACAGGAATTAAGTTGAATATCCAGCTTTGAACACTGAAGCTTTCATCATACACGCACTGTTAAGCTATAGTGGCTAATGCTTGTAATTTTTTTCCTGTAGATTTGAGTATCCACAGCCCACATTTCAGAAATTAATGAAGGAGCAATGCATGGAACCATTTTTTGTTTTCCAGGTTAGTCTCTTTCACAGCTGGCCTGCCTTTTGCTTATATGTCTTTCCTAACAGTGAGCTCTTACTCTACAGGTTTTTTGTGTTGGCCTTTGGTGTCTGGATGAGTATTGGTACTATAGTTTGTTTACTCTTTTCATGCTCTTCCTATTTGAGTCTACTATGGCAAAGAATAGATTGAAGACATTGACTGAGCTTAGGCGTGTGAAAGTTGATAATCAGATTGTGTTGACTTACCGCTGTGGAAAGTATGCCTCATTCATTTGACTCCGTGCTTACACTGTTCAAGTGTATATCACATGATTCACATCCTAATCATGCTTTATTTATTTATTCAGATGGGTTAAGATCACAGGGACAGAACTACTACCTGGAGATATTGTGTCAATAGGCCGCTCGTCTAGTGGTGAAGATAGATCTGTACCAGCAGATATGCTATTACTGGCTGGATCAGCAATAGTAAATGAAGCTATTCTTACCGGAGAGTCTACTCCGCAGTGGAAGGTTTTCCTCTATCTCCCACCCTCTTCTGATTGCATTAGCTCTATGACTTCTTTTTTTTTTTTTTGGGGGGGGGGGGGGATTAGGACTTCCAGTCATACCTAATTTTTGTAAGATGGGATCATACTTATTAGTACCATTCAACTAGTTGTTCTGTTTCTAATTTGGAATGAAACATTCCTTTTCTAGTGTGCCATTCTGAACTTCATGAAGTAGTTATTTTCACAAAAGATGCACGCACATTTGTAAACTACTTTGAAATATACTATATGCTTGTAGTTGTACACCAAACATGCATATATTATATATAAATCATATTTTGCATGTAATTTTGAATTGGAAATTGGAACAGAGTCACGGAAGAGTTGAAAGAGTTACTTAATAAATACCCGCTATTATGCATGTTAGCAAGGTACATTGTATGAATTTGGAAATTGGAGCATAGTTACTGAAGAGTTGGAAGAGTTACTTAAAAATACCTGCTATTATGGATGTGAGCAAGATAAAATATTAAATTTGGAAATTGGAGCAGAGTTACTGAAGATTTGAAAGAGTTACTTAGTAAACATGTGAGTTTAAAAGTTACTTAAAATCATCTAAGTAATATTTTAGTTTGGTTTCCAGCCCAGCATTTGAGGAAACAATATGCATGTACCACAATACCCGAATGTCTGGGGTTCAAACATCACCGCTAACTGAATGAGCCAGTATTATTCTCAAAAGGAAAGGAAAATTATGTGCTGGTATATGTGGTGAAGCAGAACAATGGTGCTTCTTTTGCATTTTTCTACCGAAATCTAATAGCCCAATTTATTCTGGCCAAAAAAGTATACTTCTAGGACATATTGAGTATGTTGTTAATCCAATTGTAGCATTTTACTACTGGTTTCTCTTCTCTTTGACATGTTCTGTGACTGCCCATAGTATTTTATTCATCTTCTACCACTGAATGATCATCGACTCCTATAGGTCTCAGTTGCTGGTCGTGGCGTTGACGAAATGTTATCGATAAAGCGGGATAAGAATCATATCCTATTTGGTGGCACCAAGATACTGCAGCACACACCAGATAAGGTAGATGTATCGGTTATGCTATCGTGCATTGACGAAATGTTATCGATAACAGTATTGTTGACCCCCTTTTTTTTTACAGTCTGCAAATCTTCGAGTTCCTGATGGCGGTTGTCTAGCTTTTGTATTGAGGACTGGATTTGAGACTAGCCAGGGAAAATTGATGAGAACTATCTTATTCTCAACTGAGAGGGTAATCTCCTTTCCTGAGTGAAAATGATTGTGACTACTGAGTATGCAAATTTAAAGCTAACATTTGAACTGCGTGTCAGGTTACTGCAAATAGCAAGGAAAGCGGATTTTTCATACTATTTTTGCTTTTCTTTGCGATAATTGCATCTGGTTATGTGCTTATGAAGGTAATTTTAGATAACACCACCAAGATTGAGAGAATTCATTAACCTTTCAGTCACTTGCTATCATTTTCTGAACTGAAGAACATACAATCATGCTATCATGTACTTCCTTGTATCAAGTAAGTCTTTGTTTATTCGTGTATAGGGACTGGAGGATCCCACAAGGAGCAGATATAAACTTTTCTTAAGTTGTTCGTTGATTCTTACTTCTGTGATCCCTCCTGAACTGCCGATGGAGTTGTCTATAGCAGTTAATACATCTTTAATTGCGTTAGTACGACGTGGCATTTTCTGCACCGAACCATTCAGAATACCATTTGCTGGGAAGGTTAGTAAAAGAACCATACTATGCTCTTGTTTCTTCCTTCTGTACATGCTCTTACAAATTCTCCTGTGCCAGGTTGACATATGCTGCTTTGATAAGACCGGGACATTGACATCAGATGATATGGTAAACTACGTTCTTGTGAAAGGATCATTTAATTGGAGGTTTGTTAACAAAGGAACCCCATATTTCAGGAGTTCCAAGGTGTTGTTAGTTTGGAAGGCGATGACGAGTTAATATCTGATGCAAATAAGCTCCCTCTCCGCATTCAAGAAGCGCTCTCCAGTTGCCATGCATTGGTATTTGTGGATAACAAACTGGTAAGTGGTGCGCGATAAGCACTAATAAAATTCTGCATGAAGCATAATCAAGGAGAGTTACATGCCTAATTGTAATGGTATATTCCATTTTTTGAAGGTTGGTGACCCCCTTGAAAAAGCTGCAATAAAGGGCATTGACTGGATCTACACCTCTGATGAGAAGGCCATGTCTAGGAGGTAAGATATCTTCTGTTGCTGCATAACTAATTGCCTCAGCAACTGTGCACTTGATTAGTAAACCTGAAAAAATCGTAAAATGTATGCCATGGTTATAGACAGTTCTGTATCCCATCGAATAAATTGAAATTATTGAAGTTTCCCTGTTTACTCCCTCCATTTAACTGTATAATTGTCCCCGGCCTTCTGGGAATCTGTTCCCAATTATCTGCCCATGGAGGAATCAAGTGCAGTGATTGCTGTGACTCCTCTCACCCTTGCTTAAATGCTTTAAAAAAGGTTAGCAAGTTTATAGTCTGGATAATAGGGGCATGCATGGTAATTTCCCATTAACCTAGTGCTTCGTTCGTCTGTGTGCATGGTGAGCTGAGGACAGCTATAGTAGAACAGGGTATATTACACTTCAGTGGGAATGTTATTATTCATAACTGTATTTGTCTATAGTCAATGGGATCGGTTGGATCTTTGATTGGCCAATACTTCCATTTTGATCACCTTGGTGGTTCACACCAGGGAGTGATAACCTTGTTGTTAATCCCATCTCGAGTTCTGTAACGATCTTACCTTGATTATTGACCTATTGCAGTGTAACATGCTGTCAACAGTGACTACTTTCCCTTTCCTTTTCTGAGCTTAGTGCATTGATATCATGAGCGAGTAATTATATATTTTACTCGGACATTAAGAGAATGTAACTGACCAGTCTTGAACCATTAACCTTGAATCAAAGCCTGCAACTGACTATTTATCACCTTTTTCTTTAGGACTTCAAAAAATATTTGTCGTTTGGGTTGCATCTCTTAAGTACTGACAGGGCTGTATATTTTTCCATTAGTAGAAGTTTGTCAAATTTTATTCACTTAATGAATTACTTCCAAAAAAAGTTAGTTTTCTGGCATCAGTTTAGATTTGTTCATTCAATATTTGACGCTCTACTCTATCTCAATTGCAGACCTGGTGGTCAACCTGTACAGATTGTGCACAGATATCACTTTGCTTCTCACCTGAAGAGAATGTCTGTTATTGTCCGTATTCAGGAGAAATTTTATGCTTTCATAAAGGTAAGTAGACTAAATAAAATAATCAATTCTTATGGCTTTAATTAAGTTATAAATATGGTTGCTTCTCGGGATTCTTCAGAAACTGCCTCTTGTGGCCTTGTTTCTTGATTTTCACGTGAAGAAATTAATGTTTTTCTCTAGTTTATAGGCGTCTTTAGGTTGCTTCCGAAGTTAAGGTAATAAAAAGTGATGTCAAGTGAGTTTGGGTTCCTTGTGGGTGTTAGCCATTGGTGATTTGAAATAAATGAAGAGTGTAAAGGATTTGACATGTAATTCGTTGCAAACTTGCAACCCATATGTTTTTAGATTTAGATGGAAACTAAGTGGGATACACCATAAGCTTAACCAGTTGAGTGGTCCTAAAGGAACTATTCATGCCTTGCTGTAATAACTACATAAAATAAAGACAACTTAACCAGTTGAGTGGTCCTAAAGGAACTATATATTCTTTTTAATTATTATACGCCCTCCGTCCCAAAATTAGTGACTTGGATTTGTCTAGATTCATATGTATCTACACACTAAAACATGTCTAGGTGCACGCGAATCTAGACAAATCCAAGTCACTTATTTTGGACGGGGGAGTACTTATTTTTATCCTGCCAAACAATATTAAAAATACAATGAATATATGTAAGCCAATGGTGCACTTCTCTCTCGAATATGCGGATTTGGGAGTGACATCTACCAGTTAACCTAAAACATATGGTGAACTGGCATCCTCCATTAGAATATCATCTATTGAGTAGTGCAGAGCAGTCATGAACAAAAAGTTAAACGGTTATATTTCCTGACCTAGTTCAGAGAACAATCATGGCTATGATTTTTAGTCTTTTTATTAGTATAGCCCATCAGAACAGGTCGGCTAAGCTGTTTCCATGTTTTGAAATCCCTCCTGATTTTTACTCTTCCATCTTTTGTTTTATTTGTTCCTTTCCACTAAAGTGTTAATAACAGTTTTTTTTTCATGTATTGTGTTTTCCAGGGTGCTCCAGAGACCATCCAAGAGAGGTTGGTTGATTTACCTCCCGCATATGTGGAAACATACAAGAAGTACACGCGGCAGGGCTCTCGGGTCTTGTCTCTTGCATACAAGCTGCTTCCGGAGATGCCTGTAAGCTCTCGTTGGTGTACAACCATTCCCTCTTTTTACTTAGCATTATACCTTTGTAACTTGTAAGTGTATACTTCCACAAATTTCCCAAGCCATTACATAACAAATGCATTTTAACTTTTTAAGTGAGGACCAAGGAGCAACCCTTTCAGTATTTGATGTTAAGGGACCATATGAGCTCCAACTATTACAATCTGTTGTCATTTTGAGATTTAACTTTGCACTAGACCCTGGAATCATATGAATTGGTGCTGATAAGCTAGTTTAAAGTATGGTCGAAAGAATTGTGGCTGAACTGAAATGTGAAATACACCAGCGGGAAATAAGTTGGTATCCATTTCAAAATATATGTTTTTTGTGCTAAGTATATATCTATAATTGATGTGCCAGACATGTTTGCAAAATTGAGCTACTAGTACGTTTTTATAGGAGGGTGAACTATGGATTGTCCAGTATATTGTGGGTTAGTGGATCACTTGTTTGGATGATCATAGATTCACACCATAGATATTTATAGTGTTATGCTCCACTAACTTGCGGTTGACCAGATCATTCATTGCTTTAATAGTTGTGAATTGTGATGCTCTATATAAATCTTTACTTGGTTATAACTTTTAACCTATACTTCCAACATTTTTGAAAAATATAATTGCAAGTTATTTTATTAAATCACCTGAAATATCTCAATGTTAGTAGTATTAGTTTTGGGCATTTACAAGTAGTTGCATTTTTGAGTTGATGACTTTTTGTTCGAATTTGTGCTAGAAGTTTATCTGGCCCGAGTTGTTTGACCTCCTGATATTTGAATAACAGGTTAGTGAAGCTAGGAGTCTGGAAAGGGATCAGGTGGAGAGTGACTTAATTTTTGCTGGTTTTGCGGTAATCAACCTTGAAATTGATGCAACCAATGTTTTCTTTTACATATTTATCCTCTTGTTTGAATGTTTCTGAACGATTTTCTTTATGTTATTTTGCACTCAGGTCTTTAACTGTCCTATAAGGAGTGACTCGGCCGCTGTCTTGCTTGAATTGGAACAATCTTCCCATGACTTGGTATACTCCCATTCTTGAAGTTACAAATTGTGACCTAGTGTCAACTAAACTTCTTCATTCTACTTGCAACTTTTCTGGGGTGGAGTTTTTGTACACCACTAGTAATATAACCAGTACATCACACAAGCGACTCTGTGCTGACCATTATGTTGCCCAAGGCTTGCATACTTGCTGATTTATCAGTAGCAATCACCTGTGAAGAACTGCAATGCCTTTTTTTCTGTTTTGTTTGATTAAAGTGCTCACCACCTACCTGATGTTAGGTTATGATCACTGGTGACCAAGTGTTGACTGCTTGCCATGTTGGTAGCCAAGTGAATATTTGTTCGAAACCGGTTCTAATTTTAACGAAGACAAAGTCTAGTGGATTTGAGTGGGTATCCCCTGATGAAACTGACAGAGCTCCATACAGGTAATTATGTATATGCAAGGGTTTGCACTGTGATAAGAGTGCTTAGTGTTTGTGCTCAGCTTTCTATAATTTATAAATTAGTACCCGGGCAGAGATTCTTGCTATTTTCACGGGGAAATGAAGATAGTACATTGCTTGTTTTCAGCTATGACTTATGCTTCATGCGGTTGTGCTAGGAGACATTTCTGTTCTTTATTATATATGATAACTAGGAGCATCTGTTGGATTTTCTGTTCAGCATGTGCATGTCCCAACTAAAATGATGATGATCCTGAACTTCACCTCTTCCCACTACACATATGAATGTGTGCTACGGAACTAAGTCTTTATGCCTTCATCGAGAACTCTGTAAAGCATATATCTTGTTTAGTGCCATTTCTAATTCCTTGTATTGTCATGAATGGGTGCTATGCAACTAAGTTTTTATGACTTCATCTTTGCTATTGAGAGAACTATGTAAAGCATATATCTTGTTTAGTGACGTTTCTAATGCCTCGCGTTATTAATTTTTAGAGCTGAGGAGGTTAAAGAGTTATCAGAATCGCACGATCTTTGCATTAGTGGGGACTGTTTTGAATTGTTACAAAGGACTGAGGCTGTTCTCCAAGTCATTCCTCATGTCAAGGTAAGTGAGAACAAATTATGTATCTTCTCAAAATATGAAGGCTCGCATTTGCATGCTTGATAGCTCCTATAACTATATGTGTCATTGTTTCAGGTTTTTGCACGTGTTGCTCCCGAACAGAAAGAACTTGTACTAACAACATTTAAGACTGTTGGGAGGGTGACACTGATGTGCGGAGATGGAACCAATGATGTTGGTGCACTGAAACAGGTCAGTACCTGGCTAAACTCCGGTTTAATCTGTTCAGATATTTTCATAATTACTTAATGTGTATGATTGTGCTCATTCCACTACCAATCGCTGTTAGCCATGAAGTCATGCAATCATACCAAACATTGTAATATATTGTTTATATTCTCTTCCCTATGATTCACAGAAAGGAAGCTGAGTAGGAACCCATGCTAATGACTGACTTGATCTTGAACTTGTCTGGTGACTTTGGTCTGATACTTGACATGACAGTGCATCTAATACTTAAGCTTGTAAAATTGAACCGAACAGCTTTTGCGCTTATTTGAATTGGTGTGGTATAAGAAGCGTAGCACCATGTGGTTGTTTATAAGCAGGTTGACCTATATTAGCCTGGCATTTGATTCCCTTTTGCCACTATTCTGAAATATAGTTATGCAACCTTGCTTTAAGCCACTCCAAAGTTCCTTGATAAATTTCTGGACCTGGGGCATTCCTATCTACTTCTTTGCTAGCTATTGTTTTTCTTCAACTGATTCTTTAGGGTCATCAATGAAAGATAGGATCTATGTTATACACATTATGACAATATATATGATTGGAAATTCTAAATTTTCAGGCACATGTTGGAATAGCTCTGTTAAATGCTGAACCTGTGCAGAAAGCTGTCTCGAAATCTCAGTCATCCAAACTTGAAAGCAAATCAGGGAAGTTGAAAAAACCGAAACCTGCTAACGAGTCATCATCACAATTGGTCCCACCAGCTAGCAGTTCTGCTAAAGCATCCAGCAGCCGTCCCTTGACTGCTGCTGAGAAACAGCGAGAAAAGCTGCAGAAGATGTTGGATGAAATGAAAGAAGAAGGTGATGGCCGAGCACCGGTTGTACAGCTTGGTGATGCTTCCATGGCCTCACCTTTCACAGCAAAGCATGCCTCTGTTGCCCCGACGCTTGATATCATCCGCCAGGGGAGAAGCACCCTAGTCACTACACTCCAGATGTTCAAGATTCTTGGACTCAACTGCCTGGCAACAGCATACGTTCTCAGTGTAATGTACTTGGATGGTGTCAAACTGGGTGATGTTCAAGCTACAATTAGTGGTGTCTTCACTGCGGCTTTCTTCCTCTTCATTTCCCATGCTCGTCCACTTCAAGCACTGTCTGCAGAGCGCCCTCATCCTAACATCTTCTGCGCATACGTCTTCCTTTCCATTCTTGGCCAGTTTGCCATGCATTTGTTCTTTTTGATGTCAGCTGTCAACGAAGCAGCCAAGTATATGCCAGAGGAATGCATTGAGCCTGATTCAGAGTTCCATCCAAACCTTGTCAACACAGTTTCATATATGGTGAACATGATGATCCAGGTGGCAACCTTTGCTGTGAACTACATGGGCCACCCATTCAACCAGAGTATATCAGAGAACAAGCCTTTCAAGTATGCCCTCTATGCAGCTGTTGCTTTCTTCACAGTGATCACATCGGACATGTTCAGGGATCTGAATGACTACATGAAGCTTGAACCCTTGCCTGAAGGAATGCGGGGCAAACTGATGCTGTGGGCTATGCTTATGTTTTGTGGTTGTTATGGATGGGAGCGGTTCTTGCGATGGGCATTCCCGGGCAAGATGCCAGCGTGGGAGAAGCGCCAGAAACAGGCAGTTGCAAACAAAGACAAAAAGCAGTCATAGGATCTTGTATTATTTTTCCATCACTGTTCCATTCTTTTACCCTCCACTGGCCATTTCTCAGCTGGCAGCGAATCTTGTCACTATTGAACTGACCATGATCTGGCATAGTTGCTCTCTAATTTGTAGTTTAGGGGAATTTTGTCAGACTCTAAGCTCTATTTGTAGGGGGATACAGGGTTACTCAACATACTTGCCTGGTATGGAGGGTCAGGATTTTCAGGTTCCATACCGTTTGCTAATGATGATGTAAACGTGTATGAAAACCATTGAACACTCCAATGCTGTATGAGTTATCTGCTGTTACAAGTTTTATTACCTCTGTTTCTGAATATAAGATGTTTTGATAGGCTACTGAAATATCTTATATTTAGGAACGGAGGTAGTATTTGATATTATACTAGCCTTTCAACATTATATGGTTCTACTGTAATTTATTCATGTGGTCCTACTCCCTTCATTTTAAAATATAAGATCTTTTATCTTTCGCCAAATGTCTTTTAGTGTATATGTTTGGATCAAAATTAGTGAATCTACGCTATAAAAGTTGTCTAGATATATGTGTTTTAGAAAAATGCTTCTTAAAACATCATATCTTTTGTTAATCTGTTATGGAACAATTCTGCTGTGCCTCAAGTTTGGCATCTGGACTTGCTTGTGCATCCTTTAATTTTGTCATCATGTATGTGGTGAGATGCATTTTTACCAAGTGGCAGGTATACTTTCACCGTTGCTTGGATTGTCGGTACTCAATCTGTTCAAACCTTTGCGAGTTAATTTAGGCGAGTCACTACTCCATCCCAGACCCTTCATCTTTTTCTGGCACAGAACCTCTCAGCCGCCGCCACTTTGATCTAGCCGAGGCCTCCTTTCTGCCTCTCTCATAATCAGTTCCCCCTTCTTTGGCCGGTCTCGCTGGTGTTGAGAGGTGTGGGAACCTGACCTATGAGTGGGATTTTTAATAAAAGTAGTGTTTTTAGAAAAATAGATTAGTGTTTTGACTGTCGTCTTCTTATTGCTACATTAATAGAGATTGTATCATCTATAATAATTGATCTTCAGCCCTGTCATCTATGGTGGTGTTAAAAGATTAAGGTTCTATAGGTACGGTCTTTTAGATCTTGTTTCGCCAGATCGATTTTGGATTTTTTTCTCATGGTTGTTGTGAGGAGGATTATCCCCTGGCTGTTACGTTCTTAATAATGGTGATTTATACTCTCGGTTCGCTAGCGACGTCGACCAGGCTGTTCGGTTGCTTTTCCTGGTGTTGGTACTCTTGTTAATATTGATTAATTGCTAGAGTCAGCTTATGTATCTCTACAATGTGTTATTTGCTACTATGATTATACAATGATATTGATTGTAAAAATAAAATAAAATAAAATTGGACGAGTCACTGTTATTTCTCTAAACGTCATACTAAGGGCAAAGTACAGCTTATGAAAAAAGAGGTGTCTAAAAACCTTTAGGCATGGTTGTAAACATTGGAGCACAGAGCATAGGTAGCTAAGAAGATTTTTTGCCAAACTCAGGTCTACTAAAAGAGCTTTGTCAAGAAGAAAATGATACTCTCCTTAGCTCTTTTATGAAGAAAAAAGAGCCTTCATAAATAGATTTTTTATTCTAGCAGTGGAGTATTTTTTTTTTTTTTTTGAAAATGTAGCAGTGGAGTATTTAGTTTTGCTAGACTTGTGTCTATTTTTTTTTTGCTAGATTCAGCCAACGTTGCACACACTCTAACTGAATCGACAACTTAACTGATGTCAACGCTGCTAAGTTGCATTCAACAGCATCGGTGGCATGAGGCCAGCTTTCAAAACCGCACGTTTGACCCTGAAAGTCCACGCTCTTCAAGTTATTCTTTAGGCAATCCTCGACCAGTTCAACGGCAGGCCTGCGTCCACCCTCCCCTCCCTAAATTGCTACGCCCACCTGTAGGTCCAAGACCGCTAGTCCACACTCCACAGTTACATGGTGTTCTTGTTTTTGCTATTAATCTGACAAATAAAATATTAAAATTAAAAACTATTCATTGAGACTGTATTTGATACTATTATAGTTTTATACTCCCGCCGTCACATTATATAATATGATATTTTATTGCAATCAAAATATGAGTTAAAAGTTTGTAATAGCATTCTGTTGGTCAACTTACTATCAAAGTGAAACCCGAAACTAGCTACTATGTGCCATGTAAATAAGGATGGAGAAATTATCACACTATCAATCCTCCGCTCTATAAGGACTGCAACATTTAGTCCAAGTGGTTAGTTTCAAGCGAGCAAGCGGCGTTCACAATAAAAGCATAGCGAATTTAGATACGGATTGAAAGTATACTAGGATAACCTGTATTGAGCATGGCCCAAGTTTTCGGAGTCCTATAGAAAGAGGAATTGAGCTAGTGTGGATTGAAATGTATGGATTGAAAGTATACTAGGATAGTAGCATGTAAAGAGGAATTGGGCATTAACGAAATCAGGAGAAAAAAAGGTAGAATGCCCTAGCCACCCTGGCAGAGTGGCACACACAAAATTTCACGTTAACTGCTGATATGGCAAATTGGCCCCACCTCTCAGAGGCCAGAAAAAAATGCTTTGGCAACATCCATGAGTACACGTAGCGCTAGCGGCAGATATGCACAAACCCCGTTTCTCTCCAGAACAAAACAAGAAAAAATCTATATATCCCAGGTCACCCAATTTCGTCCCACATCGACCAAACCGCGTCCCAACCGAAATCCCCAAATTCCCCAAATTCCCCTCCCGGAGATCGTCGGCGAGATGGCGTCGGTGAAGACGGAGATGCAGCCGCTGGCGCCGTCGGGGTACCGCCGGGCGCCGGAGATGAAGGAGAAGGTGGAGGCGTCGTTCGTGGACCTGGAGGCCGGGAACGGGGAGACGCTCTATCCCGGGATCTCGCGCGGGGAGAACGCCCTCCGCTGGGGCTTCATCCGCAAGGTCTACGGCATCCTCTGCGCGCAGCTGCTCCTCACCACCGTCGTCTCCGCCGTCACCGTCTTCCACCCTACCCTCAACGCCACGCTCTCCTCCTCCCCGGTCCTCGCGCTCCTCCTCGCGGTCGTCCCCTTCATCCGTAAGTGCTCTAGAGTATTCCCCTGCACGTGATGCTATGCTTGACCTCATCCTGGGTGCGTTTATGTGTATCCTTCTGTGATGAATCTGGGAAATATCCGGGAATTCGTTGACCCAACCCTAACTAACAGTTCGCTTGACCCGCTGGTTGAATCTGATGTTTTGTTGTCGAGTAGGGAGCCCATCTCCTCGAATCAACAGTGTAGATCGAGGATTTAGCTAGTTCAAGATGGAATAGCTTGATTCTGTGGATTCTGGTTACGGAGTTTAGTTACACAAATACGTGGTCTTTCCTATTGAAATGCGAATTGGGATGGAGACGATCGTGACCAGTAAGCAAATCCATGGTCATATTCATCCAATAAGTAAATTTCGTGAAAGTGTTATCATGTCCTTAATAATAACATGATGTGTATATTTAGTTTGATTATATTTGTGTGTCGGGAGATCATAGGCAGCTCTGATTTACTTCCATGGAATGTGGTCTGAAGATATCAGAGTTTCTCCAGACAACAGAATAATGTGAATTTGAGTTTGGAGTGTAGCCAGTAGGACATGGCTGGACCATGGTTCTTAAAGCAGAGGTCTCATGACCTTGATGGTGGCCACTACTGAAGGTAGCTGCTGTATGAATTCACATCGAATGTCTAGGTCTAGCAGGCCTTGGTAGCAAGTTTAGTGTTCCTTGCGGTGCGATAGTTGCCTTCATAGCGGCCAAAATCATTTTTATTCTGTTTTTTACTTGTAAACAATACACATTGGCTTCCTCAACAAGGAAATTGGCAGCACAAGACATGGATGAGACATTGTTTTACTGTTTTGACTCCAATTGAAGTGAGGATGGAAGCTAGATACTTGAGTATGGTTCTTATAGTGTTTGCCCTGTTGGAAGTGAGAGGACTAGAAACTAAGAATATAGTTTTTAGTTTATAAAAGTTTGTTTCCATAGTTAGCGTGAGCTATTCTTGTATTTAGGGAACTGTAGTAAGGATCAACTCTTAACTCACCTGATATTTCTCCATTATTTATGCTGTAGGGGTGTACCTATAGGTTATAGTGGCTGCCGGTTGCTATGTGATGTCACATATTGTTTAGCTGCCATTGCTATGTGATGTCACTTATTATTTAGCTGCATAGTTTCTTTTATCATTTAAAAGTTCATGCTAGTAGTAACTAAACCCTTAGCAATGTCCTTAAATGAAACAATCTGTTATTCATTTAGAACTCATTTGTCCATTGTGTGTTTTCTTCCTAATTTTATTGCCTACACATATTTCATCCGTAAGTAACTAAACCACTTGCAATAGCACTTAAAGTTCATGGAGTGGCGGCCTCTCACCAACTGATTACTAGTACTATTTAGAACATTGGGTTGGGCCCTCCTTAGATACATAAGTTGTGAATGTTCCTTTGTTCTGAATTTTTCTTTTCTGAGCAAACTGTTTTCTGGTAAAATTTCCAGTATCGAATAGTAAGTTCATCATCCTAGCTGAATGATCTGTTTCTGTTTCTGTTTTTGTACTGGCCAAATAGACATAAATATGACAATTTTTTCATGGCTAGTTCAGTCGGATATGGAGAAATAATTCAGCAGAAATCTCAAGTCTCAGATCAGAGAGTGCAATAGAATAAAATTTTGTCCATGTTAATGTGAGCATGGCTGTTAGTGTTTCCAACAGGCAGCAGCATCAATTAATTATACTGAAGCACTTCCAACCCCAATCCGCGGACCCTCTTTTGAGTTCTGAGAGAATCAACTGGATGGCAGTTGATGCTATTTAATATCATAAAATTGACATTGTTTACCTGACAACTAATTTTGTGATATTTGTTGCAGTGATGATCCCATTGTATCACTACCAGCACAGGCACCCGCACAACTTGGTTTTCCTCGGTTTGTTCACTCTATGCTTGAGCTTCAGCATTGGTGTGGCATGTGCAAACACTGAAGGTTTGTTCTTTTCGTAAAATTGTCTTCAATGTTTTGTTGCATTATAGACTAGTTTTCTTATTGGTTCGTTTCCATTTTGCAGGAACGATTGTGCTCCAGGCATTGGTACTGACTTCAGCTGTCGTTGTCTCCCTGACTGCATACACATTCTGGGCCTCAAAGAAGGGCAAGGAATTTGGTTATCTTGGACCATTTCTGTTTTCTGCTCTTACTATCCTCGTCATAACAAGCTTTATCCAGGTATATGATGAACTTCGAAAAGAGCATTTAACTGACTCGTGTAGAAGTATCCAGTTGAGCAGTCCAGTAGTTGGTAACCCTTGTGCGACAAAATGCTGTGCTGCAGGTTTTCTTCCCATTTGGACCTGCATCAAATGTCCTGATCGGCGGGTTTGGAGCTCTTGTCTTCTCAGGCTTCATCATCTACGACACCGAGAACTTGATCAAGCGCCACAGTTATGACGAGTACATCTGGGCTTCTGTTGAGCTTTACCTCGACATCCTCAATCTGTTCCTCACCATCCTTCAGATGCTCAAGCAAAACGAGAACTAACAGGTCTCCTTCTGAACCACCAGGGCCTTGTGCCAACTTGGGCAGGTCCCATCCTTTATCGAGTCTTTTGAACTGCAATCTGTATAACTTGGAAGACCTTGTAATGTGTTATGCCATCATCCATCCTGAGGCTGATGCCGAAGTACAACCTATGTATAGGTGTTCTAGCGTGAGTTTCCGTGTCTACTGCCAACAAACAGTGATCCTACGAACGATTGTGCCATGGTGCCAATAATTGTTACGTCTTGTGGCAAGTCTTGTGGTTTGTACGGGTGTTATTTGTTCCCTTGTACTTTTAGCACAATGTTTGAAGTTTATGCGAGAATGTGAGATAATCGATGCGTCACATAGCACCGGCATCAGCATTTTTTTAGGGGAAACAGAGGTTTGTTCATTTATAATGTCTTCATTGGATTCTGAGAGCTTCCAGGCTTACTGGATCAGCGAGTCAGAGTCCTGTATGGCTGCATACATTACCGCTGAAGCTCCAATATAGTACTCCCTCCGTCAAAATTTGAATGAATCTAGACGGAGGGAGTATTTCCCTGTTTCGTCTCGACAGCTCCCCGATCACCCTGACGAGATATGCCTCCATCAACATTAATCTTTGCTTGATAGTTGATACTATGCTCTGTTACGTGAAATAAGGCCGATTTTCAAAAGTCAAATGATGTAAATTTGAACCAAGTTTTCAATGTCATTAAAGATACCATGCCAAATCAATGTATTATGGATATCTACCATGCCAAATCAATGTCATTAAAGATACCATGGCATGCATTTTCATATAATTACTCTCCATCCATCCCAAGGATTAAGTCATATAATTTTTTTGAAAAGTCAAGCCATGTAAAGTTTGACCAAACTTTTAGAAAAAACTATTAAAAACTAGTATCTATCTACTAATTTACACAGAGGTAGGTTCGTTCGTACCAAAATTTTCGTTCCGATTTTCTCTTTCCGATTTTGCCCCTGTCCGTTCTCAGTATTTACTAGACCTGCCACCGCCAAGTGACCTGTCCGTCCCATGCAAGAAAAAAATCCCGATGACCAAGTCCTCCCTACCTCCCGATGGTCAACTGATTACCTTCCCCTGGCCAGGGCCGCCCGGAGCCGACGGGATCCCCGTCTCCTCACTGCACCGGCTCAGGCACGGCGAGCGGCAGCGACAACAGACGAGGTTGTCCGTGTCGCCGTACCCTGCGCGCCTCTCCTCTCCGCCTCACTGCTTACATTTCCCTTGGAACGGTTCGTCGCTTTTTTTAATCCCCACGCCGCCGCCCCCTTCAATTGGCAGCATGGCGGAGACCACGAGCCGCGGCCAGAGGTCCAGAGACGCATCAGTGGACACCGGTGACGTCACGAGGAAGGGGGAGGCATGGTGGCGGAAAGCTTGAGCCAGCATTGGGGGCAACAGAAGGAAATACAGACGATGTGCAGAGGCGGCGTGTCTCGCGAACTAGAGGGGAGGCGACCTGGGATTGGCGAGGTCGACGGGCAGGCGGCTGCGTTTCGGTGGTCAGAGCTGTGGAAGGAAGTAGAGGGGCCGCGAGCACCTGGGATGTGACCGAGAGAAGTGAAGGAGAGAGCGAGCGCTGCTCGCGTACGAGCCTGACGGCGGGGTAGGGGACAGAACCGAGGATGAGTTACAGTAATGCTGGGTTAGTGGGCTTGATGAGGTTGCCGCTTGGGTCTGGGTGGGGTCTCTCCCATTTATTTCTATAAAAAACTGATGGACACCAACAACATCTACATCCGCTGTAAGCATCGTGTTGGTTGATTGAGGATTAAAATGATGTTCCATTGTGACGTGACTATGCATCTCGATAAATATTTTACGTGTCAAAAATATGCATGGGCGACATATTTAGGATTTTGGGGCTGTCTGGCATGGGTCTTTTCTTTTTATATATTTTTAAAGATTTTAGTAAACAAGGTTGATTTTTTAAAGAGATAAAATATACTTTTTAGAGATTATTGTAGTGGCAAAGTAGGCATATTTATTGTTTGGCAGACCGAAATCAAATTCATGGCCATGCACGAGTATCGTTTGGTAAAACAAATGTGATAAAGGGGGGAACGGTAATCGATAAAGACGTGAGCATTGTGAGAATAGGTGGAACACATCTAGAGTTTCTTGCTAATCATTTCTTAATCAACCATTGTCGTGCAATACCACCCTTTTAAATAAAATATTTTGTAATTATGGTTTAAGTTTTTATATTTTTATATGTAGTGTTTTGTGAAAAATAGATCATGATTGTGGTTTCGTGAAAAGCTTCCTTGTAGGTCTCTTCAACGAAGATTTTCTCTCGTGAGCACTTGTAAGACAGCAGGAATTACACATACATAATAGTCGTATTTTTTCCGGTGTTGTATTTTTACTAATCTGAAAGCCATGACGGACGTTCAGTTGTTTGGATCTTAAGAGCAACTCCAGCACACACGAAAAACCACCCCGCGCGCTAAAAGCTGTTTTTTCGAAACAAGAGCTCGCGTCGCGTCCTCTAACAAACGCTCTATCTTTTCGCACGCGGAAAATAGGGTGTGCGCGCTTCTTTTGACGCTTCACTCACAGCACGCTCGTTAATTGTGTGCCGCACGTTTAGCAAATTTAGCGCATATGTTTTTAGTGCCTCTGTCAGAGGAGATTTGCGCGCAGCGCGCAAAATCCAAATCACGCACGCTGCATTCGTATTTTACAGCTCCAAAATTTACAGCATCTGTTAGAGTGGCTCTAAGAGTGGGACAAGAACCGCAAAAAAATGGAAAGGCAACAACTATAATGGTTTACAGTGGCTACATCTATCAAGAACACTTAGTCCCGTCAAGAAAACATTGAATTTCCGGCAGTGAAGTCCTATATAGCATAAAAAGGTTATTGTTCCGTGCGGGAATGACACGTCCTCCTCCTTACTTTTTTCTGGATCAGTTGTGGCGAGTAAGCAATGCTGATGTACGAACCTTCGGACCATAGAGAAGGAACGTCAATCAAGAACTCCATGCCATCTGGAATCGATTGATCTACGGATCAAAACATACGAAAGATGCTAATTTAATTTAATGTGGCACCGTAGCAACGCACGGGCTTTGTGTTATCTATACCTAATCTACACTGAGGTAGATTCTTCCTCCTGATTTTGGTTCCGATTTTCTATGGACCGTTTTGCCCCTGTGCGTTTGGGGTATTTACAATGCCTGCCACCGCTAAGTCACAAACTGAACTGAACGGTTCAGACGCTCGATCATGTCCGCCTCCTCTTAGCGGCGCACACCGACGGGAGTCGGAGCGCACGCCCGTGCGCGCGAGCACTTCAGCCTCCCCGCCGACGCCTCGACCACACACAGCCACGGAAAGTTCGTCGTCGTCTGCCTCGCGCCCTGCAGTGAGCCGGCGCCGCCAACTCCTTCGCCAGCAGCATCCGGTTCCGCCGCCATCAGCCACGAGTGTCGCGTCGAGCTCACCCGCCTGTCGCATCCATGGCCTGGAGCGCCCAGCACGTCCGTGTTCCTTTCGATTTGCTCCAGGAAACCTTGTTTACTCCCCTATGATGCTGCCAAGTTTTGCATCTCTGTTGTCGCCTGTGCGTTTTGGTGTGGATGCTTCCGTATGTTGAGTGTTGGGTGTTGCTGAGCATGTGTGCACCGACCCGTATGTATGCCGACAGCTCGCTGCGAAGTCGCACAAGATCGCGTCCCCTCGACGGTATCAAGGCGCGACGGCGGGGTGCTCTTCCTGTCGAACGGACAGCAGAGGAACCACGGGTCCCCGGCAGGAACGCGCGCACGCAGCGATAGATGAGATATGGGAAAAAAATTATGGAAAACACAAAGTAACCTCAATCTGCAATCAGGCAGACGCCAGACCAACCTGTTATTCACTTAATTAAGTAAACAGCCTGAGTAAATTGTTTTGGTTTCGAGCGGCAGTTTTTGGCCAGAATCCGGCCGACTCCGGACCAGGCCAACTCCTTCCTCTCAACATTAGTTTGTTGATCAAAATTCAGATTCCGTTGCCGCCGGCCGTGGTCAGTCAAACCTACATGGCGAGGGAGACAAACAAATGAGATCTTCCCCAGCAACAAGATTAGCATGGGCTGATTGACAACGAGCTTGAAGGCGTCAGTTTTGACGCCTTTTTAAGCTCAGTGTAATCCTCACCTCCCGAGGTGGTTCAGAAATTGAAATTAACCATAGTTACTTGAAGTGAGTTGATTAGATGTGCACCTATGGAAAGAATCTGCAGCCCCGCAGGGAGATGAGCAAGGAAATCCCATTATGGGCTGATTTCATCAATCTTCCACATCTAAATGTACCGGACGGAGTTTAGAGGCAAAAAGAATTTGCTCACTACCGGGACAACGGCGGCATGCGAACGATGGTGCAGGAATTAACTCTCAGAATAAATGTCACACGTTTTGTCAAAATTTAGATAAATCTATATACTAAATACTATCTAGATTCATCTAAGTTTTGAAAAATCTTCGATATCCATTTTAAGAGCCAATCAGACTAATCCTATGTTAATTTTGTTGTTATTATGTGGACGTATAACTGCAGATATGTGATAGGTGAGAGTTATCTGCATCTCAGGTCAATATGTTAGATTACCTATTTCACATAAAAATACGTTAGATTATATCTAATAGCTTACAGTCGTTCAATTTATAGCCAAATTAGTATTACCACAGTGTAAATAATGGACCTAATATCCATCTGCAAGGCTGCTGCAACTATGCTATAACTTTCATTTTCATTTTGCATTTTACTCTTAAAAATATACATTTTGCGAAGATGATATGCTACGAGTTCCACCTGTTGCATTTTTAGGATGCCAAAAGATCCTCGCATCCGTCGTATTTTTAGACTCACATCACACCAATTTTTGTTAGACATTGAGACACAGTCATCGGGTTGACGCCAATTTAAACGGAACACCGTGCCACATGCCCACAACCATCGTTCCAGGCTGCTTCAGAGGAGGTGGTCACTGGCCTCATGTCTCCAGGGGCTATGAGGACCGTCACCTCAACCTTTGGTACAACTACCATAACTAATGAAATAGATAGGACCTATTATTTCCGTGCCTCCGATTTTGAGACACAGATTTTTCTCTCTTCTTCCAACATGCGTTTGTTCCAAAACGCTCAGATGATGGGTTGTACATTTTTATTTATTGTATTTTTGTCCCGTAGCAACGCACGGGTATTTAGCTAGTATTATATAGATTCTATGTGAAAAATATGTTTCATAATGTATGAAAGGGTATGAATTACGTATTGTAAATATTAATATTTTTCTCTAAAAACTTGGTCAAATTTTAGTTAATTTGATTTTAAAAAAATTATATAACTTAAGCCTGGGACGGAGGTAGTATCTATTAACTCGTCCAAAATATAAGCCCTTCGGTTTAATTTAAGTTTTTTTTTTTGTGGCGAAATGGAGTTTTTTTTTGAGCGGATGGCGAAACGGAGTTAGTACATGGCATGTGGTACGGGCTGGTTTTTTTTTTTTTTGAGTGGTGGCACGGGCTGTAGTGATCAGGTACGTGGTATTTTGGGCCGCAGACAAGGAAATCTGGTGCTTCAAGTCTGCGAGAAAAAAAACCAGCTGAACCCAAGAGTTGGGTTGGGCAAAAAAAAAAAAAGTCTGCGAGAAGATCGGAAAAATTTGCCCAAGAGTTGGGTTGGGCTTCCTAGAATCCAGAGTACCGTATCACCGGCTGAACAAACTGTCCTTGAACGAACCGGCTCTTTTTTACAGCTAAATCTCGGATGCATTGCTCTGGATTTAAAATCACTGCCTATATACCTATGTTTTTTTGCCATACTCTATAAGAATATTCTGTAGTGTTACTAAGAAGAGTGATGTTAAGAATCTACCAGGTGCGAGATAACACGATGAATGTACCCAATAAAGGGAGTTCGTTAAGACTTAAGAGGAGTAGAGCACGTTACCACGAGAGACAAACATATCCAATTTCGAACTCTCATATGTCCAAAGTCGTTATGAAAATTTTCTTCAAAGGGGACATGGATTCAATTCAAGATTGTGGCATTTTGCACGCTTCATCAGTTGAACCCTGGCATGAACACCCCTCGAACAGTCGAACAACTAAGCCACCAGTGTTTCCGGCGTCATGGTGGAGTAGGGAGGATTTGTTCAAGGGTTGTCCGGCAGCTGCGACCTATGGTCATGGCGGCGCCGCTGTGCGGTTGAAGATGACGACCCTGAAGCTTGGAAGCTGGTCCGTGGGTGGCAAATCTGGCGTGATCTCTCGACTACGTCAACGTGAGGCGGCGGATCAGGGACTGAGATGGCATGGGGAAGATCCCATGCCACAACAATATGTGTCTTGCCGTGCGCGGCGGGCTTGGTCTTCGGCTTAAAAATCCTTGATAGAGATGGTGCTTTCCCGGTTCTCACAACGATGAAGGCCTTTTCTCTTCTTCTACCGACGAGCGTCTCAGCTGGTGGTTGGCGATGGCCGTTTGTGTCGGTATGTACAGGGTTCTCCCTGCATAATTTCAAGGGCGGTTGTTTTCGCACAATGTCTTTGATAGTTTCGGTGAGAAGCTTTTGTAATCTCTATTTACAATAATGAAATACATGGTCATTTAAAAAAAAAACTAAGCCACCGGTTCCCTGTTACACCGCTGCATTTGGACATCGCAGGATCTTCCCACTGCGCCCTGTCTCTGAACTTCAGCTTCAACCTCATCTGGCCGCTACTGTCCAAACTGCAGATCGTTCGGCTGCAGCGGGCGCCGGCCAGCGCCAGGCCCGCCACTTCTTCTCCACGTCCATTTCCTCGAGAAGCCAAACTCCCCACCACTTGCCGCCGGCCATCCATCCACCGCCACCCCATCCGATCCCCGCGGGAAACAGTGCGTCCACGGCTCAAATGATTGAGAAGATTGAACCTGCCTGCCTACCACCATAACGGACGGGCCTTTTTCCGGTAGCTTTCACCTTTCTCCCCCCGCCGATCTTTCCCGACGCCCGGCCCGGGTCCCCCACCCCACGGCCGGGCCGGTGAGAGGTACGATGGAGAGGCCTAGCTAAAGCAGCGGTGGCCGGCGGTCGCCTCGTGACGGCGAATCCCAGCCACCCGCGCAAAGCCTCTCTTAAAATCTACTACTTTCCTTTTTCCCGGACGACAGCACCGCACTGCTCCGGATACCGATCATGCCTGCCCGTGTGTATCCTGTGTTGTGTTATGCCTCACAGGAACTTGCACAAGATTCTGCGGGGAAAAAGTCAGAAGAAGACTGATTTTATGTTTGGGATCGCATCATGGCGATGATGATGATGATGATGGGATTGCGTTCAGGAATGGCGTTGAGTCGGGAACAGAGGACGTGGGACGCTTGCAGATTGCAGGTTTGCAGCGAGCAATGGTGGAGATCCTGAAAAGGGAATGGAAAGGGTAACTCGATGTGGGTCAAGTCACTGTTTGCGCCTTTAGCTAGATTCGTCCGTTAATTTCGTCACGTATAAAGCCTGCTTTGCTCTGCACAACAATCATTAGCTTAAATGCTTTTCATCTCTTGGAGTTAACCGGTTTGGCTGGTTTGGGCTAGTTCAAATTTTCTTTTCCATATGATAGCTAGTTTGTGCCAAACCACGTCATTTATTTTTGTATCGGTATAGATAAACACCAAATCATGGAACCTATATATTTATTTATTTAAGCATATAAGCAGTCTAGCTAGCTGTTCTAGCTAACTAATTATGACCAAACAATTACAAGTACTACAAGAGTGAGTGCTATATACTAGTCCAATCATGTGTAGTACTTGTCTGTCTTGTCGGGAGGTGCATGCTTGTTGGTTCCCTTAATACCGGTTTAGAAAGGTAATGACAGTCAGCCCCAAAGTGATACTTTTTTTTTTCGAACAAACCCCAAAGTGATACTGATGAAAGCGCCTTTCATATTGTGCAACGTCGGCATGAATGAGCTGACGGGAGAATCAGACTGGCACCACTTGACAGTGGTACTGCTACCGGTATAAAGCTGGGCCTGTAGCAGGATATGGAGTAGGATCTGAAAATGATCAGGAATATATACAACACTATCTGTCGACCAATGCAATGGCTTGGCACGAATATGATAAAGTATATGTACGCATCATGCTAGCTCTTGCGTGATTGGTGCAACTTTTGGGTGGAATTTACGGCCACCTTAATTATTCCGATCGGCCTGATCGTACGTGATGTGGAATAATCATTCAGAGGGGAATCTAGGATCAGCGTACTACTCCCTCCGTTCTAAAATATAAGATGTTTTAGTTTTATGAAGTAAATGTATCTAGACTACTTTTAGTACGTAGGTTCACTCATATTTGGAGTGAATCTAACACTAAAAAAAGTCTAGATACATTTTCTTCACAAATCTAAAACATCTTATATTTTGAAACGGAGAGAGTATATATCAGTACTGTTAGCCGCCGATGATACCTAGCAGAATCAGACTAGCCCCAATAAGGGTATCATAGGATGAGTTACTTAATCAAGTGGAGCTAGCTATTTCCAGCTCTATCCAATAGCCTTGGTCCTTGATTGCAGCATGAATAGAAAACGTACCACTGTCATTTAGCCATCCTTCAGTTCATTACTACTACTCTCTCTCTCTCTCCCTAAATAGAAGGTATTTTGGTACTAATTCTAATAATTTAGGAAAGGGATGGAGTAGTTGGAAGATCGGAACACATGGGTTTTACAGGCATCGATCAGTCGAATAATTCCTGCAAAAATTTGGAAAAAAGGCTCCCACTGTCATTGGATCCGTACCTCGTCGCGGCAGGAGATCGATCGCAGTCGAGATGGGCAATATAGATCGGCATGAACAAGGATAGATCATAGATAGATCCCACTAGCTAATATAGCAGCATGGAACGGCACTGATCCACCAGCCAGCAATTAGTTCCCTGTACGCGCGTGCACTCACTCATCTCATCGCCCTACCGATGGACATGGAGCTTCCCTTTGCATGGCCGGTCGACATGGAAAAGGCATCAGGTTCCCTTGGCGTTGGGTCGACGATCGAGAGCGGTGTAGCACTGCACTCCACTGCAGAGCTGATCGAGTGGTGCACATGTTTCAGCATCTAAATCAAGCTACGGATCGCGAGTGCCTGTCAATGTATCGTCGCTGTATGTGTACAATCATCGGTGTCCTGCCTGATGCTCCCATCCTACCTGCAGCTGCGAGGATATATGTACCGAAATTGGGAACGCAAAGCTGGGACCTTTCCAGAGCTGTCTGCAAATATGCTCCTGCCTTATGTGTCGTCCTTCTGAACGTAGCTGCGATCGTTATTCATCGCAAAAGAAAAAAGAAAAATGTAGCTGCAATCATGGTGACAACGAGTCCTACTGTATTCTCAATCTTTGTTCTTAGCTCAGTTGTGATTGTTATCCCTGTTCTTGCACTTCGCACAAGTGTGACAATCTTATGGTAATGAGCAAAGCTAGCCATATATTTGTCGAGGTCGAATTGGCAAATGAATTCATTGTAGCTCGGACCGAGACGTCAATTTTACCGATTCACGGGTAGAAAGAGAGAACCAGATGATAGGTAAAAAAATCAAACATGTCACTAACTAGGCTAGGTTAGGGCAATGCTAGTGCTGCATCAATCCTGATAACAATTAAAAATAAGAAATGTATCAATCATCGTTGTCATATTTAGATAAGAAAGAAACTCACACTACCTGCAGAGCTACGAGGATATATACCGAGATGGGATCGAAAAGCTGGATCCTTTTGAGAGGGGCTCGGGATATATGTGCTCTGCAAATATGCTCCTGCGTATGTGTCGTCCTTCTGAACGTAGCTGCGATCGTTATTCCTCACAAAAGATAAAGAAGAAACGTAGCTGCAATCATGGTGACAACGAGTCCTACTATATTCTCGATCTTTGCCGAGCTCGATTGTGACATTGTTATCCCCATTCTTGCATTTGGCACAACTGTGACGACGAGTAAATTTACGCGTATGAGCAAAGCTAGCCACATTTGTCTAGGTCGAATTGGCAAATGAATCCATTGTAGCTCCGACCAAGACGCGCACCGTGATAAAAGTATTTTTTTTACAGGTTCACAAGTAGAAAAAGAACCAGATGCATCTTCCACAATATAAAAGATATATACAAGATATATACGCAATATTATAATATAGTACATAGAAATGGACAAGGTATAAGCTTAGAGAAATCAACAAATCTCGAACTAGGCTAGGTTTGATAGATGTAGCAGATCTATCGGCACTGAAGTTCGATTCTGGCAATGTAACTGTTAATTGCTTGTTTCGTTGTTCGATCATCAGGTTTTCGGATTATTCATGCAAAAGAGGTCCAAAAATAAATCCTGGATAGTAAAAAAACAAAAGGGATATATACATCATCGTTGTTATCTTTAGATTATGGGTGTAACATCTTTTTCTTATTATTTTAGGAGCTATTTACATTATTACCTAGTTTGACAAACTTGACAGACCTTTCTGCATAGTTATTTTTTTTCAAAAAAGAGAGGCAAGACCCCTTCGGTATGCATCGGTTGATGCACAGACCCCTTTGCATGGATTTTTACTAGATAAGTTTAGCACGTCATAACTCAGTAAGCAACCACAAACCATGCTATCACATTACGGCATGAGGAGATAACCACAAAATCATGGTGACAACGGACAACGAGTCCTAGTGTGTGTTCTCAATCTTTGTTCTTAGCTCAATTGTGATTGTTATCCCCATTCTTTCACTTCGCACAAGTGTGACAATTTATGGTTATGAGAAAAGCTAGCCACATTGGCCGAGGTTGCATTGGCAAATGAATTCATTGTAGCTCGGACCCGAGACGTGCATTTTACCAGCCGGTTCACGGGGTAGAAAGAGAACCAGATGCATCTTGCACAATATCAAAGATATATACGAATAAAGATTCTTCATGTAATTCACGGAAATGGGACCGGGTATAAGATAAAAAAATCCAGCATGTCACCGACTAGGCTAAGTTAGGTTCCATAGATGTAGCAAATCTTTTGCCAATGATGTTATTTTATTGAATTCTATTCTTGCAATTTAACTGTTAATTACATGTTTTGTTGCTTGATTATCTAATTTTTGGTTTGTTTGTACAAAACAAATCCTAGATATAACAAATAAAAACAAGAAATGTATCCATCATCGTTGTCATATTTAGAAAAGAAAGGAATTCACCGTAACCTATATTGTGGTAAGTATAACATATTTTCTGTAGTATTTTAGGAGTTAATTATATTATTACCAGTTTGCCAAACATGGCACTAGTTTCTGCATGATTACTTCTTGTTTCAAATAGGAGCCAAAGCCCCTAGCCCCAACATCTTGCAATTTTATTAGGAGGTTTACATCCTAAAATACAAAATATACATCACTTATACATAACTAATCCCATTTGTATATAATTACTTTGCAAAATATTTTATTAAATAAGTTTAGCACACCATAATTCAGTAAGCAACCACAAGCCAATCTATCACATTCCAGCATGAAGAGAGTACCTTGTTTTTCCCCCTTGCACCAAATGGGAGATATATAAGCTAAAAAATCAACATATCTTTAACTAGCCTATCCCTAATCCAGTAAGCAACTGCAAGCCAAGCCATATCTCATTAGGGCTATAAAGGAAGAGAGTATCTTGCTTATTTTTTCCACTAGACTTTGCAATTAGTGCCCATCAATCTCCGGAAAAGTTAAAAAAGGATAGCTTCCTCTAAGTACATGCTGAAGAAAAAGGAACTTGCGCATGGCCTGGAGCGGGCAATGCTAGTGCTGCATCAGTCTTTTTTTTTTTTTTACGAAGTAGTACTTTTTTGATAATTACGAAGTAGTACTTGGTTGTCCTTCTAATTTCAGTATCATGTCATATTCCTGTTGAACAAAAGGGCTAGACGTAAAAGTATTAGCACTTGTAGCATCAAATCAACTAATCAAGGTGGGCCATCCTGAAAAACACTGGTCTAGCTCTTTGCATTTGCCAGATCATTAGGCATCATCATGCCAGCAGAATGATAAAGGAAGTGGCAGGCGTTTGGGAGGAAACCGATTGAAAAGCTTGGCTCATATTCCCCCTGTTCGTGTCTTCGCAGTAACGAAGACAGATCTTCAGATGACCCTACTGCTCGGATTTCCTCGATCAGCCAAGCATGGCACTTTGCGAGGAAGAGAGGTTGGAACCGAAACTCCAAACCAAATGACAAATTTGCTGACAAGAGTGGCCAAATAATTGAAGTCGATCTGTGCAAGCAAATGGTGTCTTCCACTCTTTTCGAGTTCCTGAAGTGATCATAAATAGCCCCGTCTATTTAAAATACAGTACTCATGTCTCATTCCGCACTAATAGCCGTCTGATCAAGATGTTTTCATCACTTCAGTATTTACTTAAAACTCATGTTTATATTACGACTCTCTTCTTTCCAAATATATAAAATATTTTAAGTTTTTCCTAAAACACATACATGTAAACGTCTTTTTGTGTGTGTTCACATATTTTGTTTTGGACCTACACAATAAAAGACTTCTAAATACATGTATTTTATAACAGGCTAAAACATCATATATTTTGGAGGGGGAGTAGATTGTTACTTTAGTAAATCTATGGAGTAACAAATTAGCACCCCCGCAAAAAATTTTTTTTAGCAAAGTTTGCTAATTCACAGAACTCTGTACATATTCCAAGCTGTCGTATCTATCTACCTTAGCTAGACAATAGTATCTTCTTTTTGGGCGATCCCCCACGTAACGTAACTCAGGAGGAGATGCAGGCACGACGTAGGTACACTTGTCGTGTCCAATCGTGGAACCGATCGAATGGCATCTACAAAGTTTAACTCTCCGTTAACTTTAAGCAACTTATCTTGTCAAAAAAAAAAAAAAACTTTAAGCAACTTACTGCTAGTACAACCTCTGCTTTCTGTGCTCGTGCCGCGGAAAGGTGCGGTCCGGCTGGGCACCTTACCGGGGATTTCCGGATTCCGGGATGGCGATCTCACTGACTTGTAAAAGGAACAAGTGCCATGGGCTCCTGTTTGGACGGGTGAACTCCCCGTGACTGACACTAACACAGACCGGTGGTACTGCCCATGCCGATGCGGCACGGCACGACACAGTGGCATTCGTCGCCGTCGGCTGCCCCGAACACTTTTTTTTTAACTGGAAAACATTTTCCATTATTCAACAGGCCCAGCGAGATCGCTGGCAACATACACTTGTGCAAATGCTGGAGCATGATCCGGCCATACGGCTTGGAAAACATCACACAACCTTGCACCATAGGCGGCGAGAATGTCCGCAACCTTATTACAAGCCCTCGGGCAAAAACTAACTTTAAAACAGATAAAATTAAGATAGATTAATTCTCTGATCTTCTGAATGAGAACACCATTTGGACCGCGATCATCGTCTTCCCTATTTATCGCCTGGACCAAAAGTTGTGAATCGGACTCTATCATAATTCGGGATATACCCCAGTCCTGCACCACGTGCAGCGCACGACTACATGCTTCAGCCTCTGCTTGGAGGGCGTCATTGACGTGATAGAGTTTTTCAGCAGCTGCTCCTACTGCTTCACCTGTAGCATTTCGAACCACAAAGCCCCATCCTCCACATCTGGAATGAGGGTCAAAAGAACCGTCAATGTTTATCTTGAGGACATCTCCATCAGGTGGTCTCCATCGAGGCACACTCCTGGTTAGTTCATTCTTTTTGTCCATAATAAAGAACTTCTCATTTCTGCAGCCAAACGTTCTATTTGTGCATCAACATGATTCACATTGTACGATCCTTCACCGGCATTTATTTTGTTCCGTACCTTCCACCACATCCACATAAGAGCAATGCATTTCAGCTTCACTTTATTTTCCTGCTGCATGATGGTACTGATCACTTGTTTTGGTCCCTGGCAATCATTGAGAATTATTTTTAGCTCTTCCATATTCAACTTTCCCCATAAAGCTCGAACCCCCTTGCATTTGAAAAAAATGTCCCCCATCTTCATTGAAACGTTGACAAACTGGACACAATGGCTCCATCTCAATTCCCCGGCGTTTAATATTCCAGTTAACAGGCAGAATATTATGCCTCGAACACTTGGAGGTGCCTCGCGCTCGCGCTACGGCATCGATGCCCCGGCCGGCCTCGCGTGAGATCTTTGGGATGTAAAAGTGCGGAAGATTGGCGTGCTCGAGGGCGGCGCCGGCTTATGTAAGCGCTCCCGTAAGATTGGATGGTTATGCCCCGTGGTCAGATTGATTAACGTACAGTACGTTGGTTACCTTTTTCTGCTGAGCTTCAGGTAACAACAGGTCACAAATTACTACTCCCTCGGTCCTAAAATAGATGTCTCAACTTTATTAAAATTTGGATGAATCTAGACACTATTTAGTATATAGATTCATCCAAAATTTGAAAAACCTAAGACATCTATTCTTGGACGGAGGGAGTAGTTCAGTTACCCGAAGGCTTGAGAGGATAAACATGGCCTTCAAGCCATTGACGTGATTAAATAAAACTAAACTAAAGAAAAACATCTCCTCAGCCTCTCCGACAAAGGATGTACAAAACTATTTTATTGCAACATCATAATGTTCATAAGAAAAGGAAAACACAAGCTCATAAATAATCCCTTCTGTTCATATTAATGGTCACAACTTTATCTATATAAGAATACATCTAGCCTAAATATGTAACTATATACATACAAATTTATATAAAGTCCAGACCATTAATATGGACACGAAGGAGTGAACAGTGAAAACTTACAAAGGACCCGATTGCAGAACCGGCATGGATTATAGACCCATTAGCCTGATCCAGTCCACTTCTAAAATAGCAGAAATTGTTGGTTTCTAGGCTTGCATCTTTCGGCCATATTATTAGTTGGTAGAGCTCAAAACCTAAAGCATTTATGACAATTTCTTATATATGATAAACCATGCTAGAAAATTGCGTCGTGCAAAGATTCATGCTCTTCTATTCGAACTCAATATCAAAAAGGATTTATGCTCTGTTAGATGGGACTATCGTGCTTGACATACTTCAACAGAGGCATTTCCCATATAGATTCGTCAACTTGTATAACCGCCCTATTGTCGTCTTGCGCCTCTCAAACTATTGCAGTGCTCATCATCTGCGCAAACAAATGAACATATTCACCACAATTATTCATTATTGTCTCCAAAAGTTACAAATATTATTGTAACCAATGTGAGAAATAAAAAAGACCGATGAATTACAGAGAACTACCAATACCAAAGCAGGGAGGAGGCTGGCACTTACCGCCAGCTATTGATGGGTCGGCAACGGCAATGGGCTGGTGTTCTTGGTATCTAAAGAAGATTTCAGCTCAACCCGCTGATTTGTTGGAGCTCTACCGTGGGATAACCAATAATGATGATCGTAGAGCTCAACGGGGAAAGATAAGGAATATTCAACTCCCAACCATCAGGTACTTTGTTTAATATCTTGTCACTAGTGTTCTTGGTAGGGAGAACACTAGTAATATTTCCAACTATCATTTGGCATTCTTAGCTACTGCGCTCAACAATGAAACTAAGTACAATCTTGATTCTCTCATTGCTGTCGCTTAACTACTAAGGGACCCATTTATGGGGGAATTATTGCTGCACGTGTTGCTACTGCCTTGGACCTTGCTGTTGATCCAAATGATACAGTTTTGTCTCCTCAAAGGCTTGATCTTGCTGCCATGAAGGCACTTCACTTTGTCACCACTAGCTCTACCCATGAGAACTTGGTTTATAGAATGGTGTTTATTGACGGGGAAGAGAGAGAGATCCCTCTCCCCCAAACCACTTTGTTAAGTATTTCTCAGGGACCTTTGTCACGCTCCAAGGAGGAGATGGATGACAAGCTGCACGTTCTTGGTTTCCATGGACACTATCAGGTGGAAGCGCCCTCATTAAGGATGACAATTTTACCCATGGGTACGGGTACCCGCGGGTACCGTACCCGCATGGGTAGGGTATGGGCACACTTTTGTACCCACGGGTAATACCCATACCCTACCCTATAAGTGACGGGTATGGGCACGAGTATATACTTGTACCTATGGGTATACCCATACTGTGGCATCCCGCTAAAACCACTACTAGAAAATCGCGTTGTTTTTGTGCATTGCATCATCATGACCGCATGCTCATGTCATCATGCCACATTGCATTTGAGCATCGTCATCATCTTGCGTTTGTTGCATAAAACTATTTTCGAAAAGCCTGGTTTTGTTTCTAAACACCCCATCTTTATTTCAAATTAAAAACCCGGGTCTCCGGATTATTTTGTTTCGTCTAACCACGGTTTTCAAAAGCCCCGTTTTAAATAAATAAAATATTTAAATTATTTTTAGGAGGCAGCCCGCTAGGCCCGAAAGCCCGGCTGGCCACCTCCAGTTAAAAACCTAGCTACCCGGATCTTTTCCTACCTATCCTAATTCTACCCAGCCCCCTCCACCTCACCTGCACCAATCGGTGCACGCCACATCACCCTTGGCCAATCCCCCACCCACTCACATCCCGCCACCTGGCCAGCCCCTGCCTACACGCACACACCCAGCCTCACCCACCAGCAGCCCCACGTCGCCATCGGGTCCACTCCCTCTCTCACCCCATCGACACAGACCACGCATGCCCCGCTCCCTGGCCCCACCACCCCGTGGGTCCCGCTTCTCTCTCCCCCACCCCGCTCCTCTCGCGCACCTCTCTCTCCCCGAGGCCCTCCTTCCACCCATCGGCAAGCACCGCCGCCAGGAGCCCCCCCGCGCCCTCCTTCCTCGCCTCGGCCGCCGCCGCCCCGTTCGCCGGGATCCCCTCCTCCGCCTCTGGACCTCCTCTCCTCCGGCCGCGGCGCCCCTCTCCTCCCTCGGTCGCTGCCCTGCGACGCCGCGGCCCTCACCTTGCCCGGCGCCGGTGGCCCCCTCGCCCTCTTCGTGTCCTCCCGCGGCCTCCTCCGCGAATCCCACGCCCGCGCTCGCCGATGGAGCTTCCCGCCTCCTCTACGGCCAGGCCCCACCGCCGCGGTGCTGCTCTGTCCGCCTGCGTGCTGGCCGCCGGCGTCGCCTCGCCGAGCCAGGCGTCGCCCGTCGACCCCGCGCCGGCCTCGCTTCTCCTCCGTCCTACTGGCCCCGAGCACGTCGCCGTCCGCTCTCTCGCCTGCGCCGGCCCGGGCCTCCTCTGCGTCGCCGCCCTTCACCGCCAACCCTGCGTCCTCCCAGCGCCGCTGAGCTCGCCAAGGCCGCCGCCGAGCTCCATGCTCGCATCAGGACCCTCAGACCGCCGCGCGCATCGACCTCGCCTGCACCGCGTGGAACCTGACCTGCGCCTCCCCGCTGCATCCTGCCACTCCGTCTCCGGTCGCCGGCCGCCGCCTTCTGCAGCGCATCGACGCCCTAGCTCTGTGCTGGACAAGGCCACAGCGGGTACTGCCGGAGCATGTGCCTTTCCTGCGGTGCCTGTCTTCAGTCTCGTGACCCGCAACAGTCTAGATCATCGGTGTTTGGTAGTGTGGTAGGTGGCCCGATCTGTGACACAGAATCGGAACTCCCAGTTCTCCTACACGGACCCCTGCGGTTTTCAACATGGAGCCGACGACCCCGATCCACGGATATGAAGCCTCGTATCCGAACAAGACCGACCCGTAACAAGTTCTTCGATCCCGTCGCCATGACCATCTACACGGATTCGAAGACCGAACCCGATAACCGCCAAGGCCGCCAACACGGATACACCGAGTTCTCCATCTAGGACACCAAGACCGTCGACATGGAACCGAAGGACGTCAAGTTCTTCATCCCGGCACGTCAAGTTCTTACTCTCGGATCGGAAGATGCCGAGACCCGGGACGCCAAGATCTCCGCCGTGAAACGACAAGACCAACGACATGACCCGAGAACCACGGATGCGACAAGATCGTCTCTCGGACGCCAAGTTCTTCGACCCCGGAGACCGATCCCATCGAACCTCGTCCCCGTCGAACCCTGAGACCAACCCCGAACCCCTCGAACCCCAAGCTCGCCGAACCCTAATGTGTGACCCCTTTTTCCGAGACCTATTTTATAAATGATATATTAATTGTTGCATACCAATTGAGCATACTCGCATACATATCATGTGGTTTGGGGGCCTTATGCCGATTCACCTGAATTAAACATGGAGGCCATATGTGGGCGAATCTAGTCTAATATTGGTCTCATTTAAATTTGTGTAGTGAACCGATGCCATGTTTTGACTTGTTAAGACAACATTTAAATTGCGGGGTATCTAAACAACCTGAACCTAGTAATTAATTGCCGGGGCCTCGGTTCCGCTTAATATTGCCTAATTGCATCGCATCCTTGCCATGTCATACATCATTCATGCATCATGCCCGATTTTCTACCGTAGTATTAAATAGTGCATCCGTTGTTTATTCTAGTGTTTTGCTTCTTCGCGGATAAGATCGATGAGTTGATGTGAGCTTCGCCCGATCTTCGGATGAACCTTCGGCAATGTTTTCAGGCGAGCATCTCCCCCTTTCTACCTATCTTACTTTTATAGTATTTATTCCCTCCTGTTGATCTATTGCTATCTGTGTTGCGATGCTCTAGTTTTCGTACCCATGATATCCCTTGCAGCCTTATATTGCCTTGGACACCTCCTATTACCTGTTGTTTGGTAGATAGTTGGACCTGCGCGTCGTAGTCGCTTGCTCAAGTGCTGTTGCGTGTCGTCGAGTACCACAGTTGTTGGAGTATTGCCGTGTGTTTATTGTTGGAGATGATCATAACTTTAATTATTGTTTAATAACTAAAATTGAAGTAGGTAAATGCAGAGGCACAGGTGGGCAATAGATGTTATTTGGTTGTTAACCGTCCACTTGTGTCCCGTAGGACCCCGAGTACTTGATACCTGTTCCTTGAATATTCGCGCTATCCACATCTGGGAGGATTATGGGACCCCCCTGAGCCAGAGCTTGATTCATTCTTATTTCTTGGGGCCACAAACTAGTTTGAGGTTTTATTTACTATCCTGTACTTATGCCATGCTTTACTGCTTTATTTAAATTGTGCGATGTACTGCACCTGTAATGTTTAGGTCAGCGGAGTGTTTTCGCGGTATCGACAAGCCCAGTCACATTTTCGGGTTCCCAGTCGTTTACAGCCACTGGCGCAAACCTTGAGTCCGTCTCGGAGTCGGCTAACTTCGTTGCGGGTGTACTCAATGGGGTGGCCCCCTGAAATATTTCTGAATCTTGTGATTGCTTTGTCGTGAAGGCCTCGTTGGGTTTTGATTTGGTTTTTCCGAGGTTGATCGAGTGTGTGTTGCTATTTGTGCACCCCTGCAGGGTAAAACTTTCTGAAAGCCGTGTCCGCGGTTATGGACGACTTGGAGCACAGTATCTCGATCATAGACAACTATAACTAAAGTAGTGCTATAAATTTGACTTTATAATGACTAGTAATCAGCTTCACTATAATGGAATGGCTAAATAAAACTGCCAACAATTGCTTGTTTGGGTTGTCGCTTGCTACCATTGTATCTGACTAGTAAGTATTGCAACTATAACGGAATGGCTAAATAAAAGCACCAACAACTGCTGGGTTTTGGGTTATCTCATGCTAATTGTATCTGACTAGTAAGTGTTGCAACTACAACGGACTGGTTAACTAAAACTGCCCACTGCTTATCTTATCAGGATGACTATCTATGCCTGACTAGTAATTGCTGCAACGATAACTGAATAAATAAAACTGCCAACTGTGTGAGTTCCTCGGTTGACTTCCTCGTTTGGTCTCGAGGGGAAATACCAGGATGGGTATGTTTGGTGGTAGTATCAGGTTGGATCCGGATAGGTCTTTCTTATCCCTCTCTGGTAGCCGACAGTTATATCGAGTCTCTATAGGTTGTTTAGTGCATGCTGCGCTGCCGCTTCAGTACACCATACCATGTAGGCGAGGACCGCCGAATTCTAGCCTCGCCGTGTACTGGCCTCAGTACTGACCGCTCTCTCTTTTTCCCTTTGCCCTTTGGCGGCACCCCTTTTGTTTAAGCAGGATTTGAGATCGACGTCGTTAGCAGGGTTACCCTTCCGGCTTGGCCTGGGCAGGGTTATGGACGCCATTGGTTATTCTTCAGGGCTCTTAGCCCCATTTGCATCTTGTCCGTAGTCGGACGCTCTATCATTTTCAAGGTGATTTGGATCTTTGTATATTATATCTGTATTCTTGACTCATTGAGTCGCTGTTGTATATATCTGTTCTGTGGGTCCCATCGAGGACTGTTGTGTAATGTTATTACTTCGTTTTCCACCCGCACGAAAGTGCCTGGTGGGCACCTTTGAATCGTTTCTATGCGGGTTTGGCGGGAAGCGTTGAAACTTGCATAGGGTCGATTCTGAGGGTGTTACAGAGTGGTATTAGAGCTCAGCAGTTGCGATACCCCACAATTCCAGCCTGTAGGATAACCTAGCTAACGGCCGAAGTAGAGTGTCAAAACTATTTTTGCAAAATCGGTTGGATAGTTCTGATTAGGTCTGATTTTACTCCTTATCCCTCTGCTGCTCTCCTCTCACCTCTGCGTGTTTTGAATCTGCTCTCTCCTCTCTCTTCGAGTCCAGGATTTCTCGTGGTTGGGTTCCATCGTACCTTCAGGGTTTCGCTTCCTCCTTGGGTAACGGTGTTGCTACATCTGGTCTTCGTGCTATCCGAGGAACCCTTCGTCTGGTGGATTTCTCTTTGTTCCTTCTCGTGCCTTCCGGTGTTTTCCGACGCGACGACATCATCCACGCCAGATCCGATGCAGAGTCTGTATCACTCCTTTGTTTCCGAACCTCGATTATCGAGATCTTCAGTCTGATTCCGAGAATGGTTGCATGCTTTTCTACTGATTGTGCGGAGTAATAGTTTGGGTGCGTGATGGATTGACCCCCATGCCGACTACCCCTTCTATTCGCTTTTGTACATTGAAGTGGGTGAGAATGCATCGATTCTCTCTTTCTATCGAAGCTAGAGGTGGCTTTATTTGTGGATACCTCTACCTTCGACCTTTTGTTCCGGAGTGTTCTCTCGACGATCACGGACAACGACCTCTTGTTAGTGGTGTCGCGAGAATCTACACGATGCGAGAAGATTCAGATCGCCGACCTTCCTTCCGGTACCATGAGGCGGATCTCGAGGGCGAGATCCATTGTTAGTGGTGTCGAATTGTGGCATCCCGCTAAAACCACTACTAGAAAATCGCGTTGTTTTTGTGCATTGCATCATCATGACCGCATGCTCATGTCCTCATGCCACATTGCATTTGAGCATCGTCATCATCTTGCGTTTGTTGCATAAAACTATTTTCGAAAAGCCTGGTTTTGTTTCTAAACACCCCATCTTTATTTCAAATTAAAAACGCGGGTCTCTGAATTATTTTGTTTCGTCTAACCACGGTTTTCAAAAGCCCCGTTTTAAATAAAAAAAATATTTAAATTATTTTTAGGAGGCAGCCCGCTAGGCCCGAAAGCCCGGTTGGCCACCTCCAGTTAAAAACCTAGCTACCCGGATCTTTTCCTACCTATCCTAATTCTACCCAGCCCCCTCCACCTCACCTGCACCAATCGGTGCACGCCACATCACCCTTGGCCAATCCCCCACCCACTCACATCCCGCCACCTGGCCAGCCCCTGCCTACACGCACACACCCAGCCTCACCCACCAGCAGCCCCACGTCGCCATCGGGTCCACTCCCTCTCTCACCCCATCGACACAGACCACGCACGCCCCGCTCCCTGGCCCCACCACCCCGTGGGTCCCGCTTCCCTCTCCCCCACCCCGCTCCTCTCGCGCACCTCTCTCTCCCCGAGGCCCTCCTTCCACCCATCGGCAAGCACCGCCGCCCCGTTCGCTGGGATCCCCTCCTCCGCCTCTGGACCTCCTCTCCTCCGGCCGCGGCGCCCCTCTCCTCCCTTGGCCGCTGCCCTGCGACGCCGCGGCCCTCACCTTGCCCGGCGCCGGTGGCCCCCTCGCCCTCTTCGCGTCCTCCCGCGGCCGCCTCCGCGAATCCCGCGCCCGCGCTCGCCGATGGAGCTTCCCGCCTCCTCTACGGCCAGGCCCCACCGCCGCGGTGCTGCTCTGTCCGCCTGCGTGCTGGCCGCCGGCGTCGCCTCGCCGAGCCAGGCGTCGCCCGTCGACCCCGCGCCGGCCTCGCTTCTCCTCCGTCCTGCTGGCCCCGAGCACGTCGCCGTCCGCTCTCTCGCCTGCGCTGGCCCGGCCCGGGCCTCCTCTGCATCACCGCCCTTCACCGCCAACCCTGCGTCCTCCCAGCGCCGCTGAGCTCGCCAAGGCCACCGCCGAGCTCCATGCTCACATCAGGACCCTCAGACCGCCGCGCGCATCGACCTCGCCTGCACCGCGTGGAACCTACCCTGCGCCTCCCCGCTGCATCCTGCCACTCCGTCTCCGGTCGCCGGCCGCCGCCTTCTGCAGCGCATCGACGCCCTAGCTCTGTGCTAGACAAGGCCACAGCGGGTACTGCCGGAGCATGTGCCTTTCCTGCGGTGCCTGTCTTCAGTCTCGTGACCCGCAACAGTCTAGATCATCGGTGTTTGGTAGCGTGGTAGGTGGCCCGATCTGTGACACAGAATCGGAACTCCCAGTTCTCCTACACGGACCCCTGCGGTTTTCAACATGGAGCCGACGACCCCGATCCACGGATATGAAGCCTCGTATCCGAACAAGACCGACCCGTAACAAGTTCTTCGATCCCGTCGCCATGACCATCTACACGGATTCGAAGACCGAACCCGATAACCGCCAAGGCCGCCAACACGGATACACCGAGTTCTCCATCTAGGACACCAAGACCGTCGACATGGAACCGAAGGACGTCAAGTTCTTCATCCCGGCACGTCAAGTTCTTCCTCTCGGATCGGAAGACGCCGAGACCCGGGACGCCAAGATCTCCGCCGTGAAACGACAAGACCAACGACACGACCCGAGAACCGCGGATGCGACAAGATCGTCTCTCGGACGCCAAGTTCTTCGACCCCGGAGACCGATCCCATCGAACCTCGTCCCCGTCGAACCCTGAGACCAACCCCGAACCCCTCGAACCCCAAGCTCGCCGAACCCTAATGTGTGACCCCTTTTTCCGAGACCTATTTTATAAATGATATATTAATTGTTGCATACCAATTGAGCATACTCGCATACATATCATGTGGTTTGGGGGCCTTATGCCGATTCACCTAAATTAAACATGGAGGCCATATGTGGGCGAATCTAGTCTAATATTGGTCTCATTTAAATTTGTGTAGTGAACCGATGCCATGTTTTGACTTGTTAAGACAACATTTAAATTGCGGGGTATCTAAACAACCTGAACCTAGTAATTAATTGCCGGGGCCTCGGTTCCGCTTAATATTGCCTAATTGCATCGCATCCTTGCCATGTCATACATCATTCATGCATCATGCCCGATTTTCTACCATAGTATTAAATAGTGCATCCGTTGTTTATTCTAGTGTTTTGCTTCTTCGCGGATAAGATCGATGAGTTGATGTGAGCTTCGCCCGATCTTCGGATGAACCTTCGGCAATGTTTTCAGGCGAGCATCTCCCCCTTTCTACCTATCTTACTTTTATAGTATTTATTCCCTCCTGTTGATCTATTGCTATCTGTGTTGCGATGCTCTAGTTTTCGTACCCGTGATATCCCTTACAGCCTTATATTGCCTTGGAAACCTCCTATTACCTGTTGTTTGGTAGATAGTTGGACCTGCGCGTCGTAGTCGCTTGCTCAAGTGCTGTTGCGTGTCGTCGAGTACCACAGTTGTTGGAGTATTTCCGTGTGTTTATTGTTGGAGATGATCATAACTTTAATTATTGTTTAATAACTAAAATTGAAGTAGGTAAATGCAGAGGCACAGGTGGGCAATAGATGTTATTTGGTTGTTAACCGTCCACTTGTGTCCCGTAGGACCCCGAGTACTTGATACCTGTTCCTTGAATATTCGCGCTATCCACATCCGGGAGGATTATGGGACCCCCCTGAGCCAGAGATTGATTCATTCTTATTTCTTGGGGCCACAAACTAGTTTGAGGTTTTATTTACTATCCTGTACTTATGCCATGCTTTACTGCTTTATTTAAATTGTGCGATGTACTGCACCTGTACTGTTTAGGTCAGCGGAGTGTTTTCGCGGTATCGACAAGCCCAGTCACATTTTTGGGTTCCCAGTCGTTTACAGCCACTGGCGCAAACCTTGAGTCCGTCTCGGAGTCGGCTAACTTCGTTGCGGGTGTACTCAATGGGGTGGCCCCCTGAAATATTTCTGAATCTTGTGATTGCTTTGTCGTGAAGGCCTCGTTGGGTTTTGATTTGGTTTTTCCGAGGTTGATCGAGTGTGTGTTGCTATTTGTGCACCCCTGCAGGGTAAAACTTTCTGAAAGCCGTGTCCGCGGTTATGGACGACTTGGAGCACAGTATCTCGATCATAGACAACTATAACTAAAGTAGTGCTATAAATTTGACTTTATAATGACTAGTAATCAGCTTCACTATAATGGAATGGCTAAATAAAACTTCCAACAATTGCTTGTTTGGGTTGTCGCTTGCTACCATTGTATCTGACTAGTAAGTATTGCAACTATAACGGAATGTCTAAATAAAAGCACCAACAACTGCTGGGTTTTGGGTTATCTCATGCTAATTGTATCTGACTAGTAAGTGTTGCAACTACAACGGACTGGTTAACTAAAGCTGCCCACTGCTTATCTAATCAGGATGACTATCTATGCCTGACTAGTAATTGCTGCAACGATAACTGAATAAATAAAACTGCCAACTGTGTGAGTTCCTCGGTTGACTTCCTCGTTTGGTCTCGAGGGGGAAATACCAGGATGGGTATGTTTGGTGGTAGTATCAGGTTGGATCCGGATAGGTCTTTCTTATCCCTCTCTGGTAGCCGACAGTTATATCGAGTCTCTATAGGTTGTTTAGTGCATGCTGCGCTGCCGCTTCAGTCCACCATACCATGTAGGCGAGGACCGCCGAATTCTAGCCTCGCCGTGTACTGGCCTCAGTACTGACCGCTCTCTCTTTTTCCCTTTGCCCTTTGGCGGCACCCCTTTTGTTTAAGCAGGATTTGAGATCGACGTCGTTAGCAGGGTTACCCTTCCGGCTTGGCCTGGGCAGGGTTATGGACGCCATTGGTTATTCTTCAGGGCTCTTAGCCCCATTTGCATCTTGTCCGTAGTCGGACGCTCTATCATTTTCAAGGTGATTTGGATCTTTGTATATTATATCTGTATTCTTGACTCATTGAGTCGCTGTTGTATATATCTGTTCTGTGGGTCCCATCGAGGACTGTTGTGTAATGTTATTACTTCGTTTTCCACCCGCACGAAAGTGCCTGGTGGGCACCTTTGAATCGTTTCTATGCGGGTTTGGCGGGAAGCGCTGAAACTTGCATAGGGTCGATTCTGAGGGTGTTACACATACCCTGCCCGTTTAAACTAACATGTCAAATTTACTTGTAGAGTGTCAACCTATGCGGCCAAGAAGCCTAGAAACAAGTATGTGATTGCGAATTCTATACTTTGGTACTTTCATGTACTCGTGTCCCTATTATTAAGTCGGGATAGTTGTCTTTTTTCCAAATATATGTTATTGATAAATGTAAAATTGTGAATAATTGTGTACTATTGGATCTACCCAATGGGTACCCAATGGGTATGGGTACCCAGCGGGTATGGGTATGGGTAAAGTTTTATACCCATGGGTACGGGTATGGGTAAGGTTTTGTACCCATTGACTACACGAATATGGGTATGGTATTTCTCTACCCTGCCCATACCCTGCCCATTGCCATCCTTAGCCCTCATATGACCCCTCTGTATACTACACAGGGGAGTCCTCGAGCTCGTATCAGGACGAGGGAGCCTCCTCGTCGTACTACGGAGGTGCACCTACTTGGGCACCATGGGATTGAGCCCCACTTAGGCCAAAAGCCTAAGCTTGGGGGGAGGTATACCGACATCATAATCATCTATATATCATGTTCGGTCGGTTCTTTGTATATCCATTGTTCGCTTTCTTTTTGGTTTTTGTTTCTACTTTCTCAAAACACAAAAATACCAAAAATATTTTCATTGTTTCTCTTGGTTTGTTTCTTTGCTTTGGTTTGCCTTAAAAGAAAAAAATCCAAAAAGATTTTGATTTGCTTGGTTTATTTATCTGCAATGCCCTAGATCTTGAAGTTACATGTTTAGACTCGTCCATGCAACGCCCGTCCATCCATCCCTATGCCTACCGCGCTCATATCCTACTGTTTGCTGCTACTGTTACTATTGCTCCTATTTCACTGGTGTTGTTGCTTTTCTGTTGCTACTACAAACTGATGCTACTGATAAACTTCTGTGAGCAAGAACTATTTCCAGGTGCAGCTGAATTGTCAACTCAGTTGTTAAGGCTTGCAAGTATTCTTTGGCTCCCCTTGTGTCGAATTGATGTCTACGCACTTCTATTCTTGTAGACAGTTGTTGGGCCTCCAAGTGCAGAGGTTTGTAGATAGAAGAAAGTTTCCCTTAAGTGGATTACCCAAGGTTTATCGAACTCAGGGAGGAAGTGGTCAAAGGTATTCCCTCTCAAGCAACCCTGCAATCAAGATACAAGAAGTCTCTTGTGTCCCCAACACACCCAATATAGGTGCACTAGTTCAGCGAAGAGATAGTGAAATACAAGTGGTAACGGTGCCATAAAAGAGCTTCTGACTTGTTGTTGACGTGGGGTAACGGTGCTAGAAAATAGCTGATGGCGTGGAGGAACAAACTAAAGGCAAACTGAAGAAAGCAAGCAAATATGCAACAGATCTAGTAGCAAACGGTGTTTCAATGCTTAGAAACAAGGCCTAGGGATCATACTTTCACTAGTGAACACTCTCTTATATAAATATATTATCTTCATGATACTACTCTTAACTACTCTCCGGTTGGACATTCTAATCCAAGGTAGGGCTATAACAACACTCCTCAAAGTCCGCCTTCCCCAATCTAGATAACCCCACACTGTCACCTTGAGCACTAGATGGTTCCAAAAAACACCAAAATTTCATAGAGACATGCAACTCCAAATATAACTCATAAAAAATATTCAATCTAGCCAAAGTTCCTCACATGGTATGCCCGCTGTCACTTTCACACACGTGGGGAAAAGCATAGATCTATTAAAGCACAAAGAGTATTTATGCAGACTCAAGCCTAAGTGCCACCCTGGCATGCACGCTGTCACTTTCACACACATGGGGAGAGCAGAGATCTAATGAAGCACTTGAGTAGCAAGGTAGATCTACTTGATTACAAAGATCATGACCACAAGATCATGCATAGAGAAAGAGACGAAAACATAGCTACCGGTAGAGCCCTTAGCCCTGAGGGAATCAGCAATGGTGATGAAGATGGTGATGGAGATCGATGGAGATGGCTCCGGTGGCACTTCCCCGTACCGGCAAGGTGCTGGAACATAGACATCTGTCTCCCGAATCTCCCCTTTGGTGGCGAAGGCTTCTTATAGGCGCAAGAATCAAGGTCGGTGGGGGTCCAGGGGCCCACACCCCCTGTGGGCGCCTCCAGGGCTTGCCCGCGCCTAGGGGGTGCGGCCACCCTATGGCCCCCCTCTGGCTCTGCTTCATGGTTCCGTGTTGCTCCGGGAAAATAATGACTCTGGCTTTTGTCCCGTCCAATTCCGAGAATATTTATTTTGTGCCTTTCTGGAACCAAAAACAGCAGAAAACATGCAACTATCACTGTGGCATCTTGTCAATAGGTTAGTTCCAGAAAGTGTATAAAAATACCTCAAAGTGTATACAAAACATAGCAAAATAGATACTAAATAAGCATGGAGCATAAAAATTATAAATACCTTTCTGACGTATCAAGCATCCCCAAGCTTAACTCCTGCTCATCCTCGAGTAGGTAAGTGATAAAAGGATAATTTTTGAGGTGACATGCACCATCAAAACCAAGATCAAACCATTTGCAAGCATTGAAAGCTGGGATCAAAGAACTCTAAACATGTGCATGAAAGATGAAGTTCTAACAATAGGACATAGTAACTATGCATGCAACATGAAAAGCTACAAACAAAGATCATGAATGCCATGCATTAAAAAAGTTTGTTTGTTTCACATACAGAAAACATATCATAGTGGCAATCAGCTTGTCCCTCATAGAGTAGCAATATGGATGCATAGGACACCTTCAAAGTTCACAAGGGTGACTAGAAACAAATAGCACAAGAACAAGTAATATCATAATATGCATCAATCAATAAGCTTTGGGACACTGCACATAAAACTAAGAATGACAACTATGCTCTCTCAATGGTGCCTAAAGGTAGAAGGTGGAGACTCAAATAATAGTGGAAGAAAGGCCCTTTTGTAAAGGGAAGCAGAGATTTCAAGTTTCAAAAAGAGCTTCCAAAAATTATGGTACTTGTTAGCTTTCAGCCCTCATTGCCCCTATCATAAGCATCTTGAAGTGATTAAGGTTAAAGTGAACAAAGATGGAGTATATGCTTGACGAAGTATAAGTTGGCAATCTCAAGTCCCTTGAATACGAGGGCCACACATCATGCTACTCAACTTTAGTCACCTGTAAGTTCTTGTCATCGTAAGTATTTGCATATCATTGAGAACCGCCAATGGGGTACCCCTTGCACATGGTACAGGAGCTATCCCATAACCAAAATGACAAGGCAAGCAGACAATGAGCATCTCAACAATCTTCTTATTTACCATGGGAATATGGTGCTTTTTTCTCTGTTTCCTCTTTTCTCAATGTGTCTCTTTTTTATAAGAAGTATGCTTCATAGATGTCACTATGGTGATGTTGCAAGTTTCCACCATGATTAGGCATGGCTTAGGCTAGCGGCCCAGGCGTTTCTCTAACACAGGATACAAACTCCATGGACTTACAAGTTCCCTCTTTATTTCACACCGGTGACATCCATAGACAAAAGAGCATGATATCAACTGAGTACAAAGTACAAGTGCAATGTTGAAAATGTTCTCCGTGACAACACGGTTCTGCTAATTCCAACGTATAAGTGCAAGCATATACAACATAGACGACACAATGGTTCAAGTTTATTAGGGGCAAATAATATAAAGTGTGCCATCAAGTTTGTGAGGGCTTTAATCACTAAGTTTTCACATAACAAAATACTTTTAAATTGGAAGATAGCTGAAAACAAGAATATACATGGAATGGTGTAGCACACCATGCATATGAGTTTATAGTGGACACTTTGGAATAACTTGGTTTCTTTGGAGTTGGAAGCATGAGTAGAGCTTACTCATACAAGTGGAGGCTAGCAAAAGACTAGGAGAAACCAACTAAGAGAGCAATAGTGGCCAAAATCATGCAGAGCGACAAAACATTACTAATCAAAGCATAAAGTGGTACCACAAGTCAAGTACTAAATGATCATAGAGGCTATGGTGACTTGTTCATAGTCATAACATGGTGTAAGCATGTGCCAAGTCAACCCAAATAAAGAATCAAAGGAGAATACCACAATACTATGCTTTTGCATGCTAAAACAACGCATAATTTCTTCAAGGAACACTAAGCAATCCCGATTGTTTGGAACAAGACATGTTACTGCAATAATCACTAAGCATAAGGTCAAAACAACACCTAGCATGTCATGCTAAAGTCTAAGTCACAGTCAAAGCAAGCTCACTTTTGTACCACTATAAGCATGAAACTTTCTACTCTTTTCCAACACCAAACAACTTATTTGAAACAACTCACAAAGATAATAATCAATAAAGATCAGTGATCTTGTCTCACAAATCCACAAAGAAGAACTAAAAAGTTCTAAGCTGAAAGAAAAAAAGAAAACTAAGGCTGAACGCAGTGCTAGCAAAAGTGAACACTCACAAAACAATAAGAGTGAAAACTGGAGTGTTCTAGGCAATGGAAACAGAGTGTGTCTCTGTCCAAAAGAAGTGTGGTGTAACCAACCAACTTACTCAAGCAAACTAAGAAAACAAAAACCAAAAACGAAAACTAAGACGCTCCAAGAACAACACAACAATGCATGAAACAATAAAAACGAAGTGTCTAGAAAGACCTGAGCTTTTTATTGATGAAGAAGGGGATGCCTTGGGAATCCCCAAGCTTTGAAGCTTGTACCTCTTGAATATTTCTTGGGGTGACATCGGGATGGCATCCCCAAGCTTGAGCTTTTGTCCATTCTTCATCTCATTACATCATTCTCTCTCTACACCTGAAATTTTTCCTTCATACAAAACTTCACACAATCTTCATTAGCAACATTAGTTTATTCAAAAGATATTAGACCTCTGGCAAAGCTTTGGAATAGCAAGGCTTTTCACTAAAAACACAAGATACTATAGTAACTCCTTCAAAAATCTCAATTTCCCAAAAATAAACCAAAAAGGAATCAATAAGAAGCAAATGCAAATAATGGCAGAAATCTGTCAAAACAGACCAGCAGGTAGAAACCGATTTTTTCGAAGACCTTATGTTGCTCAAATAAAAAAGTGTTGATCTAACGGAAGTTATCTAACATACTGGGGGATTTATTCGTAAATGTTGAGCTCAATCTGGGTTACAGAGACTCCTCACGAATTTTTATGGTGGAGTACAGAAATCTGTTTCGGGACAGCAACTCCCCAAATCTTACTTCCCTCTCATTAGAGGTCATTCTTGGCACAAAAAGCAAACAAAAAGGATAAGGAGAGGTCATTACAGAAGAAATAACTTCCAAGACTCAAGAAAACTCTTGGGTTATCTCCCAACAAGTACTTTCCTTTAACGCCTTAACTTAGGCTTGATAGCTTGAGAAGATGCTCACATAAGAAATATCAATTGAAGTAAAAAGAGAGCATCAAGAAGCAAATTCAAAACACATTTAAGTCTAACCCACTTACTATGCATAGGAATCTTGTAAATAAACAAGTCATGAAAGCACAAAGCAACAAGCATAGGAAAGCAAAACAAGTGCAACTTCAAAACTTTCAACATAAAGAGGGGAAACTTAATATTTTTGAGATGCATAATACCATGCTTCCCTCTCTCATAATAACTTTCAGTAACAACATGAATAAAATTAACAATATAACTATCACATAAAACATTCTTATCATGAGCCACATGCATAAAATGATTATTACTCTCCACATAAGAATAGCCATTCTTATTAATTATAGTGGGAACAAATTCAACAAAATAGCTATCACTATTATTCTCATTACCATAATCATCAAATATAGGAGGCATATTATAATCACCATAAATTTTCTCCTCAATAGTAGGTGGACTGAAAATATCATACTCATCATTGTAATCATCATAAATTGGAGGTATAGTATCATCATAAGCAATAGAATAGCTATCTTCCCAAGTGTGTTCATTTGTAAACATATCATCATTGGAGGGAACATGGATAGCACTAATAGCACAACAACTATTAATATCATCATTTTCAGAATTGGTACCAAAGAGATTTTCAATATCAGAAGTGGTGTGTTTTTCCCAATCATGATCACTACTATAGGTAACAGGCATATGAACATCATTTAGTTCAGACTCATCAGCAAAAACTATGATAGGAGCAACATGATTAGAGGATGATACTGTTTCCTCTCTCCTTTTACTCCTCTTCTTCTTCTCCTCTTTAGGAGGGAGAGGCTTGAAAGGAAGCTTCTCCACATACCCTGGTTTATTGTTAGAGCCAATACAAGAAACTTTGGAGGATTCCTCCTTTTCATTAATAAGAACAAAACTCATATCAGTCCTGTCATATTTTGGTAAAATATCATATTTTATAAGATTTTGTATGTAAGTATTTGCGTGGCAATTATCAACACAATAAAGATGACACCCATACAGGACACAATTCATACCAAAAACACTCATGTCTACCAAAGAAGTTTTTCTTGATAACTCTTCACACCCCAAAAACAATGTGATATGGGGTGCCCCAATCTTCTCAGCAAGCACTTGTTGATGATGATGGTGGATGATAGATAACTAGCATGTAGCTATGAAATCTCCCGCTCGAACCCTGATGCCAATGCAACAGATCACGAACCCTGTGGGATATTCACAACACCACGCTCTTGCGCACGCAGCCGTCGACCACGAATGGTAGTTTGCAATCTAATAATTCCCAATGGAACAACAGATCACACTCAATTGCAGTAGATAATTTGATCACAGGGTAATTCCAGAGGTTCTTGCTAAGAAACAACTCCAAAATAGTTTTGGTCTAACTCGAAAGAAACGGTACCCCCCATCTATTTAAGAGAGAGGGGGCGGCTATGCTAAGAGTCCAAGACGCAAATGACTACAACTAAGATACATCCGACCTAGGTGGGACAACTTTCTAGGCGCACATGCCCGTTCCTGCCGTGGCAGCATATTGGGCCTAAAACGTGCCGCGGCAGGACTCTTCTGCCGTGGCAGGATTTCAGCCACTTTCTGTGCCGCGGCAGCCTGTCGTGGCAGGATTTGGCATCGTTTCTCTACCGCGGCAGAGGCTCTGCCAGGTGTTGATCCCTTCCTTTGTAGCTCCTTGCGCTTCCTCCCTCTCCTCCCTCGCGCTTGCTTCATTGATCAACACACCTTGCTCCATGTGCTTCAGCTCCTTGCTCCGTGCTATACCTTCTTCTCCAATGTACCTAATCATACAATAACACAAAGACTTAGGCAGTATAACATTCTCATTAAGTAAAACATCAGGCTCATTAAGAAACAAATTCATATGTTGTTCTAGTAGCTTAGCACAAGCTCTTGTAATTGGTCCAATTCTAATCTCATTGGACTTATCCTTGTTAGTAGCAGCTGGAACATCATCAGTAGTAACTGGGGTAGGTGTAAGTATAGGGATGTCCTCATCATCTCCCCCCCTTCAAAAGGCGTTGACCTCGACGCTCCAAGGTCTTCTCCATCATATGGTGATAAATCAACAACATTGAAACTGTTGCTAACTCCACCAAATTCAACAATAGGTATATCAATCGAGTAGGCACACCTTGTAAGGACCAGCACCACGCGGCTTCAATTTGGATTGGCGCAACAATGGGAACCTATCCTTGCGCAGATGTACCCAAACCATATCACCGGGCTTGAACAACACTTCCTTCCTTGCTTGACTTCTGGCAGCAGCAATGTTCTTTCCTTTCTTCTCAATAGCCTCTCGAGTCTTCTCATGGATCTTTTTTCACATATTCTGCACGTCTTGATGCCTCCATATCAACTCTCTCATGTAATGGTAAAGGCAACAAATCCAGTGGCGTCAATGGCTTGAAACCATACACCACCTCAAAAGGACAAAGTTGAGTGGTTGAATGCACTGCCCTATTATAAGCAAACTCGACATGTGGCAAACACTCTTCCCACTCCCTCAGATTCTTCTTTATCATAGTTCTTAATAGTTGTGACAATGTTCTATTCACCACCTCTGTCTGACCATCTGTCTGGGGATGACAAGTAGTACTGAATAGTAGCTTCGTTCCCAGCTTCCCCCATAAAGTCTTCCAAAAGTAGCTCATAAATTTCACATACCGATCAGAAACAATTGTTCTTGGTACGCCATGTAATCTCACAATGTCCCTGAAAAATAGGTTAGCAACATGCGATGCATAGTCGCTTTTGTGGCAGGCAATAAAATGAACCATCTTAGAGAATCTATCTACTACCACAAATATAGAATCATGCCCTCTCTGGGTTTTAGGTAGACCTAGCACAAAATCCATACTAATGTCTTCCCATGGTGCAGTGGGTGCAGATAGAGGGGTATACAAACCATGAGGCTTCAATTTCGATTTCGACTTGCGGCATGTAATACATCGGCTTACAAATCTGTACACATCACGCCTCATCTTGGTCCAATAAACATGATCAGCAAGCATGAGTAATGTCTTTTCATGCCCAAAGTGACCCATCAAACCACCAACATGTGATTCCTGCACTAAGAACAAACGCAACGATGATTCCGGAATACATAGTTTGTTAGCTCGAAATAAATATCCATCATGTATATGGTACGTATCCCATGCGTTTTGAAGAGCACACAAACGATATGGTTCAGCAAAATCATTGTCAGTTGCATAAAGTGCACAAATACTCTCTAATCCAGGAATTTTGACATCAAGATTCGTTAATAACATGTTTTTCCTAGACAAAGCATCAGCAACTACATTCTCTTTTCCCTTCTTATATTGAATGATGTATGGAAAATATTCAATAAACTCAACCCATTTAGCTAATCTCCTATGCAAGTTTGATTGAGCTTTTAGATACTTTAAAGCTTCATGATCAGAATGTATGATAAACTCTTTTGGCCACAAATAATGTTGCCAAACTTCTAGTACTCTAACAAGTGCATACAATTCTTTATCATATATAGGATAGTTCAATCTAGCACCAGTAAGTTTCTTAGAAAAATATGCTATAGGGCGACCTCTTGCATCAAAACGCCACCAATACCTATACCACTAGCATCACATTCAACTTCAAATTGCTTTGTAAAATCAGGCAATGCAAGTAATGGTGCAGAAGTAAGCAAACGTTTTAATGTATCAAATGCAATGTCTTGGGCTACGCCCCACACAAATGGCACACCTTTCTTAGTCAAATCATTCAATGGTGCAGCAATAGTGCTAAATCCTTCACAAAGCGCCTATAGAATCCATCTAATCCATGGAAACTATGCACTTGACTAACATTCATGGGAATAGGCCAATTCTGAATTGATTCAATTTTAGATTGATCTACTTCTACCCCATGCTTAGATACAACATACCCCAAAAATATGACCTTATCTTTTGCAAATGTGCACTTCGCAAGATTAGCATACAATTGATTATCACGCAAAACTTGCAAAACTTGTCGGATATGATTACAATGTTCAGTTTCGTTGTGGCTATAGATAAGAATATCATCAAAATAAACAACCACAAAATGACCAATGAATTCTCTCAAAACATGATTCATTAATCTCATGAATGTACTAGGTGCATTAGTAAGCCCAAAAGGCATAACTAGCCATTCATATAAGCCAAATTTACTTTTGAAAGCAGTTTTCCACTCATCCCATTCTTTCATCCTAATTTGATGATAACCACTATGCAAATCAATCTTAGAGAAAATAGCAGCACCACTCAATTCGTCAAGCATATCTTCTAAGCGTGGAATAGGATGACGATATCGAATAGTGATGCTATTAATAGCTCTACAATCTACACACATGCGCCATGTACCATCTTTCTTAGGAACTAAAATAACAGGAATAGCACAAGGGCTAAGAGAAACACGAATGTACCCTTTGTCGAGTAGTGCTTGTACTTGTTTCTGTATCTCCTTAGTTTATTCGGGGTTGGTCTTGTAGGGTGCACGGTTAGGTAATGTGGCTCCTGGAATAAGATCAATCTGATGATGTATGCCGCGCATGGGAGGAAGTCCAGCAGGCACCTCCTCTGGAAACACATCACCAAAGTACTGCAAAACAGTAGAGACACCAAGAGAAATAGGGGTCATGTCATTAGAAACTAAAACCTCGCCCTTATACATGAGCACAAGCGGCATGGCACTAGGATCCTCTCGAAACTCTCTCATATCTTCCTTGGTGGCTAGCATTAATAGGTTAGGCACTCTCTCTCTTTTCTTTATATCACTCTTTGTAGGATCCATAACATCATGTACAGCTGCAACACTCTCACGTCCTCCAACAGATGCATCTTTCAAATTCACCTCTATTTTTTGTCTAGACTCATTGACAATCTGTTGTCGTGTCATTGGTTGCAGGTTAATCTTCTTGCCTTTAAAATCCAAGTGATAAGTATTGGAACGGCCATTGTGTTGCACATGGCGATCATATAACCAAGGCTGGCCCAATAACAAGTGGCAAACAGTCATAGGAACCACATCAAAATCAATAGAATCTTTGTATGGCCCTATTTCAAAATTCACTCTCACCATATGGTTTACCTTCATCTCACCACTGTCACTTAACCACTGTATGTAGTATGGCTTGGGATGAGGTAAATAATATAAATTCAGCTTGGCACATAACTCCTTGCTTGCAAGATTCCTGCAGCTGCCTCCATCAATAATTACTTTGCAAGCTTTGTTAGGGCCAATGAGAGCTTTTGTTTGGAACAAATTGCAGCGCTGAGAGTCAAGCACTGGCTGCACACTAAGAATGCGTGGAGATACTACTATAGTAGGTGCATGCTCAGGAAAGGCATCCATACCTTCCTCTTCAGAATTAGCATCATGATCATCAGGATCAACATCATCTCCACTCTCATACTCTCCTTGATCATTGACAAACATCACCTTGCGGTTTGGACAATCTCTCATGTAGTGACCTCTACCTCCGCAAGTGTGACACTCCACATCGCGAGTACGTGCAGTTGACATATTCGAACCTGAACTAGCCGCAGGAGCAGCTGGTTTCTTAGCATTAGACCCAAAAGAGGGCGATGGAACAGGCTTGGCCGCTGATGTAGTAGGGTAGCTGGTCGCGGCAGGAGGCGCCATAGGAGATGACGTGGCCCTGGGGAACCGGCTAGTAGCTGGAAAACGACGTGCCTTAGCTTCCTCCGCTAGCTGTGACTCGACCTCTCTAGCATGGTGCAACAGCTTGTTCATGTTCTCATACTTGTGATGACGCACTATGCTCTTTATTGGTAACCTCAAATTGTTGAGAAATCGTTGCATGGTCATCTCAAGTGATTCTCGGATTTGAGCACGTTGCATAAGCATCTCCATCTCCATGTAGTACTCATTAAATGTCAAGTTCCCTTGCTTCAATTGTGTCAACTTGTCAAAAACGGAGCACAAGTAATTGGTGGGTACAAAATGTTCCTTCATGATACGCTTCATCTCTCGCCAAGTCATCACCGAAAGGTCATTGTCATCCCTTCTATGCTGAACAAGAGCATCCCACCATCGCAAAGCATAACCATCAAATTCTGACACTACAAGTTTGACCTTCTTTTCTTCAGTATACTCATACAAGCGCCAAATCTTCTCTATCTTCAACTCCCATGTCAAATAATCTTCAGGATCAATGGAACCATCAAACTTGGGAATTGAGAATTTAGGCTTGCCCAAACCATCATCCACCGGATGTATAGGTACACGCTGAGCACGACCGGTAGGGGCAAAACCACGACCATGTAATGGTGTAGGTGCAGGAGCATTAGGGCGTCCCCTGCCTAGTGGCGCAGCACCAGCAACACTTCCATCAACTTCATCCTCGAGCTCCTCATGCATTGGTTGCTGCTGCCGTTGCTCAATAGCAAGTGTCAAGGCCTCTACGGAACGCTGCAAAGCTGTCACATTCGTGTTGAGGTCTGTCACTTGTGTCTTGATAGTAGCCACGTCCTGAATGTTTGCTTCCAAAGTCACTTGCACATCCTGAAGACTCTTGTCAATGGCATATGTTGTGTTGTTAAACACTACTGTCAAATGGGATCTCAATGCTTCATATTCCCACCAACTGACAAGCTCATCATCCTTATTTTTCTGTGCTACAACATCAGAAGCACTAGTATACATGATTAGTAGATTAGTGCAGTAAATAAAATCTGTTTGGTGGAACACTCAACTCACTCACAACTGACAAGAAAGTAGGTCTTACCGTTCCAGAGTGAATAGAGATGCGTAACCAAAACGAGATCAAGACTGATGCACTGATGTGATGAAGTGAATATCAAGGGTATAGAGAACGATCACAGGGCACATAGGTTATTTATGGTGGAGCTGTAGGTATGGAATCCTAACTACACCACAAACAAGTCCTAGTGCTGATCGTACAAACACCCAAGAAACACACACGTGGAGATAAAAGTGGCAGTGCAACTATGTAGGGTGTTGCACTACGCTGGAGAGACACTAGCAAGTCTCAATGTCACAGGCACAAGATTGCTCAATCTACCGATGTACAAAGAAATCAATAGGCCTCTTGCATAATTCACGTCTCCTTTGCTCCTTTTTTTTGATATAATACTTTTTATTTCTGCTTTTTCTTTTGCTCTATTCTCTTTTTTGTTTTATACTATGAAGCACACTTTGATCACGTCCAATTCACAAACACAGCACCACAACCTATGAGCAGCCTGGAGGAGCGAAAACTAGTCTCAATGGGCAAGTTCCTAACACGTAAGCATGAATTGTTGTGGCTAAAGGTTGCAAGAAAACAATGATCAAAAGTTGATGTGTCAAGTTATCGTGGCAGAAAAACAGGGCATAAACGTGCCGTCGCAGAAATCTGGCAGCCCTATCGCGGCAGAAAAAGAGGCCTTTTCTCTGCCGTGGCAGACCAGGACTCAATTTTTTTTTGATAATCCGAATTGGCAATATTAATCTAAGAGTACTATTTGCTTGGATCGGATCTGAGGTGATGGCGGCGGAAAAAAGGATGGGAAAAACGACTAGAAACAGAAACTAACTATTAGAAGAAATCTAGATTGGATCTAATGGAAGAACACGATCAGCAATTAAAACTTCAAAGCAATGTAATCTAGTCTATGGCAAATCTTTTTTTGAGGCTTTTTCTGTATAGGACGAAAACATAAACTAATCTATGGATGGATTTGTGGATGCTCACCGAGTAAACGAGGAAATCTGATACCAAGATGATATGGGGTGGCCCGATCTTCTCAGGAAGCACTTGTCGATGTTGATGGTGGATGATAGATAACTAGCATGTAGCTATGAACTCTCCCGATCAAACCCTAATGCCAATGCAACAGATCTCGAACCCTGTGGGATATTCACAACACCACACTCTTGCGCACGCAGCCGTCGACCACGAACGGTAGTCTGCAATCTACTAATTCTCAATGGAACAACATATCACACTCAATTGCAGTAGATAATTCAATCACACGGTAATTTCAGAGGTTCTTGCTAAGAAACAACTCCAAAATAGTTTTAACGTGGTCTAACTCGAAAGAAACGGTACCCCCCATGTATTTAAGAGAGAGGGGGCGGCTAGGCTAAGAGTCCAAGAAGCAAACGACTACAACTAAGATACATGCCGACCCAGGTGGGACAACTTTCTAGGCGCACATGCTTGTTCCTGCCGTGGCAACATATTGGGCCTAAAACGTGTCGCGGCAGGACTATTCTGCCGTGGCAGGATTTCAGCCACTTTCTGTGCCGCGGCAGCCTGCCGTGGCAGGATTTGGCATGGTTTCTCTAACGCGGCAGAGGCTCTACCAGGTGTTGATCCCTTCCTTTGTATCTCCTTGCGCTTCCTCCCTCTCCTCCCTCGCGCTTGCTTCATTTATCAACACACCTTGCTCCATGTGCTTCAGCTCCTTGCTCCGTGCTATACCTTCTTCTCCAATGTACCTAATCATACAATAACACAAAGACTTCGGCAGTATAAAATTCTCATTAAGTAAAACATCAGGCTCATTAAAATACAAATTCACCTGTTGTTCTAGTAGCTTGGCACGAGCTCTTGTAATTGGTACAATTCTAATCTCATTGGACTTATCCTTGTTTGTAGCAGGTGGAACATCATCAATAGTAACTGGGGTAGGTGTAAGTATAGGGATGTCCTCATCACAATGTAAGTTCATCATGTTGATTATAAGTGATCGCGTTATCACAATACAAGCTTGAAGTACTCATATGGCCTGAGCATTGAAAATTGAAATGACCCACTTCATAGCAGAGTTCACAAATAAAAGGGTAGAGGGCACAATTTTTTTGCCAAGATCATTTAGAGCCTTATACCATGTTCTGGTTTTTTCATTCCAGTGGGTGATACAATATTATTCTTCTATTTGATTCTTCTCACAAGGTCTATGCATACCACAAAAATTAACATGCTTATAAGAAATAGTACTGTCAGAAGTTTGAGCATGTTTATTGCAATCATTAATAACATTTTCATTTTCCATGCAAGTGTCTTTAAAAGGTTCATGATACACGTCCCATTTTTCTTTAGGAGAATTAATATGGGAAGCAAAGGCTCTATAGTATCTAACAAGAATTTGAGGATGAAGACCATATTTAACACTAAGCTCTTGAAAATCAGTAGTTTCAGCGAAAGACTTAATGCAATCATACTCATAGTTTATACCTGGTTCTTTACCTTTGTCGTTATCCCAATATTCAGTATTGCTTTGAATTGTTTCAAGAAGATCCCACTTAGCTTTGACCTTCTTACTTGTGAAGGATCCCTCTGAACAGGTATCTAGATAGTCCTTGTAATGTCATGAAAGCCTTGCATAAAAATTATTGATAATAGTATTACTGGGGAGCTCATGAATGAGACATTTGAGCATTAGTGACTTCAATCTCCCCCAAGCTTCGGCAATACTTTCTCCCTCATGAGGATGAAAATTATAAATGTAGTTCCTATCTTTATGAATTTCATGAGGAGGATAAAATTTAGAGTAAAAGAGAGATTCAAGTTCCTTCCACTCCAAATGATGGGGATCATCTAGTAGATCATACCACTCCCTTGCTTTGTCCCTAAGTGATAAAGGGAATAGCTTCCTCTTAACTTGGTCCATTGAAATACCTGCACACTTGAACAACTCGCATAATTCATGTATAAAGAGTAAATGATCACTAGGATGGATAGTTCCATCTCCAAAATAGCAGTTATTCATAACACGTTCAACAATTTCAATAGGTATTTTAAAAGGGACACTTTCAGTATGTGGATTAAAAATATCACAAGTATCATTAGAATTAACACATATGGGAGATAAAGTATCATAAGAGCAAATTTTCTTCCCTAAAGCTGTGGAACTAAAAAGATCCTTCTCATAAAAGCTAGATTCCCCAAGCTTAGAAGTTTCCATACCATTAGTAACAACGGTGTCCAAAGAATTCATACTAACAACATTGCTATTAGCATGCAAATAAAACTCCATAGGTTTTTTAATTTTCTCTCCAAACACTTCATGTCCTAACTCAAGATAAATGCTATAGAGCACTCTAATTTTTTTGTTGTTTTCCATAAAGCCTAACTAGCGAAAACAAGAAACAAAAAGACAAGATTGCAGAATCTAAAGGAAATAACTTTGAGCACTCACACCGGAGGATGTGAGTACCTTTTACCTTACCTCCCAGGCAACATCGCCGGAAAAGAGCTTGATGTCTACGTACTTCTATTCTGGTAGACAGTTGTTGGGCCTCCAAGTGCAGAGGTTTGTAGAACAACATCAAGTTTCCCTTAAGTGGATTACCCAAGGTTTATCGAACTCAGGGAGGAAGTGGTCAAAGGTATTCCCTCTCAAGCAACCCTGCAATCAAGATACAAGAAGTCTCTTGTGTCCCCAACACACCCAATATAGGTGCACTAGTTCGGTGAAAAGATAGTGAAATACAAGTGGTAACGGTGCCAGAAAAGACCTTCTGACTTGTTGTTGACGTGGGGTAACGGTGCCAGAAAATAGCTGATGGCATGGAGGAATAGACTAAAGGCAAACTGAAGGAAGCAAGCAAACATGCAACAGATCTAGTAGAAAACAGTGTTTCAATGCTTAGAAACAAGGCCTAGGGATCATACTTTCACTAGTGAACACTGTCTTATATAAATATATGCTCTTCATGATACTACTCTTAACTACTCTCCGGTTGGACACTCTAATCCAAGGTAGGGCTATAACAGCACTCCTCAAAGTCCGCCGTCCCCAATATAGATAACCCCACACTGTCACCTTGAGCACTAGATGGTTCCAACAAACACCACAATTTCATAGAGACATCCAACTCCAAATATAACTCATAACAAATATTCAATCTAGCCAAAGTGCCACACACGGTATGCCCGCTATCACTTTCACACACGTGGGGAAAACATAGATCTATTAAAGCACAAAAAGTATTTATGTAGACTCAAGCCTAAGTGCCACCATGGCATGCACGGTGTCACTTTTACACACATAGGGAGAGAAGAGATCTAATAAAGCACTTGAGTAGCAAGGTAGATCTACTTGATTACAAAGCTCATGACCACAACATCATGCATAGAGAGAGAGATGAACACATAGCTACGGTAGAGCCCTTAGCCCTGAGGAAGAACTACTCCCTCCTCATCATGGGAATTAGCAATGGTGATGACGATGGCGATGGAGATCGATGGAGATGGTTCTGGGGGAACTTCTCCGTCCCGACAAGGTGCCGGAATAGAGACTTTCTGTCCCCCGAATCTCCCCTTCGGTGGCGGCGGCGCTACATAGGTTTTCGTGGATTTCTTCTGGATGCCCTAGGGTTTTTGGGTTGGAGGCTTCTTATAGCCACATGAATCAAGGTCGGTGGGGGTCCAGGGGGCCCACACCCCCTGTGGGCGCCTCTAGGGCTTGCCCGCGCCTATGGGGGGTGAGGCCACCCTGTGGCCCCCCTCCGGCTCTATTTCTTGGTTCCGTGTTGCTCCGGGAAAATAATGACTTTGGCTTTTGTCCCGTCCAATTCCAAGAATATTGATTTTCTGCCTTTCTAGAACCAAAAATAGAAGATAACAGGCAACTGGCACTGTGGCATCTTGTCAATAGGTTAGTTCCAAAAAGTTTATAAAAATACCTCAAAGTGTAGACAAAACATAGCAAAATAGATCCTAAACAAGCATGGAGCATCAAAAATTATAGATACGTTTCTGACGTATCATGAATCAATAAATTGGGTAATACTACCCACGAAGACAGTTGCGATCCCCTATACTTGTGGGTCATCAGCCGACGAACCTTGCCAAGAGCCACCCAGTTGCCCCAAGGATGGCCAATGCCGAGGCGACAAACATGTACAAGGTGTTATCCACGTTGGTCTGAATGTTCATAGCAATGATGAAGGGTGTGTCACGAGTGATAAACGACATTGCGGCGATGTCCGCATCGTGGGCGTCGATGAAGAAACGCCGCGCTTCTTTTGAGGTGACTCCACCTGTCATAAACTCGGTTGATCTAGTTACTACAGATCCAGCAAGCAGTCCAACGAGTCTGACGTCCGCCGCATGTATGGAAGTTGACAGAGTCAATAACCCTACCGTAATTAGGGTCATTAATCTAAAACAAATTAGGCTAGGGGGCAATGGCCCCCGTGGCTTGTGCATAGCTCCGCCACTGAATGGAAGGTTTCATGTCGGTGAAGGTTCACACAAGAACGCTTTTGACTAGTGTGCAAAAGTTTATGGTCGAGCTAAACATGGGAATGGGCCCGGACCTTGGACCCGACACATTGGGTAATTATCTTCACGCTGATGTTGAGCGGAGAGATAGGACGAAAATCACTGGGATTTTCCGGCAAGTGCACCTTTGGGATGAGGGTGATAAACACATCATTTATACTTTGAAGATCCACATAACCCACCCAAAATTCGTGACATAAACAATACAAATAGAACTTGATGATTTGCCAGCATGTTTGATGAAAGGCCCATAAAACCCATAAGGTACTGGAGATTTGTTGACTGATAAATCCACCACACTTTTATCAATCTCATCGTGTGAAAAAGGAGCTTACAAGGATCCGAGGTTTAGTGTAGGTTGAATATAATTCGAGAAATAAAGTATGATCAATTGGTGTAGAGGAGCAAAGAAGATCTCTCAATGATTGTTAAATAATTCCTGCCTTAGCATAGTGCTCAACTACAACAGATCCATCTTCTGTTGTGAGTGAAGCAATTGTGTGTTTTCTATATCGAATTGTAGCCATCGAGTGAAAGTAGGAAGTATTTTTGTTGCCAAATTTATCCCACCTAGCAGTACAACATTTTTTTCCGGTAATCCTGTTGCAAGTGAGCAGATGAGCCAAATGATCTTTCAAAATATTTATAAAGTTCCATTCGTGATATATAAAGATCTCTAGTCTTCCAAATTATCCAACATAAGAATGACTTTGTTGTAATTCTCCACCAGTTTGTTAATCACAGAGATACTTGTGCTCCATAGCCTCAAGGCTTTCCTAAGAAATGTAAGTTTAGAGGATATGCATTTTGCGCTATCACCTGGGAAATGAATTTCCCAAATTCTTTTAACCACATCCAAAAACCCAGGCATCTTAATCCAGTGGTTTTCAAAGCGAAAAATTTAGCTTTAGGAATCTTCGTGCCAACCGAAATAACACACGTCACATGATCCGAAGTTGGCATGCTATGAGGTCGACAAGAGTGTTTGGATATTTAAACATCCAAGCTGAGGATGTAAAAAAACCAATCAATTTGTTCTAAGAGGCAGTTGGTTTGCATGTTACTCCAAGTAAAATATCGACCTTAATTGGTAGCTCAACAAGGGCAATATAGCTTATGATCTCATTAAAGATTGCCATACCGTTAATATCTTCTCCTCCTCTATTTCGGTTGTCGGAGTAACGATAGAAGTTGAAATCCCCCACTAATAACCAGAGGTCATCATCCGCAATATCATGCGCGACTTTGACAAATCTTACTTTGGTAGTAGTAGTATCGAGTGAGATTAGATTTGATCATTAACTTGCAGATCTTATAGTAGACCCAATACACCAGTCACCAATACAGTTCATAAACAAACCAAACATATGTACTCCCTCCATTCACAAATGGAGTGACATCAGCCTTCCCTAGACCCGCCATGTCATATTTTTGCTTAGTTGGAGGAGAGAATGAAGAAACATAAAGTTGTCCTTTTTATCTAAACGATGATCTCTTAAAAAATAGGAGTAGACTATTTTCTCTATTATAGCACATGTCTTCTCTTAGCAATATAATTTTGTACTCCCTCCATCCTAAAAAGGATGTCACAAATTTATCTAAATTTGAATAAATCTAGACAGGTTTTAGTGTATAGATACATCTAAATTTTAACAAACCTAATATATCTTTTTTAGAACAGAGGGAGTACTAAAAATCAATTTGTTCACATTAATTGTTAGGAAAGTCAGCAAGAGATTCATGCTCTTCTATTCAAATCAATATAAAAAAGGACTTATGCTCTGTTAGATGGGACTACGTGCTTGACATACTTCAGCAGAGGCATTTCCCATGCAGATTCATTGATTGTATAACCGCGCTATTCAGCGAGCGCATGTGGTGTGTTCTTCTCGATGGGATCCCCAGCCAGCCTATTATGCACCAAATGGGCCTTCGATGGGGAGATTCACTCTACCTTTTTGTTGTTTGTTCATGCTATTGATTCTTTAAGCATCTCATAAACGTGCAGAAAATTCAATTCATTACAACATCATGATAGCTATAAAGGGACATAATCTCATATCGCATTGAAACCAAGGTAAAATATAACCTGATGCTAAACAGACAACTTGTTGATGTAAACGGAAATACAAGAAAACCTAGAATACCGAAAAAATCTTGAAAAAACCCAATGTAAGCCCACCGATGATGCAACATGCACTCAGGATGCTCAGGGTGATGCAACTAACATAATATATGCGACCCGTTAATAGACATGAACATAACCGTCCAAAGTGCGAGAAATAGTTTTCTAATCAAAGACATTGTCATTGTGATATTCGTAAAATAGACCTACATAATGCGGTGACACTAAACATGTCAGTGAAGCATGTGTGAATCATATGAGGACTGAGTGCGGTGCGGTGCACGGTGACCCCCACGAGGCATTCTCCAAATATGTTTGAAATAGAGAGCACAAGCCAAAACAAAAAAAGTCATATGGAAAATGGAAAATCAAGAAACAAGTATTAAATATATTCATATTTGTATTTTGCGAGCGGAATAAAAATAGTCGTGTGCATTTACTTGATGCAGAAGCCGGAGCTAGTCTCCCCATTTTGGAAAAAGAAAAATTGGCCAGGGGAATTACAACTAGACTTATGCCTAGGATGGAGCCAGCACACAAGCACTGGTGTCAGTTGACACACATGATATTTGATAAAAACCTCCGATAAATTAGAAATAAACAACGGTCATTTGCATGAGCTGAAATGGAAGTGATGGGGAAGAAGTGAGCTGGTTGTGTTCGGTTACTTTAATTACAGATCGGTGTCCATCCTTAATGGTTCATGCGTATTCCATCCTAATAATTGTACTATAAGTTTCCTACTACTTTAAGTAAAGGAGACACTAGATATCTCATGTCATTGCAAGGTGTGTCATTCCTTGTGTCGGGTGAGATATAGAACCAACAAGTTGCCAAGTTTGGCAGCCAATCAAAGCATGCAAACAAATCACCTACAATATATCGAGGGTAACAGATTCCTTTTAGAGCTTGAATATTAGTACACGGAAGTGGTAAGGTAGTATAGTACTGTCCCTGCAAGGCTGCAATCAAGTTTTAATTAGGCGGGTTGAGTGGCAGCTCTCGATCAACCGAGGGGCATCCCAAGTACAGATACAAAAATGTGCCATCATAAACCTCATCTTTTCGCCTTTGCCACAAAAGCATGGTTCAGATTTGGTAGAAGTCATCGTACCTCCAAAAAAGAAAGATTTGGTAGAAGTCATCGTTAACTATGATACTCCCTTCGTATAAAAATAACTGACTTGGCATTGTATAAATTTAAATGTATCTAGATGCAGAAAAAAATATCTCAATTGCGGTGTGCATGAACCTGAACCATGCATGATGCCTGGCTGCATGCAGTAAACAAGAACACGTAGCATGATGGACTATACAAATAATCATATCGTATGGAATAAATTAGGCCGTGATACATTGTTAGGTCGCACCGGTTTATGCTAGGACGTTCAATATATCTACTAGTATCTACTCTCTCTGTTTCAAAATATAAGATGTTTTAGATTTGTAAAAGAAAATTATCTAAACTTTTTTTAGCGCGTAGATTCACTTTAAATCCGAATAAATCTATATACTAAAAAATGTTTAGATACATTTGCTTCATAAACCTAAAACATTCTATATTTTGAAACGGAGGGAGTAGTAGTATGTAGAAAAGGCCGGTTTCCTAACAAGAGCAAGGTTGCTCTTAAATTTCGTGAAAGTAGCCGGCTTCAGTGGATGCACCGCACCGGTGGGCATTAAGCCATGAATCATGATGCAGCATGGAGGTGGTGTAGGTGTGTAACGTACAGCACAGCCATTGGCCTCTTCTATTAGTAGGAATTTCAATGTATTGATCTTGCTAACCGCCAGTTTGTTTAGTGCCACTGCAGTAGTAGTGCATTTTACATACTCTGCGGACTATACTTTTTTCCTTGATGGCAAATGAACACGGAAGAACGAGGGTCTAAACAAAAGGGCCTTTTGCCCATGAAAATGAACACTCGCCATACGGATCCGGTGCCACCCGAAAGCGAGAGCACCACACCCGTCCACCGATGGCACTGATGATCGACAAGCTAAATGGTCGGTCGAAGCTAACAAGAACGAAACTTCGACGACTTGAAAAGTTGGTTTCTTTATGGAAGGTGTGGAAGATTATGTAGAGCTCGCGATGAACAAATCCAGAAGCCTGACGCAACGGTTTTGTGTGTGTGTTCTTTATGCAACACACAGTGTCAAACCTAGGATTTAAACTCTGGTTGGCTAGGGATACAGCCACCCTCCTAACCATCCAACCAAAAGTTGGTTTGCATGTAATTCGCTTATATTCGCCCATAATCAATGAAATCCGTCTAAATTTGACAAAATTTGTTAAATTTTAGCAGAATGCGGGAACTCGGCCTCAGAATGCAAGTGGGAAACTCGATGTTTCCATGCCGAAAACAAGTTTCATAAAAAAACGTAGGCGTAAGCGTACCACCGCTACTCTGCAGAGTGGTAAGCGATCGCCGACACGTAAAAATGAGCCTCTTCCAAAAGTACCAAAGGTTCCTCCCAAGAGAGCTTATGACTATACCGAAGAGGAGATTACGGCGATCGTCGAGGCGGAAACGACAACGTTTTTCGCTAAGCTGAGGCGGCCGAAAGAGTCAGAGTTCCCCAGCACCGAAGAAGATAAAGCCCGAGTGTTCAAAATGCTAAAGGCCTTCACCAACCCGAGCCAAAGCTGCCATTAGACTATGGACGCTCTATTCTCAAGTCACATGCGGCACAACAACTGTCGAAGAGCAGTACTGATGCAAGCGGGAAATCTGTTGCCCAGTTCGAAGAACAAAAAAACAATCTTGCGCCCCTCTCAAGGTGATTTCCCATACCAATGTATGGTCGAGCAAATATGCAGCCGAAGAGCAGTATGATTCAGAGGTAGTTGCACTATACGGAGAAGCGGACGCTGCTCAAGGCATGAGTATTGCCCACTACTTATTCTAGTTACAGTACTTTCCTGCGGGTGAAGTAGCATACAAATACCAGTACGACAAACCTCTTGTCAAACCTGAGGAGGTAAAGAATCTTTCAACAAAAATGCGAAGATTGCATAACTGGTACATGCATGCCATAAAGGCCGGGGCTAACTGGATACTGCTGAGGGTTACAAAAAAACATTATAGGAAAGAAGGAGAGGACATGGTAGCCATTGAATTTGTTGAACTATTTCAATTATTCAATCAAGACGCCTTGGATAAATCGATCATCAGTGCCTATTGTCTATAAGTGCTAATTATGTAATTAATTAAGTCTCTAGCTATCTCACCTCATTTATTGCATGTATATAATCATACTATAATATGCAGAATGAAGATTCTCAAATACAGCAGAGGACAAATCTATGACATTGGGTTCGTTGACCCATATTTTGTTCATCAAGCTAATCTCAAAACAAAACCCCAGGATACGGAGCATAATATTGTACACGCTTTAAGGTTTCAAGATACCAGAAGGGAAATACTATTTTCTTACAATTTCGAGTGAGTGTTATCGTCTTGTATACACTTTCTATTTCGCTTACTCGATGTTAAGTGTATAATTAATGAGTTATGCATGCACATATTTCACTATATTTTGTTAATCATTCAACCTGACAAAGGGCGGGTACTAGTCATGGACTCGAAACATCAACTTCTTGAGACGTGGAAGGACATGCAGATGATTCTTCAGCGATAATTCTAATAAAAAAGCGTAAGCGTATCACCGCTACTTTGCGGAGTGGTAAGCGATCACCGACACGTAAACAAGAGCCTCTTCCAAAAGTATCAAAGGTTCCTCTCAAGAGAGCTTATGACTGTACTGAAGAGGAGACTACGGAGATCGTCGAGGCGGAAACGACAGCGTTTTTCGCTAAACTGAGAGGGCCGAAAGAGCCAGAGTTCCCCAACACCGAAGAAGATAAAGCCCGAGTGTTCAAAATGCTAAAGGGCCTTCACCAACCCGAGCCAAAGCTGTCATCAGACTACGAGCACTCTAATCTCAAGTCACATGCGGCATAACAACCGTCGAAGAGCAGTACTGATGCAAGCGGGAAATCTGTTGACCAGCTCGGAGAACAAACAAAACAATCTTGCGCCTCTCTCAAGGTTATTTCCCATACCAATGTGAGGTCGAACAAATATGCGGCCGAAGAGCAGTATGATCCAGAGGTAGTTGCACTATACGGAGAAGCGACCGCTGCCCAAGGTATGAGTATTGCCCACAACTTATCCCAGTTACAGTACTTTCCCGCGGGTGAAGTAGCATACAAATACCAGTATGGCAAACCTCTCGTCAAACCTGAGGAGGTAAAGAATCTTTCAACAAAAATGCGAATATTGCATAACTGGTATATGCATTTCACAAAGGCCGGGGCTAACTGGATACTGCTAAGGGTTACAAAAAAGTATTACGGGAAAGAAGGAGAGGACGTGGTAGCCATTGAATTTGTAGACCTACTTCAATTATTCAATCAAGACGTCTTGGACAAATCGATCATCAGTGCCTATTGTCTGTAAGTACTAATTATGTAATTAATTAAGTCTCTAGCTATCTCACCTTATTTATTGCATGTATATAATCATACTATAATATGCAAAATGAAGATTCTCGAATGTGGCAGAGGACAAATCTATGACATTGGGTTCGTTGATCCATATTTTTTTCATCAAGCTAATCTCAAAACAAAACCCCAGGATACGGAGGATAATATTATACACGCGTTAAGGTTTTAAGAAACCAGAAGGAAAATACTACGAGTGAGTGTTATTGTCTTGTATACACTTTCTATTTCGCTTACTCGATGTTAAGTGTATAATTAATGAGTTATGCATGCGCAGCTTCCACTATATTCTGTTAATCATTCAACCTGACAAAGAGCGGATACTAGTCATGGACTCGAAACATAAACCCCTTGAGACGTGGAAGGACATGCAGATGATTCTCCAGCGGTAATTCTAATCATTACGGCACTATATCAGCAACGTTCGTGAATTTTATGATATCAAGTAATTAATAACTTCTTTATTCGTGTTCTTCGCCGGGCAGTGCTTGGAAACGGTTCACCAAGAAGGCTAGGGTGTTTGGGAAGAGGAGCTTACATTTAAACCACTAGATGTAAGTACCACTAGCTATATCCGGGCATCTCTTTGATTCTAGTGTTGATATCGTTATCATGCTTGATTATTATTTTGATTGAACTCTGTTCTCGTAAAGTGCCTGACGCAGGGACCAGTGAATAATTTATGTGGATACTATGTTTGAGAGTTCATTCGTCAGACGTGCTGTGAAAATGACAGAAATTTAGAGAAACTTAATGTACGTAAACAATTTTTAAAGCTTTTTTATTACCATCAAATTGTGTTTAGTTTTATTCATATAGGTTGACTCCTTTTTTAAATTAGCTCGAACGTCTAGGGACGGTCTTCTGCCAAAGGATCACCTACGAGCAATTCATGAGGAATTGGCGGGCTTGGATATATAAGTCCTAAACCAAAAGGAGAATACTATGCAGGTGTATAGGCAATAGGGATTGTACAAAGAGCTTATTTTGTATGTATATATGCATAAAACCCGTGTATCGAATATAATATGTTCGACACTTGGATCTCTATTGTCATGATGATATTGTGTAATATAATGGTTCCTTCATTGATGAGTGCAAAACACAAAATAAAAAATAAAACAACATAAATGAATTCTCTGCCGCGGCACAAAAAGTGGCCAAAATGCTGCCGCGGAAAAAAAGGTGGCCAAAATGAATTCTCTGCCGCGACAGTGAAATGTGCCAAATCTCTGCCACAGCAGAGGGTGATTTGTCCCGGTTCGTGTTACGAACCTGAACGGTTGCTCCTCCCTCCTCGCGCGGAGTAGCAGCCACGTGGACCATGTTTTATCCCGGTTCGTGGGCCAACCGAGACTAAAGGATGGGGGCTTTAGTCCCGAGCCCCTTACGAACCGGGACGCTTAGAGCTGTTTCCACCAGTGATCTGGCCCAAAATTGGTCCGGATTTCGGACTGAGTGGGGATGCTCTGATGATCGACGAGCTAAATGGACCGGTCGAAGCTAACAGGACCGAAACTTCGAGGACTCGAAAAGGGTGATCTTTCTGGAAGGTGTGGAAGGTCATGTGGAGCTAGCGATGAACAAATCCAGAAGCCTGAGGCAAAGGCTGATGCGTATTCCATCCTAATAATTGTATAAGTTTTCTACTACTTTAAGTAAAGGAGACACTAGATATCTCATGTCATTGCAAGGTGTGTCATTCCTTGTGTCGGGTGAGATATAGAACCAACAAGTTGCCAAGTTTGGCAGCCAATCAAAGCATGTAAAACCCATCATCTACAATATATCGAGGGTAACAGATTCCCTTTAGAGCTTGAATATTAGTGCACGGAAGTGGTAAGGTAGTATAGTACTGTCCCTGCAAGGCTGCAATCAAGTTTTAATTAGGTGGGTTCAGTTGCAGCTCTCGATCAACCGATGGCATTCCAAGGACAGATACAAAAATGTGCCATCATAAAGCTCATATTTTCGCCTTTGCCACAAAAGAATGGTTTAGATTTGGTAGCATCATCGTTAACTATGATAGAAGAAAATCATCTCAGTTGCGGTGTGCAGTGAACCTGAACCATGCATGATGCCTGGCTGCAAGCAGTAAACAAGAACACATGACATGGACCAATAATTAATCATAAGGTCGTGATACATTGTTAGGTCGCAGCGGTTTAGGTTAGGACGTCCAATATATCTACTCGCTCAGTTTAGAAATATAATTTTTTTTAGCTTTGTGAAATGAATGTATCTCGACGACTTCTACTGTACAGATTCACTTTGAATCTTTATAAACATATACACTAAAAGACGTCGAGATATATTCGATTTATAAACCTAAAACTTCTTATATTTCTGAATAGAAGGAGTAGTATGTAAAAGGGCCGGTTTTCCAACAAGGACATGGTAGCTCTTAAATGCGGTGAAAGTGGCTGGCTTCAGTGGATGCTCTGGTGGGCATTAAGCCATGAATCATGGTGCAGCATGGAGGGTTGGAGGTGGTGTGTAACGCAGCACAGCCATTGGCCTCTTGTTATAGTACTAGTAATCTCGATGTATCGACCATGATGCAGAGATGCGCTTGCTAACCGCCAGTTTGTTTAGTGCCTCTTCTAGGTACATCTTACATACTCTGCGGATTATAACTTTTCCTTGATGGCAAACGAACGCAGAAGAACGAGGATCTAATCAAAAGGGCCTTTTGCCCATAAAAATGAACACTCGCCATAAGGATCCGGTGCCACCCGAAAGCGAGAGCACCGCACCCGTCCACCCATCGAGGGCACTGAGAGCATCTCCACTCGCCTACCCAGGATGCCGATCCGGACGCCGAAATTCAGTCCGGACGCCGTCCAGTCGCGTTCCCAGGGACCTGCTTTCGTCCGGATATGGGCGTGTTTTGGTCCGGCCTACCCAGGCCGGACCCAGGTTTCCGGGTACGCCCTGGGGACGCCGGCCGCCGCAAAAAAGGGCGTGGGCCAGCTCTGTCGGCGAGACAGTCCCATTCCCACCCACTCCACTCGTTCAGACTGCCGCGAAGAGCTCTGTCGCCATGACTTCGCCGGCGGAGCTCCCCCGTGCCGAGACATGCCGCTATGCTCGCCGTTGTTGCCGCCCAGCTCCATGCCTTCTCCACCGCCGCTTTCGCCGACCTATCCTCGCCGTAGCTGTGCTTCGACTCCGTGCGCCCACCACCACGCCCGCCAGGTGTTCGACATTTGGCCGGATTCGGCCATGGACTCCGACGGCGACGAGGTACTGTCCACTGACTCTGACGAGGGAGAGATACTCGCCATGGATTCCGACGACGAGGAGTTGCTCGCCGTACTCCTGGAGGAGGAGAGCGCCGAGGTCGTCGAAAGTTGTAAGACCCTCAGAATCGGACCTATGCAAGTTTTAGCGAAAACCCGCCAAACCCGCATAGAAACGATTCAAAGGTGCCCACCAGGCACTTTCGTGCGGGTGGAAAACGAAGTAATAACATTACACAACAGTCCTCGATGGGACCCACAGAACAGATATATATACAACAGCGACTCAAAGAGTCAAGAATACAGACATAATATACAAAGATCCAAATCACCTTGAAAACGATAGAGCGTCCAGCTACGGACAAGATGCAAATGGGGCTAAGAGCCCTGAAGAATAACCAACGGCGTCCATAACCCTGCCTAGGCCAAGCCGGAAGGGTAACCCTGCTAACGGCGTCGATCTCAAAACCTGCTTAAATAAAAGGGGTGCCGACAAAGGGCAAAGGAAAAAGAGGAGCGTCAGTACTGAGGCCAGTACACGGCGAGACTAGAATTCGGCGGTCCTCGCCTACATAGGTATGGTGGACTGAAGCGGCAGCGGCAGCATGCACTGAACAACCTATAGAAACTCGATACAACTAGCGGCAATCAGAGAGGGGTAAGAAAGACCTATTCGGATCCAACCTGATTCTAACATCAAACAAACCCATCCTGGTGTTTCCCCCTCGAGACCAAACGAGGAAGTCAACCGAGGAACTCACACCGTTGGCAGTTTTATTTATTCAGTTATCGTTGCAGCAATTACTAGTCAGGTGTAGATAATCGTCCTGATAAAATAAGCAGTGGGCCATTTTAGTTAACCATTCGGTTATAGTTGCAGCACTTACTAATCAGATACAGATAGCATGAGATAACCCAAAACCCAGCAGTTGTTGGTACTTTTATTTAGCCATGCCGTTGTAGTTGCAATACTTACTAGTCAGGTACAAGTCGCAAGCGACACTCCAAACAAGCAATTGTGGGCAGTTTTATTCAGCCATTCCATTATAGTGAAGCTGATTACTAGTCATTATAAAGTCAAATTTATAGCACTACTTTAGTTATAGTTGTCTATGATCGAGATACTGTGCTCCAAGTCGTCCATAACCGCGGACACGGCTTTCAGAAAGTTTTAACCCGGCCGGGGTGCACAAATAGCAACACACACTCGATCAACCTCGAAAAAACCAAATCAAAACCCAACGAGGCTTTCATGACAAAGCAATCACAGGATTCGGAAATATTTCAGGGGGCCACCCCTTGGAGTACACCCGCAACGAAGTAAGCTAGCTCCGAGACGGACCCGAGGTTTGTGGGGCCGGCTGTAAACGACTGGGAACCCGAAAACTCGGGGTGTCGATACCGCGAAAACGGGTCACAATTCCTAAACAGTACAGTGTGCTCCTCGCACAATCGTAAATAAAGCAGTAAAGCATGGCATAAGTACAGGATCGTAAATAAAACCTCAAACTAGTTTGTGGCCCCAAGAAATAAAAATGAATCAAGCTCTGGCTCAGGGGGGTCCCATAAGCCTCCCGGATGTGGATAGCGCGATAAAACAAGGAACAGGTATCAAGTACTCGGGGTCCTACGGGACACAAGTGGGCGGTCGGAAACCAAATATTATCTATCACCCACCGATGCCTCTGCTTACTTACTTCAATTTTAGTTGTTAAACAGGAATTAAAGTGAGCGATAAGTAAAGCCATGATCATATCCAACATCAACCATACGGCAATACACCAACAACTGTGGCACTTGACGACGCGCAACAGCACCTGAGCAAGCGACTACGACGCGCAAGTCCAACCATCTACCAAACAACAGGTAATAGGGTGTGTCCAAGGCAATATAAGGCTGCAAGGGATATCACAGGTACGAAAACTAGAGCAGCGCAACACAGATAGCAATAGATCAACAGGAGGGAAATAAATACTATAAAAGTAAGATAGGTAGAAAGGGGGAGATGCTCGCCTGAAAAACATTGCCGAAGGTTCAACCGAAGAACGGGTCGACACTTGCATCAACTCAACGGCCTTATCCGCGAAGAAGCAAAACACTAGAATAAACACCGGATGCAATATTTAATACTACGGCAAAAGATCGGCATGATGCGTTTATGATGTATGGCATGGTGAAGGTGCTATGCAATTAGGTCATATTAAGTGGAACCGGGGTCCCGACAATTATTGGATGGTTCATGTTGTTTAGCTACCCTGCATTTTACATGTTGTTTAACAAGGCAGAATATATCACCGGTTCGCTACACAAATTTAAATGAGGCCAATATGAGACTGGATTTACCCGCATATGGGCCCCATATTTAATTATAAGGTGAATCGGCATAAGGCCTCCCAAACCACACAATATGTATGCGACATGAACATTTTAAATGCAACAAGTATATTATGTATTAATTTATAAAATAGGGCTCGAGAGAAAAGGGGTCACACATCGGGGGTCGGAGATCTTGGTTAGGGTCCGACGGGGTTCGGGGTTGGTCTCAGGGTTTTCGGGTTCCGGGAGGAAGAGCTTGACGCCATCGGGTCCATGAGGTAGCTTGATGTCCCTTGATGAAGATCTTGACATACAGACGTGGCGTCGGGGATTCTTCGGGTTCGGGCCTTGGCGTCCGTGAAGGAGATCATGAGGTTCCAGCTCTGGTGGTTCATCGGTTGGTCTTGTCCGAGAAGATCTTGGCGTTCCAGATCGGGTCGATCCTGTCGATGAGAAGAGCTTGGCATCTAGGTTCTCGGCGAACTTGGAGTCCGATGGTTCGGCCTTCGGGGATCGGTCTTCGGGAAGGTCTTCGGGTTCCGCAGCAGAGTACTTGGTGCTCCGAGAAGGCGATCATGCGGGTTCCAGGCAGAAGATCTTGTCGTGCTTCACGCGATCCTGCACCAACAGGTGTCCCTGGTACTGCAGAGGGGTGTTGCGGTCGAGTTGTTGACTTTAGGTAGTGGCGCACGGGAAACCTGTGTTTTGGCCGTGCCAACACGGGCACCTAGCGGTACTAGAGACTGGCCATCGCAGGGTCAGCGTGGAACTCCGGACCGCGAGTGGCAGAGGCGACGAGAGGCAGAGGGTGGCTTGCCGGCGGCGGGAGCTCGACGGGGACGCGGGTCATGGCGAGGCGGCAGAGGTCGGGGACGCCCGGGGCGAGCAGCGGAGGCGGTTGCCAGAGGGGAGGAAGCGGTGGCCGGGGCTGAGGGAGGGCGATGGCGCCGTCCGCCGGCGGCGGGTGCAGAGAGCGGGGAAGGAAGACGCGGGTGCGGGAGAGGGAGGCCGCGTGGGGAGGCGTGTCGGTGGGTGGGGTGGGACCGAGCGTGGGGACAGGTGGGTGCTCCTGGGTGGGCCGGTTTGGGGGGGGTGGAAGCGTGTGTGCTTGAGTGCGTGTACCCGGTGAGAGAGTGGGGGTGGTTGGTCTAGGTGGCAGCATGGGGTAGGTGGGGAGAAAGGGAGAGGTGAGGTGGCGAGAGGGCATTGGCCAGGGTGATGTGGAGGGGTTGTGGGTAGAATAGGACTGGTAGCTTTAGGATTATGGTTGGGCCGTTTTAATTCCTAGGGGTGGTCGTTCGGGTCGAATCGGCCCGTTCGACTGCCCCACTAAAAATAATTAAATATTTTGTTTGTTTAAAACAAGGCTTTTGCAAACCGATAGCAGATAAAACAAAATAATCCGGAGACCCGGGTTTTGTGTTTGAACAAAGACGGGGCGTTTTAGAAAACAAGAACAGGTTTTTCCGAAATAGTTTTATGCAAGCAAATGCAAGATGATGACGATGCTCAAATGCAATGTGGCATGATGACATGAGCATGCGGTCATGATGATGCAATGCACAAAAACAACGCGATTTTCTAGTAGTGGTTTTGCGGGATGCCACAATTCGACACCACTAACAATGGATCTCGCCCTCGAGATCCGCCTCATGGTACCGGAAGGAAAGGTCGGCGATCTGCGTCTTCTCGCTTCGTGTAGATCCTTGCGACACCACTAACAAGAGGTCGTTGTCTGTGATCGTCGAGAGAACACTCCGGAACAAAAGGTCGAAGGTAGAGGTATCCACAAATAAAGCCACCTCTAGCTTCGATAGAAAGAGAGAATCGATGCATTCTCATCCACTTCAACGTACAAAAGCGAATAGAAGGGGTAGTCGGCATGGGGGCCAATCCATCACGCACCCAAACTATTACTCTGCACAATCAGTAGAAAAGAATGCAACCATTCTCGGAATTAGACTGAAGATCTCGACAAGCGAGGTTCGTAAACAAAGGAGTGATGCAGACTCTGCATCGGATCTGGCGTAGAGGATGTCGTCGCGTCGAAAAACACCGGAAGGCACAAACAAGGAACAAAGAATGGTACCGTAGTAGACGGATTCCTCAGGCAACTTGAACACCGGATGGTAGAACACCGTTATCAAAGAGGAAAGCGAAACCCTGAAGGTACGACGGACCCCAACCACGAGAAATCCTGGACTCGAAGAGAGAGAAGAGAGCGGATCCAAAACACGCAGAGGTGAGAGGAGAGCAGCAGAGAGGTAAGGAGTAAAAATCAGACCTAATCAGAACTATCCAACCGATTTTTCAAAAATAGTTTTGACACTCTACTTCGGCCGTTAGCTAGGTTATCCTACAGGCTGGACTTGTGGGGTATCGTAACTGCTGAGCTCTGATACCACTCTGTAACACCCTCAGAATCGGACCTATGCAAGTTTTAGCGAAAACCCGCCAAACCCGCATAGAAACGATTCAAAGGTGCCCACCAGGCACTTTCGTGCGGGTGGAAAACGAAGTAATAACATTACACAACAGTCCTCGATGGGACCCACAGAACAGATATATATACAACAGCGACTCAAAGAGTCAAGAATATAGACATAATATACAAAGATCCAAATCACCTTGAAAACGATAGAGCGTCCAGCTACGGACAAGATGCAAATGGGGCTAAGAGCCCTGAAGAATAACCAACGGCGTCCATAACCCTGCCCAGGCCAAGCCGGAAGGGTAACCCTGCTAACGGCGTCTATCTCAAAACCTGCTTAAACAAAAGGGGTGCCGACAAAGGGCAAAGGAAAAAGAGGAGCGTCAGTACTGAGGCCAGTACACGGCGAGACTAGAATTCGGCGGTCCTCGCCTACATAGGTATGGTGGACTGAAGCGGCAGCGGCAGCATGCACTGAACAACCTATAGAGACTCGATACAACTAGCGGCAATCAGAGAGGGGTAAGAAAGACCTATTCGGATCCAACCTGATTCTAACATCAAACAAACCCATCCTGGTGTTTCCCCCTCGAGACCAAACGAGGAAGTCAACCGAGGAACTCACACCGTTGGCAGTTTTATTTATTCAGTTATCGTTGCAGCAATTACTAGTCAGGTGTAGATAATCGTCCTGATAAAATAAGCAGTGGGCCATTTTAGTTAACCATTCGGTTATAGTTGCAGCACTTACTAATCAGATACAGATAGCATGAGATAACCCAAAACCCAGCAGTTGTTGGTACTTTTATTTAGCCATGCCGTTGTAGTTGCAATACTTACTAGTCAGGTACAATGGTCGCAAGCGACACTCCAAACAAGCAATTGTGGGCAGTTTTATTCAGCCATTCCATTATAGTGAAGCTGACTACTAGTCATTATAAAGTCAAATTTATAGCACTACTTTAGTTATAGTTGTCTATGATCGAGATACTGTGCTCCAAGTCGTCCATAACCGCGGACACGGCTTTCAGAAAGTTTTAACCCGGCCGGGGTGCACAAATAGCAACACACACTCGATCAACCTCGGAAAAACCAAATCAAAACCCAACGAGGCTTTCACGACAAAGCAATCACAGGATTCGGAAATATTTCAGGGGGCCACCCCTTGGAGTACACCCGCAACGAAGTAAGCTAGCTCCGAGACGGACCCAAGGTTTGTGGGGCCGGCTGTAAACGACTGGGAACCCGAAAACTCGGGGTGTCGATACCGCGAAAACGGGTCACAATTCCTAAACAGTACAGTGTGCTCCTCGCACAATCGTAAATAAAGCAGTAAAGCATGGCATAAGTACAGGATCGTAAATAAAACCTCAAACTAGTTTGTGGCCCCAAGAAATAAAAATGAATCAAGCTCTGGCTCAGGGGGGTCCCATAAGCCTCCCGGATGTGGATAGCGCGATAAAACAAGGAACATGTATCAAGTACTCGGGGTCCTACGGGACACAAGTGGGCGATCGGAAACCAAATATTATCTATCACCCACCGATGCCTCTGCTTACTTACTTCAATTTTAGTTGTTAAACAGGAATTAAAGTGAGCGATAAGTAAAGCCATGATCATCTCCAACATCAACCATACGGCAATACACCAACAACTGTGGCACTTGACGACGCGCAACAGCACTTGAGCAAGCGACTACGACGCGCAAGTCCAACCATCTACCAAACAACAGGTAATAGGGTGTGTCCAAGGCAATATAAGGCTGCAAGGGATATCACGGGTACGAAAACTAGAGCATCGCAACACAGATAGCAATAGATCAACAGGAGGGAAATAAATACTATAAAAGTAAGATAGGTAGAAAGGGGGAGATGCTCGCCTGAAAAACATTGTCGAAGGTTCAACCGAAGAACGGATCGACACTCGCATCAACTCAACGGCCTTATCCGCGAAGAAGCAAAACACTAGAATAAACACCGGATGCAATATTTAATACTACGGCAAAAGATCGGCATGATGCGTTTATGATGTATGGCATGGTGAAGGTGCGATGCAATTAGGTCATATTAAGTGGAACCGGGGTCCCGACAATTATTGGATGGTTCATGTTGTTTAGCTACCCTGCATTTTACATGTTGTTTAACAAGGCAGAATATATCACCGGTTCGCTACACAAATTTAAATGAGGCCAATATGAGACTGGATTTACCCGCATATGGGCCCCATATTTAATTATAAGGTGAATCGGCATAAGGCCTCCCAAACCACACAATATGTATGCGACATGAACATTTTAAATGCAACAAGTATATTATGTATTAATTTATAAAATAGGGCTCGAGAGAAAAGGGGTCACACATCGGGGGTCGGAGATCTTGGTTAGGGTCCGACGGGGTTCGGGGTTGGTCTCAGGGTTTTCGGGTTCCGGGAGGAAGAGCTTGACGCCATCGGGTCCATGAGGTAGCTTGATGTCCCTTGATGAAGATCTTGACATACAGACGTGGCGTCGGGGATTCTTCGGGTTCGGGCCTTGGCGTCCGTGAAGGAGATCATGAGGTTCCAGCTCTGGTGGTTCATCGGTTGGTATTGTCCGAGAAGATCTTGGCGTTCCAGATCGGGTCGATCCTGTCGATGAGAAGAGCTTGGCATCTAGGTTCTCGGCGAACTTGGCGTCCGATGGTTCGGCCTTCGGGGATCGGTCTTCGGGAAGGTCTTCGGGTTCCGCAGCAGAGTACTTGGTGCTCCGAGAAGGCGATCATGCGGGTTCCAGGCAGAAGATCTTGTCGTGCTTCACGCGATCCTGCACCAACAGGTGTCCCTGGTACTGCAGAGGGGTGTTGCGGTCGAGTTGTTGACTTTAGGTAGTGGCGCACGGGAAACCTATGTTTTGGCCGTGCCAACACGGGCACCTAGCGGTACTGGAGACTGGCCATCGCAGGGTCAGCGTGGAACTCCGGACCGCGAGTAGCAGAGGCGACGAGAGGCAGAGGGTGGCTTGCCGGCGGCGGGAGCTCGACGGGGACGCGGGTCATGGCGAGGCGGCAGAGGTCGGGGACGCCCGGGGCGAGCAGCGGAGGCAGTTGCTAGAGGGGAGGAAGCGGTGGCCGGGGCTGAGGGAGGGCGACGGCGCCGTCCGCCGGCGGCGGGTGCAGAGAGCGGGGAAGGAAGACGCGGGTGCGGGAGAGGGAGGCCGCGTGGGGAGGCGTGTCGGTGGGTGGGGTGGGACCGAGCGTGGGGACAGGTGGGTGCTCCTGGGTGGGCCGGTTTGGGGGGGGTGGAAGCGTGTGTGCTTGAGTGCGTGTACCCGGTGAGAGAGTGGGGGTGGTTGGTCTAGGTGGCAGCATGGGGTAGGTGGGGAGAAAGGGAGAGGTGAGGTGGCGAGAGGGCATTGGCCAGGGTGATGTGGAGGGGTTGTGGGTAGAATAGGACTCGTAGCTTTAGGATTATGGTTGGGCCGTTTTAATTCCTGGGGGTGGTCGTTCGGGTCGAATCAGCCCGTTCGACTGCCCCACTAAAAATAATTAAATATTTTGTTTGTTTAAAACAAGGCTTTTGCAAACCGATAGCAGATAAAACAAAATAATCCGGAGACCCGGGTTTTGTGTTTGAACAAAGACGGGGCGTTTTAGAAAACAAGAACAGGTTTTTCCGAAATAGTTTTATGCAAGCAAATGCAAGATGATGACGATGCTCAAATGCAATGTGGCATGATGACATGAGCATGCGGTCATGATGATGCAATGCACAAAAACAACGCGATTTTCTAGTAGTGGTTTTGCGGGATGCCACAAAAGTGAAGAGCACTTGCAGATCCTCGCATTGCTCGCCCAGCTGTACATGCAAATGGCGAAGCCGAAGCGCGGTGGTTCGCGCAGGTCGCATGAAGTGCAAGGTGAGACAGAGGATAGATGGCTATTGCATGTTGTACGCTGACTACTTCGTCGACCAGCCACTCCATGGAGAGGACGTGTTTCGCCACCGTTTCAGGATGAGCCGGAAGCTCTTCCTCAAGACCGTGCATGCCATCCGGAAGTTCGACCCATATTTCCTTTGCAAGAAGGACTGCACCGGCTTGGTTGGGTTTTCGTCGCTTTAGAAGTGCACCGTGGCGATGAGGTTGCTTGCATATGGAGCGCCGGCTGATGCTGCCGATGACTATCTCCGCATCGCCGAGTCCACCGCCCTTGATTGCTTGTACAGGTTCTGCAGAGCAGTGATTGCAGTGTTCAGGGAAGAGTACTTGAGATCACCCACTGCTGAAGACACTGCTCGGATCCTCGCAGTCAATGAAAGTAGAGGATTTCCTGGTATGCTTGGAAGCATAGATTGCATGCATTGAGAGTGGAAGAACTGTCCATTTAAATGACAAGGAATGTACAAAGGCCACAAAGGAGGATGCACTGTGATACTTGAGGCAGTTGCTACACATGATCTTTGGATCTGACACTCCTTCTTTGGCATGGCAGGATCGAACAACGACATCAACATCCTCAACTTCTCAACTGTCTTTTCCAGGCTCGTTGAGGGTCATGCTCTACCTGTGGAATTTGAGATCAACGGGCATCACTATAACAAGGATACTATCTAGCAGATGACATCTATCCAAGATGGCCAACATTTGTGAAGACTATCTCAAGCCCAATGCTCCCTAAGCATTCTCACTTTGCCAAGGAACAGAAAGCTTGCAGGAAGAACGTGGAGCGGGCATTTGGTGTGCTCCAGCAGAGGTTTGCAGTTGTCCGGTTCCCTGCTATGACCTGGTCGAAAGATCAGATGTGGGAAGTGATGAACTGTTGTGTGACCTTGCACAACATGATCATTGAGGATAAGAGGAAGGATCCAATGAGTTTGCTCGAGGAGGACGAGCCATACTATCTACAGGGTCCTCTTGCCGAGCCTGATCATCAGATGCCTCCAATATGGACTGTATTTATCACAATGCGTCAGAAGATCCGAGATCCGGCGATGCATCAACAACTGCAGGATGATCTTGTCGAGCACCTATGGATACGCATGGACAACACGACGTAGATGCTGAGCATGAACTGACCGAACTTGGCCGAAATATGTTGTAATTTTATTGCAGGCCGAACTATGTTTACATTACGCCGAACTCTGTTTAAAAATTTCGCCGAACTTTGGTCTTAAACTGTTTTGTATTCATCGTATAACAACTATGCCAAAATTTGGATGAACTTTAGCCGAATTTGAGCCGAATTCTACCGGAAACGAGCGACCCGGGAACTCGGCCTAGGTAGCCAAGCGAGAAACTGGACGTACCCAGGCGCAAACTTGCGCCGTCTGGCCGAAAAAGGTCCGGATTTCGGCCTGGATTCGAGCAACGAGTAGAGATGCTCTGACGATATATCGACAAACTAAATGGTCCGGGTCGAAGCTAACAAGACCACTCCGACGACTCGTAAAGTGTGTTCTTTCTGGAAGGTGTGGAAGATCATGTGGAGCTAGCGATGAACAAATCCAGAAGTCTGACGCAACGGTCGTGTGCGTGTGTGTTTTTCCCGCAGCCGCCTCCATACCTCTTTGTTGGCTGCTTTGCACGCATGCGTGTAGAGTTGACGTCGCCGGTCCCTTGTCGCCAATCTTTCAGTGGTAAAGCTCGCTTTTAACCCCACCCGCGTGTAACAAAATTACCAAAGTCAAAAGGGGTGAAGATGGTTGGAATTTGAGGCATATTTGATGTTGGGCTTTTGGCTCATAACAAATATAAATTCTGAAATTTTCTTTGGCCCATTATCATGGCAGCTCATGTGTGTGCTAGTGGTGCCAAGTTTAGTCTCACATTGCTAGTGGAAGGGAGTTGGACCACCTTATATAGTAGAGTGTTGCACCACTCACTAAGGTGTGAGAAAAAGAAAAGCCCTCGCGCACTCCTCCTCTGACGCCGCCCATCGCGTCGCGAAGCCAAGCTTTATTTTGCTCTTTGGGAAAATTAATTGTATATTAATTATGAGTCATTAATGCGTCATTACGGACGCGTTAATTAACCGGCCGTTTCCATATCGTGGGCTGGCACTGACTCGGTCGTGGACTGTTGCCCCACGTCCTACCCGACCCGCACTATATAAGCAGGCAAACGCAAACCGTAGCAGTTACCAGCAATTAGATTGCATCTGCCTACCTGCGCATTGCCGTTCCATCTCTCTGTGCTACCCTCTGCTACTCCATCCCGCCGGCTGCGTGTACGGTCGTCCGGGAGAGCAGGACTCCGGAACCCCGTCTCTCTGATCCTGCACCGGGGAAGAGGCGATAAGGTTTTTGGGGAGCGTCTAGACGTGACTGCTCAAGCTATTCCTCGACTTCATCGCCATGTCTGACGACGCTGCCGCTGGTGGTGGCTCCACTTCTGTTGTGCCGTTGGTCATACCATCGACGAACTCGTACGTGTTCTTTGCCCTCCTGCTATTTCCTATGATGATCACTAGTATTGCAGTATGCGTAGATGTGCTAGGTTTTCACTTGCCTGTATGGTGTATGTCTACTATGCGTATGCTAGTTAGTCTTGAAAATTATTTTATCATGATTTATACTTAAATTAAATTAATGCGAAAACTACTAATTATTTTAACAAAGACCACATGAGCAGGTTGGGGGTCAAGGTCGTGCTACGTGCCGAAAGTCGGAGATCGCAGCACCGGCCGTTCTTGTTTAGGAGGAAACAAACTAACAAAGCCGGTTCATTCGTCTCACGTTGCACCGGACAGTGACGCCCTCTCGGCCGGCCATTACGTTAATCTCTCGGGAAAGAGCAGGAGTTGTCTAGCGTTGACGTGACGACGATCACCCAGGTTCACAGTGGGTAATTATCTCACTGTGAGTTTGATGGATCATGGATGCCACCTTGCCCTGCCTGTGCCCTGATGTGGTCTACGCCCATGGACGGCACTCCGCGGCGAAAGCGTATCAGTGGATGATGTTTGTTGTTTCGGCCCGGCCGAGGGTAGGGACATGTCGGCGGCAAGGCAAGGCAACTTTCGTGGCTCTGCCTTTCTGTTGGTGTGTGCGGGACGCCCGTACCTGCGTGTCATGATCTCCGGCGGCGTCCAGAGGTTGGGCAGTGGCAGGGCCGGAGCGGGAGTAGGCGCAGGTGGATTGATTACCTACCCAGGCCACGACGCCCAACCGTGCGGGAGGTGCGCCAGCTTCATCCCCACCCCCGGCGCGATCGGAGACGCCCATACCAGCAGCGGCGGCAGTGGAGGAAATTGGGCGTTCGCCTGCGTCACCATGCCGATGAGCTGGACAGCTTCCTCGAAGGCGACCCACTGGGCTTCCTCCTCCCGGCACTGGCCGCAATGCCTGCTCGGTGAAGACATCCTCGTCATAACCCCGCGCCAGCACCTTGCGGTACTCCGGGAACAAGTTCGCGGCGACGTCATCCACTGCTCCTGCTTGACGACGATGTCGTCGTCGTCCTCCTCCTCCTCGTTGCCTTCCTTGCTGTTGAGCTCGGCGTCGGAGTGGTTGACGGCGCCCTCATCGTCCGAGTCGGTGTCGGGGACGGGGTAGACCTCCCCCGGCATCAGGTCACGACGGATGGTGGTGGCGCGCCGCACCTTGTGCTCCAACTCGAGGAACTTGACCCAGTACGCCTCAGACTGGTAGCCAGCCTCCCACCGTTGGGACGGCGACGGATCTCCTCCTCCAGCCCTTTGCCCTTCTTGGGCACGGACCACCGAGACACAGTCCTGGTTGAGGTGCCAGCCGGTAGGGAGGGACACGTCGTTGTGCCTGATGCCCCGACCCTCCCTCCAGCGGTGCTCGCACTCCGCGATACGGAAGTACTGTCGTTCGCGGCGCTCCCCCTCCCACGGTGGCGTGTGATCCACCACGACGCGGCCCCGAAAATGCTCCGGCCATGGCGGAGGCGGCAGGGATTTGCCGCGGAGGAAGGCCAACAGCCGGGAGCGCTGACTGCTAGAGCCAGACGCCTCGTGGTCGTGTTTGCTCCTCCCTTTTTTCATTAACGACGGTGTCTTCATCGTTGGTGGTGGCGGCGGCGGCTAGGATTTTTGATGGCGAGAGGTGAGCACGGCGGCACCGACGAGCGCAGGGTTAAATAGCCCAACCACCCGTGAACATGCGCAACTTTCGGCTCCTTCGCCATCAATGCCGGCGCGGGAACACAGGCGGTGCCCAGTGGATCAGTATGTCGTCTCGTCATCATTGATAGCGCAGGCCGTCAACAGTCAGCCTTCCGCGCAGCGTATCTGAATTGCTGCCATGGTTGTGTTTGAATCAGTGCCGCTAACCGCGTCTGAATCAATGCCACCGGTAAGCGATGGCTGACGGGTGGACCAGTGGCGCCAACGGGCAGGACTCCTGAGTTGTCCGTACGGATCCGGGCCGACACAACCGAGGGCCAGATTAGATGCATAGATGGATTGAGCTAGACGTGTTTGTCCAGATGGATCGGGCCGTTGGAACGCCACACACTCACGCGTCCGTCCGTGCAAATAAGTTTGGACACGCTCGGAGATGCCCTTAGAACCGGGTAAGACTTCTAGACGTACTATAGCTGAACCAGGTCGGGACTCTGGGCCATGCTGGAAGAACCGGGTTAAGGCTTCTAGACAGACCAGCTGAGATCATGTTCCAAGACCGGCACGTCATCTCTGCACGTACGTATCGAGCTGGTTGGCATAGCTCACCCAGCATGACTCCACACGCCGAGGCGCGCGCGCGTGCGCCGGAACGGCATCATCATACGGCAGCAGATCCCACACCCGGCGCCGGCGATGGATCCCCCCGCGACCGCGATTCCGTTTCCGCCGGAAGCCTACACGCCGCACGGTGACAAAAGCCGCGCGCCCCACACACCCTGCCACGACGGGCGCGCTTTTGGCTCGCGCCGGCGTCGGGCTCCCTCGCATGGTTTGGCGCGGCGTGGACACTGCACAGCACGCGCGCGCGGTCGAGCTCTCTCGATCGTTCCTTCCCGGCCGGGCGCGCGCTGTGCTGACGGCGACCGCTGACGGCGCCACGCGCGCGTGGGCATCACCGGATCTCGACCGCGATCCGTGTATCGCCGGCAACGGTAGGCCACTTCGGGATGGAGAGACACGTTGGTGGTCTTAATTAGAGCGGCAGCGATCTGGGCTCTAGCTGCCTTCTCTAGCACCAAAAGGCCGGAGTTTATTAGGCAAAAAAAAAGGAAGCCAGAGTTTATGATCGATGTGATCTGACACGGCGGGCAATAATGGGCCTAACCAGTTCGTTCGATCGTGCGTTATTCCATCTGATTTTGGTAGTTAATTATCTTTTTTTTTTGCAGGGGTTGGTAGTTAATTATCTGACAGGTCCATGTCTAGCAATGGAATTACTAGCATATATGCACACATATAAAGGCTACCGATAACAAGAAAACAAACTCGCGTTTAGACAGACAACAACATATATAGGTACGTGTCCGCTGGCTGAACCGGTGTTCTGCTTGCTTGCACATTAGTTGTCGCCAGGGGGACATTATTGCCACCACGTAACTATGGCACGCTAGAGTTTTCAAAAAAAAAAAAGTTTACAAAAACTATGGCACGCTAGAGTTTCCCCGGCTCGAGAGGCCGTGCTACCTTGCCGAGTCACACCGGCCACTACTGGGGGCAAGCTTCCATCACGATCACGATCACGATCACGATCATGGACGGGTCGACTCGAGCTAGCAAAGACAGCCACGCACGCGCCGCGCGCGCGGCGTCCGGCACATGTGAACCTGTTGTCCCCACCGGCATCTCTCCCTCCCGTTCTGGAAATCTTCGTTGGCACGAGTGCACCTCCGTGCCGGAACTTATTACGCCGATGCCGATGCCGATGCCGATGCCGATGCCGTTCTCGCGTGCAAACGACGGCCACCTCGATCGATCGCCTGGCGCGCAAAATCCCTTGTGTCGCCTTCAGGTGCCGGGCACCGGGCAGGCAGTACTGGGGCGGCCGATCGCGAGCTGCGTCCAAATTAAGCGTGTAGATTTGCTCCAGGTCGACAAAGATGGCGAATAAACTACTCCTCTATTTTAAAATATTAGCTGTTTTAGCTTTTGTGAGTCAAATGTATCTACTCTACTTTTGTATAGTTTTGAAGTGAATCTATACAGTAAAACAAGTCTAGGTATATTTTTTTTACAAACCTAAAACATCTTATATTTTAAAACGAAGGGAGTTATCATACGTGTGGATGTTCCAAGTATGGAACTGCATTTCAGAACCATTGTGGAGTGCATGATCGTGTCTCATTATATTATCAAGTCCACGTTTTGCCCGTACGATAGATAAGGTGACGAGCTAGGTGCTGCATATATAGGTTTGTACAGATGCGCATGACATCACTTACACGGCGGCCCTCGACACCTGCACACTTCTATTTGTTGGTTCCAGAAATGTCAAGGGGATAAAAGGAATTTTTTTATATTTTACAATGGTAGTTCGATTCTAACTTTTCGTCTGACATGGTGATCTGGGTTTAGGTGTATCCACTTTTTCAAACTCGGCAAAAATTTGAACTTCTAAGATTTACTAATGCACAAAAAAAAATCGCATTCCTAGCTAGTTGAGACTCACCTATATAAACACTCTGGCAAAATAACTTTATCGTTCTTACAACTCACTATGGATTATCTTACGAATTTTTATAAGCATAGTTTCCAGTCAATAACAAGATGTATGATATTTTTTTAGAAATACATTTTTACTAATTTTTATAAGTGGGTACACAAGAACCTAGCTAGGTTGTAGCTCTAGTTGGGCATTTTTTCCATCAAATGAAAACGATACTTCAATCCCATAGAAATATTTTCATCCCACAGAGTTCATAGCATGGAAACACCACCAAAAGTGACGTTTCCATGGTACATTTCCAGAATTCATGTGTTTACCATGATGCTTCTGATAGATAGTAATGTGCAACTCGAATCCAGTGAAAATGGGGAAACCCTAAACATTAGCATCACAAGACATTGAACTTTTTTCCCCATGAATCGGCGTCTCAACAACCTATTGGTTTGGCCAGGACGATTCAAAGCGATGTTTCGGAACTTATCAAGTTAGTGTTGTTTGGTCTTCTGCGGTTTTTCACCGAAGTTTAGGAAGAACATCAAGATGCAAAAGATGAAGCTAAAGTGACGAATCTGATGTTATATTTTTATAAGTGATCTTTGTTGGTCGCTACATTTTATAGTGTCTTCGATCTGTAATCAATGAAGTTGGATCGTTTGCTAAAAAAACACATTTAGGAACTTATCAAGTTAGTGCAAGTTTGGTCTTCTGCGGTTTTTTACTGAAGTTCTGGAAGAACTCAAGATGCAAAAAGTGAAGCTAAAGTGATGAATCTGGTGTTATATTTTTTATCAGGGATCTTTGTTGGTCGTTGTTGTGTACTTTAGTGTCTTCAATCTGTAATCAATGAAGTTGGATCGTTTGCTTATAAAAAAATAGGAAGAACTTGCATATTGTGTTGGCAAAGGAAAAAAATGACTGCATAATCTGAGCTAAGAAGTACTCGGATTAATTCAGCAGTCAGCATTGACCAAAGTCTTCTCGTTTTCAATCGTACGAACTGATACGCTGCACTGCTTATTCCATGCACTGATCCGCTGCACCGTTTAGCGATCCCAAAGAACTTCAATTTTGGCCGAAAAAAAAGAAACAGAATGTCCAATCATGTGTATACTTGTCTGTCTTGTCGGGAGGTGCATGCTTGTTGGTTCCCTTAATACCGGTTTAGAAAGGTAATGACAGTCAGCCCCAAAGTGGTACTGCTACCGGTATAAAGCTGACGAGAGAATCAGACAAGCACCACTTGACAGTGGTACTGCTACCGGTATAAAGCTGGGCTTGTAGCAGGATATGGAGTATAAACTGAAAAGGAGCAGGAATATATACTCCCTCCGTTTAGAAATATAAGATGTTTTAGGTTTGTGAAGAAGATGTATCTAGACACGTTTTAGTGTATAGGTTACCTATACATCTTCTTCACAAACCTAAAACATCTTATATTTCCAAACGGAGGAAGTACAACACTATCTGTGGACCGATGCAATGCCTTGGCGCGAATATGATAAAATATACGTACGTACGCATGATGCTAGCTGTTGCGTGATTGGTGCAACTTTTGGGTGGAATTTACGGCCACCTTAATTATTTCGATCGGCCTGATCGTACGTGATGTAGAATAATCATTCAGAGGGGAATCTAGGATGATCTACGTACTATCTGTACTGTTAGCCTTTCTCGTGAGACTATTCATGAAGAATTTGGAGCAGCCATAGCCGCCGATGATACCGATCGAGCAGAATCGTCATAGGATGAGTTACTTAATCAGGTGGAGCTAGCTATTTCTAGCTATCCAAATAACGTACTCCCTCCGTGCTGTTATTTAGCCATCCTTCAGTTCATTATTACTCTATATTTGTCCCTAAATATAAGGTACTCCATCCGTACTGAAAAGGATATCGTAAATTTGACTAGATTTGAATGAATCTATATATTAAATAGTGTCTAGATAACTTTATAAGAATCTACAACATCCACGTCCTTTTCAGGATGGACGAGGAAGGGAGTATTTTGGTAAGCTAGATTTTTTAGAATAGGAGAGAGAAAGTAGTTGGAAGACTTTACAGGCATCAGTCGAATAATTCCTGCAAAAATTTGGAAAAGCTCCCACTGTCTTCATTGGATCCGTACCTCGTCGCGGCAGGAGATCGATCGCAGAGATGGGCAAAATATAGATCGACATGAACAAGGATAGATCCCACTAGCCTAGCAACATGGCATGACACTGATCCAGCCAGTAGCTACTAGTTAGTTCCCTGCACGAGCGTGCACTCACTCATCACCCTATATCTACCGATGGAGCTCCCTTTGCATGGCCGGTCGACATGGAGAAGGCATCAGGTTCCCTGCCTGCTTGGGTCGACGATCGAGAGCGGTGTATAGCAAGCACTGCACTGCAGCTGATCTGTAGCTGTACAATCATCAGTGTCTTGATGCTCCATCCTACCTGCAGCTATGAGGATATATACCGAAATTGGGAACGGAAAAGCTGGATCCTTTTGAGAGGGGCGTAGCTGTGGGGCTCGGGATATATGTGCTCTACAAATATGCTTCTGCGTATGTGTCGTCGTTCTGAACGTAGCTGCGATCGTTATCCCTCGCAAAAGAAAAAGAAAAATGTGGCTGCAATCATGGTGACAACGAGTCCTACTGTATTCTCAATCTTTGCTCTTAGCCCAGTTGTGCTTGTTATCCCCATTCTTGCAAGTGTGAAAATTTATGGTTATGAGTTTGTCAAGGTCGAATTGGCAAATGAATTCATTGTAGCTCGGACCGAGACGTGCATTTTACCGATTCACGGGTATAAAGAGAACCAGATGATAGTAAAAAAAATCCAACATGTCACTAACTTGGCTACGTTAGGGCAATGCTAGTGCTGCATCAATCCTGATAACAATTAAAAATAAGAAATGTATCAATCATCGTCGTCATATTTAGATAAGAAAGAAACTCACATGACCTATATTGTGGTAATAAATGTAACATATTTTCCGTAGTATTTTAGGAGTTATTTTATGTTATTTAAGAGGTTTACATCACAAAAATTACAAAAGATACACATGGGCCTCATCTCATAGAAACAACATTATAGATGCCAATTATACATAACTAATCCCATTTGTAAATAATTACTTTGCACAATATTTTATTAAATACGTGTAGCACATCGTCATAATTTAGTAAGCAACCGACAAACCAAGCTATCAAATTCCGGCATGAGGAGAGTACCTTGTTATTTCCCTTGCACCAAATGGAAGATATATAAGCTTAAAAATCAATATATATTTTTTATCGGCCCGAATTGACGGCCATGACCGCTCCAATCGGAGATCCAACGGCCAGCAAACGGCCATGCCGGAAGGCCCTCACCAGGCGGGTCTGCAACCAGGCTTAAGCCATAAGATAATTTAGCTAGCCTATATACCTAATCCAGTAAGCAACTGCAAGCTAAGCCATTTCACTCGGGCTATAAAGGAAGATAGTATCTTGCTTATCCCCCGCCCCCTAGACTTTGCAATTAGTGCCCAACAATCTCTAGGAAATTTAAAAAAGCACATATAACTTCCTCTAAGAGCATCTCTAATAGCTACTGCAAAATGCATCAGCAGTTTTGCGCGATGTGGCAGCACTTTCGCAATTTTCCTACTAGTTGCCACATTTTGTAGCACCGGCTGTTCTAGCGGTTGCCGCCAAATAGGGCACAGATGCAGCGCCACCATCTCATTTCAACACTTTGTTTGGATACATATGCACACAAATTTGCAATTAAATGATAACACAAAAATTTAAATTACAACAGTATTTGTTATTACATGCCAAGACAAATAGTTTACCAAATGGTTCATCAAGTAGCACACAAATCATCAAACAACAACATGAAGTTCACCGCGGCTCGCCGGTGATGAAGGGGCTTCTTCGGTGCGGCGAATCGACGATGAATCGATGGCGGAAATCAGATCGATCGTGGGGCTAACCTATTTCAGGGACGCTGGGCGGTTCCCGGCGGTTGATTTGCGGGTGGCAACGCAGCGGGAGAGGTTGGTGGCTGCGACGGGAGCTGTAGGTGGCAGCGGTGGGGAGATGAAAATGAAGTTTTCCTTTCAGTTGGTTGCGCGCACGCGAACAAGGAGGTGAGATGCGACGGAGCCCATGATGCTGCAAATTTGTAGTACGAGGTCTTGCTGCCGCATAAATTTTGCAGCATTGTTGGATCTTTTTTTTTTTGTCTCGGCCTGCCTTATCCGGCGGTTATTTAAGTTGTATTATCATATTTTGCAGCAGCGGTTAGAGATACATGTTGAAGAAATGAACTTGCTCATGGCCCGGAGGGCAATGCTAGTGCTGCATCAATCTTGTTTTTTCTTTACCAAGTAGTACTTGGTTGTCCTTCTGATATCAGTATCATGTCATATTCCTTTGGAACAAAAAAGGCTAGACGTAAAATATTAATACTTGTAGCATCAAATCAAGGCGGGCCATCCTTAAAAACACTGGTCTAGCCCTCTGCAATTGCCAGATCATTAGGCATCATCATGCCTGCACAATGATAAAGGAAGTGGTAGGCGTTTCGGAGGAAACCGATTGAAAAGCTTGGCTCATATTCCCCCTGTTCCTGGTTAAAAAAAAAAATCCCCCTGTTCGTGTCTCTGCTGTAACGAAAACAAATCTTCAGGTGACCCCACGGTTTGGATTTCCCCGATGAGCCAAGCCCGGCACGTTGCGAGGAAGAGAGGGTGGAACCGAAACTCCAAATAAAAAATGACAATTTTCTGACAAGAGTGGTCAAATAATTGAAGTCGATCTGTGCAAGCAAATGGTGTCTGTCTTCCACTCGGTAAGTTTCTGAAGAAATACAAGATGTTTTAGATTTGTAAAAGAGATGTATCTAGAATTCTTTAGTGTGTAGGTTTAAATGAATCTAGACACTAAAAGATGTTTAGATACATCTTGTTCACAAACCTAAAACATCTTATATTTCTAAACAGAGAGAGTAATGGCTAGCTGATCAAGATATTACTTTGGTAAACGGAGGGAGCAACAAGTTAGCAAAGTTGCTCCGGGCTGTCAGTGTACGTCTACTTAGAAATTCACTGAACTCTGTACATATTCCAAGCTATCTAGCCAGTAGTATCTTCTTTTGGGCGATCCCCCACGTAACGTAACTCAGGAGGAGATGCAGGCACGACGTAAGTACACTTGTCGTGTCCAATCGTGGAGCCGAATAGCATCTACTTCCTCCGATCCATATTACTTGTCAGTAAAATAGATGTATCTAGATATATTTTAGTGTTAGATATGTCCATTTTAATGACAAGTAATATGAATCGGAGGGAGTACTAGAAATTTTAACTCTCCGTTAGCTTTAAGCAACTTACTGCTACTACCACCTCTGCTTTCTGTGCTCGTGCCGCGAAAAGCTGCTGTCTTCCGGATTCCGGGATGTCGATCTCAGGATGTAAATGGCGGCGGCGTCCAACGGACCCGCATACGCCGCCCGCGAAAAAAAGCATATATGGCAGTTGTGTCAAGCCGTTAAAATTAAGTGGCTGAAGTGGATATGACCGTGTAATCCGCTGGAGCCAGCGGCATCAAACGCTTCACGGTTATTGGACTTCCGTCCGGGCGGACGGATGACGGGGCTAGCAATTAGCGCACTAGTATCCTCAGCAAGAACCATGTATGAGAACAAGGTGGCCGGAGACTAGCTAGTTGCAGGTCACAGATGCAGATTTACTGCTGGTTCAACAATCATGATGGTGGGGATTTTGTATGCAGCTGGAAGCGTGACGTGCGATGCCAAGTCTACGGTTCAATTGAGAGTTTTGTTTCGAGTTCTAATCTTCCTTCACATTAGAGCATCTCTAAACCCATCCTCTCAATATAATCAGTTAAAGATGCTCTCGGATCGGTTAGAGGACTAAATTTATATATTCCTCTAACGGCTGAATAAAGCCGTACCTAACCGAAACCCTAAAATAGGATAGAGGAATAAATTTAAGATACATTTTCCTAAAATCTTTTCCTAAAATTTAAGCGCGCGTAGCCTTCGTGACCTCCACCGGAAGCTGCAATTTGCAGCTCGAGCGAAGCTGCGGAAAATAGCCTCAGCAGTCGCGCTAAAATGAAGCGCCAAAAACTTGTTTTACACTTAGGTGGTGCACAAATAGGATCTAGAAAACAGTTGAAAAAAGAAATTAAAACATTTCGGTCGAGTTCTTCTGCACAAAATTAAAAAAAACTAGTCGTCGTCGGAGGTGGTCTTGGTCCAGAGGTCAGAACGTCGGGGAAGTTGAGGGACAGAACGTCGAGGAAGTTGAGGTCGCGTCCTCAAGGGACAGAACGTCGGGAAAGTTGAGGTCGCCTCGCGGGCGCCGGAGTCGCCACGTCGCCGTGTCGTACGGGCACGCGGCCAACTCCGGCGTGTCGTACGTGCCGAGGATGAGGCGGAAACCATCGGCGTAGAACGCCCTGTTGGGGAGCGCACATATGCCACGAAAGCCCGACGATCCATTGCGGCACGGCGGCGCGTGGCGAGCGAGGAGAGGAGCGGGCGCGTGGTGCGAAAGGAATCTTCAATGGCAGTTGAGCGGCGCACGCCTCCGCTTTATAGAGCGTGCCTGAAACGGCACGCGGCAAAGTTTTTAGAGAACGCTCATTTTTTACGCTCCGCTAGCGCAGGATGCTTTCCGCGTGCTAAACTGCCGTTTTTTTTTAGCACGCCCGCGGTTTGAAGCGCCTGTTGGAAATGTTCTAAGAATTTAAATTTTGGGGCGTAAAATTCTAGGCATCGGTTTGGGCGGCCACCGTTTAGAGGAATTTTTTTTGCTCATGTATTATAGGAAGGCTCTTAGTCCTCCAACTTGAGCAGCTCCAAGAGCTTACCCAAATATAGGTAAGAGGGACAAAAACTGCTTTTATGGGTAGGGGGAGCAAAAAACTAGCTCCAACAGCTTACCCATAAGTGGTCCTCTACCAAAAAAATTGGGTGATCACCCATTTTTTGTCATTTTTTACCCATATATGGGTAGATGGACACAAATTTTGGATAAGAGGGGCATTCTACCCATATGTTGCCACGTCAGCAAAAATCACACGCGGGAGAGGTCCAACTGCCCGACCGGATATTTCCGTCCCTTCGGTCGCGCTGGCCTGAGCACGCTGCCGCTCGTCGCCGTTGCTCCGGCCGTCGCCGCGCCATGGGCAATCTCCCCCACCTCCCTCGATCCCCCGCCGCTCTATTCCCAACCTGCACATGGTCGATTCGTGCCTTAATCGAGCCGGTCTACTGAGCTATCGTCGCGCCGCCGCCAAATTACTCCGCTGTCGCGGTCCCATGCGCCGCCTCCCTCCTCATCTGACCAATGCCACCCACTGCAACGAACCCTTGGGCTCGATTTGGCTGCAGACGGGGCTAGGCGGAGCTAGGCATGGTCGGGAGCGGACGGGGCTAGGCGGGCCTGCGCGGCGGCGCTGCTCGCGGGCGGGCGGCGCTAGGCACGGTCGACGGGGTCGGGCAGAGGTCGGTCGGGCGGCGCGGTGGCAGGGCTGAGCGGAGATGGATGCGTCGGTGGGGAAGGTTGGGGTTGAACAGGTTGGGAAAGAAGGGAGGAAAAAAAGGAAATAAAAAGTCCCACTGACATGTGGGACATAACTGCATAGCAAATTTTAGGTAACCTCAAATGGGTAAGCTAGAAAAGCTGAAACTCTTTTACTTACATATACCCTCTCTCTCTTATTACCTATAGAAGATATGAATAAGATGGGATAGGTAAGCTGTTGGAGTTGCTCTTAGCGAGTACCATTCAGACTTTGGTTACTTGTTGCAGGTTAGTTATAGTGCCTGTTTGCAAAGCGCATGAATTAGTTGTTTTCGGAATGAGCGCATGGATTACTTACTTTGGCGTGTTTGTTGCTTTTGCTTGACAACAATCGCAATAAAATAAAACAGCTGCAACCAAGAGAGAGAGAGAGCAGAACGCTTCTGGCGCGAGATAGCAGGAAGCGGCGTCATGGCGCCACCAAGCCGCAAAAGACCGCAAAACAATTCAAACGGCTGCCGCAAAAACCTGCTTAATTGACATGCGGCGGAAGCGGTTAATCCAGCATCGCCCAGCGGATGAGCCACTTATTACATCCTGATGTCGATCTCTCTGACTAGTAAAAGGAATAAGTGCCCGTGACTGACACAGACCGGTGGTGGTACTGCCCATGCCGATGCGGCACGGCACGACACAGTGGCACTCGTCGCCGTCGGCTGCCCCCGAACACTTGGAGGTGCCTCGCGCTACGGCATCGATGTGATCGTGATCGAGCACCGGCCGGCCTCGCGTGGGATCTTCGGGATGAAAAAAGTGCGGAAGATTCGCGTGCTCGAGGGGCGGCGGAGATTGATTAACGTACGGTGCGTTGGTTACCTTTTTCTGCTAAGCTTCACGTACTAACAAATAGTTCAGTTACCCAAGGCCTGAGGGGACAAACGTGACCTTCAAGCAATTAACGTGATTACTACTCCCTCCGTTTGGAAATATAAGATGTTTTAGGTTTGTGAAGGAGATGTATCTAGACACATTTTAGTGTCTAAATTCATTTGAACCTATACACTAAAAGGTGTCTAAATACATCTCATTCACAAACATAAAACATCTTATATTTCTAAACGGAGGAAGTAGTATACTAGAGAAACACATTTTCTCAGCCTCTCCCATCCCAACCGTGTACAAAACCATTTCACTGCAGACGTCGTAATATCCAGAAGAAAAAGAAAAACACAGGCATAAATACTTCCTCTGGTTCATACTAATGGTCTCAACTTTAAAGTCTTCACTTTATCGAAATACAAATACACTATATATATATATATATATATATATATATATATATATATATAGATAAAGTTAAGACCATTAATACGGACCGAAGAAAGTAAAATAGTAGAAATTTATGACGGACCCGATGTAGAACCCGATGTAGAACCGACACGGATTACGGACCCGATCCAATCCATTGCTAAAATGGCAAAAATTGTTGTCTTCCGATCTTGCATCTTCCGTGAACGGTCGTATTATTGGTTGTTAGAGCTCAGAATCTGAAGCATTTAGGACAACTTCTTCTATACGAGAAACCATGCTAGAAAATTGTGTCGTACAAAGATTTATGCTCTTCCATTCGAACTCAATATCAAAAAGGATTTACGCTATGTTACATGGGACTACGTGTTTGACATACTTTAGAAGAGTTGTTTCTCATACAAATTCGTTGATTGTATGACCGCCCTATTGCTGCTTTGCGCCTCTCAATCCGTTGTTCAGTGCTCAACATCTGCGTAAACAAATGAACATATCCACCATAGTTCTTCATCCCTTTTTCCAACAGCTGCAAATATTATTGTACCCAATGTGGGAAATAAAAAAAGACCGATAAATTATAGAAAACTACCAATACCAAAGCATGAAGGAGGAGGGCACTTACCTACGCTGTTGGTGGGCCAGCAACGGGAATGGGCGTGAAGGCTTTGGGGCGTGGCGGCAGGGTGTCTAAGGAGGCGGAGGATGGCAGCATAGGGCGGCGATCTAGGCTATGTCCTCTTTGTTCAGTCTACAACTGCTAGGCACTCTAGCAATCGTCCGATAAAAAAAAAACCTTGGCATAACACGACATCGCCACACATGAGCATGAAGACGAACGGCAGACCTCGCGTGTTGCCAACCAACCATGCTGAGAGCCACCCAATTGCCCCAAGGATGGCCAATGCCGAGGTGACAACCATGTACAAGGTGTTATCCACACTGGTCCAAATGTTCACTGCGACGACGGGTGTGCCGCCAGTGATAAACGCCATTGCGGCCACCCCCGCATTGTGGGAGCCGACGTAGAAGCGGCTCGCTTGGTTTGAGGTGAGTCCACCCATCATAAACTCGGTTGATCTGGTTACCACAACTCAGGCAAGTAGTCCAATGAGTCCGACGTCCGTCACATGTCTGAAATTTGACAGAGTCAATAACCCTACCGTGGTTAGCGCCATTAATCTAAAAAAATAGGCTAGGGAGGCAACTCCCCCTGGCTTGTGCATAGCTCCGCCACTGAATGGAAGGTTTTCACATCGGTGCAGGTTCACAGAAGAACGATTTTGACCAGTGCGCATAAGTTGCTGGTATAGCTAAAGATGAGAATGGACCCGGGCCTTGGACCCGACACATTGGGTAATTATCTTCACGCTAATGTTGAGCAGAGAGATAGGACGAAAGTCACTGTGATATTCCGGCGAGTGCACCTTTGGGATGAGGGTGATAAACACCTCATTTATGCTTTGAAGATTCACATGACCCACCCAAAATTCGTGACATAAACAATAAAAATCAAACTTGATGATCTGCCAGCATGTTTTGATGAAAGACCCAGAAAACCCATCAGGTCTTGTAGATTTGTCAGCTGATAAATCCGCCACACTTTTATCAATCTCATCGCGTGAAAAAGGAGCCGACAAGGATTCAAGGTTTATTGTAGGTTGAATATAATTCGAGAAATAAAAAATATGATCTATTGGTGTAGTGGAGCCAAGCCGATCTCTCAATGATTGTAAAAGAATTCATGCCATAGCATAATGCTCACCTACAACAGATCCATCTTCTCTTGTGAGTGAAGAAATCATGTGTTTTCTATATCAAATTGTGGCCATCGAGTGAAAGTAGAAAGTATTTTTGTTGCCAAATTTAGCCCACCTAGCAGTACAATGTTTTTCTAGTAATCCTGTTTGCAAGTGAGAAGATGAGCCAAATGATCTTTCACGATATTTTGTAAAGTTCCATTCGTGATATATAAAGATCTATGTTCTTCCAAATTATCCAACATAAGAATGACTTTGTTGTAATTTTCCACCAGTTTTTTAATCACAAAGATACTTGTGCTCCACAGCCTGAAGGCTTTCCTAAGAAATTTAAGTTTAGAGGTTATGCATTTTGCGCTATCGCCTGGGAAATGAATTTCCCAAATTCTTTTAACCACATCCAAAAACCTAGGCATCTTAATCCAGTGGTTTTCAAAGAGAAAACAATTTAGCTTTAGAAATCTTCGTGCCAACCGAAATAACACACGTCACATGATCTGAGGCCGGCATGCTAGGAGGTCGACAAGAGTGTTTGGATATTTAAACATCCAAGCTGAGGATGTAAAAAACCGACCAATTTGTTCTAAGAGGGGGTCGGTTTGCATGATACTCCAAGTAAAAGATTGACCCTTAATTGGTAGCTCAACAAGGACAAGATAGTTTATGATTTCATTAAAGTTTGCCATATCGTTAATATTTTCTCCTTGTATATTTCGGTTGTCGGAGTAACCCGATAGAAGTTGAAATCCCCCACTAATAACCAGAGGGCATCATCCGAAATATCAAGAGAGACTTTGACAAATCTTAATTTGGTAGTAGTAGTAGTAGTATCAAGTGAGATTAGATTTGATCATTAACTTGCAGATTTTATAGTAGACCCAATACACCAGTCACCAATAATACAGTTCATAAACAGACCAAACATATGTACCCCCTCCGTTCACAAATGGAGTGATATCAGCCTTTCCTAGACTTGTCACGTCACATTTTTGGAGGAGAGAATGAAGAAAGAGAAAGTTGTCTTCTTATCTAAACGATGATCTCTTAAAAAATAAGAGTAGACTATTCAAATTTCTCCATTATAGCTCATGTATTCTCTTAGCAATATAATTTTATACTCCCTCCGTCCCAAAAAGGATTTCACAAATTTATCTAAATTTGAATGCATCTAGACCGTTTTAGTGTATAGATACATCTAAATTTTAACAAATCTAATATTTATTTTTTAGAATGGAGGGAGTACTAAAAATCAATTCGTTATCATTACTTGTTAGCGATGTTAGCAAGAGATTCATGCTCTTCTATTCAAACTCAATATCAAAACTTATGCTCTGTTAGATGGGATTACGTGCTTGACATACTTCAGCACATGCATTTCCCATGCAGATTCGTTGATTGTATAACCGCGCTATTCAGCGAGCTCGTGGTGTGTTCTTCTCGATGGGATCCCGAGCAATCCTATTATGCAGCAAAGGGGCCTTCGATGGGGAGATTCACTCTACCTTTTTGTTGTTCATTCATGCTATCGATCCTTTAAGCATCTCGAAAATCCAATTCATTACAACATCATGATATTTATAAAGGGACATAATATCATATCCCATTGAAACCAAGGTAAAGTATAACCCAATGCTAAACCGACAACTGTGTGAAAAAATGAAAGCTTGGTCCAACTTGTTGATGTAAACGGAAATACAAAAAAACCTAGGATACCGGAAAAAATCTTGAACAACCCCAATTTAAGCCCACCGGTGGTGCAACATGCACTCAGGATTCTCAGGATGCTACAACCAACATAATATATGCGACTAGTTAATAGACATGAACATAACCAGGCAAAGTGTGAGAAATAGTTTTCTTATCAAAGACACATTGTCATTACGATATTCGTAAAATAGACCTACATAATGCGGTGACACTAAACATGTCAGTGAAGCATGTGTGGATTAGATGAGGACTGAGCGCCATGCAGTGCTCACCGCAAGGAATTCTCCAAATATGTTTGAAATAATACGAGCAAAGGTCAATATCAACCACTAGCCAAAACAAACGATAGTCATATTCGAAAATGGCAAATCAAGAAACAAGTATTGAATATATTCGTATTTATACTTTGTGGGCCGAATAAAAAATAATTATGTGCATTAAATTGATGCAGAGAATGGGCCATTTTGGAAAAAGGAAAATTGGCCAGGGAAAATACAAATGGACTTACGCCAAGGACGGAGCCAGCACACTACCACTGGTGTCAGTTGACATTTGTGATATTTGATAAAAACCTTGATAAATCAGAAATTGTAAGATAGGGGAAACCACACATTGTGATATAGACTTACAAGGCTAGAGTCCATACCGTACAATACACGGACAATTATACATAGACTACACATATACAACCATATATCTATACAAATACAATATGGTTATATATTCTAACAGAAATAAACAATTGTCATTTGCATTAGCTGAAATGGAAGTGACGGGGAAGAAGTGAGTTGATTGTGTTCAGTTACTTTCACTTACAGAGGGTGTCCATCCTTAATGGTTTATATATAGGTTTCTTACTTTATGCAAAGGAAATACTAGATATCTCATGTCATTGCAAGGGTCTGTCATTCCTTATGTCGGGTGAGATATAGAACCAACAAGTTGCCAAGTTTGGAAGGGCAATCAAAGCATGTAAACCAATCACCTACAATCGAGGATAACAGATTCCCTTTAGAGCTTGAATATTAGTACACACAAGTACTAGTAGTAAGGTAGTATAGTAGTGTCCCTGCAATCAAGTGGGTTCAGTTGTAGCTCTCAATCGATGTATGGCATCCCAATTACACATACAAAAATGTGCCATCATAAAGCTCATCCTTTTGCCTTCGCCAGAAAAGAATGGCTCGGATTTGATAGCGTCATCGTTACTATGAGAGAATAAAACATCTCAGTTCCGGTGTGCACTGAACCTGAAGAAGAACACGTAGCATGATGGACTATACTAATAATCATATCATATATGGGATAAATTAGGTCGTGTTACATTGTTAGGTCGCACCGGTTTATGTTAGGACGTCCAATAAATCTACTAGTATCTAGTAGGAGTATGTAGAAAAGGCCGGTTTCCTAACAAGAGCAAGGTAGCTCTTAAATGTCGTGAAAGGGGCCGGCTTCAGTGGATGCACCGCACCGGTGGGCATGAAGCCATGAATCGTGCTGCAGCATGGAGGATTGGAGGTGGTGTGTAACGTAGCACAGCACAGCACAGCCATTGGCCTCTTGTTATAGTACTAGTAATCTCGATGTATCGACCATGATGCAGAGATGCGCTTCCTAATCGCCAATTTTGTTTAGTGACTCTGCTAGGTAATTTACATACTCTGTGGACTATACTTTTCCTTGATGGCAAACGAACGCAGAAGACGAGGGTCTAATCAAAAGGGCCTTTTGCCCATGAAAATGAACACTCGCCACCCGAAAGCGGGAGCACCGATGGCACTGATGATCGACAAGCTAAATGGTCCGGTCGAAGCTAACAAGACCGAAACTTCGGCGACTCAAAAGGTGGTTTCTCTCTAGAAGTGTGGAAGATTTTTGTAGAGCTAGCTAGAGATGAACAAATCCAGAAGCCTGACGCAACAGTCTTGTGTGTGTGTGTGTGTTTCCGCCGCCGCCGCCTTCATATCTCTTGTGTTGATTTTGCAGGCGGGCGTGCGTGCGTGCGTGCGTGTAGAGTTGACGTCGCCGGTCCGTTGTCGCCAACCTTTCGGCGGTAAAGCTCACTTTTAACCCCTCTCGTGTAACAAAATTATCAAAGTCAAAAGGCGTGAAGACCAGGTGATCATGGGTCCTGCTACGTGCCAAAAGTCGGAGATCGCAGCCCCGGCCGTTCTTGTTTAGGAGGAAACAAACTACTCCCTTCGATCCTAAATAAGTATCGCGGTTTTGAACTAGCTCGGAGGGAGTACTAACAAAGCCGGGTCTCACGTTGTACCCGACAGTGACGCCCTCTCGGCCGGCCGTCATGTCGATTTGTCTAGCGTTGACACAAGGTCAATTATTAGATGAGGATCACACAGGTTCACAGTGGGTGGTTATCTCACTGTGAGTGTGATGGATTATGGATGCCACCTTGCCCTGTCCGTGCCTGATGTTTGTTGTTTCGTCCCGGTCGAGGGCAGGGACCAGTCGGCGGCAAGGCAAGGCAAGGCAACTTTCGCGGCTCCGGCTTTCTGTTGGTGCGTGCGGGACGCCCGTACCGGCGTGTCATGGTCATGATGCGCGCCGGATATTTTCTCCCGTCGGAGCTTGTTGGTGAGGGAGCCAGTGGCGTTCCTACAGTGGCAAGCAAGCACCATGTAGTACCACTGCACACGGGCAACTTGGAGCAAGCCTGACAGAGACGCGCCGATCGAGCGAGCTGGTCCGCCGCTACGTGAGGCTAGCTTGGCCGGTAGGGCGCGTAGCCCGGGCCAGAGACTGGCTTCGGAAGCAAATGCTAGTATAATTGGTTGGAACTTGGGACCAAGTTGGATTGGAACTAGAACCGGTCGGGTAAGGCTTCTAGACGTACTACAGCCGATGAACCAGGTCGGAAGCAGATGCTAAACCGGTTGGGACCAATTTCGAAGAACCGGGTAAGGCTTCTAGACAGACAGACAGACAGACAGACGGGCGGACCAGCTGAGATCATGTTCCAATACCGGCACGTCATCTTTGCACGTACGTATCGAGCCGGCTCAGCGTGCGTGCGTGCGCCGGAACGGCATCATACGGCAGATCCCCATACCCGGCGATGGATATCCCCAACGCGAGGGATTCCGTTTCCGCCGGAAGCCTACACGCCGCGCGGTGACAAAAGCCGCGAGCCCCACACACCCGCGCCACGACGGGTGCGCTTTTGGCTCGCCCCGGCGTTGGTCTCCTTTGCATGGTTTGGTGCGGTGTGTACAGCACGCGCGCGGTCGAGTTCTCGATCGTTTCCTTCCCGGCCGGGCGCGCGCTGTGCTGACGGCGACCGCTGACGGCGCCAGCACTGCTAGCATCCGGTGACGGTAGGCCAGTTCGGGAATCGGGATGGAGAGCCACGTTGATGGTCTTAATTAGAGCGGCAGCGATCGGGGCTCTGGTGCCTTCTCTATCTAGAACCAAAAGGCCGGAGTAGCATGATCAAAGTGATCTGACACGGCGAGCAATAAAAGGGGGCTAACCATTTCGAACGATCGTGCGATATTCCATCTATTTTGCAGTTATATTTATGTGATCTGACAGGTCCATCTCCAGCAATGGAATTAGAGCATCTCCGCTTGTTCGGCGAACCCAAAAAAAATCTGGACCAAATTTTAACCGGACCAAGCAAGTTTCGGTCTGGGTACGTCGAGTTTCCCACTCGCGTACCCAGCCCGAGTTTCTGGGACGTTCGTTTTCGCTCAAATTTGGCTCAAGTTCGTCTAGATTTTGGCATAGTTCGACATACAATGAATACAGAACATTTTACGGCCAAAGTTCAGCGAAATTTTAAACATAGTTTGACCTGCAGTGAAAGTATAACATATTTCGGCCAAGTTCGGCCTAGTTCGCCCAGTTCATGCTCGACATCTACGGCGTGTTGCCCCTGCGTATCCATAGGTGCTCAGCAAGATCATCCTGTAGCTGTTAATGCACCGCCGGATCTCGGATCTCCTGACGCATGACGATGAATGCAGTCCAGGTTGGAGGCACCTGATGATCAGGCTTGGCAAGAGAACCCTGACTGTAGTATGGCCCGTCCTCCTCGAGCAAACTCACTGCATCATTCCTCTCATCCTCGATGATCATGTTGTGCAAGACCACAGAAAAGTTTATCACTTTCCACATCTGATCTTTCGACCAGGTCATAGCAGCGAACCGGACAACTACAAACCTCTGCTGGAGCACACCGAATGCTTGATCTGTAGGGGTTCGTAGCATGAAAAACAAAAATTTTCTATCGCATACAAACAAACAAGCCAAGATCTATCTACTAGATTGTAGCAACGAGTCGATGGAATAACTTACCCTCGAAGATTCCAAAGTGTTTAACGAGAGCGGATTCTCGTGGGTGATGTAGTCGTACTCTTCCCGGTCTCAAGATCGTGTAGACGATCCTTCCGGCGCTGCGTTCCGGCAGCGCTCCCGCAGTCGGTCACACGTTCGGTACTCGACGAAGACCTTCCTCTCCCTTGTTCCAGCAGGCAGCGGAGGTTGTAGCACTCTCCTCGCGATTCCGGCAGCACAACGGCGTGGTACCGGAAGTAGAGGGGAGATCCCGCAGGGCTTCGCCTTAAGCCGGAGCGAGTATGGTGGAGTATGAGAGAGGGCTATTAGTGGTCTAGGGATTAGACACACCAATTAGAAGACTCTAAACCGAAGGCTAGGGCAATTATAAGCTCTAAACCAAAACGGCTCTAAACCGGAGATTAGAGGATAGGAACTTGTGTGTCTAGAGGAGGAGGCCCTGCCCCTCCTCTTATAGGTGGGAGGCGCGGCCAAGGGGAGGGGAGTCCCTCCCCAAGTCGGCCTTGGGTGGCGCGCCGGCTTGGAGAGGAGGGACTCCTCCCCCAAGTCGGTTTTGCCTCCTCTTGCTTGTTTCCCACAGTTTCCTGTTTTAGCCGTTTGACTTTCAAACTGGACATTTGACTTTTCTGTTTTAGGATTCAATTTAATCCTTTATTTGGAACAGCAAGAACACTTAGTACATGATGCAATCATTCCAATATTTAATGACACATTCATGTACCCCTCCCCCCTCCCGGAGTGCCGGACATTCCGGAACCTTCTAGAACATTCACCGGAATCATTTCCGAACTCCGAAACGGGACTTTCCTTATATGAATCTTATTCTCCGGACCATTCCGGATCACCTCGTGATATCCCGGATCCCATCCGAGACTCCGAACAACATTCGGTCTCTTTCTCATAATACCATAACTACTCAAACAACGTCGAATCCTTAAGTGTGTCTCCCTACGGTTCGTGAATTATGCGGACATGATCGAGACAATTCTCCGAACAATAACCAATAGAGGAATATGGAAATTCATATGGCTCCCACATATTTCTACGATTACTTTGCGATCGAATGAACCACTTACATACGATACCAATTTCCCTTTGTCTCATGATAGTTTACTTATCCGAGGTTATGATCGTCGGTATCTCTGTATACCTAGTTCAACCTCGTTACTGATAAGTACTCTTTTCTCGTTCCCGTGATATGTGATCCCTTGTGAGCCAGTCACATGCTTGCAAGCTAATTGGATGACATTTCACCGAGAGGGCCCAGAGTATATCTATCCGTCATATGGATGGACAAATCCCACTCTTGATCCATGTGTCTCAACCAATACTTTCCGAACACTCAATGCCACCTTTATAGCCACCCAGTTACGGTGTGGTGTTTGATGTCATCAAAGCATCCATCCGGTAAAGGTGATATGCATGATCTCATGGTCGAAGGAATTAGGTTACTATGTATCAGAAAGCATATAGCAATTGAACTATTGAAATGACTTGATCTTTATGCTATGCTTATCTATAGGAGTATGTCCACCATATCATTCTCCTAACGATATGATCTTGTTGTTGATAACATCTCAATGTTCATGATAGGGAAACCACAATCATTAATCAACCAACAAGCTAGTGAAGTATAGAGGCTATACTAGGGACTTCAAATTAAGTTTACAAATCACACAAGTATCAATGTTTCCTTGTTAATACTATTATAGCATGAATGCAAACATTTATCATAAACACAAAGATATAATAATAACTACATTTATTATTGCCTCTAGGGCATATCTCCAACAGTCTCCCACTTGCACTAGAGTCATCTAATCTAGATTACATGGTAATATACCGAACACCCATGGCAGTTTGGTGTTGGTCATGTTTTGCCCTCGGGAGAGGTTTAGTCAACGGATCCGCCACATTCAGATCTGTGTGTACTTTGCAAATCTTTATATCCCCATCCTGGATATGTTCTCGAATAGCGTGAAAACGTAGCTTGATATGCTTCAGCTTCTTGTGTGACCTTGGTTCTTGCGCATTGGCTATGGCGCCCATGTTATCACAGTAGATAGACATTGGGTCCAGCGCACTAGGAACCACACCCAGCTCTGTAATGAACTCTTTCATCCATATCGCTTCTTGTGAAGCCTCCGAAGCAGCCATGTATTCCGATTCAGTTGAAGATCTCGCCACAACGCTTTGCTTTGCACTCCTCCAGCTAACTGCTGCACCATTCAAAATAAATACGTATCCAGATTGTGATTTAGAATCATCTAGATCGGTGTTCCAACTAGCATCGGTGTAACCATTAACAACGAGTTGTTCATCACCTCCATAAGAAAGAACCATATCCTTAGTTCTTCTCAAGTACTTAAGGATGTTTTTGACCGCTGTCCAATGATCCACTCCTGGATCACTTTGATATCTGCTAGTTAAACTAACAGCATATGCAATGTTGGGTCTAGTACATAGCATGGCATACATTAGAGATCCTATGGCTGAGGCATAGGGAGTCTTGCTCATCCTTTCTCTATCTTTTGCCGATGTCGGACTTTGAGTTTTACTCAAAATCGTATTGGGCAACATGGGCAAGAACCCTTTCTTCCTATCTTCCATTCCAAACCTCTTTAGAACTTTGTCCAAATATGTACTCTGTGACAATGATATTTGGCGTTTCGATCTATCTCTATAAATCTTTATGCCTAATATATAAGCTGCTTCGCCAAGATCCTTCATTGAAAAACTATTATTCAAATATTCTTTGACACTATTAAGAAGGTCTACATCATTCCCAATCAACAATATGTCATCCACATATAGTATTAAGAATGCTACAGAGCTCCCACTCACTTTCTTGTAAATACAAGCTTCTCCATAAGTTTGTATAAAACCAAAACTTTTGATTACCTTATCAAAACGTTGATTCCAACTTCGGGATGCTTGCTTCAATCCATAAATGGACCGTTGAAGTTTGCATACCTTGTTAGCATCTTTAGGATCGACAAAACCTTTGGGTTGCATCATATACAACTCTTCATCAATATCTCCATTGAGGAATGCTGTTTTGACATCCATCTGCCATATCTCATAATCATAATATGCAGCGATTGCTAACATAATCCTCACAGACTTTAGCTTCGCTACCGGTGAGAAAGTCTCATCGTAGTCAACTCCTTGAATTTGTCAAAACCCTTTTGCGACAAGTCGAGCTTTATAGACAGTAACATTACCATCAGCATCTGTTTTCTTCTTGAAAATCCATTTGTTCTCGACAGCCTTTCGGCCATCCGGTAAGTCCACCAAAGTCCATACTTGGTTTTCGTACATGGATCCAATCTCGGATTTCATGGCTTCTTGCCATTTATTGGAATCTGGGCTCATCATCGCTTCCTCATATGTCTCGAGGTCATCGGTGTTATCCACCAACATGACACTCATAACGGGATCATACCAATCTGGAGTGGTACGAGTTCTCGTTGACCTCCGAGGCTCTGTAGCAACTTCAACCGAAGTTTCATGATCACCATCATTAGCTCCCTCTCTTATTGGTGCAGGCACCACAGGAACTTCTTCCGGTGCTGCGCTACTCGCAATTTCGAGAGAAGGTTTGACAACCTCGTCGAGTTCTACTTTCCTTCCAGTCACTTCTTTCGAGAGAAATTCCTTCTCTAGAAAGGATCCATTCTTGGCAACGAAGACTTTGCCTTCGGATCTATGATAGAAGGTATACCCAATAGTTTCCTTCGGGTATCCTATGAAGACGCATTTTTCCGCTTTGGGTTCAAGCTTGTCCGGCTGTAACTTCTTTACATAGGCTTCGCATCCCCAAACTTTAAGGAACGACAATTTAGGTTTCTTCCCAAACCATAATTCATACGGTGTCGTTTCAACGGATTTAGATGGTGCCCTATTTAAAGTGAATGCGGCTGTTTCTAATGCATAACCCCAAAATGATAGCGGTAAATCTGTAAGTGACATCATAGAACGAACCATATCTAAGAGAGTTCGATTACGACGTTCGGACACACCATTACGCTGTGGTGTTCCCGGCGGTGTCAATTGTGAAAGTATTCCGCATTTCTTCAAATGCTCGCCAAACTCGTAACTTAGATATTCACCTCCACGATCAGAACGTAGAAATTTAATCTTCTTGTTACGTTGATTCTCTACCTCACTTTGAAACTCCTTAAACTTCTCGAAAGTTTCGGACTTATGTTTCATGAAATAGATATACCCATATCTACTCAAGTCATCCGTGAAGGTAAGAACATAACGATAACCACCGCGCGATGCTACACTCATTGGACCACACACATCGGTATGTATGATTTCCAAAAATTCCGTAGCTCGCTCCATCATACCAGAAAATGGAGTCTTAGTCATTTTTCCCATCAGACATGCTTCGCATCTTTCAAGTGATTCAAAATCAAGTGATTCAAGAAGTCCATCGGAATGGAGTTTCTTCATACGCTTCACTCCAATGTGACCAAGACGACAGTGCCACATATAGGTCGAATTATCGCTTGATTTCAAACTTTTAGCCTCAATGTTGTTGATATGTGTATTTCCACTATCGAGATTCAATAAGAATATACCATCTATCAAAGGTGCATGTGCATAAAACATATTACTCATATAAATCGAACAACCATTATTCTCTGACTTAAACAAGTAACCGTCTCGCAATAAACAAGATCCGGATATAATGTTCATGCTCAACGCAGGCACCAAATAACAATTATTTAAGTATAAAACTAATCCCGATGGTAGATGAAGGGGTAGCGTGCCGACCGTGATCACATCAACCTTTGATCCGTTTCCCACGCGCATCGTCACCTCGTTCTTCGCTAGCTTCCGTTTATTCTGCAGCACCTGTTTCGAGTTACAAATATGAGCAACCGAACTAGTATCAAATACCCAGGCACTACTACGAGTACTAGTGAGATACACATCAATAACATGTATATCAGATATACCTTTCTTCTTGAGGTTGCCGTTCTTCAAATCCGCCAAGTACTTTGGGCAATTCCGCTTCCAGTGACCTTCTCCCTTGCAGTAAAAGCACTCAGTATCAGGCTTAGGTCCAGCCTTGGTCTTCTTCGCCGGCGTGGTAACTTTCTTACCACCCTTCTTGAAGTGTCCCTTTTGCTTAGACTTGCCTTTCTTGAATTTGGTGGTCTTATTGACCAACAACACTTGGTGCTCTTTCTTGATCTCCACTTCTGTAGATTTCAACATGGCAAAGAGTTCTGGCAACGTCTTGTTCATGTTCTGCATGTTGTAGTTCATCACAAAGTTCTTGTAACTTGGTGGTAGTGATTGGAGGACACGGTAAATCCCCAAAGCATTAGGAATCACTATACCTAAGCTTTGAAGTTTGTTTGCGTGCCCAGACATCTTAAGCACATGCTCACTGACGGAGCTGCCCTCTTCCATCTTGCAGTTAAAGAACTTTTCAGAAGCCTCATAGCTTTCAATTGCCGCATGAGTCTCAAAAATCAATTTGAGATCCTCGACAATATCATATGGGTCTGAATCTCAAACCTTTTCTGAAGCTCCGATTCCAAACCATACAAGATAGCACACTGAACTATGGAGTACTGATTCTTCCGAGCGAGGTAAACATTCTTTACTTCATCGGGAGCATCATCTACAGGTGGGTCACCCAGCGGTGCATCCAGTACATAGGTCAAATTACCAGCTGTGAGGACAATCCTCAAATTGCGGAACCAATCCGCGAAGTTGCTTCCATTGTTTTTCAACTTTTCTTTCTCTAGGAATGCATTAAAATTGATGGTAGGGGCTGCCATTGATCTACAACATATTTGCAATAGTTTAGACTAAGTTTATGACAAATTGAGTTCAAGTTAATAATGAAATTAAACTAGGTGAACTCCCACTCAAAACAACATCCCTCACATTGTTTTAGTGATCACACGAACCAAATCCACTACATCAACACCGATCATCACGAGAATTGATATAGTTTCAATGGCGAACAATCATCATGTTCATCATATCTACTATATGATTCATGCTTTACCTTTCAGTGATCCGTGTTCCGAGACCATGTCTGTACATGCTAGGCTCGTCAAGATCAAACCTTAGTTTCCGCATGAGCAAATCTGGCTTGCTCACGTTGTATACACTTGCAGAATCTAACACACCCGATCATCACGTGGTGCTTCGAAACAACAAGCTTTAGCAACGGTGCTAACTAAAGGTGAACACTTTATGACTTGAAATTCATGTGCATGAGGGATCATCTTATAATGCTACCGTCGTCTACTAAGCAATACAAGATGCATAAAGGATTAACATCACATGCAATTCAATATATATGTGATATAATATGGCCTTTCTTCTTCGTGCTTTCGATCTCTATCTTCAACCACGAACATGATCTCCATCATCACCGGCATTGCATCAAGGTCAATGACGCTTCTCCATGGTTGTCGTCCACCGGCTTCAACTATTACAACTACTTTGAATAGACACGCGGGTCTTAACATAAATTAAAGACAACCATATGGCTCCTGCTGGTTGCCAACTTACAATAAGGAACATTGCATACATCAAATATAATCACAATCATGGCCATATCACATCACTGCACACCCCTGCAAAACAAAGTTAGACGCCTCTACTTTCTTTGCATATTTTACGTGGTTTGGGGCTTTCAATAAGTGTCGTTCTAACTTACGAACATGAACCACAACATTGATACTAGTATTGTTAATCACCCGTTGTAAATTGGATCTTAACTATGCTAGGAGAAACAGGCACCCGCAAAGCCACTTATGCAATACAAGTTGCATGTCAAGCGTGGAGCAAGTCTCATGAACGATGTCATGTAAGGTTAGCCCGGGCCGCTTCATCCCAAAATACCGCAAGATGCAAAGTACACAAGAAGCAATTGACAATAAAAGCATCAATGCCCACAATGACCATTGTGTTATACTCGTGCAACAGATCTACATATAGACACGGCTCTGATACCACTGTAGGGGTTCGTAGCATGGAAAACAAAATTTTTCTATCGCATACAAACAAACAAGCCAAGATCTATCTACTAGATTGTAGCAACGAGTCAATGGAATAACTTACCCTCGAAGATTCCAAAGTGTTTAACGAGAGCGGATTCTCGTGGGTGATGTAGTCGTACTCTTCCCGATCTCAAGATCGTGTAGACCATCCTTCCGGCGCTGCGTTCCGGCAGCGCTCCCGCAGTCGGTCACACGTTCGGTACTCGACGAAGACCTTCCTCTCCCTTGTTCCAGCAGGCAGCGGAGGTTGTAGCACTCTCCTCGCGATTCCGGCAGCACAACGGCGTGGTACCGGAAGTAGAGGGGAGATCCCGCAGGGCTTCGCCTTAAGCCGGAGCGAGTATGGTGGAGTATGAGAGAGGGCTATTAGTGGTCTAGGGATTAGACACACCAATTAGAAGGCTCTAAACCGAAGGCTAGGGCAATTAGAAGCTCTAAACCAAAACGGCTCTAAACCAGAGATTAGAGGATAGGAACTTGTGTGTCTAGAGGAGGAGGCCCTGCCCCTCCTCTTATAGGTGGGAGGCGCGGCCAAGGGGAGGGGAGTCCCTCCCCAAGTCGGCCTTGGGTGGCGCGCCGGCTTGGAGAGGAGGGACTCCTCCCCCAAGTCGGTTTTGCCTCCTCTTGCTTGTTTTCCCACAGTTTCCTGTTTTAGCCGTTTGACTTTCAAACTGGACATTTGACTTTTCTGTTTTAGGATTCAATTTAATCCTTTATTTGGAACAGCAAGAACACTTAGTACATGATGCAATCATTCCAATATTTAATGACACATTCATGTACCCCTCCCCCCTCCCGGAGTGCCGGACATTCCGGAACCTTCTAGAACATTCACCGGAATCATTTCCGAACTCCGAAACGGGACTTTCCTTATATGAATCTTATTCTCCGGACCATTCCGGATCACCTCGTGATATCCCGGATCCCATCCGAGACTCCGAACAACATTCGGTCTCTTTCTCATAATACCATAACTACTCAAACAACGTCGAATCCTTAAGTGTGTCTCCCTACGGTTCGTGAATTATGCGGACATGATCGAGACAATTCTCCAAACAATAACCAATAGAGGAATCTGGAAATTCATATGGCTCCCACATATTTCTACGATTACTTTGCGATCGAATGAACCACTTACATACGATACCAATTTCCCTTTGTCTCACGATAGTTTACTTATCCGAGGTTATGATCGTCGGTATCTCTGTATACCTAGTTCAACCTCGTTACTGATAAGTACTCTTTTCTCGTTCCCGTGATATGTGATCCCTTGTGAGCCAGTCACATGCTTGCAAGCTAATTGGATGACATTTCACCGAGAGGGCCCAGAGTATATCTATTCGTCATATGGATGGACAAATCCCACTCTTGATCCATGTGTCTCAACCAATACTTTCCGAACACTCAATGCCACCTTTATAGCCACCCAGTTACGGTGTGGTGTTTGATGTCATCAAAGCATCCATCCGGTAAAGGTGATATGCATGATCTCATGGTCGAAGGAATTAGGTTACTATGTATCAGAAAGCATATAGGAATTGAACTATTGAAATGACTTGATCTTTATGCTATGCTTATCTATAGGAGTATGTCCACCATATCATTCTCCTAACGATATGATCTTGTTGTTGATAACATCTCAATGTTCATGATAGGGAAACCACAATCATTAATCAACCAACAAGCTAGTGAAGTATAGAGGCTATACTAGGGACTTCAAATTAAGTTTACAAATCACACAAGTATCAATGTTTCCTTGTTAATACTATTATAGCATGAATGCAAACATTTATCATAAACACAAAGATATAATAATAACTACATTTATTATTGCCTCTAGGGCATATCTCCAACATGATCCACGTCCTTCCTGCAAGCTTCATGTTCCTTGGCAAAGTGAGAATGTTTGGGGAGCATTGGGTTTGAGATAGTCTTCACAAATGTTGGTCATCTTGGATAGATGCCATCTGCTAGATAGTATCCCTTGTTGTAGTGGTGCCCACTGATCTCAAATTCCAGGGGAGGGAGCATTGACCCTCAACAAGCTTGGAAAAAACAGTTGAGGACGTTGTTCGATTCTGCCATGCTAAAGAAGGAGTGCCAGATCAAAGATTATGTGTAGCAATTGCCTCAAGTATAACAGTGCAACCTCCTTTGTGGCCTTTGGACATTTCTTGTCATGCAAATGGACAGTTCTTCCACTCCCAATGCATGCAATTTATGCTTCCAAGCATACCAGGAAATCCTCTACTTTCATTGACTGCGAGGATCCGAGCAGTGTCCTCAGTAGTGGGTGATCTCAAGTACTGTTCCCCGAATACTGCAATCACTGCCCTGCAGAACCTGTACAAGCAATCAATGGCGGTGGACTCGGCGATGCGGAGATAGTCATCGGCACTGTCAGCCGGCGCTCCATATCCAAGCAACCTCATCACCACGGTGCACTTCTGAAATGAGGAAAACCCAACCAAGCCGGTGCAGTCCTTCTTGCAAATGAAATAGGGGTCGAACTCCCGGATGGCATGCACGATCTTGAGGAAGAGCTTCTGGCTCACCCTGAAACGGCAGCGAAACACGTCCTCTCCATGGAGTGGCTGGTCGGCGAAGTAGTCGGCGTACAACAAGCAGTAGTCCTCTATCCTTTGCCTCGCCTTGCACTTCCGGCGACCTAGCGCCGAACCACCGCGCTTCGGCTTCACCATCTGCAGGTACAGCTGGGCGAGCGAGGCGAGGATCTCCAAGTGCTCTTCACCTTCGGCGACCTCGGCGCTCTCCTCCTCTAGCAGTACGGCGAGCATCTTCTCGTCGTCGGAATCCATGTCGAGTATCTCGTCGTCGTCAGAGTCCATGGCCGAAACCGGCCAAATGCCAAACACTTGGCGGGCGTGGTGGTGGGAGCACGCAACGAAGCAGAGCTACGACGAAGTTCGGTCGGCGAAAGCACGGCGGAACGGTGAGCGACAACTACGGCGAGCATATCTAGAGGCGTGGGCATGTGCGGCGTAGAGGAGCTCCGCCGGCGAAGTCATGGCGACAGAGGCGCTGTGAGCTCTTCGCCGCAGTCTGGGCGAGTGGACTGGGTGAGAATGAGACTGCCTCGCCGACAAACCTGGCCTACACCCGTTTTCACTGTGTCCCCGGAACGTATCCGGGAACTTGGGTTCGACTTGATAAGGCCGGACCAAAATTCGCCAAATTCGAACAAAAACAGGTTCCTAGATACACGATTAGACCGATTTTCAACGTCCAGACCTAAATTCAACGTCCAAATCGGTGTCCTGGGTGGCCGAGTGAAGATACTCTTAGTATATATTATATATGCCACATCAAACTCGCGTTTAGACAGACAACAGCATGGTAAAGTACGTGTCAGCGGACGGAACCGGTGTTTCGCTTAATTGCGCATTAGTTGTCGCCAGGGGACATTACATTACTGCCACGTAGTAGAGTAATCACGACATGATAGATTTTGCCCGGCTTGAGAGGCCGTGCTGTGCTTCATTGCCAAGTCACACCGGCCACCACTGGGGGCAAGCTTCCATCACGATCTACCGTCTCTACTGGCTCTGACCACGACCTCCTACTGCAAAATCAGAATTCGGGTTTTCCCCTCGCCTCTTTCATCATTAACATTTCCTAAGCGGAACACGCACGTATGCCGCGCGTGGCGGCCGGCATGTGTGAACCGGCTGCCCCCACTAGCATCTCCCCCTCTGAATCTTCGCTGGCACGAGTGCACCTCCGTGCCGAAACTTATTACGCCGATGCCGATGCCGTTCTCGCGTGCAAATTAAGCCTATAGATTTAAATGCAAACAGAGATATAGTGAGAATAACTACATGCAATGAATTGAACGAGCTGAGTTAGAGACTTAATTACTTACATACAATAGCAGCTCAGGAGGGACTTATCGAGGACGTCAAGGTTGAATAACTGAAATAATTCACAAAGTTTGATAGAGATCATGTCTGGACGAAATACTCCTCTCCAACTTTACATAGGAGAAATTGTCGCTCTTTTTTTATGACTTTGAGGCGAAGATGAGCCAAAGGGGGCGCACACCACCCCCTGGCGTAGGCCCACCCTGGGCCGCGCCAGCAGGTGGTGTAGCCACCCTAGCCCACCTCCTGCTTCGCCCCTTCGTCTATATCTTCCTCCCAAAGCCCTAATACTCGGGAGCGACCACAGAAAGATTCCGCAGCCTCTGCGGACAGAAACTACAGAGAGAGAAAGAGCTCTCCGACAGGCAGATTTCTGCCTAGGAAATTCCTTCCCGAAGAGGGAAGATCGTCGCCATCAACACCGTCATCAAGCTAAACTTCATCGGGATCATCATCATAATCATCCTCACCACCATCTCCACCAGCACCATCATCGCCACTCCATCCCGCTGTAACAATTGGGTTGAATCTTGCATAGTTTTTAGAGAAAATTTTCCCGGTGTTGATTACTTTTGTAGTTGATGCTTGTGAGTGGAACCATTGAATTATTGTTTATGTTCCTATATATTGATTACACTCGGCCCAAACCTCCGGCGACGGGCCTTGCTCCACTCATCATAAGTTGGCCTATACTTTGTAGAATTTGGATCAACATATAACATAAAACAAACCACATACCTATACATCGAGTTGAAAATTACCGATATAAATTTTAGCAAAATAATTTTCTCATTTTAAAAAAGGTCACATTGGTAGTAGCATCATTTTACAAATTTTTATGAGCGTAGTTTCTAGTAAACACCCATGTTTATGTTTTCTAGTAATGTTCCAAAACTTAGAAATACTGCATTGTCTTTACTAAGTTTTATAAGTGGGTAGACTAGAACCTAGGTTGTAGGCTTGTAACTCTAGTCTCGACATGTGCCCGTCGAATGAAAACGATAATTCCATCACATAGAAATATTTTCATTGCACAAAGTCCATAGCATGGAAAGAACTCCAAAGATGTTTCCATTGTTCCTTTCGTGATTTTGAATATTTACCATGATGCTTTAGGTATATAGTAATGCGTGGATCTCCGATCCAGTAAAAATAGAAAAAACTAAAACTTTAACATGGTAAGACATTGAACTTATTTCCTTGTGAATCGGCGGCTCGACAACCTACCTTGTTTATGCCCACATGGTGTTTAGCAACATAAGATTCTCACCTATTGTTTTGGCAAGGGCGACTCGAGCGAATTTTCAAAACTTTTCAAGTTCATCCAATTTGTGCAAGTTTGGTCTTCCGTGAAGTTTTGGAAGAACGTCAAGAAGCAAACGTTGAATCTAAAGTGACGAATCTGATGTTATATTTTTATGAGGAATCTTTGTTGGTCATTGTGTGTTTTAGTGGCTGTTTGGTTCAGAGGATGTGATTCAGGGGATGAGGATATCCCCAGCCACCTGGTCAGGGATAGCCAATTTTTTGTTTGGTTGGACGATAATATGTGGTTAGGGATAGCCAATTTTTTGTTTGGCCTTGATGAGATGTGGCTAGGTGGTTGGGGTCCACCCATCATATCCTTCCTTATCTTGGCCGTCTCCCATCCCTGCCCCTGCCGCGCCTGGACGAGGAGCTCACTGCTTGGATCTCCTCCCTAGACACATCTCATATGCCATGCCAAGTCTGTCGATGGTGTGTCACCCTATAGTTTCCGGCATCGGATGTGGTTGCGGTTAAACATCGATGTCAGGATTATCTCGGGGACGAGAAATAGGGAGATGCAGAAGATGCAGATGAACATCGATGTCGGCTGATACGTTGGAAACATAACTATAATTTTTAATGCTCCATGCTTGTTTAGTATCTACTTTGCTTTACTTGTCCACACTTTGAGGTGCTTTTTACATATTTTCTGGTAATAACCTACTAACAAGTTGCAACAGTGTCAGATGCCTGTTTTTTGTTGTTTTTGGTTTCAGAAAAGTTAGTAAAAAAATATTCTCGGAATTGGACGGGACAAACGACAAAGTCAATTACTTTCCATGGGGAACAAGAAGTCCAGAGGAGAGCTGGAGGGGCCAGACCCACCCCAGGCACGGGTGGGCCCCACCCCGCGCCTGGCTAGGGTTTGGTCGCCCTGGCGGCCGCCTCGGTCTCCCCCTTCGCCTATAAGAAGCCCCCGATGCAGAAACCCTGAGTACCCGATCAAATATCCACGAAACCGTCTATAGCCGCCGCCACCATCATCCCTAGATCGGGGGGAGGGGGATCTGAAGTTCTTCCTGGCACCCTGCTGGAGGGGAGATCATCCCGGAGGCCTTCTCTCCGGTATGATGCGTGAGTAGTTCCACCTTGGACTATGGGTCAATGTAGTAGCTAGTGTTGGAGATATGCCCTAGATGCAATAATAAATGTAGTTATTATTATATCTTTGTGTTTATGATAAATGTTTATATTCATGCTATAATAGTATTAACAAGGAAACATTAATACTTGTGTGAATTGTAAACTTAAATTGAAGTCCCTAGTATAGCCTCTATACTTCACTAGCTTGTTGGTTGATTAAATGATTGTGGTTTCCATATCATGAACATTGAGATGTTACCAACAACAAGATCATATCGTTAGGAGAATGATATGGTGGACATACTCCTATTAATAAGCGTAGCATAAAGATCAAGTCATTTCAATAGTTCAATTGCTATATGCTTTCTGATACATAGTAACCTAATTCCTTCGACCATGAGATCATGCATATCACCTTTACCGGATGGATGCTTTGATAACATCAAACACCACACCGTAACTGGGTGGCTATAAAGGTGGCATTAAGTGTTCGGAAAGTATTGGTTGAAACACATGGATCAAGAGTGGGATTTGTCCATCCACATGACGGATAGATATACTCTGGGCCCTCTCGGTGGAATGTCATCCAATTGGCTTGCAAGCATGTGACTTGGTCACAAGGGATCACATATCACGGGAACGAGAAAAGAGTACTTATCGGTAACGAGGTTGAACTAGGTATACAGAGATACCGACGATCATAACCTCGGATAAGTAACATACCGTGAGACAAAGGGAAATTGGTATCGTATGTAAGTGGTTCATTCGATCGCAAAGTAATCGTAGAAATATGTGGGAGCCATATGAATTTCCAGATTCCTCTATTGGTTATTGTTCGGAGAAGTGTCTCGATCATGTCCGCATAATTCACGAACCGTAGGGAGACACACTTAAGGATTCGACGTTGTTTGAGTAGTTATGGTATTATGAGAAAGAGACCGAATGTTGTTCGGAGTCTCGGATGGGATCCGGGATATCACGAGGTGATCCGGAATGGTCCGGAGAATAAGATTCATATAAGGAAAGTCCCGTTTCGGAGTTCGGGAATGATTCCGGTGTTTTCATCGGGAATGTTCTAGAAGGTTCCGGATTGTCCGGCACTCCGGGGGGGGGGGGGGGAGGGGTACATGAATGTGTCATTACATATTGGAATGATTGCATCATGTACTAAGTGTTCTTGCTGTCCCAAATAAAGGATTAAATTGAATCCTAAAACAGAAAAGTCAAATGTCCAGTTTGAAAGTCAAACGGCTAAAACAAGAAACTGTGGGAAACAAGAAAGAGGAGTTGGGAACCGACTTGAGGGAGGAGTCTCCTCCCCAAGCCGGCGCACCACCCAAGGCCGACTTGGGGAGGGACTCCCCTCCCCTGGCCGCGCCTCCCCACCTATAAAAGGAGGGGCAGGGCTCCCCTCCTAGACACACAAGTTTCCACCTCTAAATCTCCGGTTTAGAGCCGTTTTGGTTTAGAGCTTCTAATTGCTTTAGCCAACGGTTTAGAGCCTTCTAATTGGTTTAGAGCCTTCTAATTGGTGTGTCTAATTACTAGACCACTAATAGCCTCTCTCATAAGCTCCACCATACTCGCACCGGCTTAAGGCGAAGCCCTGCGGGATTTCCCCTCTACTTCCGGTACCACGCCGTTGTGCTGCCGGAATCGCGAGGAGAGTGCTACAACCTCCGCTGCCTGCTGGAACAAGGGAGAGGAAGGTCTTCGTTGAGTACCGAACGTGTGACCGACTGCGGGAGCGCTGCCGGAACGTGGCGCCGGAAGTATCGTCTACACGATCTTGAGATCGGAAAGAGTACGACTACATCACCCACGAGAATCCGCTCTCGTTAAACGCTTTGGAATCTTCGAGGGTAAGTTATACCATCGACTCGTTGCTACAATCTAGTAGATAGATCTTGGCTTGTTTGTTTGTATGCGATAGAAATTTTTTGTTTTCCATGCTACGAACCCCTACAGCTAGATGGTTGTATCTTCTCCTTTGTGCTTTCATGTATAGATCTTGTGAGCTCTGTTTATGATCAAGATCTAATATATTTGTAATCATGCATGTTGTGTTTGCAGGGATCCGATGGATATTGAGATTATTATGTTGGTTTGATTAATGGTTTTGTCTTTATGATTCTATCATATGTGTGTTGTTGTGATCTTGCATGCTCTCTGTTGTTAGTAGCTATTTTGGCCAAGTAGTTGCTAGTGACTCTAAGAGAGGGTATTTATTCTCGATAGTGGGTTCATGCCTCTAGTTTCCAAGGGAAGTAACAATAATCTCTTCGGTTGTAGATGAGCTGTTGCTACTAGGAATAAAACAACGGTCTCTTGTTCATGGAACATGTGGACTGTTTACCTTACACACTTTGCTTAAAGCAGTTGTTTGTTGCTTGCAACTTAATACTGGAGGGGGTTCAGATGATAACCTTAAGATGAACTTCTAGTCATAGATGCAGTTGGATGACGGTCTATGTATTTTGTTGTATTGCCCAGTCGAATCTTATAGGATCTTTCTGACTAGTAATTGCATTGTTATGCCTTGCTCAGTTCCTGTCAATTGTCCTGCTATAATTTGTTTACCATTCATGCCATGTTGTTTATCTAAGGAGTGCATCTCTAGTGAACTATGGACCCCGGTCCAATTTTTACCATTGATACATCTTCCACTGTTACTTGTTTACTTTTTGCAAACCATTACCTTCCACACCATACGTTTAATCATTTGTTACAGCAAACTGGTGAGCTTAGCAACCTCACTGAGTCGTTGGGGCAAAGTCTTGAGTTTGTGTTGTGCAGGTCTCCGCGTTGCTTGCAACACCTGTGTGACGTTTCCTTCCTCCTTCTAATTCGATAACCTCGGTCTCAACTGAGGGAAAACTTGTTGCTTTCTCTTTGCACCCTGCGCTTGGGGTTACCAACGAAGTGCTACGTCGAGCACCATCATCGGCTTCTAGCATCAATTGCTTGAGCAGGACAAGAATAGGGAGAGGTGGTGGAGCTGGGCGATGGGTGGCGTCGCTTGGAGCACGTCGATGTGGTGCCGTAGGGTGTCCCGTCGGCGGTGCTCGCCGAGGGCGGCGAGGAACTCGATCGGGGTTGGGCGGGCGCGACGCGGGAGCTGCCGTTGACCTTAGGCTCCACAGCTAAAGGAGGCTGACACGTGGGTCCTGGTAATTTTTGGGACGCCAACCAAAAGTTGTTGGCCTCATCCCACCAATTTGGGCAGATCCGCTCAACCAGTTTTTTGAGGGAATATTCTCAAAATCTGGCTATCCCTATCCCTTCCATCCTCCAAACCAAACGAATTGTTCACTTTGATGACTTCGCGTTATCTTTCGAATTGTTCACTTTGACAATAAATATTTGGTTGTCACAATTCAAAAGGATTGTCGGCACAGATTTTCCAACCACAGGCAAGTTCATCAAGAGCTCACGCAGCCAATATAACTCAACAGTGGCTGTGTCTAAATAAATATAATCTCAGAATCTGGCTATCCCTATCCCTTCCATCCTCCAAACCAAACAAAAGGCATCCAGTGAGAAAATGTCTATCCCTCACCGTTCACTGGATAGTCACTGAACCAAACACATCCTTAATGTCTTTGATTTGTAATCAATGAGGTTGGGTCGTTTGCTTAAAAAAAGAACACATTTAGGAAGAACCTGCATATTGTGTTGACAAAGAAGAAAAATGAGCTCATAATCTGAGCAAAGAATACTCGAATTAATTCAGCAGTCACCATTAACCAAAGTCTTCTCGTTTTTAATCGTACATACTGATATGCTGCACTGGTCATTCCATGCATTTATCCATTGCACCTTTTTGTGTCCCCAAAGAACTACCAAGTTTTCTCCCTGGAAAAAGAAAAGGAATGTCCAGTTTCAAGGACGTGCAACGTACTGGCCGTGATCCTGTTTAGCCTTTCGAGGCTGGGAAAGATTGGCATAACTTAGATCCTGCTCTAAAGGGCAACTGTGACCTCTCTAAATTGTGGCCGGTGGTATCTTTCTCCGGCTACTCCATAGGGTCAACTCTCAACGGAATCGTTCTCTCCTCAGACACTTGTAGACCAGCTGTATCAACTCACTGTTCGCCTTTAGCCAGATTCCGTTAATTTCGTAACGAATGAAGCCTGCCTTGCTCTGCAACTTAATCATTATTAGCTGAAAACACGTTTCATCTCTTGGAGTTAACTGTATAACAATCATTGGCTGAAAATACTTCTCCTTTGATTATACTCAAAGCATTAGACGATTTGGACAGCAATATAGGTCCAACAGTAAATTACTACTTCCTTAGTTCCTAAATACAAAAAAAATTAGACAAATCAATTTGGCTCGCTAAAGCATGTTATATTTAGGAACGACCTGAGTATATAGCAAATAGTTGCCTCCAACAAATCATCATTTGATTTTTCTGGAACTCTTTTCCGCGGTTTGTACAAATCATGTTTTGTTGTTATTTTATATCGTTTTGACATGTCGTCATCTGTTTATACATCATCACTTGTCGACACATTTCAACTCTTCTATGATTATTTTAGCTACCGACTGAACATGTTTTGAAGTATCCAAAAAGTAAAACTCAAGACACGGATTAAGAGGCCAGGTAAAAAAAAGCAACAACTAAATGCCTACTAGGAATTGTAGACGTCCAACATATATTCTATCTGGTATATAAACCATTTCTCCCAAAAGTAAAACGCAAGATATTTGACTACTTTTGGGAATTTGTGAAGGAATGAGAGAAAGATCATCAAATTATTCCTAATTTGAAAAATTGATTGCAAGTAGTAAATCTTATAGTGTTATTCATTGATCAAATGTGCAACCAAGATTTTCTTTTCGATATGATGGCTATTTTGTGCCAAACCCCGTTAATTATTTTTGTGTTGGTATAGGTAAACACTAAATCATCAAACCCGTATATATATTTAAGCATATAACCAGTCTAGCTATTTTAGCTAACTAATTATGATATTTAAAAACAGTTTCTCTCAATGTATGTGAAGGTTTGTCACTTATATATGATCAAACAATTCGGAAAGTGGATTTGGCTCCCGAGCACCAGTGCTCTCTTCGTTTAAAAAAATAAAAATCATATTTTACAGAATTTTAAAAATTTATGGAGAAATTCCGGACATAATCAATGTTGTATCCCACAAGCATGCAAAACCGTGACATAAAATTATTTGTATTTTGGCCTGCACAAAAATGACAAATCTAACAAAATTTTGAGATTTGAAAACATACTTGCACATATCTACACTCTCGTCATTTTTGTATAGCTCAAAATACAAAGTATTTGAAAGTGATATTTTGCACGTTTGTAGGATAAATAATGGGATACATCCAGATATTATTATTATTATTATTTGGAACTCACATAATTTTTTGATCAAATGTGCAACCAAGATTTTCTTTTCGATATGATGGCTACTTTGTGCCAAACCCCATCATGTATTTTTGTGTTGGTATAGATAAATACCAAATCATCCAACCCATATATTTATCTAAGCGTATAAGCAGTCTACTGCTTTAGCTAACTAATTATGATATTTGAAAATGCCCTCAATGTATGTGAAGGCTTGCCACTTATAAATGACCAAACAATCACAAGAACAAGAGTGAATGCTATATAGTAGTCCAATCATGTGTGTACTTGTCTGTCTTGTCGGGAGGTGCTTGTTGGTTCCCTTAATACCGGTTTAGAAAGGTAATGACAGTCAGCCCCAAAGTGATACTGAAAGCGCCTTTCATATTGTGCAACGTACGGGAGAAATGAGCTGACGGGAGAATCAGACAAGGACCACTTGACAGTTGTACTGCTACCGGTATAAAGCTGGGCTTCTAGGATACGGAGCACAATCTGAAAAAGAGCAGGAATATATACAACACTATCTGTCGACCAATGCAATGGCTTGGCACGAATATGATAAAATATATGTAGACGGCCAAAGATCGGGGTCATCTACGTAGGACTGGCTATTTTTTCTCCGCCGAGAGAGAGGTCCGCCAAGTAGGCTATGCCGACGGCAACCCTCGGCGTAGTATAGGCCGATGGTTTTATTTCATACGCCGAGGACTTTTAGCCTCGGCCTAGACGGCGCATCCTGTAGTGGCTGTTGCGTGATTGGTGCAACTTTCAGGTGGAATTTACCGCCACCTTAATTATTCCCATCGGCCTGATTGTATGTGATGTGGAATAATCATTCGGAGGGGAATCTAGGATGATCTACGTACTATCTGTACTGTTAGCCTTTCTCGTGAGACTATTCATGACGAATTTGGAGCAGCCATAGTCACTGATGATACCGACCAGAATCATATAGGACGAGTTACTTTACTTAATCAGGTGGAGCTATTTCTAGCTATTCAGTTATTTAGCCATCCTTCAGTTCATTATTACTCTATCTTTTTTTTCGCAAATTTGTCTAGATTTAATTGAAACTATATATTAAATAGTGTCTAGATATATTCAAAAAATCTACAACAACCTTTTCAGGACGAAGGGAGTAATTTGGTAAGCTGGATTATTTAGAAAAGGAGAGAGTGGCTGGAAGACTTTACAGGCAATCAGGCATCAGTCCAATAATTCCTGCAAAAATTGGGAAAAGCTCCCACTGTCATTGGATCCGTACCTCGTCGCGGCAGGAGATCGATCGCAGTCGAGATGGGCAATATAGATCGGCACGAACAAGGATAGATAGATCCCACTAGCTAGCTACACTACATGGCACGACACTGATTCACCAGCCAGTAGCTAGTTAGTTCCCTGTACGTGCGTGCGCTCACTCATGGGTCACCACCCTATATCTACCGTTGGAGCTCCCTTTGCATGGCCGGTCGACATGGAAAAGGCATCAGGTTCCCTTGGCGTTGGGTCGACGATCGAGAGCGGTGTAGCACTGCACTCCACTGCAGTGTACGTGTACATGTTTCAGCATCTAATCAAGCAGCTACGGATCGAGTGCCTGTCAATGTATGTGTACAATCATCATGTCCTGCCTGATGCTCCACCCTACCTGCAGTGTATCTACGAAGGATATATACCGAAATGGGATCGGAAAGATGGATCCTTTTGGAGGGGCGTAGCTGTCGAGGGCTCGGGATATATATGTGCCCTGCAAATTAAATATGCTTCTGCGTATGTGTCGTCGTTCTGAACGTAGCTGCGATCGTTATTCCTCATCACAAAAGATAAATAAGAAACGTAGCTGCAATCATGGTGACAACGAGTCCTACTGTATTCTCGATCTTTGCCGAGCTCGACTGTGACATTGTTATCCCCATTCTTGCACTTGGCACAGCTGGTTAATGCAGAGGAATCAATTTAATTATGCTCGTAAGCAAAGGTAGCCACATTTGTCGAGGTTGAATTGGCAAATGAGTTCGTTGTAGCTCGGACCAAGACGCGCACGCTGTGATAAAAGTATTTTTTACAGGTTCACGAGTAGAAAAAGAACCAGATGCATCTTCCACAATATAAAAGATATATACGCAATATTATATATATAGTAGTACATAGAAATGGACGGAGGCGGAATTCGGTTTATAGGTGTAAATGCACCCATTGTAAGAAAACATATTTTGAAATATAAAAAAAATCAAAAAGAATTATACATACACATTCAAACATTTTATGTTGGTTCACAAGTTTTCGGGATGAAAGAATATTTTATGTGTTGCGTATAAAAAGACAAAAAATGTCATGTGAATAGTCGTATTCCTGTGACATATTTTATCATTTTATACACGACACATAAATTGTTGGGGGATGAAGCGGCGGCAATTTATGCAGATTACATTGATTTGGCTACACGTATAGGCAATGTGAGTTTTATGCACTGCCCTAGGGAAGCAAATGGAGCTGCTCACGAGCTAGCTAGGAATAGTTTTTTTAATAAGAGCTTTTGTAATTGGGGTAATGGACCCCCTAGTTTTATCCTGCAATCCCTTGTAAACCATGCAACGTTGATTTGATGGGTCACAAGTTTTAGACGTACTCTTTTTTCTTACCAGGGTATCTAAGGGGATTGAAAGGTTTTAATGAGACGGCTTGTATGCTTAATATATGAGTTTCACAATGAAGTTCGATTCTGGCAATGTAACTGATAATTAGTATTCCCTCCGTCTCAAAATAGATGTCTCAGGTTTTCAAAATTTTGATAAATCTATATACTAAATAGTGTCTAGATTCATCCAAATTTTGACAAATTTGAGACATCTATTTTGAGAAGGGGGGAGTATATGTTTTGGTATTCGATCATCAGGTTTTCAGATTATTTGTGCAAAAGAGGCCCAGAAATAAATCCTAGATATAAAAAAGAAAAGAGATATACACATCATTGTGGTTACTTTAGATTACGAGTGCAGCATATTTTTCTTCGTATTTTAGGAGTTAGTTAGATTATTACTCAGTTTGCCAAACTTGATAGTGGTTTATGCATAGTTAGTTTTTTTCCAAAAAGAAAGAGGAAAAACCCTTCGATATGCATCGTTGATGCACATAGCCATTTTACCGCAAAGTTATTAAGAGGTTTACATCACAAAAAATACAAAAGATACACATAGGCCTCATCTCATAGAAACAATATTACATACACCACTTACATAACTAACCATATATCTGCATAATTACTTTGCATGGATTTTTACTAGATAAGTTTAGCACTCATAACTCAGAAAGCAACCACCGCCTCTGCTTCCTATGGTCGAAGGGCGGCTCTCCATGGCCACGGTCATGTGGCTCTTCAATCTCCATCTGGGGGGCCCCTCTACTCCGGCGGAAGGTTCCTCGGAGGCGTCGCATCAAGTGGTACGTCCCTGATGCCGACATTGCTGCTTTAGCCGTCGAGTGCGTTACTGAGTTGCGGTGGAGAAGGTCCACGAGGACTTAGTTGCGTTTCCTTGTTTCTTTCTACGGTTCTTTGTGTAAAGTGGAGGTCCTGGTTGTAATTCTATTTTAGTTTTGGGCCTCTTTATAATTTGTAATCCCACCGTTTGTTAATTCTATTTTAGTTTTAGGCCTCTTTATAATTTGTAATCCCACCGCTTATTAATTACAACTAGCTTCTTTGGGACCCTACCCCTTGTTCAAAAGAAAGTAAGCAACCACAAATCATGCTATCACATTACGGCATGAAGAGAGTACCTTGTTTGTTTCCTTTGCACCAAATGGAAGATATATAAGCTAAAAAATCAACATATCTTTAACTAACCTATCCCTAATCCAGTAAGCAACCGCAAGCCGAGCCATCTCATTGGGGCGTAAAGGAATATTCCTCTAACTAAGGGCATCTTCACCAGCACAACCCAACCCGTCCGAGTGCGTCAGCGCGGACGTGCGGGACGTGCGCGGTCTCTCCAGCGGCACGACGCGTCCAACTCGACACATCCGTGCACCAAATCTGTCGGGGCAGACAGCAGGCGTGTCCTCCAGTGTCCTCCCACGGGGACTAAGGGCCCGCAGGCAGCGACCCAACGGTTTCTTTCACTAGCCATCAATGGAGAGTGGTAGGCTGCTCCAAAGGCTGGCCATGCCGCTGACGGCGCCGCCCCACCTGCGCTCCTGCCGTCACACATCAATGTCGTCGCTTCGGCCTCCACGCCGGCATCCAATGTCGTGCCTTTTAACAGGCCACCCGCAGCCATCTTATTCCCTACCACACTCTCCTCCCTCCCATCCTCCACTACCAGTAACAAGCCATGGCTGATGGCATTGGATCGAGGGGAGGGCATCTAGGATGACCACCGAGCCCTGGTCATGGCCGTCGAGGTAGCACGCCGCCATAATCTCCCTCACCACCGGCATCACCACCACAATCATCGCCCGAGCTCGGGCCCATCGACATCAGGCTCGCCGGATTCGAGTTTGCCATGACCATATACTCGGGCATGAAGCGGGACATGATGCTCCTTTCCCGCAAATTCGCGTCGTTGGTCGATGGCGCAGAGCCCCAGTAGGTCATGCTGCGAGCGGCCGGTGGCAAAACTGGCGCGTGGCCGGTGGAGGTGATGTTCGATCGTCTCGGCTAGATGTTCCTCGCCAATGGATGGGAGGAGTTCGCCCGCACACATGTCCGGCCACCATGATGGCAAGTCGCTGCCATGGTCGGGAACGCCAGTGCCACGACGCGAACGGCCAGGCATGGTGGTTTGTGGGGGGTTTATGGTTGTATCTATCTTGGCTGGTCTCCCCTTTTTATGGCTACATATGGTCGGCGGAAAACACCCAGAACAGGCGTAAAGTGGCGGGGCGGCAATGACACACTGGAAATACACCGGCACCGGTACCGGTGGCCATAGTAAGAGCCTATTTGCCAAGCATGAACAGATGGATCGCGTGCCAGACTGGACTACGAGCCAAATTCCCCCGCGGTCAGAATAAAACGGACGGAAACAGACATTTTGGATTATCGTCTGTTTGATAGTGCCGCATCAATCTTGTTTTTTTTACCAAGTAGTACTTGGTTGTCCTTCTCATTTCAATATCATGTCATATTCCTGTGGAACAAAAAAGGCTAGACGTGAAAATATTAGCACTTGTAGCTTCAAATCAAGGTGCTATCTCAATCGGTGCTATATTAATATAGCTGGGCAAAAGCCTGTTTCGAGAATCAAGGTGGGCATCCTGAAAAACACTGGGCTAACTTCTTGCAATTTCCAGATCATTAGGCATCATCATGCCAGCACAATCACTGGTAGGCGTCCGGGAGGGAACCGATTGAAAAGCTTTGGGTCATATCCCCCGTGTTCGTGTCTCCGCAGTAACGAAGACAGATCTTCAGGTGATCCCACAGCTTGGATTTCCTCGATCAGCCAAGCAGGCACGTTGTGAAGAAGAGAGGTTGGAACCGAAACTCCAGATAAAAATGACAAATTTGCTGACAAGAGTGGCTAATCATTGAAGTCGATCTGTGCAAGCAAACGGTGTCTTCCCCTGTATTCAAGTTCCTGAAGTGATGATAACTCGTTCCATTTACTCATGTCCCATTCCACACTAATAGCCATCTGATCAAGATGTTTCTCATCGGTTCGGTATTTACATAAACATCATGTTTATATTATTAGCTTGATTTCCGAACACTTGTGTCAGCGATCAGCCGTGCAGTAATATAAACCATTTTCATCAAGTATTCTCATCTAAAGTTGATCAAGTTTAATGCTCAGCACTAGCATCTATAAGTGGGGTAAGTACTAATGAGGGGTGGTAAACAAGTGGAGTTTAACTAAGTTCAATCTCATGTTTTAGGATGACATCAAGATTATCTAGCTTAGGCCAAATTTAATGCTTTTTATGCAACATTCAATTATCTTCCTAGAATCTATAAGTTACTTAAGTAAACTCTAAGAGAAAGCTTTGATAAAGAAAATAAAGTATAAAGCTTCTAAATAAAACTAGGATTGGGTTATCAAGTGTTATCACATATGCTTAAGGCATATAGTTGGCATGGTAACAAGCAAGTATTTGCTTGCATAGGTAAAGTATCTTACAAGTGTTAGCTTGTCTTGTGCAGAGCAGTGGTTGAAGTTCTTCTCGGCTTCTTCTTCGTAGTATCCTCCTTCCTCCTCGTATCCTTGGTCGGTACTAGCGTCTATAAATAAGTACGAGGTACACAATCACCAAACAATACTTAACTATTTTCAATCATCACACAAAGGTGTTCTATAGATGATCTAGCATCATCACTAACATTACAAGATTAAAACCTTTGTCTTATTTATTTTATTTTTAGAAAAGTAGTTTCTACTTATTGAAAAACTACTTAAGGTTTAATATTCTCCAACTCAAACATGGGATCATGTTGACACATGTCATCATCACATATTTCGGTACATGGGAATGTGATTTAAAGTGGTGTCACAATTTAATAAGATTTAACCTTTTTATTTTTAATAAATAAAGTGACTAGAAATGCCTATGTGGCATTCCTTTATTACTTGGACATTATTTCTATAAGTAAATCCATATGTTTTTATATATTCTGAAAGGTATAATCAAATGTGATTTTTGAGAGTTGGAATCAATTCAAAAGCTATTATGGTTGAAATTTGAAAAATGTTTGAATGCAGAAAAGCTTCTGACTTGTTATTTTTACAAAGGGTGATCTACAGATCCAAATGATTTGAATCCAACGGGCTTGGATTAAGCATTTCAGTACCTTTCTAACAAAATTAGTTTCATGCAATTTGGTTTACTGAATCGAGCTGGGTTGATTTTTGAAACTAGGTACAGAACTGAGTTTGAATTAAAAAGAAAAATCTAAATTCAAACTATTGGGCTGCGCGGGAGATGCTAATGGGCCGGCCCAATGTCACTCCGCAGCGCGGGGCTCAACTGACAGGGGGGTTCCACCCGTCAGTGGCTCATAACACGCGAAGCGGCACGGGGCGATGTGGTGCGTTGGATTATAAGTGAGATCAACGGCTGAGGGTCGTCGTCGACGATGAATATGTCACCGGCGAGCTCGAACCCTAGAGGCTCAGTGTGTAGGGTTCGCAGCATAGAAAACAAAAAAATTCCTATGATATGAACTATGTACCAAGATCTATCTATTAGATACAAACAACGGGTGTGTGTATATCCGTAGAGAACATACCCTTGAAGACCGACAAAGCTTAACGAGTTCAACTCGTGGTTGATGTAGACGATCTCTTGCCGATCTCAAGATCGAGAGGAAGTCCTAGCGCCGCAAATCAGCAACGCATCCGTGCTCGCACACATGTTCGAGGCACCGAGCAACCTCCGCCTCCTCGCTCCAGCGATGCAGCGGAAGCACAACTCTTTCTTGCCGAATATCCACCAGGAACATGTATCTCGCTAGTCCGAGACCATGGGGGATAAATTCTAGAGGGGGAGAGAGATCCTTCACGAGGAGGTGTGAGAGACAAGTGAGAGGAGGGGCTCCTTTTATAGGAGGAGGGGGCACCCAAGGGGGTGGCCGCCGTCCATGGGGGCTCCCCCCCTCCTTCATTCATGTGGTGGACACTTCACTCACAAAATGGCCCTTCAATTTTCTTCACTAAAAAATCCACTCAAATTCCCATTAAATTTCCACCAAATTTAATGAAAACTCTCATTAAATAAAACTCTTTTATTTTATTCAGAATTTTGTCAATTACTTTAATGACAAACATTCACAAATAACCCCTTGCTAGAATTCTATTTCACATGCATAACCACTTTATGCAATTTCACCCGAAAACCTGTTTCGGTATCTAGTGAAATAAATTCCTGCGCTTGTTCATTCTTTCGGCATGAAACTTTTGCTCCAATTGGATGTCGGTGTCTCTTAAGTGTGTCACCCTATGGTTCGTGAATAATGCGGACATGATCGAGACCCCTCTCGGATCAATAATCAGAAGCGGGATCTGGAGACCCATACTGACTCCCACACATTCAACAATGACTTTCTTGTGATCGTCGGAACCTTTTACGCTAGTATCTTAATCCCTTTGTTTCACGATATATTACATGTCCGAGATTCGATCATCGGTATCTCCATACCTAGTTTGATCTCGTTACTGACATGCACTCTTTTCTTGTTCCCGTGATATAACATTCTAGTGATCAAATCACTTGCTTGCAAGCTAATCAATGTGATATAACCGAGAGGGCCCAGAGTATATCTATCCGTCATCGGGATGAAAAAATTCCACTCTCGATCCATGAGCCTCAACATAACACTTTATTAGTTCTGAATCCATCTTTATAATCACCCTGTTACAGTGTGACGTTTGATGTTATCAAGAAACTTTTCCGGTATTAGTGATTGACATGATCTCATGGTCTAAGGATTAGGATCACTTCGTAAGTTGTTATAGCAATATAAACTCAATGACTTTGATCGTAATGCTATACTTCGGATGAATGTTCATCACACCATTACACTAATGTTATGATCCCGTTATTAACAACATCCAATGTCCATGATCAGGAAACCTTGATCATCTTGTTAATCAACGAGCTAGTTTATGAGAGAGGCATAACTAGGAACTTTCTGTTTGTTTATTAAACACACATGTATTAATGTTTCCGTATTAATACAATTATAGCATGCAAAATAAACATCTATCATATACTTGGAATACACATAATAAACACTTTATTATTGCCTCTCAGGGCATATTCCCTTCAGTCTCCCACTTGCACTAGAAACAATAATCTAGTTACATAGTGATAAATCTAACACCCATTGAGTTCTGGTGTTGATCATGTTTTGCTCTAGGGAGAGTTTTAGTCAACGGATCTGCTACATTGAGATCCGTATGTACTTTACAAATCATTATATCTCCATCCTTGACATGCTCGCGGATGGAGTGAAACCGGCGCTTAATATGCTTGGAATGCTTGTGAGACCTTGGCTCTTTGGCATTGGCAATGGCACCATTGTTGTCACAATAGATCACCATTGGGTCCAACGCGTTTGCAACCACTCCTAGTTCGGATATGAACTCCTTCATCCAAACTGCTTCCTGAGCCGCTTCTGAAGCAGCAACATATTCGGCCTCCGTTGTTGATCCCGCTACCACAGGTTGTTTGGAGCTCCTCCAACTAACCGCTCCTCCATTCATGAGAAATACGTATCCGGATTGAGACTTAGAGTCATCCGGGTCAGTGTCAAAGCTAGCGTCAACATAACACTTAGCGACGAGCTCTTCTTCACCTCCGTATACAAGAAACATATCCTTAGTTCTTCGTAAGTACTTAAGGATATTCTTGACCGCTATCCAGTGTTCCGAACCTGGATCCGATTGGTACCTACTAGTCAAAATAATAGCATGTGCCACATCCGGTCTTGTACATAGCATGGCGTACATTATAGAGCCTATGGCTGAAGCATAGGGGACTTTGTCCATTATCTCTCTTTCTTTCGCCGAAACCGGACTTTGAGTCTTACTCAATGTCTTGCCTTGCAACATAGGTAAGAACCCCTTCTTACTTCCGTCCATTTTAAACTTCTTTAAAATCTTATCAAGGTATGTACTTTGCGATAGCCCTATTAGGCGCCTTGATCTATCTCTATAGATCTTTATGCCTAATATGTATGACGCTTCACCTAGGTCCTCCATTGAAAATTTGCTGTTTAGATAACTTTTAACACTGTTTAAAAGATCTATATCATTTCCGATCAATAATATGTCATCCACATATAATATCAGAAATGCCACATTGCTCCCACTCACTTTCTTGTAAATACAAGCTTCTCCATAAGTTTGGACAAATCCAAACTCTTTGATCACCTCATCAAAGAGGAGATTCCAACTTCGTGATGCTTGCTACAATCCATAGATGGATCGCTGAAGCTTGCACACCTTGTTAGCATCCTTAGGATCAACAAAACCCTTTGGTTGTATCATATACAACTCTTCTTCAATATTACCATTGAGAAACGTGGTTTTGACATCCATCTTCCATATCTCATAATCGAAATATGCAGCAATTGCTAACATAATCCTAACTGACTTTAGCATCTCTACGGGAGAGAAAGTCTCATCGTAGTCAACTCCTTGAATTTGTCGAAACCCTTTTGCGACAAGTCGCGCTTTATAGACCGTCACATTACCATCAGCATTAGTTTTTATTTTGAAAATCCATTTATTCTCCACGGCCTTTCGGTCATGAGGTAATTCCACCAAGTTCCAAACTTGATTTTCATACATGGATTCCATCTCGGATTTCATGGCTTCTAACCATTTGTTGGAATCTGGGCTCATCATCGCTTCTTCATACGTCGCAGGGTCATCATTTTCATCAACCATGAAATTCATGACAGGATTTCCGTACAGTCCTGCTTGACCTGCGAGGTTCGGTAGTACTCTCTTTCGGAGTTTCATGATCATTATCATTAGTTCCCTCTTCAACAGGTGGAGCCAACTCCGGAACAACTTCCGGCGCTGCGCTACTCGCCATACTTTGAAGAGAAGGTTCAATAACCTCTTCGAGTTCTACCTTCCGACTACTCACAACTTTCGCAAGAAACTCTTTCTCTAGAAAGGATCCATTCTTGGCAACAAAAACCTTGCCCTCGGATCTGTGATAGAAGGAATACCCAATAGTTTCCTTAGGGTATCCTATGAAGACGCATTTTTCCGCTTTGGGTTCGAGTTTATCCAGTTGAAGTTTCTTCACATAAACATCGCATCCCCAAACTTTAAGAAATGACAGCTTAGGTTTGTTTCCAAACCACAATTCATACGGTGTCTTTTCAACGGATTTAGATGGTGCCCGATTTAAAGTGAATGCAGCAGTTTCTAGTGCATAACCCCAAAATGACCACGGCAAGTCCGTCAGAGACATCATAGATCGAACCATATCTAATAAAGTACGATTACGACGTTCCGACACACCATTTCGCTGTGGTGTTCCGGCAGGCGTGAGTTGTGAAACAATTCCACACTCTTTCATGTGAGTGCTAAACTCGTAACTTAGATACTCACCTCCACGGTCGGACCGTAGAAATTTGATCTTTCTATTACGATGATTTTCCACTTCATTCTGAAATTCCTTAAACTTTTCAAAGGTTTCAGACTTGTGTTTCATCAAGTAGATATAACCGTATCTACTCAAATCATCCATGAAAGTAACAAAATAACAATATCCACCTCGCGTCGACACACTCATTGGACCACATACATCAGAATGTATGATTTCCAATAAATCTGTCGCCCGTTCCATTGTACCGAAAAACGGCGTTCTAGTCATCTTGCCCATAAGGCATGGCTCACATGTATCAAATGATTCATAATCAAGTGATTCCAAAAGTCCATCCGAATGGAGCTTCTTCATGCGTTTAACACCAATATGACCTAGACGGCAGTGCCACATATATGCGGATATATCATCATTAAGTTTAATCCTTTTAGCATCAACATTATGAATATGTGTAACATTATCATCGAGATCTAATAGAAATAAACCATTCATCATCGGTGCATGACCATAAAAGATTTCATTCATATAAATGGAACAACCATTGTTCTCGGATTTAAATGAATAACCTCTTCGCATCAAACACGATCCATATACAATGGTCATGCTCAGTGCAGGCACCAGATAACAATTATTCAAGTTTATAACTAATCCCGACGGCAAATGGAGAGGCAGCGTTCCGACGGCGATCACATCAACGCTTGATCCATTGCCGACACGCATCTTGACCTCACCCCTTGCTAGCGGTCGCTTGTTTCGTAGCCCCTGATTCGAGTTACAAATATTAGCAACTGAACCGGTATCAAATACCTAGGTGCTACTGCGAGCACTAGTCAAGTACACATCAATAACATGTATATCATATATACCTTTGTTTGCCTTGCCGGCCTTCTTGTCTGCCAAATACTTGGGGCAGTTGTGCTTCCAGTGGCCAGTCCCCTTACAATAGTAGCACTCGGTATCAGACTTAGGTCCAACTCGAGGTTTCTTTTCAGGCACGGCAACAGGCTTGCCGCCCTTACTTACCTTCGTTTTCCCTTCTTGTCTTTCTTGAAACCAGTGTTCCTATTAATCATCAACACTTGATGTTCCTTTTTGATCTCCACTTCTGCAGTTTTAAGCATTGACAGAAGCTCGGGGAGAGACTTCTTCATGCCTTGCATATTATAGTTCATCACAAAGCTCTTATAGCTAGGTGGCAGAGACTGCAGAACACGATGGATGCCTAAGTCAATGGGAATCGATATTCCCAAGGACACAAGCTTATCGGCGTAACCCGACATCTTGAGTACATGCTCACTAACGGAGCTGTGCTCTTCCATCATGCAGCTAAAGAACTTTTCTGAAGCATTGTAGCTCTCTACAGCAGCATGTGTGCCGAAAATTATTTTCAACTCACCCATTGTATCAAATGCATTTCCGTTTTCGAAACGCTTTCGAAGTTCCGGCTCTAGTCCATACAATATGCCGCAATGAACTAAGTTGTGGTCCTCCTGACGAGTCTGATAGACATTCTTCTCCTCGTCAGGGGCATCCTCTAAAGGTGGGGGGCCTAACGGCGCTTCTAGCACATATTGCTTTTGTGCAGCAGAGAGGAGAATCCTCAAATTCATGGCCCATTCGGTAAAGTTGCTACCGTTCGTTGCTATGTTTCTCTTTCGCCATGAATACATTGAAATTAAAAGCAGGTGGTGCCATCTACAACAGAATTTGTAAAGTTTAGACTAAGTGTATGATAGATTGAGTTCAACTAATCCATATTACGAATGAACTCCCACTCAAAAACGACATCCCTCGTGCCTTTTTGGTGACTACATGAACCAAATCCACTATACCAAGTCCGATCATCACGTGAGTCGGTATAGCTTCAAAGGCGAGCATCAAATGGGCATCATATCTACTATATGACTCATGCTTAACCTTTCGGTCCGTGTTCTGAGGCCATGTCTGTACATGCTAGGCTCGCCAAGTTAGAACCTTAGTATTCGCGTGTGTAACTGTTTTACACCCGAAATATGGTCGTGGATCCAAGAACACCCGATCATCACGTGATGTCTTGGAGCGATGAAACATAATCGGTGCATACTAAAGGAAGAACACATTCTTATCTTGATATTTAAATGAGGGATCATCTTATTATGCTAACAAAGCTCTAAACAAGCAATATAAGATGCTATCAAACATCACATGTTTATTAGTGAAATGATATGCTTCCCGCAGATGATCTCTATCATGTGCATCGTGGTATGATCACTATCATACATATATGTGTAAATCCAAGGTCTATGGAGTTTACACGCTATGTATGTTGTAAGAGTATCATCTCATACTTCTACTTACAACATCACCATATCATAACACTAGCCCAGCAACAATCTAAACTAGACGCCTCTAATTTATCCATTGCAAGTTTTACGTGGCTTAGGGCTTTCGAGATAGAACCGTTCTTACCTACGAACATGAACCACAACGAGGATAACCAAATTGTTGACAACTCGTTGCAAAATAGATATTGACTATAGTATGAGAGACATACACCCGCTAGCCACTTATGCAAACTAGTTGCATGTCAAGCGTGGAACAGGTCTCATGTGCGAGGACATGTAAAGTTTGTCCAGGCCGCTTTATCCCACTATGCCACCAATATCCAAAATTACAACTAAGGAGCAACAACATGATCATCATCGCCCACATACTCATATGTGTACTACCCGTGTAAAGCATCTACGCATAGATCTGGCTGTGATACCACTGTAGGGTTCGCAGCATAGAAAACAAAAATTTTCCTACGATGTGAACTATGTACCAAGATCTATCTATTAGATACAAACAACGGGCGGATGTATATCCGTAGAGAACATACCCTTGAAGACCGACAAAGCTTAACGAGTTCATCTCGTGGTTGATGTAGACGATCTCTTGCCGATCTCAAGATCGAGAGGAAGTTCTAGCGCCGCAAATAAGCAGCGCATCTGTGCTCGCACACACGTTCGAGGCACCGAGCAACCTCCGCCTCCTCGCTCCAGCGATGCAGCGGAAGCACAACTCTTTCTTGCCGAATAGCCACCGGGAACATGTATCTCGCTAGTCCGAGACCATGGGGGATAAATTCTAGAGGAGGAGAGAGATCCTTCACGAGGAGGTGTGAGAGACAAGTGAGAGGAGGGGCTCCTTTTATAGGAGGAGGGGGGCACCCAAGGGGGTGGACGCCGGCCATGGGGGCTGCCCCTCCCCTCCTTCATTCATGTGGGTGGACACTCCACTCACAAAATGGCCCTTCAATTCCCTCCACTCAAAAACCCACTCAAATTCCCATTAAATTTCCACCAAATTTAATGCAAACTCTCATTAAATAAAACTTTTTTTATTTTATTCAGAATTTTTTCAATTACTTTAATGACAAACATTCACAAATAACCCCTTGCTAGAATTCCATTTCACATGCATAACCACTTTATGCAATTTCACCCGAAAACCTGTTTTGGTATCTAGTGAAATAAATTCCTGCGCCTGTTCATTCTTTCGGCATGAAACTTTTGCTCCAATTGGATGCCGGTGTCTATATGCCCGAGAGGCAATAATAAAGTGGTTATTATCGTATTCCTTGTTTATGATAAATGTTTATTTTGCATGCTATAATTGTATTAATACGGAAACGCTAATACATGTGTGTTTAATAAACAAACAGAAAGTTCCTAGTTATGCCTCTCTCATAAACTAGCTCGTTGATTAACAAGATGATCAAGGTTTCCTGATCATGGACATTGGATGTTGTTAATAACGGGGTCACAACATTAGTGTAATGGTGTGATGAACATTCATCCGAAGTATAGCATTACGATCAAAGTCATTGAGTTTATATTGCTATAACAACTTACGAAGTGATCCTAATCCTTAGACCATGAGATCATGTCAATCACTAACACCGGAAGAGTTTCTTGATAACATCAAACGTCACACCGTAACAGGGTGATTATAAAGATGGATTCAGAACTAATAAAGTGTTATGTTGAGGCTCATGGATCGAGAGTGGAATTTGTTCATCCCGATGACGGATAGATATACTCTGGGCCCTCTCGGTGATATCACATTGATTAGCTTGCAAGCAAGTGATTTGATCACTAGAATGTTATATCACGGGAACAAGAAAAGAGTGCATGTCAGTAACGAGATCAAACTAGGTATGGAGATACCGATGATCGAATCTCGGACATGTAATATATCGCGAAACAAAGGGATTAAGATACTAGCGTAAAAGGTTCCGACGATCACAAGAAAGTCATCGTTGAATGTGTGGGAGTCAGTATGGGTCTCCAGATCCCGCTTCTGATTATTGATCCGAGAGGGGTCTCGATCATGTCCGCATTATTCGCGAACCGTAGGGTGACACACTTAAGATACACCGACATCCATTTGGAGCAAAAGTTTCATGCCGAAAAGAATAACAAGCGCAGGAATTTATTTCACTAGATACCAAAACGGGTTTTCGGGTGAAATTGCAGAAAGTGTTTCTGCATGTGAAATGAAATACTAGCAAGGGGTTATATGTGAATGTTTGTCATTAAAGTAATTGACAAAATTCTGAATAAATAAAAGGAGTTTTATTTAATGAGAGTTTGCATTAAATTTGGTGGAAATTTAATGGGAATTTGAGTGGGTTTTTGAGTGGAGGGAATTGAAAGGCTTTTGTGTGAGTGGAGTGTCCACCCATATGAATGAAAGGAGGGGAGGGGGCAGCCCCATGGCTGGGCGCATGGCCCCTTGGGTGCCCCCCTCTCCCTATAAAAGGAGCCCCCCTCCCTCTCTCTCACTCACACCTCCTCGTGAAGGATCTCTCTCCCCCTCTAGAATTTATTCCCCATGGTCTCGGACTAGCGAGATACATGTTCCCAGTGGCTATTCGGCAAGAAAGAGTTGTGCTTCCGCTGTATCGCTGGAGCGAGGAGGCGGAGGTTGCTCGGTGCCTCGAACGTGTGTGCGAGCACGGATGCGCTGTTGTTTTGCGGCGCTAAGACTTCCTCTCGATCTTGAGATCGGCAAGAGATCGTCTACATCAACCACGAGTTTAGACTCGTTAAGCTTTGTCGGTCTTCAAGGGTATGTTCTCTACGGATATACATCCGCCCGTTGTTTGTATCTAGTAGATAGATCTTGGTACATAGTTGTTCCCATCGTAGGAAAAATTTTGTTTTCTATGCTGCGAACCCTACAGTGGTATCAGAGCCGCATCTATGCGTAGATGCTTTGCACGGGTAGTAAACATATGAGTATGTGGGCGATGATGATCATTTTATTGCTTCTTAGTTGTACTTTGGATATTGGTGGCATAGTGGGATGAAGCGGCCCGGACAAACTTTACATGTCCTCGCACATGAGACCTGTTCCACGCTTGACATGCAACTAGTTTTGCATAAGTGGCTAGCGGGTGTCTGTCTCTCCTACTATAGTCAATATCTAATTTGCAACGAGTTGTCAACAATTTGGTTATCCTCGTTGTGGTTCATGTTCGTAGGTAAGAACGGTTCTATCTTCGAAAGCCCTAAGCCACGTAAATTTTGCAATGGATAAATTAGAGGCGTCTAGTTTAGATTGTTGCTGGGCTAGTGTTATGATATGGTGATGTTGTAAGTAGAAGTATGAGATGATACTCTTACAACATACATAACGTGTAAACTCCATATACCTTGGATTTACACATAAAGGTATGATAGTAATCATACCACGGTGCACATGATAGAGATCATATGCGAGAACCATATCATTCCACTAATAAACATGTGATGTTTGATAGCATCTTATATTGCTTGTTTGGCGTTTTATTAGCATAATAAGATGATCCCTCATTTAGATATCAAGATAAAAATGTGTTCTTCCTTAAGTATGCACCAACAATGTTTCGTCGCTTCAAGACATCACGTGATGATCGGGTGTACTTGAATCCACGAGCATATCTCGGGTGTAAGACAGTTACACACGCGAATACTAAGGTTCTTACTTGGCGAGCCTAGCATGTACAGACATGGCCTCGGAACACGGACCGAAAGGTTAAGCATGAGTCATATGTTTTGATATGATGACCATATGGATGCTCGCCTTTGAAGCTACGCCGACTCACGTGATGATCGGACTTGGTGTAGTGGATTTGGTTCATGTAATCACCAAAAAGACACGAGGGATGTCGTTTTTGAGTGGGAGTTCATTCCTAATTTGGATTAGTAGAACTCAATTTATCATAAATTAAATCAAAGTGATTTTGCATAATTTGTTGTAGTCATTGGCATTCGTTCACCACCTTATGCATAGTTGTAATTGAGATAATAGAACTATAGAATTCTAGATATTTACTTTACGAACTGGTATCGTATTGTGTTGAGTGTCAATCAAAGTTTAAAGTCCTATTGCAAACTTTCAGCAAACTCTATTTACTCCGTGAAATTTAATAATTGGTATTAAATCGAGAGTAAAAATTCCAGTGTTGGTATCTTAAGTATCATGTTTGCCTCCACGATTCTTGATTGTTTTAATATCAAGTTTATCTAGGAGCTGAAAGAATTGTTTCAGAAACCATCATGTGTGGCAGATATAACGATATCTGAAACAATGTTTTGGTTGCAATATGATAGAGTATAATATATGTTCTCATATTGGATGAGAATTTACGAAGTTTGGAGATGCTAGACATCCTAATCATCCAAAAGGGTTTTGGAAAGTAATGTTATACTCATGATTCTCCTTTATAAGCTAAATTGGCTTGATCATGAAAGTCGTCATGATAATGATGAATAGAAGATGTATGTAAAGTGTTTACTACACTAAAAGATTACTAAAGAATGGATTTTGAAAGAATACCGATGATTTTGATGATGGTGATCTACTTCAAAGTGCAAGTCCAAAGGTATTATTATTTGAATATACACGCTTTGGACTATGTGTCATGTATATGGCGCCACTTTTGATGTTGATAGATTCTTTTAAAAGGAAAAGGAAATGCTGAAAGAGAATCTATAAAATATATTTGGCAGAAAAGAAAAGATTGGAAATATCCAATTTAGGTATATGGATGATATACATGTTATGGTTGTATTCTTTGCTTGTTAAACAATGTGGTTCTTGGGTATTGGATACCGAATTGGTTGGTATGAAATTTCATACGGAATGATGCAATTCATGAACCACAATGGCCTAAGTAACTAGCAAGAGAATATGTGATGATGTTCATCGAAAACAAACAAACCGTTGTTTGTATTTCTCGTTGACATCAAAGCTTGACTTCAAGATTTGTTTTAATAATTTTTATTTGAATCAGGTATTATAAGAACGAAGGTTGTTCAAATAATTACCGTATTCCATATAAGATGGATGATTTACAAATCTAGTTGGAGAAATCACATCCATAAAACCTAATGCTAAAATGTCGCAAGACAAATGATTGAAAGATCACTTACGAAGTGACATCGCCGTTTAAATTATATTGGAAAGAAAACATGAAGAATCTCCATTTTCATGGATTTTTGGAGTCTTTGATTTGATCAAGTGACGCTTGTGAGACTTTCCTCGGGATAATTAAAACTTCGTTCAAAGGCCAAAGAAGAACGAACGACTAAAATATTGGAATTTATACATATCGATGTATGTAGTCCATTATGTGTAGTCGTAAGCGATGGGTTTCAACTTCATATACTTTCTCCGGAAATTGAGTGAATAATTCACTTAATGAGAAAGAAGTGTGAAATATTTGAAAATGTTCAAAGACTTTCAAGATGAAGTGAAAATCATTGTGACAAGAAAAATAAATGAATTATGATTTGATCATAAAGCGATTTATTTGAGTTACAAGTGTAACAAGAAAAATAAATGAATTATGATTTTATCATAAAAGGGATTTATTTGAGTTACAATTTTAGCAAAACACCTAGATTTACATCTCCTGAAACACCATAGGAATATGGAATGTTTTGAGATTTGTAAGGAAACCTTGTTTGACATGGTTGGATCAAAGGTGTTATTTATAAAACTGCCATTATGTTTTAAAAGATTAAAGCTTTAGAGACTACCGCTTTTACACTGAAAAGAGCTCCATCTTGATCCGGTGAAATGACACCATGGAAGTTATGGTTTGGGGTAAAACCCAAGTTCTCATTTCTTAAATTTTGGTATGCTAAACATAAGTAAGATGTTTACAACCGAAGTCGGATGAGCATGTCTTTGTAGGTTATTTCGAATAACAATTGGTTATTCCTCCATAACACCAAGGACAAAAGGGTTTGTCGCTTGAAACGTGAAGTTTCTTGAAAAAGGAATTTTTTCGTAAAAGTTAAGTGGGAGGACAATAGAACTTTGATAAGGTTAACGAACCTTAAATATGCTGAGTTGCGCAGCGCCGGAAAATGTTCCGGAGGCAGCCAGAATGCTCATGGATTACGTGCCTCAAATGTTGCGGTCACGGAGATCTAAGTTCCTATTGAACCAAGTCGGTCGAATAAACAATCAAATACTAAGATTTGAGAGTAAATCATTATTGTTTGACAATGATGAACCGACTATATGCAAAGAAGCGATGATGGGCCCTGACTCCGTCAGATGGCTTGAAGCCATAAAATCCGTGATAGTTCCATACACGAGAAATCAAGTTTTGAACTTGGAAGACCCTCCGAAAAGATGTAAAAACATATCGTTCGTATTTGGATCTATAAAGAAACAGACATGGATGTTTCACATCTATGAAATAGTCGACATGTCGTAAAATATTTTACGACAATGTTCAAGGAGTTGACTATGACAAGATTTGATCTTTCATAGCGATATTTAGTCTGGACGGATTAAAGTAGCAACCACTACATATAATTTGGTATATGGTAGATGAATAAACAAAACAAAGTTCTTCTAATAGAATGGTTACCTAGGACGTGTACATGACACGATCCAAAGGGTTTTGTTAATTCAAAGGATGCTAAAAAGGGCATGCAAACTTCAATGGTTGAAGTAAGCATCGCGGAGTTGGAATCTTCACCGTGATGAAAAAGAGTTTTCATCAGGAGACGATGAAGATGCTTGCATTTGCAAGAAATTAAGTGGGAGCGCTAAGACATATTTCTAATACATTATGTGGAGGACATCTTGTTGATTAGAAATGATGTATATTTTATTGACAAAGGTTAAGAATTTCATTTCGATGAAATACTTAGGCAAAACCTGAATATTTAGCGTGACTGTCTATAGTGGATAGACTGTAACGCCAATATGGTTGTGCCAAACGTACATATATGATATATTGAAGGAGTTCAATATAGAATCAACAAGAAACGGTTCTTGTCGCATGGAAAGGAATTGAATCAAGATTCAAGTGTATCGACACTTGATAAGTGAAACAAGATTCAAGTGCTTTGACACTTGATGAGTAAAATCACAAGAATGTCTTGATCAATCATACCATGATATGTACACATCCAGATATGTCCTATGCTCTAAGTGTTATGAGCATATACCAGAATGAATCATAAAATGATCATTGGACGATAGTGAGGATATTCTTATGATCTTTTGGAAGAACTAAGAATATATTTGTGTAGAGGTGACAAACAATTACAAATAGTTCATTGTAAGACGTTACATTGATACTAGTTTTGTCATAATATACAAATTAAGTTTATCTCAATTTAAACTATGGGTGGCACAATGTAATGGAAAGGAGATTCCATGATGGATTTGGATGAAATCCATAGTTGAGACATTGTGACGAATACTACAACAAAAAGGCTAAGTATATGACTGCTATAGTAGCAGCAAAGGAGGGAATTTGTGTCAAGAAGTTTGTTATCAAACTAAGATGTGGTTCGCAACGGGCTAACACTAAAGATATATTGTATGACAATAGTATCGACATGATTTAACCCCAAGGAACTAAAGGTCTCACCGAAAGACCAAATTTATACAATGCCATCTCATTGGAGAATGAGTGATGCGTGAAGACGCCAAGACATGCAAATACACACGGACCTGAAGCGTCAGATCCGTAGATTATGTTAACCACTTGCAATTGCGTATATGGAACACCACAAAGCCATAGGTGTTCAATACGCACAGTTTTCAAACTAGATTATTGTCTCTAGTGCAAGTGGGAGACTGAAGGGAATATGCCCGAGAGGCAATAATAAAGTGGTTATTATCGTATTCCTTGTTTATGATAAATGTTTATTTTGCATGCTATAATTGTATTAATACGGAAACGTTAATACATGTGTGTTTAATAAACAAACAGAAAGTTCCTAGTTATGCCTCTCTCATAAACTAGCTCGTTGATTAACAAGATGATCAAGGTTTCCTGATCATGGACATTGGATGTTGTTAATAACGGGGTCACAACATTAGTGTAATGGTGTGATGAACATTCATCCGAAGTATAGCATTACGATCAAAGTCATTGAGTTTATATTGCTATAACAACTTACGAAGTGATCCTAATCCTTAGACCATGAGATCATGTCAATCACTAACACCGGAAGAGTTTCTTGATAACATCAAACGTCACACCGTAACAGGGTGATTATAAAGATGGATTCAGAACTAATAAAGTGTTATGTTGAGTCTCATGGATCGAGAGTGGAATTTGTTCATCCCGATGACGGATAGATATACTCTGGGCCCTCTCGGTGATATCACATTGATTAGCTTGCAAGCAAGTGATTTGATCACTAGAATGTTATATCACGGGAACGAGAAAAGAGTGCATGTCAGTAACGAGATCAAACTAGGTATGGAGATACCGATGATCGAATCTCGGACATGTAATATATCGCGAAACAAAGGGATTAAGATACTAGCGTAAAAGGTTCTGACGATCACAAGAAAGTCATCGTTGAATGTGTGGGAGTCAGTATGGGTCTCCAGATCCCGCTTCTGATTATTGATCCGAGAGGGGTCTCGATCATGTCCGCATTATTCGCGAACCGTAGGGTGACACACTTAAGAGACACCGACATCCATTTGGAGCAAAAGTTTCATGCCGAAAAGAATAACAAGCGCAGGAATTTATTTCACTAGATACCAAAACGGGTTTTCGGGTGAAATTGCAGAAAGTGTTTCTGCATGTGAAATGAAATACTAGCAAGGGGTTATATGTGAATGTTTGTCATTAAAGTAATTGACAAAATTCTGAATAAATAAAAGGAGTTTTATTTAATGAGAGTTTGCATTAAATTTGGTGGAAATTTAATGGGAATTTGAATGGGTTTTTGAGTGGAGGGAATTGAAAGGCTTTTGTGTGAGTGGAGTGTCCACCCACATGAATGAAAGGAGGGGAGGGGGCAGCCCCATGGCTGGGCGCATGGCCCCTTGGGTGCCCCCCTCTCCCTATAAAAGGAGCCCCCCTCCCTCTCTCTCACTCACACCTCCTCGTGAAGGATCTCTCTCCCCCTCTAGAATTTATTCCCCATGCTCTCGGACTAGCGAGATACATGTTCCCGGTGGCTATTCGGCAAGAAAGAATTGTGCTTCCGCTGCATCGCTGGAGCGAGGAGGCGGAGGTTGCTCGGTGCCTCGAACGTGTGTGCGAGCACGGATGCGCTGCTGTTTTGCGGCGCTAGGACTTCCTCTCGATCTTGAGATCGGCAAGAGATCGTCTACATCAACCACGAGTTTGGACTCGTTAAGCTTTGTCGGTCTTCAAGGGTATGTTCTCTACGGATATACATCCGCCCGTTGTTTGTATCTAGTAGATAGATCTTGGTACATAGTTGTTCCCATCGTAGGAAAAATTTTGTTTTCTATGCTGCGAACCCTACAAGTGTGTCACCCTACGGTTCGTGAATAATGCGGACATGATCGAGACCCCTCTCGGATCAATAATCAGAAGCGGGATCTGGAGACCCATACTGACTCCCACACATTCAACGATGACTTTCTTGTGATCGTCGGAACCTTTTATGCTAGTATCTTAATCCCTTTGTTTCACGATATATTATATGTCCGAGATTCGATCATCGGTATCTCCATATCTAGTTTGATCTCGTTATTGACATGCACTCTTTTCTTGTTCCCGTGATATAACATTCTAGTGATCAAATCACTTGCTTGCAAGCTAATCAATGTGATATCACCGAGAGGGCCTAGAGTATATCTATCCGTCATCGGGATGAACAAATTCCACTCTCGATCCATGAGCCTCAACATAACACTTTATTAGTTCTGAATCCATCTTTATAATCACCCTGTTACGGTGTGACGTTTGATGTTATCAAGAAACTCTTCTGGTGTTAGTGATTGACATGATCTCATGGTCTAAGGATTAGGATCACTTCGTAAGTTGTTATAGCAATATAAACTCAATGACTTTGATTGTAATGCTATACTTCGGATGAATGTTCATCACACCATTACACTAATGTTGTGATCCCATTATTAACAACATCCAATGTCCATGATCAGGAAACCTTGATCATCTTGTTAATCAACGAGCTAGTTTATGAGAGAGGCATAACTAGGAACTTTTTGTTTGTTTATTAAACACACATGTATTAATGTTTCCGTATTAATACAATTATAGCATGCAAAATAAACATCTATCATATACTTGGAATACACATAATAAACACTTTATTATTGCCTCTCAGGGCATATTCCCTTCACAGTGGGGATCGTGGGAGGCTCACCGGGGCTCAGGCGAGGGTCGGCGATGTGGGCGAACGACGAAGTCGACAACGGCGGTTCTCCTGGCACTGGCAGCTTCTCCTGGGGCGACTCCAATCGACGGCGCCTCTCCTCCTGTGCAGCGGCAAACTCCGGTGCAATTCCGGCCACCTGGTGCTCGCCTTGCTCTGGGGAAGGGTGTGGGATGTTTCTGAGAGAGAGGGGATCGAACTGGTGTGAAGAAATCGAGCGGGGGAGGACTCTATTTATACTGGCGAGAGGGGACCGACGGGCGCGAGCTGAGCTCGTCGTGGTCGACGGCACAGGCAGCTATCGGCGTGGGCGATGGTAGGGGCGGTGCTATTCTCCCTGGAGAAGCTCAACGGCGTGGTGGCGAGGCGTGGGGCGGTGCTGATTGGTCAGTACGCTTCGATGCTCTGAGCTGGTCTGACGGAGGTTTTGATGGCGCACAGCGCGCGTGGTCCGCGCGACGGTGAACGGGCGTGTCTGCGGGATTGCTGGGGTGGTGGTGATCACGCGTGCACGCGGCGAGGGCGGCGCGCGGTCTGTGGGCGTGTGTCGAGGGTGGCGCTCTGGCGCGCTCTCGGCATGCTCGTAGAGAGGTTTGGCATGGCCTGGGCGTGTGGTCCAGTGGCTGGCATTGCTCGAGGCTGGGATAGGGAGTGGCGGTCGGGTGCTGGCTAGCTCCCAGACAAGGTTGGCGAGGCTAGTGTGGCCTCTAGCTCGCCGGCGACAACGGGGTGGCAATTTTGCTCTCGGCCTGCTCACCATTGATGGATAGGCTTGCTTATAGTGCTGCTAAGGATAGTTAAATGAGCTAGATGATCTATTAAGGACTAGTTGCAACCAGAGTGGGAACAAGGTTGGCCAAAACACTTCTCAAAATAGTGTTTGTGATTTTGTTGATTTGAATCTGTAACCTGTTTGATGAAATGGCCGCAAGAACTTGAGTTTTGAATTTTGAAAAGATTTTTGGTGGGTGTGCTAGGCATGTGTTGAGGATTCTGTGGGTGCTTGGGTTTTGAAAATTGAGTTTGTTTGAGTGGTTTTTGAAATAGTGTGATCTTCCCATATGAGATAGATTCAATTTTAAACTGTCATTTAAACTTGATATTTGAATGTTTCTGGATGATCACAAAGTGGGCCTTGGTACCTTATTATGAGTACTATCAAGGGGTGCAAAGATCCATACATGTTTCTGTTAAGTTCTGAAAGTTAGAGATAGCCAAAGTAGGCATAGGAGTTAATTTGGCCAAAGTGACCATTCACTTAATTTATTCATTTTCAGTTGTTTGTCTTTGGGAAAAGTTTGGGGATTGTTTAGATGATGTTTATTTTACCTAAGAATCATTTTACAAGCAAAGAAACACAGAACCATGGCAATTCAAAAGAATCCAAATTTTAATACACACACATATGAATGCTTTCATATTTTTAGTTGGAAAGTTTTTTGTTAACCCTAATTTTGATGATTAGAGTTTGATGATCCATGCTTTATATTTTTGGGATGTTACACATAGGATCTTGACAACCTAACTGATTCGTTGGGGCAAAGTCTTGAGTTTGTGTTGTGCAGGTCTTCGCGTTGCTTGCAACACCTGTGTGACGTTTCCTTCCTCCTACTGGTTCGATAACTTCGGTTTCTTATTAAGGAAAAACTTGCTGATGTGCTGCTTCACACCTTGCTCTTGGGGTTTCCAACGAAGTCCTCTCTGTGAGGCGACAAGTTTTCTGCGGTTGTTGTCGGGGAATAAAGAAAGAAGCTCCCACGTCAACTAGGCGCCATCATACGTGCGTGGTCTCTCCAGCGGCACGACCCATCCAGACCGACGCGTCCAACTCGACCCATCCATGCACAAAATCTGCCAGGACGGACAGCAGGCGTGTCCTCCCGTATCCTCCCGCAGGAACCGAGGGCCCGCATGGTAGCGACCCAACGTCTTTCTTTCACTAGCCATCAATGGAGAGAGGTAGGCTGCTCCAAAGGCTGGCCATGCCGCTGACGGCACCGCCCGACACCTGCGCTCCTGCGTTCATGTAACACCCCTGGCCACTCCAGACCGGCGGCTATCACTTCTGGCAGCTCAATAGGATCTCTAGACTAACCCCAGAAACCAACACTAGTCTTTTCTGCGCACTTTGTCCTCACTCGTGCGCACCCGGTTACCCACTTCCCGGTCGGTCACCCATCCTAGAATTGCTCTAGGCCAAGCACGCTTAATCTTAGAGTTCTTTTCGAATGAGCTTCCGAAAAAGAAGTTGCAACTTGTTGGTATGAGTTTCCTATCAATACTATTGAGCCATGCGCCAGGGTCTCACATACACCCACCCTTAGAAGATCGACGTCCTCGTTGATCAACCACAAGCCAGGAACGTCCCCTCTTGGCACACGTCTGTGCGTCCAGTGCCGGCACATGTGCCATGCCGTGTCCACTCCGGGCCACACGCGTCATGCGCCACATGTCCGCCACTGACCCGCACACGCCCGTTTAACCGCGAGGGTCGGCTCTGATACCAATTTGTAACACCCCCGGCCACTCTGGACCGGCGGCTGTCACTTCTGGCAGCTCAATAGGATCTCTAGACTAACCCCACAAACCAACACTAGTCTTTTCTGTGCACTTTTTCCTCACTCGTGCGCACCCGGTTACCCACTTCCCGGTCTGTCGCCCATCCTAGAATTGCTCTAGGCCAAGCACGCTTAACCTTAGAGTTCTTTTCGGATGAGCTTCCAGAAAAGAAGTTGCAACTTGTTGCTATGAGTTTCCTATCAATCCTATTGAGCCATGCGCCAGGGTCACACAGTTCACACATCAATGTCGTCACTTCGGCCTCTACGCTGGCATCCATTGTCGTGCCTTTTAACAGGCCACCCGCAGCCATCTTCTTTCCCACCACACTCTCCTCCCTCCCATCCTTCACTACCAGTAGCAAGCCATGGCTGATGGCATTGGATAGAGGGGAGGGCATCTAGGACGACCACCGGGGTCGTGGCCGTCGAGGTAGGCAAGGAGGGCACGACCAGAGCAGCATGCATGCATGGTCTCCCTCACCACCGGAGCCTAGCCGTGGCCGTCGAGGAAGGCGTGGGTGTGTGGAAAAAGCAGCATGCCGCCATAATCTCCCTCACCACCGGCATCACCACCACCATCGTCGCCTGAGCTCGGGCCCATCACGATCAGCCTCGCCGACTTCGAGTTTGCCGTGACCATCCACTTGGGCATGAAGTGGGACATGATACTCCTTCCCCGCAAATTCGCGAGCGGATGGTAGCAAAACTGGCGCGTGGCCGGTGGAGGTGATGTTCGATCGTCTCGGCCAGATATTCCTCGCCAATGGATGGGAGGAGTTCTCCCGCACATAGGTCCAGCCACCACGATGGCAAGTCGCTGCCGTGGTCGAGAACGCCAGTGCCACGACGCGAACGGTCAGGCATGGTGGTATCTATCTTGACTGGTCTCCATTTTTTATGAATACGTATGGACGTGGCGGGAAACAGTTAGAACAGGTGGAAAGCAGTGGGAAAAGAGCGTAAAACAGCGGGGCGATGGTAACACACTGGAAATACACCGACACCGGCGCCGGTGGCCACACTGGAAATACACCAACACTGGAAATCCCCTCCTCTCGCCCCCGTGCGGCGACAGGGGGAAACCCTAGCCGCCGCCTCAGCCCCCAACTCCCCTCCCTCCTATCTCCCCCGCTGCCATCTTGATCATGGCCAGGCAAAGGCTGGGCGCTGCCAGCGGCAGGGGGATCTCTCATCTTCCCCGACGTAGATCAGCGGCGCGGGACGCCCATCCTCGTTGCGGATGGTGTGCGTGTCGGGCACCTCAGCGGCGTGTCATCTCTGGTGTGAGGCGCCAGCGGCATGGCTAGAGGAGCAGCGACGTGGCGGACGACGATCTGTTGCCCCTGGTCCCTCTAGCGAAGAAAACTCCGGGAGAAACCTCAGATTCCGCGGGATCGAGCGATGGCGGTGTCCAGTGCATCGTTCCCCTCTTGAGGGCATTGGTTTTGGAGTTCTCACCGGCTGTAGGGACCAGCGGCGGTGGTGCCGAGGTTGCGGTGGCCTCGTTTCTTCACGTCGCTGGGCTTCGAGTGCGAGATCTGCAGCAACTTGCGGTGGGGAGGTGGTGGCTGCAGGCAACGGCCTGTAGTCGGTCTAGCGGCGGCGCCCTGGCCGCACTTTGCTCGCTGCAACGTCTCATGGCGTCACGGGAGTTTGGACATGGGGCGGCGACCCTGCTTTTTCGACGGCGACAGCCTTTGTGGTCATGTGGATGACGCGAAGGCTGGATCTTCGCTAGTGGTTTCCACTTCGAGATCGGGTTCGTTTCGACTCAACAGGTGCTATGCACGATGGTCCTAGAGGAGGTGTCAATTCATGCCTGACCGGCGGTGGCGATGTGGTGTCTCGTTGGAGACTTCGTGTTAGGCCTGATCCCGGCGGGTGTCTTCTCTGGGGTGTCAAGTCATGCCTGTTTGGTCGATCGAAGGTGGTGCGACAGTGCTGGAGGCGTGGCGGTATGGGACGTCTCGTTTCGAGTCTCTTCTCCAGCGGTACCTGGTCAGTGAGTTGTCGTTGTCGGACAGGTGATGATGGTATAAGCTTCTTCATCGAGTCTACACACTTCGGTGGAAACATTGATGGCATTGTGGACGTATGCTCGCTTCGTGTCCTTGATGAAGGTGGTGTCCTGAAGCTCGTCTTCGGGGATGAAAATCCTAAGCTCGACCGTTGGTTGGACTCGTCACTATCGGCGCGTGTGCGGCTTTTCCTTCTTGAAGGCTTTGTCTAGAAGTGTGTATTTTTGTCTTTGTTGTAGTCTTTGCCATAGGTTAGTGGTAGTCTGGTAAAGTTACTGTCGTGAGGCATTGACCTCGGGTTTGTTTACTTTATAGTTCTCGCACTCTTGAAATAAACGGGATGTGTGCATCGTTTCGATGCGGAGGCCGGGGCTTTGTTCTCTTTTTCGAAAAAAAGAAGAAAAAAAATAAGAGCCTATTTATCAAGCGTGGACAGATAAATCGCGTTGCTGGACGTGGTTGGCCAAACAAGCTGGACCATGAACGAAATTCCCACGCGGACAGACCAAAACGGACTGAAACGGACACTTTTGGATCGTCCGTTTGATAGTCCCGCATCAATCTTGTTTTTTTTACCAAGTATAGTACTTGGTTGTCCTTCTGATTTCAATATCATGTCATATTCCTGCGGAAAAAAAAGGCTAGACGCGAAAATATTAGCATTTGTAGCCTCAAATCAAGGTGGGCCATCCTGAAAAACACTGGTCTAGCTTCTTGCAATTGCCAGATCATTAGGCATCATCATGTCAGCACAATCACTGGTAGGCGTCCGGGAGGGAACCGATTGAAAAGCTTTGGGTCATATCCCCCGTGTTCGTGTCTCCGCAGTAACAGATCTTCAGGTGACCCCACAGCTCGGATTTCCTCGATCAGCCAAGCAGGCACGTTGTGAAGAAGAGAGGTTGGAACCGAAACTCCAGGTAAAAATGACAAATTTGCTGACAAGAGTGGCATATAATTGAAGTCGATCTGTGCAAGCAAACGGCGTCTTCCCCTGTATTCAAGTTCCTGAAATGATGATAACTCGGTCCATTTACTCGTGTCTCATTCCACACTAATAGCCATCTGATCAAGATGTTTTCCATCGGTTCGGTATTTACATAAACATCATGTTTATATTACTAGCTTGATTTCCGAACACTTATGTCAGCGGTCAGCCATGCAGTAACAAATACTATGGCAAACTTGCCACCGACTGTCACCGTACGCCTACGAGAAACTCAGTGAACTCTATACATATTCCAAGTTTCTCTTCTTTTTGCGGGCAAGTTATCTACTATTTTTGTACCGGTTTATTAGGTTAACACGGAGTTTAGAAAAAAAAATAATCATAAAATTTATCAATAAAACATGAATTAAATGTCACAAATAGTATATCATTGGATTAATATTTAAAATCTCTTTTCAATGATATAATTTTTGTGACATATAATTTATATTTCGTTGATCAAATTTATAATCAATCATATTTTTTAGGCTTCATGTTAGCCCATTAGACCGCTATAGAGGAGTATCTATCTTAGCTAGCCACTATAGTATCCTTTTTTTTTAACTTGCCAGTAGTATCTTTGCAGACACGACGTACGTACACTTGTCATGTCCAATCATGGAACCGAATGGCATCTAGGAAATTTAACTCTCCGTTACCTTTAAGCAACTTACCACTACTCCATCCTCTGCTTTCTTGCCGCACCTTACCATGGGTTTCCGGATTCCGTGATGGCGATCTCTCTGACTTGTAAAAGGAACAAGTGCCCGTGACTGACACAGACCGGTGCTTGCCCATGCCGATGCAGCACGGCACGACACAGTGGCACCCCGCTCGGGCATCGTCCTCGTCGCCGGCTGCCCCGACCACTTGGAGCTGCCACGCGCTACGGCATCGATGTGATCGTGATCGATCGCGTGGGATCTTCGGGATGTAAAAAGTGTGGATGATTCGCGCGCTCGATGGGCAGCGGCGGCTTAGGTAAGCGCTCGAGTAAGATTGGATGGTGACGCCTTGGTCAGATTGATTAACGTACAGTAAGTTGGTTGTCTTTTTCTGCTGAGCTTCAACTTAACTAATACTCCTTTCGTTTTAAGATATAACATGTTTTAGATATGTTAACAAAATATATCTAGACTTTTTTCAGTGAGTAGATTCATTCAAAGTGATCTATATATAAAAATATGTCTAAATACATTTGCTTTATAAATCTAAAACATCTTATATTTTTAAACAGAGAGAGTAGTTGAGTTACGTGAAGGGTTAAGTCGAGAGGATAAACGTGACCTTCAAGCAATTGAGCGTGATCACTAGATATACTAGAGAAAAAATCTTCTCAGCCTCTCCAACCAAGGATGTACAAAACCATTTCATTGCAGCATCGTAATATTCAGAAGAAAGGAAAAACACAAGCTTATAAATATTCCTTTCGTTCCATATTAATTGTCTCAACTTTGTCTAGATATGAATACATATAATCTAAATCTGTATTTTCTTGCTGTATTTTCATATGTACATACGAATTTAGATAAAGTTGAGATCTTTAGTATGAACCGAAGGGAGCAAAACGATGAAAACTTATGAAGGACTAGATGCCGAACCGGCATGGATTACGGACCCATTAGCCTGATCCAGTCCATTGCTAAAATGGCGAAAATTGTTGGCTTCCAGGCTTGCATCTTTAGTGAACAGTCATATTATTAGTTGTTAGAGCTCAAAACCTAAAGCATTTATGACAACTTCTTCTATGTGAGAAACCATGCTAGAGAGTTGCATTGTACAAAGATTCATGCTCTTCTATTCAAAGTTAATATACTTCTCCGACCCAAATTAGTTGACTTAGATTTGCTAGACATAATTTAGTATTAGATATAGAAAAAGATTTAGGAATCATCGTGCTAACTGAAATAACACATGACACATGATTCGAGGTTGGCCTTGCTAGAAGGGGTTGACAAGAGGGTTTGGATATTTAAACGTCCAAGCTGAGGATGTAAAAAAACCATCAATTTGTTCTAAGAGGGCGTCAATTTGCATGTTACTCCAAATAAAAGATCGACCCTTAGTTGATAGCTCAACAAGGGCAAGATATCTTATGATTTTATTAAAGGTTGCCATATCTTTAATATTTGCTCCAGCTTTATTACGGGTTGTCGGGATAACAACATAAGTTGAAATCCCCCACTAATAGCCAAAGGGCATCATCCAGAATGTCAAGCAAGACTTTAACAAATCTTCTTTGGTGGTAATAGTATCAAGTGAGTTTAGATTTGATCATAAACTTACAGATCTTATAGTAGACCCAATACAGCCTCATATGGGTAATAAAGTGAACTTATTGTTTAAACTATCGTGCTTAAGACTAGATGGTTTTTACGATATTATCAAGAGAGAATGGAACGATGTTACTAAAGGTGGGAGTAACATTGAGCGTTGGCAAAATAAAATTAGACACCTCAGGAATTTTTTGAGAGGATGGGCCCGACACTGTAGTGGAGTTTATAGAAAAGAAAAAGAGAGGCTCGGAAATATTATTGACGAACTTGATATAAAAGCTGAAACTATTCCGTTAAGTGATTCTGAAAGGCAAGCCTTAAGGAATGCTAACGATGAACTTTCTAAACTAAGGCGTGATGAGGATTCTAAATGGGCTCAACGCGCTAAGGTGAAACTGACATGGACACGTCCATACCTCCAGTTCCTGATAAACGGAGAATTGCCTGACAGCCCAATAGATGCCCGGCGCATATCTCGTCGATCGAAAACCTTCACCATCATCAACGGCGAGCTGTACAAACGCAGCATTACGGGTGTATTGCAACGGTGCGTCACCATCAACGACGGCAAGGCCATACTCCAAGATATCCATGAAGGCATCTGCGGCCACCACGCAGGCAGTCGCTCTCTCGTCGCCAAAGCTCTGCGAGCAGGATTCTACTGGCCAACGGCCATGAGCGACGCGAAGGACATCGTCCGAAGATGCAACGGGTGCCAATGGTTCGCCGACAAACCGCACGCACCTGGGTCCGAACTTCGACCCATACCCATAGCCTGGCCTTTTGCCCAATGGGGCCTCGACATGATCGGCAAACTACCAAAATCCTCGAAAGGAGGACATGTCTTCCTCCTGGTCGCAGTCGACAAATTCACCAAGTGGATCGAGGCCATGCCAGTCACCAACCAGAAGGGCAAAACCGCCGTCAAGTTCTTCGAATCCATTGTCTACAGGTTTGGCGTACCGCACAACATCATCACCGATAACGGATCAAACTTCATCTCCGAAGAATTTCAGGACTTCTGCGAAGGCCTCGGGATCAATATCACGTATGCCTCAGTGGCACACCCGCAAACAAACGGGCAAGTGGAAAAGGCCAACGGCCTAATCGGCGCTGGCATCAAGAAGCGCCTCACGAGCTCACTCGAGCACAAAGCTGGAAACTGGACGAAAGAGCTACCGTCTGTCCTGTGGAGCTTACATACTACGCCAAACAGCTCCACCGGCTACACACCGTTCTTTATGGTGCACGGAGCCGAGGCCGTGCTACCAGCCGAAGTACGCCACCAGGCTCCACGAGTCGTCGCTTACAGCGAAGCCGAGTCCACGGCTGCACTCGAAGACGCCGTCGACACACTCGACGAAGCACGGGATATAGCAGCAGCTCGATCAGCGGTGTACCAGCAGAGTCTCCGCAACTATCACAGTCGCTGGCCGTCCATCGAGAAGACCTAACGCCAACGGTAGATCTGGCCGTACACGTGTCAGCACCAAAACGAACCGTCGTTACCACGCCGTCCACTACGTGCGGAAATCGAGGAGACGCCGTAATCATCTCCACGCCGCGCGTGACCGGTCAATTCAAAGTCAGCAAGTGGGACCCACGCTTCGTCCAGTCAAGTCATCTCTGGCGTAGCAGACGCTTGAGGTCATCGATCGTAAGCACTGACGTCATCAAAAGCTATACTAGCACCACTTCGGCTCCACAGTTAAAAGTACTCACTCGAATCTATGATTCGACTAAATACTTGGGGGCTACTCCTATCAGGAGCGCTGGCCGCGCACCCGACAGACAAATGAGGATAAAATTACTTATCTGAGTCCTACGTCGAGTCTACGACTCCACTACGGACTAGGGGGCTACTCCCATAGGGAGGATGGATTTAAGCATCCGAAAATTTTCGAGTCCTGCGGACCTAATGATTGAAACAATGCTTGAACTAAAAGTCTCCGCTCGAGTCTACGACTCGAACAGACACTTGGGGGCTACTCCCATAGGGAGCGCTGGTCGCGCACCCTATGAAATCTTCGACTGCGATCTTCCGGATCCGCATGCAAAAACTTTTTGGCAACTCTGCCCCAACAAAACGCTAAGTGAGCAAGAATCTCCTTGGTCACCCGAAGCACCTCCGAGGTGATAAATGTTCGGATGCTGCGTCTGCGACGCAAAGATAAGACCTACAGATATCATCTGATGGCCTAGCAACGCACCTGACTGTGTTCTGCTAGTATGAATCCGTACCAGCAGGTACGATGAAAAATCCTGACGGACGCGTTGGGTACACCAATTAAAATCACTGGAATTCCACTCCTATAAGTCCTCCGCGGCCTGAGTTGAATTATGCCAGCATATGTTCCAGGCCCGGGTTAAGGGACCCGAACCTGAAGAAGATCGTGTTGTTTCGTCCTAAGACAGTTAACTGACCCTGATCCGTCGGGTGAGTCAGGCACACGCATCAACAATACCTACACACATATACTATTAACATATAGCTGCTCCCGAAGGATGGAAGAGTCCTCAGCCGAATCTATGATTCGACCGATCACTCGGGGTCTACTGGCATGGTTATACCCTACGGGTACGTAACTTCAGCATACCTAGTCTAGCCCAAAGAAGGCCCACGGTAGACATACGCTGGCCCATGAAGATTTTCGGGTGGCCAAGGCCCATGACGTCTTCGGATCCTTGGAAAACAAGACTAGAGGAGATAGGAAATTCAAAGGGGTAAAACCCTAGAACTTGTAATCGACTAGGACTACGCCCGGGACCTGCCTAAGTCTATATAAAGGCCAGGAGGGCACGTCCTAGAAAAACTCGACTCATACTTTCGCACACGCACCCACGCCAGATCGAATCTGCGCACCCTGTAACCTTCGGTTCCGCCGTAATCAAAGAGCAGACAAGCAGGAGTAGGGTTTTCCCTCCGGGGGCCTGAACCTGGGTAAATCTCGTGTCCCCTGGTTGCTTGTCTGTTAACCGTGCCACGATCTCCAGCATCCCCATCTTCTCCAAAACCCAAGTCCATAACAATGGGCATTGACGAGATTAAACCTCGTCAGAAACATGTACAAGAAGGGGGTAACAATACCAAATATGTCCATCTTATAGCGAACGGTAAGCACCGTAAGAAGAAAATTTTCCAACTAGAACAAGACGAGGGGACAATTGTGGGGATGATAATTTAAAAGTATACATCACGGAGTATTATAAGAAATTGTTTGGAGAACCGTTTCAAAACAATTTGGCTTTGGAAGAGACTCGAACACATGATGTACCTCAACTATCATCGGAGGAGAATGGTATTCTAACAGCAGAGAGTGCATGATGCTATTGTTAAAATGAAACTTAATAAGGCTTCAGGACCAGACGGGTTTCCTGCGGAATTTTGTCAAATTTTTTGGGAAGTGATTAAAATGATCTTATGGCCTTGTTTGTGCAACTACGAGGCGAGATCTCCCTTTGTACAAACTGAACTTTGGGGTAATAACGATTCTCCCCAAAAAAAGAAAATGCAATACAAATCCAACAATATAGACCAATTTGTCTGCTTAATGTGAGTTTTAAAATATTCACTAAAGTTGGTACAAACAAGGTTACCACCATTGCTCACAAAGTAATAAAACCTACTCAAGCAGCCTTTATGCCCGGACGCAATATTTTAGAAGGTGTTGTCATACTTCATGAGACCATCCATGAACTTCATCAGAAAAAATTGGATGGAGTATTTTTCAAAATTGATTTTGAGAAGGCATATGATAAGGTGAAATAGCCTTTTTTGCAACAAGCTATGCGAATGAAAGGGTTTGATCAAGACTGGTGTGAGTTGATTACACGTTTTGTGCAAGGTGGAAGTGTTGAAATAAGGGTCAATGATGATATTGACCATTACTTCCAAACTAGAAAGGGTTTGAGACAAGGCGATCCTCTGTCTGCTGTCCTTTTTAACATTGTGGCTGACATGTTGGCCATTCTCATTGCTAGGATAAAAGGAGATGGTCAGATTGGTGGAGTCGTACCTCATCTAGTTGAGGGAGGATTATCCATTTTACAATACGCAGACGACACAATCTTATTCATGGAACATGACTTTGACAAAGCGGTCAACATGAAACTGATTTTATGCATATTTGAACAATTGTCTAGCCTAAAGATAAATTTTCATAAGAGTGAAATCTTCTGCTTTGGAAAGGCGAAAGAGGAGGAGAACCATTATAAACAGATCTATGGCTGTGAGAGTGGTTCTCTTCCTTTCAAATACCTCGGTATCCCCATCCATTATAGAATATTGTTGAATAGTGAATGGAAGCCAGTAGAAGATCGCTTTGAAGGGAAGCTCGGATGTTGGCAAGGAATTTTTCTCTCATACGGGGATAGACTTATTCTTATTAATTCCGTTCTCACTAGTCTACCGATGTTTATGTTATCTTTTCTAGAGATACCAAAAGGGGTTAGGAAAAGATTAGATTATTATCGCTCTCACTTTTTTGGCAGAGCGACGAACTGAAAAAGAAATAACTGTTAACTAGATGGAATATTATTTGTCGTCCTAAAGATCAAGGTGATTTGAGGGTGGAAGTATTGGATCTTAAAAACAAATGTTTGTTGAGAAAATGGTTGTTTAAGATGATGAATGAAGAGGGTATGTGGCAAGAATTACTACATAATAAGTATCTTAGAAATAAAACGCTTTCCCAAGTTACTGTTAAACCCACTGATTCTCCTTTTTGGAAAGGTCTTATGGGAGTTAAGGATGACTTCTTTGAGAGAGACTCTTGCTTAAAGACCCGATTTTGGGAGGATACTTGGTTAGGGAATAAACCTCTAGCTAATCAATATCCGCCCCTTTACAACATTGTACGTCGTAAAAACGTTACGGTTGCACAAGTGTTAGTAAACGCACCTCTCAATATTGAATTCAGAAGAACTCTAATTGGGAATAGATGGAATAGGTGGCTACAATTAGTACAACATTTGATGGGAGTACGCCTTACATCTAAATCTGATTCGTTCGTATGGAAGTTAACAACTTCGGGATTATTTACAGTCAAATCAATGTATGTGAATTTCTTGAATGGTCACACAAAGTTCCTTCGCGTTATATTTGGAAAATGAAAGTGCCACTAAAAATTAAGAGTTTTATATGGTTTCTTTATCGAAAAGTGTTGTTAACAAAAGACAACTTAGCTAAGCGTAATTGGAATGGTTGTAACAAAATGTTGTTTCTATGATTCACCGGAATCTATACACCATTTGTTTTTTGCTTGTCCCTTTATTCGTCTTGTTTGAAGAATTGTTGAGTTCACTTTTAATCTTGCACCTCCGACCAATATAACAAATATGTTTGGAAATTGGCTAAACGGGGCAATGGTAAGGAAATCGGTAATCGTTAACTGCTCGGTTGGCTTGGGAGTAGCGACTAATCGGAATTCATACGATTAACTGATTTAATCGGTTGGCTATTAATGGGTACAACATACAAAAATTAGCACCTAAAATATGTATAACTCCTCTTGCACCTCAACCATATACTCTATTAAATGCAGCCTCGATCTCCCGGATGAGATCCTAAAGGTCCTCAAGCTCTTGTATCTGAGGTCTGGTCGGCAACTACGAGAAACTGGTCAACAACGACAAGGAATTGGTTGGTAATGGCAAAAATCGAGCTCCTGGAGGCAGGGATTGAGCGAGAGCTTCGTAAAAACTACTTCATTGGGGCAGGCTAGCGAATGGATGGGCGATATGTCTTAATAATTTTGCAACTTGTTTGACCAAGTGTCGTAGTTAATCAAGAACATACCTAGTAACCGGAGTGTCAGAGCTATTAATTGGGTGAAACGATTAACACAAATGATTAGTGGTATTCGACACGTCAGGTCCCTTGTAGCGATTAATCGGCCTATTAGTCGCTGATTCGGCCGATTTTTTGAATAGTGAAACGGAGTTGCAAAATGTGACAAAGATAGAATCCATGTTGGAGTATGTGCTATGTTATGGTCTATTTGGAATTTTAGGAATGATTTGGTCTTTAACAAATCTGGAACGATCAACTTTATGCAGGTTATTCGCAGAGCTACATATTGGATCCATTTGTGGTCCTATCTACTCCCAGAGGACCAGCGGGGCCCTGTGGATTTTGGGTGCAGCCGTTTGTAGACAGTCGCACGGGATATCTACAACCAAGTTGGGTGGCGGTATTATAATAGGCTAGATGTTGCTTAAGCGACCTTTGATTTTTTTTATTTTAAGTGGCTTATTTTTGTAGCTACTTTGAGTGATCCCTGAATTTTGTAATAATTAACGCTTTGCTCTCTTTTATGAGAGACTTATGAAACTTGCAGTAAAAAGATTGTGTGCATCAATTGATGCAGAGGCCCAGATACTACCCTATTTCAAAAAAAAAATACATCAGTCACCAATAGAATTCGTAGACAGATCAAACATATGTACTCCCTCCGTTTACAAATGGAGTGACATCAGCCTTCCCTAGACCCACCACATCACATTTTTTCTTTGGAGAAGAGAATGAAGAAAAAGAAAATTATCCTCTTAGTTAAACGATGATCTCTTTAAAAATAGGAGTAGACTATTTTCTCCATTATAGCACATGTCTTCTCTTAAAAATATAATTTCTAGTACTAAAATCAATTCGTTTTCATTAATTATTAGGGACGTCAACAAGTGATTCATTCTCTTATATTCGAGCTCAATATCAAGGACTTATGCTATGTTATATGGGACTACATGCTTGACATACTTCAGCAGAGGCGTTTCCCATACAGATTCGTTGATTGTATAACCATCCTATCGCCGCCTTACGCCTCTCAATGCGTTGTTCAATGCTCAGCATCTGCGCAAACATATGGACATATTCACCACAGTTCTTCATCACTGTCTCCAACAGCTGCAAAGGTTATTGTAGCAAATGTGAGAAATAAAAGAAGACCAATAAATTACAGAGAATGACCTATACCAAAGCAGGGAGGAGGCGGGCACTTACGGCGGCTGATGATGGGACGGCAACTGGAATGGGCGTGGAGGCTTAGGGCGTGGTGGCGGGGACGCAGTTGTCTAAGGAGGTGGAGGACGGCAGTGGAGGGCGGCGATCTAGGCTATGTCCTTTTTGTCCAGGCTACACCCGCCAGGCGCTCCGCCAATCGTCCCGACAAGAGGAACCCTTGGCGTAACACGACAGCGCCGCACATAAGCATGAAGACAAATGACAGACCTCGCGCGTTGCCGACAAACCTTGACGAGAGCCACCAAGTTGCCCGAAGGATGGCAAATGCCGAGGCGACAACCATATACAAGGTGTTATCCACGCTGGTATGAATGTTCGTTGCGACGATGAAGGGTGTGAAACGGCGCGCTTCTTTTGAGGTGACTCCACCATCATAAACTTGGTTGATCTGGTTACCACAGCTCCGGCAAACAGTCCAATGAGTCTGACGCCCGCCGTATGTGTGGAAGTTGACAAAGTCAATAACCCTACTGCGAGTAGGGTCATTAATCTAAAACAAATTAGGCTATGGGGGAAATGGCCCCTTTGGCTTGTGCATAGCGCTCCGCCACTGAATGGAAGGGTTTCACATCGGTGCAGGTTCACACAAGGACGATTTTGACCAGTGCACAGAAGTTGCTGGTCTAGCTAAAGATGGGAATGGGCTCGGGCCTTGGACCCGACACATTGGGTAATTACCTTCACGCTGATGTTGAGCAGAGAGATAGGACGAAAGTCACTGTAATTTTCCGGCGAGTGCACCTTTGGCATGAGGGTGATAAACACATCATTTATGCTTTGAAGATTCACATAACCCACCCAAAATTCATGGCATAATCAATACAAATCGAACTTGATGATCTGTCAGCATGTTTTGATGAAAAGCCCATAAAACCCATCAGGTCCTAGAGATTTGTCGACTGATAAATACGCCAGGCTTTTACCAATCTCACATGTGAAAAAGGAGCTGGCAAGGATTCGAGATTTATTGTAGGTTGAATATAATCCGAGAAATAAAAAGTATGATCAATTGGTGTAGAGGAGCCAAGAGATCTGAATGATTGTAAAAGAATTCCTGCCTTAGTATAGTGCTCAACTACAACAGATTCATCTTCTCGTGTGAGTGAAGCAATTGTGTGTTTTCTATATCCAATTGTGGCCATTGTGTGAAAGTAGGAAGTATTTTCGTTGCCAAATTTACTCCACCTAGCAGTATAACGTCTTTTTCAATAATCCTGTTTGCGAGTGAGCAGATGAGCCAAATGTTCTTTCACAATATTTCTAAAGTTCCATTGGTGATATATAAATATCTCTGTTCTTCCAAATTATCCAACATAAGAATGACTTTGTTGTAATTCTCCACCATTTTGTTAATCACATAGGTACTTGTGCTCCACGGCCTCAAGGATTTCCTAAGCAATTTAAGTTTAGAGGATATGCATTTTGCACTATCACCTGGGAATTGAATTTCCCAATTCTTTTAACCACAGCCAAAAACCTAGGCATCTTAATCGAGTGGTTTTCAAAGTGAAAAACTTTAGCTATAGGAATCTTCGTGCCACACGTCACATGATCCGAGGTGGGCTTGCTAGGAGGTCGAAAAGAGTGTTTGGATATTTAAGCATCCAAGCTGAGGATGTAAAAAAAACAATCAATTTGAAGAGGGGTTGGTTTGCATGTTACTCCAAGTAAAAGATTGACCCTTAATTGGTAGCTCAACAAAGGCAAGATAGCTTATGATTTCATTAAAGGTTGCCATATCGCTAAAAAAAATCCTGCTCTATTTCGGTTGTCGGAGTAACGATAGAAGTTGAAATCCCCCACTAATAACCAGAGGGCATCATCCACAATATGAAGCGAGACTTCGACAAATCTTACTTTGGTAGTAGTATCGAGTGACAAATCTTACTTTGGAAGTAGTAGTAGTATCAAGCGAAACAAGTATTGAATATATTCGTATTTATATTTTACGAGCGGAATAAAAATAGACGTGTGCATTCCTTGATGCAGAGGTCGGGGCTAACTCTCCTTATTTTGGAAAAAGAAAAATTGTACAGGAGAATTACAACTAGACTCGCGCCAAGGATGGAGCCAGCACACAACCACTGGCGTTAGTTGACACTTGTGATATTTGATAAAAACCTTTGATAAATCAGAAATAAACAATGTTCATTTGCATAAGCTGAAATGGAGGTGACTCTAGCCTGAAGAAGTGAGCTGATTGTGTTCAGTTGCTTTAAATATAGAGGGTGTCCATCCTTAATGGTTCACGAGTATATAAGTTTCGTACTTTAAGTATAGGAAATACTAGATATCTCATGTCATTGCAAGGGTGTGTCATTCCTTATGCCGGGTGAGATATAGAAGCAACAAGTTGCCAAGTTTGGCAGGCAATCAAAGCATGTAAACCAATCACGTACAATCGAGGATAACAGATTCCCTTTAGCTTGAATATTAGTACACAGAAGTGGTAAGGTTGTATAGTACCGTCCCTGCAATCAAGTTTTAATTAGGTGGGTTCAGTGGTAGCTATCGATCGATGGAGGGCATCCCAAGTACATATACAAAGATGTGATAGTATCATAAAGCTCATCCTTTTGCCTTTGCTAGAAAAGAGCGGCCCAGATTTGGCAGCGTCATCGTTTTTTTTTTGACCATTGGCCTCCTATAACACTAGTACTTCCTCCGATGCATATTATTTGTCATTAAAATAGATGTATCTAACAAAATATTTAGATACATTTATTTTAGTAACAAGTAATATGAATCGGAGAGTGTAGTAATTTCGATGTAGATGCGCTTGCTAACCGCCAGTTTGTTTAGGTATTTGATGATTAACCGAATGAACACAGACAAATGAGTGCCTAATGGAAAGGGGTCTTTGCCCATGAAAACGAACACTCGCCATACCGATCCGGTGCCACCCGAAAGCGAGAGCACCGCACCCGTCCACTGCTGAAGCCACCGATCGATCCGGTCGAAGCTAAGTTGTGTTTGGTTCCAAACCAAACCAGGGATGGGATGAGATGGTCCTATTTTTAGATGTGTTTGGTTTAAAATTGAGGTGGATAGTTCCATTCATGTGAGGGAATATTCTCTTCATATGATGTATCGGTTGATCCCTCCAAAACGGCCGCTTACTGTATCTTCCAATCATTTTTTGCTAAAACGTGTATCTCTGCTAATTTTCTTCCTTGTCGCTGACTGTATATCGTGAGATCTAGCACACGGCTTAACATGATTAATAGGATACTCATACCAACAAGTTGCAACTTTTTTTTTGGAAGCTTATTCGAAAAGAACTCTAAGGTTAAGCGTGTTTGGTCTAGAGCAATTTTAGAATAGGTTGCCGACCGGGAAGTGGGTAACCGGGTTTGCATGTGAGGACAAAGCGCACAGAAAAAACTAGTGTTAGTCTATAAGACCAGTCTAGATATCATATTAAGCTGCCAGGAGTGACACCCCCGGGCCCAGTGGACGGGGTATTCCAATCTTCCCCACCGCCGGCCACATCTTCTGCGCCTCAGGCCGCCTCAATCCCGATGCGGCAGATTCCTTGCTTTCCGGATGCCTCAAGCTTCCCATCTGCAAGCTAGCCGCCGGCCCAGACGGGAAGCCGTCGTAGGCCCGGACTAGTAGGGGAACCGCCGATAGTCTATACTAGCGGAACCGCCGCTCGGCCGCTCAAATCGTTCCAAAGCAACGGTTTCGGCGCCCGAGATTAGGAAGTCGCCTCCTCATCACGGAACACAACGAGCTCGGTTACATCCGGCAAAATTTCCATAGCAGACACAGGAGATCGATTTGTTTTGTCTAGTGGGCTCCACGTTTCCACTAATTAAGCTAATTGCCGCTAAACAACTGCAATTACCGAGTATAACCTCATAGTACCATTTCATCCCATTCCCTCAACTGCTTCGAACCAAACAAAATATGGGATCATCTCAATATGGACCATCCCATCCTAAAAAATAAAAACCATCTCATCCCATCCCATCCCATCTCATCCCTATGGATCCATTAATCAAACGCACGCTAACAAGACCTCGACGACTCAAAAAGTGGGTTCTTTCTGGAAGCTAGAGATGAAAAAAATCCAAAAATCCAGCAGCCTGACGCAGCGGTCGTTCGTGTGCGTGTGTTTTTCCCGCCGCCGCCTCCATACCTCTTTGCTATGCTGCTTTGCACGCATGCGTGCGTGTAGTAGAGTTGACGTCGTCGGTCCCTTGTCGCCAATCTTCCAGCGGTAAAGCTCACTTTTAACCCCACCCGCGTGTAACAAAATTACCAAAGTCAAAAGGCGTGAAGACCGCATGAGCAGGGTGGAGGGTCAAGGTCCTGCAACTACGTGCCAAAAGGCGTGAAGACCGCATGAGTGGGAGTAGTAACAAAGCCCGGTCTCACGTTGTACCGGACAGTGACGCCCTCTCGGCCGGCCGTCACGTTAATCTCTTAGAAAGAGCAGGAGGTGTCTAGCGTTGACGCAAGATCAAGGTCAATTATTAGATGAGGATCATCACAGTGGGTGATTATCTCACTGTGAGTGTGATGGATCGTCATGGATGGCACCTTGCCCTGCCTCTGCCCGATGAGGTATACGCCCATCGATGGCGTTCCGAGAAAGCATATCAGGGAGAGAGAATCCTCTCCCCTCCCTCCCCTCCCTCCCCTCCCTACCTGCTTTGAGAGTCGTGCGTGAGAGACCGGGGCTCTCCCGTGCCCTTCTCGCCGGAGTAGCCGGCAGGAGGTGGCGGCGGGGAGTCGCCGGAGTAGGCCTAGGTGGTAGAGTAGGTTTGGTAGTTGGTCTTGTGCCGGTAGTGGGCTCTTTGCCCAGATGCGGAGCTCTAGATCTTGCCCGGATCTTAGCTCTAGGGTTCCTCGTCGGTGTTCTAAAGCTCCTCTGGTCGGAGCTCTGGAAGGCGACGGAGGCTACCGCATCGTTGAATAAATCTAGGGCTTGTTGCCTCTTGGCCTGGGTTGCTATTTGGCTCCGGCTTCTTCCTCTGTCCGGCCGTGGTGGTGTGGAGTGGAAGAACTGGAGCTTGGTGGTGTTCGGCGCTGGAGGCGGCAAGGGAGTCCTCGTGCTGGTGTATGCGTGCAGCGCCGGCGTGAGGCTGCTCCGGTCTCCTGCTGCATCTCTTCTTCTTCCGGCCGGCCGTGGCGGCGAGGAGATCAAGAAGGATGCGCAGAGGCGGACGGCCATCTCCCTCTGCATCTCGCGCGGCTGCCGTGCAGCTGTTGGCGACCCTCCTGCTACTCGAGAAGACCTGGCCTGCCGTGGTGGCGAGGAGGTTCACCTGAGTGTGCGGGGTGCTGTTGCTACTGCGCGGAGCTCTGGGGAGCTTCTGGAGATTCCTCTCCCCGCGGCGTTCTCCAAGCGACGGCGACGGTCCGCCGTTGCTATCCATGGCCAGAGAGGTGGCCGCGCCGTGCTCGGCAACAGGGTTTGTTCGAGCTTCTCTATCCTCTTCGGGAGGATCTTCCTCAGCGGCGGAGCTGCAATGAAGTCCCTCGTCCAGCCAAGTGGTCTTGTCCCCGGCCGAAGCAGAGGTGGCGCTTCTTCGCCGTTGTCAGTCGCCGGCGGTTGCATCGGACTCGATTGCGTTTTGCAATCTCTGCTAGGGTGTTCTTTGTAAAATGTAGGGGTCAATTTGTAATTTTTCTTTCTGCTTGGACCTCTTTGTATTTGTACACCCACCGCTGAATGAATCTCATGGGCCTTTCGAGGCCGTTCTGTTCAAAAAAAAAAAGAGAAAGCATATCAGCAGATGATGTGGTTGTTTCGCGCCGGCCGAGGGTAGGGACCAGTCAGCGGCTAGGCAACTTTCGCGGCCCCGGCTTTCTCTTGGTACGGGATGGTGCGTGCGTGCGGGACGCCCATACCGGCGTGTCCGAACGAAGTCGGAGCTCGGTGAAGGACGTGTTTGGTTATTCCGGTCCGAAAGCCTATTGGATGCTGCATGAAGAAATATTTGACTTGGGAAAACTTTGGGTTTTTGTTTTGTTCCCCGTATCCTTGTTTCCTTCCATGTACATAGGAGGCAATAAATGTTATCCCTATAATCTAATATGCTTAATTTTAATTCTTTTTAATCTATCTAACTATGCCTCCATTCGAGATAAGTTGTATATGGAAAAGATGCTCCTCGATGTTATGAATCCATTCCGGTGAAAATTTGTAATTTCGTTGAGTGTTTGAAACGCTACATCGTTTTTCGTTTTAGAGCTTTTTTGAACGGATATTGTTAAATTCGTCACACACAGTTGATCATTTAAAAAAAATGGAAGGACCATTCAGTTCATCATTTCACACAATTTTGATGTTTTATGTTTTAACATTGCTATAGTAGATCTACGTGTACGTACGTATAATATGCACTATTCGCGCCGAGGGCCAAAACCCGTCAACGTAGCCCCGATTTCCGTCGACGTAGGCTACGCCGAGGGCTTCCCTCGACGTAACATCCTCGGCGGAGGCACTTTTGGCCGTCGGCTTAGCCTACACCGGCGGCTTTGTCATCGGCAATAGCCTCGTCGGCAGGTTGTAAAAAATCCATTTTTTTGAATTTTTTCTCAACTTTTTTTAAATCTTTCAATTCTTTGAATCGTTAATCTCTCGCTTGGAACATTTTGAACACTAATTACACTTAATCTTTGATCAAATTGCAGTCTTAGTTAAACTTTCCGATCGGTCACCCATACTAATAGTACTCCATCTCCAACACGCTTTACTTTTTCGTTCCTTCTAAATCGGTTTCCACGAAGCAATTTATACCTAGTTGTCAATACAATGATATCAATCGTATTAACTCTTATATCACTATATCACATATTTTTATTTTTAGAAATTACAAGCACTTATTTAAGTAAACAACAATGAATAAGTAAAAATATTATTAAATTTAAATAAAAATATAATGATTTTACTTTTTTTGTATTTTCTATTTAATATGGAATAATTAATATCTTTAAATCCGTAAATCGGAATTCGATAAATAATATGTCTAAATTGATCAGAAAATGAGAGGAATCCATATCGAATTATCACAAAATTTATGCTGATTCAGCAGGAATGTACCTATAGTTCTTCCCCACTTCAAACCAATTCGGCAGAATTTTGTCTTTTTCACCAGGGGTTGACGAAAAGATTGGAGATCCCCCTATTGAAATATTGTCCATATAAATGGTCTAGTATTTTTAAAAAATGGGGTGGTAACATTTCGAATTAGCCATTTGGTGAATGCTTCATAAAACCCCTCGTTTTTTGCGCTTGGAAAATAGAAAATAGTGTTTTGGTGCGACGAAAATGAAAACTTCCTCCTGCAATTTTGTTCGACATCCGATTATGCACATACATGCACATTATGGGCACATTATCATAAACTATTCCTTTATTCTAGTCATAACATTGGTCATTTGACTTGAAAGCTAGGAAACCTCGAATGAGATAGGTCATTTTGTGAAAGTTTTTTTGAGACATAATCAATATACCAAGTTTGATATTTTTCCTTCCAACTATGTCACAAAATATGACACCACGCGAAGGTTTCGCATTGTTTTGATCGTTTTTGAATTTTTTATGCCCGTTTTAAACTAAGATCAAAACGACGAGCATGAAGATTCTTATTTAACATAAATATCTATGCCAAGGAAAATTTCTACGCCGACGGCCAAAAGTCGGGGCCGTTTGTGAGACCCTGACACATGGCTTAATAGGATTGATAGTATACTCATACCAACAAGTTGCAACTTTTTTTTCGAAAGCTCATCTGAAAAATACTCTAAGGTTAAGCGTGATTGGTCTAGAACAATTTGAAAATGAGTGACCGACCGGAAAGTAGGTACCGGGTGTGCATGAGTGAGGACAAAGTGCGTAGAAAATACTAGTGTTGGTCGGTGGGGTTAGTCTAGAGATCCTATTAAGCTGTCAGGAGTGACAACCGTCCGTCCGGAGAGACCGGGGGTGTTAAAAGTGGATCAGAGCCGATCTGCGGTTACACGGATGTGTATGGGTCGGTGGCGGACATGTGGCATATGGCGCGTGTGGTCCAGAGTGGACACGGCATGGCACATGTGCCGGCACTGAACGCACAGACGTATGCCAAGAGGGTACGTTCCTGATTTATGGTTGATCGACGAGGACGTCGATCTTCTAAGGGTAGATGTATGTGAGACCCTAACACATGGCTTAATAGGATTGTACCAACAAGTTACAACTTCTTTTCCGGAAGCTCATATGAAAAGAACTCTAAAGTTAAGCGTGCTTTGCCTAGAGCAATTTGAGGATGGATGACCGACCAGAAAGTGGGTACCGGGTGCGCATGAGTGAGGACAAAGTGCGTAGAAAAGACTAGTGTTGGTCTGTGGGGTTAGTCTAGAGATCCTATTGAGCCGTCAGGAGTGATAGTCGTCGGTCTGAAGAGGTCAGGGGTGTCCGTTGGCGTAGGACACGGGGCCTACGCCAACGGCCCCAACTTTTGGCCGTCAGCGTCTAGCTCCATGCGTGTAGTGATGACAGTTTAGATCTACGTAGTTATGAATGTCAAAACGAAAAACTCATAACACGAAAGTTGTGTGATTCGGTGAGGTGAAACTACACCCCAAAGGAAAATTTCAAACCGTCGCCCATGTACACAGAATTTGGCAAAGTTTATTCACAAAACGTAATCATGAACACCAAATAGAGCCACAGAAAGTCAATGAAACTAGAAACCGATCGTCGGGATGGATTCGTAAAATCGATTCGCATCTTTTTTATATACAACTTATCTTGAATCGATGCATGGTTTTGTAGATTAAAGTGGATTAAGTTAACCATATTTAGATAGGAAAGTTCACCTACCTGGGTTGTACGCGGGGAGAAGAATTTGCATCCAGCGGGCCTGTCCCCGTAGAAACGTTCAAAATTGGCGTTTCGTGCGAGCCAAGTTTTGCGTTGTTTATCGTGCCATACAAAAAAATTATAAAAACCAGTAAGCCAAACGAGATTATTTCTTTCCGCGCGTCCGTGTGAAAAACGAGAATCCAGCTTACCAAACACGTATCTAACGACCGGTGAGGGAGCTAGTAGCGTTCCTATAGTGTCAAGCACCTTGTACCACTGCACACGGGCAACTTGGAGCAGGCCTGGCAGAGACGCCGACGATGGATCGAGCTGGTCCGCCGCTAAAGTGGCCGGTAGGGCGCGTAGCCCGGGCCAGGGATTGGCTTCGGAAGCAAATGCTACTAATTGGATGGAACTCGGGACCAAGTTGGGTTGAAACTGGGTAAGGCTTCTAGACGTCCAACTGAACAAGGTCGTAACTTGTAAGTGTTAGATATATGTATTTGTATATTGTATTTTCTCTATATGTTAGGGGTTTCCTGTATATTTGCACATGTACCTGTACTATATATTGTGGCCTTTGGTCCTCAGAGAAATACAACTTGTCTATTCCTAACATGGTATCAGAGCCGGTTTGGTCCTCTGCTTGTAATCGCCGCCGTCAGCTCGCCCCGGCCACCCGCCGGTTCCCGTTCTGACCGCCTGTGTGAGGTCATTTCCTTTCGTTCTTGTACTCTGCTTCCCAGATTCGTTCCGCCCTTATTGCCGATCGGATCTACACACTGCCGATCGGATCTACACACCCTCCTGCAACCTCACTGCCGATCGGCCCCCGCCATCACCGATTGGACCTTTTCTGTCCTTTTCTCCACATACCCACATACACCGATTGCGTGAGCACTATTCCTCCGTCCTTTTCTGTCCTTTACATCTAACACATACACACATACACCTCCTGCTACAAACTATCTACACCAACACCCTGCTTACCCTCCTGCATAACCTCTCACTGCCGCTTGGGTCCCGCCTCACACCGCCCTGCGCACGTGCCTCCTGCGCGCGGTCTGCGCCCTGCCCTGCTGCTGTGCCGCGTGGTGCCGCTGGTGCTAATTTCGTCTGCTTGCGTCAGATCGATCTGATCTAGCTCTGTTCTGTGTCCAAAAAAAAGATATGTCTTCTTCATCGGCTTATGTTGCGATTCCTCGCTGCCCAGTGCTTTTTGATGGCGCGAATTACCTGATTTCGCTGCCTTTATGTGTGTTCACATGCGCGGTCTCCGTCTTTGGGGTGTGCTCTCCGGCGAGGTCTCCTGTCCGCCGTGCCCCCCTGCTCCTGTGGCCCCTCTTCCGCCGACGCCGATTGTTCTCGGTGCTGATGCTTCTCAGGAGGCCAAGGATGCTGCTCAGAGTGCTGATGATAGTGCTATTGCTGCTTATGACCTGAAGTTCAAGCAGTACTCTTCTGATCTCGAGGCCTATCGACACGCTCTGACTGCTTACATCAGTGGGTTGATGAGGATGCTCGTGCTGCTGCTGTTCTCACCTCTAGTGTTCTGCCCCAGTATGCCGCTGAGTTCATGAGTCTCCCTACTGTTGCCGCTCAGTGGGCCCATCTTCGTCAGCGCTATCAGCCGTATGGGGATGCTCTTTATCTGTCTGTAGTTCGCCAGGAGCATGCTCTCCAGCAGGGTGATTCTACTATTGATGAGTTTTATATTCAGAGTGCTGCTATCTGGCGTCAGCTTGATTCTCTTTGTACTGCTGTTTGTGGCACATGCTCGTGTTGCCAGATTGTGCGCTCGGATTTGGAGTTTCACCGCATCTATGAGTTTCGGTCTCGGCTCCGCCAGGAGTTTGAGCCCCGGCGTGCTCAGCTGAATGCTCGTGGTCGTGTTCCGCTCTCTGAGGTGTTGTCTGAGCTTCGGGCTAAGGAGACCCACCTCCGTGGTGCTGGTCTTCTTGCGGTTCCATCTGTGCTTGCTACCCGTGATCCTCCTATGCCGTCTGGTCCCTCGACGCAGCCGCGGTCCTCTGTGCCACCGCCGATACTACCCACTCCTTGTAGGGGTTCGTAGCATGGAAAACAAAAAATTTCTATCGCATACAAACAAACAAGCCAAGATCTATCTACTAGATTGTAGCAACGAGTCGATGGAATAACTTACCCTCGAAGATTCCAAAGCGGTTAACGAGAGCAGATTCTCGTGGATGATGTAGTCGTACTCTTTCCGATCTCAAGATCGCGTAGACGATCCTTCCGGCGCTGCGTTCCGGCAGCGCTTCCGCAGTCGGTCACACGTTCGGTACTCGACGAAGACCTTCCTCTCCCTTGTTCCAGCAGGCAGCGGAGGTTGTAGCACTCTCCTCGCGATTCCGGCAGCACAACGGCGTGGTACCGGAAGTAGAGGGGAGATCCCGCAGGGCTTCGCCTTAAGCCGGAGCGAGTATGGTGGAGTATAAGAAAGCTATTAGTGGTCTAGGGATTAGACACACCAATTAGAAGGCTCTAAACCGAAGGCTAGTGCAATTAGAAGCTCTAAACCAAAACGGCTCTAAACCGGAGATTAGAGGATAGGAACTTGTGTCTAGAGGAGGAGGCCCTGCCCCTCCTTTTATAGGTGGGAGGGGCGGCCAAGGGGAGGGAAGTCCCTGCCCAACTCGGCCTTGGTTGGCGCACCGGCTTGGAGGGACTCCTCCCCCAAGTCGGTTCCAACCACCTCTTGCTTGTTTCCCACAGTTTCCTGTTTTAGCCGTTTGACTTTTAAACTGGCCATTTGACTTTTCTGTTTTAGGATTCAATTTAATCCTTTATTTGGAACAGCAAGAACACTTAGTACATGATGAAATCATTCAATATGTAATGACACATTCATGTAACCTCCCCCCCCCCCGGAGTGCCGGACAATCCGGAACCTTCTAGAATATTCCCGATGAAAACACCGGAATCATTCCCGAACTCCGAAACGGGACTTTCCTTATATGAATCTTATTCTCCGGACCATTCCAGATCACCTCGTGATATCCTGGATCCCATCCGAGACTCTGAACAACATTCGGTCTCTTTCTCATAATACCATAACTACTCAAACAACGTCGAATCCTTAAGTGTGTCTCCCTACGGTTCGTGAATTATGCGGACATGATCGAGACACTTCTCCGAACAATAACCAATAGAGGAATCTGGAAATTCATATGGCTCCCACATATTTCTACGATTACTTTGCGATCGAATGAACCACTTACATACGATACCAATTTCCCTTTGTCTCACGATAGTTTACTTATCCGAGGTTATGATCGTCGGTATCTCTGCATACCTAGTTCAACCTCGTTACCGATAAGTACTCTTTTCTCGTTCCTGTGATATGTGATCCCTTGTGATCCAGTCACATGCTTGCAAGCTAATTGGATGACATTTCACCGAGAGGGCCCAGAGTATATCTATCCGTCATATGGATGGACAAATCCCACTCTTGATCCATGTGTTTCAACCAATACTTTCTGAACACTCAATGCCACCTTTATAGCCACCCTGTTACGGTGTGGTGTTTGATGTCATCAAAGCATCCATCCGGTAAAGGTGATATGCATGATCTCATGGTCGAAGGAATTAGGTTACTATGTATCAGAAAGCATATAGCAATTGAACTATTGAAATGACTTGATCTTTATGCTACGCTTATCTATAGGAGTATGTCCATCACATCATTCTCCTAATGATATGATCCTGTTGTTAATAACATCTCTATGTTCATGATCAAGAAACCATGATCATATATTAACCAACAAGCTAGTTTAACAAGAGGCTTTACTAGGGACTCTTATTTTAGTTTACAAATCACACAAGTATTAATGTTTCCGGTTAATACAATTATAGCATGGTATGTAAACATTTATCATAAGTGTGAAGACATGATAATAACCACTTTATTATTGCCTCTTGGGCATATCTCCAACAGTCTCCCACTTGCACTAGAGTCAATAATCTAGTTTCAAACCTTTGTGTATTCAACACCTATGGCTTTCTGGTGTTGTATGTACACGATTGCTAGTGGTCAACTGATCTCCGGATCTGACACTTCCAGGTCCGTGTGTAATTGCATGTCTTTGCGTCTCTACGCATCACTCATTCTCTAATGAGATGGCTTTGTATAAATTTGGTCTTTTTCGGTGTGACCTTTAGCTCTTTGGGGTTAAAACATGTTGATAATATTGTCGCACAATATATCTTCATAGTATTATCCCACTGTGAACTACACTTAGTTTGATAACAAACTACTTGACACAAATGCCCTCTTTTGCTGCTATAATAGCAGTCATATACTTAGCCTTTTGTTGTAGTATCTGTCACAATGTCTTAACTTTTGGAACTCATCCAAATCCATTATGGAACTCACTTTCCATTATATTGTGCCACCCTTAGTTTAGATTGAGATAAACTTAATTTGTACTTTGTGACAAAGCTAGTATCAATGTAGTACTTTTACAATGAACTAACCATCTATTTGTCACTTCTACAAATAATATACTCTTAGTTCTTCCAAAAGATCATAAGAATATCCTTACTATTGTCCAATGATCATCTTACGAATCATTCTGGTATATGCTCACAACATTTAGAGCATAGGACATATCTGGATTTATACATATCACAGTATGATTGATATAAATACTCTTTGTGATTTCATACATCAAGTATCAATCTATACTTGATTATTTGTTTCACTTTACCAAATGTCAATACACTTGAATATATCATCAACATTGAACTCTTTCAATCCTTTCTGTGCGACAAGAACCTTTTCTTGTAGTTTCTATATTGAACTCATTCAATATCTCGTCTATGTACTTCTGGCACAACCATATTAGCGTCTATTGATGCCAAATATTTGGGTTTTGCCTAAGTCTTTCATCGGGATGAAATTCTTAATATGTGTTAATAAAAGATACATCATTTTCAATCAACAATATGTCCTCCACATAATGTATTAGAATATGTCTTAGTGCTCCCACTTAATTTCTTGCAAATGCAAGCATCTTCATTGTCTCCGATGAATTTAAACTCTTTTAACAGTTTCATCATAGTGAAGATTCCAACTCCGCTATGCTTACTTCAACCATTGAGGTTTGCATATGCTTTCAGCATCCCTTGAATTAACAAAAACCCTTTGGACCATGTTATGCACATGTCCTAGGTAACAATTCTATTAGAAGAACTAGTTTTGTTTATTCAACTACCACATAACAAAATTATATGTAGTGGTTGCTACATTAATCCGTCTAGACTAAATATCGCTAATGAAAGATCAAATCTTGTCATAGTCAACCTTTGAACATTGTTGTGAACTCTTTCCCAACATGTCGACTATTTCATAGATGTGAAACATCCATGTCTATTTCTGTATAGATCCAAATACGACTGTAAGGTCTTGTACCTTCCCAGAGGGTCTTTCAAGTTCAAATCTTGATCTCTCGTATATGGAACTATCACGGATTTTATGGCTTCAAGCCATTTTACGGAGTCAGGGCTCATCATCGCTTCTTTGCATGTAGTCGGATCATTATTGTCAAATAATGATTTAACTCTCAAATCTTGGTATTCGATTGTTCATCCGACCTACTTGTTTCAATAGGAACTTGGATCTCCGTGACCACAACCTTTGAGGCACGTGAGCCATGAGCATTGGTGCTGCCTCCGGAACACTTTTCGGCGCTGCGCAACTTTGCACATACAGCTAAGGTTCTTTTAACCTTATCAAAGTTCTATTGTCCTCCCACTTAACTTTTCACGAAAAATTCCTTCTCAAAGAAAATTGACGTTTTAAGTGACAAACACTTTTGTCTCCGATGTTATGGAGGATTACTTAACAGTTATTCGAAATAACATACAAAGACAGGTTCATCCGACTTTGGTTGCAAACATCTTTCTTATGCATAGCATACCAATGTTTAAGAAAGGACAATTTGGGTTTTATCCCAAACCATAACTTTATATGGTGTCATTTCAACGGATTATGATGGAGCACTTTTCAGTGGAAAAACGGTAATCTCTAAAGCTTTTAATCTTTAAAATATAATGGCAGTTTTATGAATTATACCTTTGATCTTACCATGTCAAACAAGGTTTAATTACATATCTCGAACGTTCCATACTCTTATGGTGTTTCGGAAATGCAAATCCACGGAACGATTCCTTAAATCTTAGGTATTATGCTAAACTTGTAACTCAAATATCCTTTTTTTATGATCTTATCATAAACTATTTATATTCTTGTTACAAATGATTTTGTACTTCATCTTGAAAGTCTTTGAACTCTTCAAATGTTTCATACTTCATCCTTATTAAGCAAATATTCATATATTCACTCAAATTTTCGGAGAAAGCATATGAAGTTGAAATCCATCGCTCTTGACTATACATAGTGGACTTTCATACAACAATATGTACAAGTTCCAATAAGCTAGTCTATCGTTCCCTTTTGGCATATGAACGAAGTTTTAATTATCTCTTAGGAAAGTTTCACAAGCGTCATGTGATCAAAATCAAAAGACTCCAAAATTCCATCCACATGGAATTTCTTCATGTTTTCTTTCCAATATAATTTAAACGGCGATGTCACTTCCTAAGTGATCTTTCAATCAATTTGTCTTTCAACATTTTTAGCACTAGTTTTATGGATGTGATTTCTCCAACGAGATTTGTGAATCATCCATCTTTTATGGATTACGGCAATTATTTTGAACAACCCTTTTGTTCTCATAATACCTGATAAAACAAATCTTGAAGGCAAGCTTTGATGTTTTAACGAGCAACATAATAACCCTTTATTTGTTCTCGATGAACATCATCACATATTCTTTTGCTAGTTACTTAGGCCATTGTAGTTCATGAATTGTGTTGTTTCGTATGACGATTCACACCAACAAATTCAGTATCAAATACTTAAGAACCACATTGTTTAATAAGCAAAGAATATATCCATAACATGTATATCATCTATATACTTAAACTGAACAATTCTAGTCTTTTCTTTTCTGCCATATATTTATGAGATTCTCTTTCAGTATTTCCTTTTCTGTTTGAAAGAATCTATCAATATCAATAGTGGAGTCATACATATGACACATAGTCCAAAACATGTATAGTTAAATACCAATGTCTTTGGACCTGCACTTTGAAGTAGATCACCATCATCAAATGTTTGGTGTTCTTTCAAATTCCTTTATTTAGTAATCTTCTTGGTGTAGTAAACATTTTACCTACATCAAATATTCACCCTCATTATGGATTTATCCATGATCAAGCTACTTTTAGCTTGTAACGGTGAATCGCAAGTATAATGTTGCTCTCCAAAACCTTTTGGAGGATTAGGACAACTAGTGTCTCCAACCTTTTGCAAATTCTCATCAAATATGAGAACATGACTTTTGCCATATTATACTCTATCATGTTGCAACCAAAACTTCGTTTCAGATATCACAATATCTTTCACACATCATGGTTTCTGAAACAACTCTTTCAGATCCTAGATAACCTTGATATTAAGAGAATCCTTTGAATATCAAGAATCATGGAGACAAACATGATACTTATATACTAACACTTGGAATTGTTACTCTTGATTTAATACTAATTATTAAACTTCATGGAGTAACCGGAACTTACTGAAAGTTTGCAATAGGACTTTTAAACTTTAGATTAACACTTCAAAACAATACGATACCAGTTCGTAAAGTAACTAACCAGAATTCTATAGTTCTATCATCTCAATTATAACTAAGCGCAAGGTGGTAAACGGATGCCAATGACTACAACAACTATGCAAATTCACTTTGATTTAATTTATGATAAATAGTGTTCAAATTTTAATCATATTGCTGTTGAACTCCCACTCAAAACAATATCCCTCACATTGTTTTAGTGATTACACGAACCAAATACACCACATCAAAACCGATCATCACGAGAGTTGATGCAACTTCAATGGCGAACAATCAACATGTTCATCATATCTACTATATGACTCATGCTTTACCTTTCGGTGATCCGTGTTCCGAGACCATGTCTGTACATGCTAGGCTCGTCAAGATCAACCTTAGCTTCCGCATAAGCAAATCTGGCTTGCTTACGTTGTATACACTCGTAGAATCTAACACACCCGATCATCACGTGGTGCTTCGAAACAACGAGCTTTAGCAACGGTGCCAACTAAGGGTGAACACTTTATGACTTGAAATTCATGTGCATGAGGGATCATCTTATAATGCTACCATCGTCTACTAAGCAATACAAGATGCATAAAGGATTAACATCACATGCAATTCATAGTATGTGATATGATATGGCCTTTCTTCTTGTGCTTCCGATCTCCATCTTCAAGCACGAACATGATCTCCATCATCACCGGCATTGCATCAAGGTCAATGACGCTGCTCCATGGTTGTCGTCCACCGGCTTCAACTATTACAACTACTTTGAATAGACACGCGGGTCTTAACAGAAATTAAAGACAACCATATGGCTCCTGCCGGTTGCTGACTTACAATAAGGAACATTGCATACATCAAATATAATCACAATCATGGCCATATCACATCACTGCACACCCCTGCAAAACAAAGTTAGACGCCTCTAATTTCTTTGCATGTTTTACGTGGTTTGGGGCTTTCAATAAGTGTCATTCTAACTTACGAACATGAACCACAACATTGATACTAGTATTGTTAATCACCCGTTGTAAATTGGATCTTAACTATGCTAGGAGAAACAGGCACCCGCAAAGCCACTTATGCAATACAAGTTGCATGTCAAGCGTGGAGCAAGTCTCATGAACGATGTCATGTAAGGTTAGCCCGGGCCGCTTCATCCCAACATACCGCAAGATGCAAAGTACACAAGAAGCAATCAACAATAAAAGCATCAACGCCCACAATGACCATTGTGTTCTACTCGTGCAACAGATCTACATATAGACACGGCTCTGATACCACTGTAGGGGTTCGTAGCATGGAAAACAAAAAAATTCTATCGCATACAAACAAACAAGCCAAGATCTATCTACTAGATTGTAGCAACGAGTCGATGGAATAACTTACCCTCGAAGATTCCAAAGCGGTTAACGAGAGCAGATTCTCGTGGATGATGTAGTCGTACTCTTTCCGATCTCAAGATCGCGTAGACGATCCTTCCGGCGCTGCGTTCCGGCAGCGCTTCCGCAGTCGGTCACACGTTCGGTACTCGACGAAGACCTTCCTCTCCCTTGTTCCAGCAGGCAGCGGAGGTTGTAGCACTCTCCTCGCGATTCCGGCAGCACAACGGCGTGGTACCGGAAGTAGAGGGGAGATCCCGCAGGGCTTCGCCTTAAGCCGGAGCGAGTATGGTGGAGTATAAGAAAGCTATTAGTGGTCTAGGGATTAGACACACCAATTAGAAGGCTCTAAACCGAAGGCTAGTGCAATTAGAAGCTCTAAACCAAAACGGCTCTAAACCGGAGATTAGAGGATAGGAACTTGTGTCTAGAGGAGGAGGCCCTGCCCCTCCTTTTATAGGTGGGAGGGGCGGCCAAGGGGAGGGGAGTCCCTCCCCAAGTCGGCCTTGGTTGGCGCGCTGGCTTGGAGGGACTCCTCCCCCAAGTCGGTTCCAACCACCTCTTGCTTGTTTCCCACAGTTTCCTGTTTTAGCCGTTTGACTTTTAAACTGGCCATTTGACTTTTCTGTTTTAGGATTCAATTTAATCCTTTATTTGGAACAGCAAGAACACTTAGTACATGATGCAATCATTCAATATGTAATGACACATTCATGTAACCTCCCCCCCCCCCCCCCCGGAGTGCCGGACAATCCGGAACCTTCTAGAATATTCCCGATGAAAACACCGGAATCATTCCCGAACTCCGAAACGGGACTTTCCTTATATGAATCTTATTCTCCGGACCATTCCGGATCACCTCGTGATATCCCGGATCCCATCCGAGACTCCGAACAACATTCGGTCTCTTTCTCATAATACCATAACTACTCAAACAACGTCGAATCCTTAAGTGTGTCTCCCTACGGTTCGTGAATTATGCGGACATGATCGAGACACTTCTCCGAACAATAACCAATAGAGGAATCTGGAAATTCATATGGCTCCCACATATTTCTACGATTACTTTGCGATCGAATGAACCACTTACATACGATACCAATTTCCCTTTGTCTCACGATAGTTTACTTATCCGAGGTTATGATCGTCGGTATCTCTGCATACCTAGTTCAACCTCGTTACCGATAAGTACTCTTTTCTCGTTCCCGTGATATGTGATCCCTTGTGAGCCAGTCACATGCTTGCAAGCTAATTGGATGACATTTCACCGAGAGGGCCCAGAGTATATCTATCCGTCATATGGATGGACAAATCCCACTCTTGATCCATGTGTTTCAACCAATACTTTCTGAACACTCAATGCCACCTTTATAGCCACCCTGTTACGGTGTGGTGTTTGATGTCATCAAAGCATCCATCCGGTAAAGGTGATATGCATGATCTCATGGTCGAAGGAATTAGGTTACTATGTATCAGAAAGCATATAGCAATTGAACTATTGAAATGACTTGATCTTTATGCTACGCTTATCTATAGGAGTATGTCCATCACATCATTCTCCTAATGATATGATCCTGTTGTTAATAACATCTCTATGTTCATGATCAGGAAACCATGATCATATATTAACCAACAAGCTAGTTTAACAAGAGGCTTTACTAGGGACTCTTATTTTAGTTTACAAATCACACAAGTATTAATGTTTCCGGTTAATACAATTATAGCATGGTATGTAAACATTTATCATAAGTGTGAAGACATGATAATAACCACTTTATTATTGCCTCTTGGGCATATCTCCAACACTCCTCCAGGTCAGGGTCAGAGTCAGCACCAGCAGTCTCCGGGTCTGAGTCAGCACCAGCATGCTCGTGGTCAGGGTCGCCGTGGTTCTCTTCGTTACTGCTCTTACTGCAACAGGGATGGCCACACTTCGGCCACCTGTTATACACGGGACCCCAGTTTACGTCAGCAGCACCAGGCTCGTGGGCAGTCGGCTCCTTCCGGGTCTTCAGCAGTTCTCTCTCTAATCAGGACATTATCAGGAGTCTTCGCGGTCTGCTTGCTGCTACAGGATCTTCTTCGACGGGCACTGCTGGTTCTGTGACTGACTCTTCAGGCACTGTGCGACCACCACCTTCTACATAGTCAGGTACATCTTCGTGGTATCTGGATTCTGGAGCTTCCTTTCATATGACCTCTGAGTCTTCTTTTCTGTCCGCTCTTCGTTCTCTCCCTTCTCCTGTCCGCGTTTTTACGGCTGATGGTACCTCTCTTCCTATTTCTAGTCGGGGCACCCTTTCTACTTCTTCTTTTTTTGTTCCTGATATTTCTCATGTCCCTCTTCTTAAGATGAATCTGTTCTCTGCTAGCCAGCTCACTGACTCTGGTTGTCGCGTCATTCTTGATGCTGATTCTTGTGTTGTCTAGGACCGTCGCACATAGGCCCTGGTTGGAGCTGGCCCTCGCAGCCGTGACTCTTCAGGACTTTGGGAGTTAGACTGGCTTCGTGTTCCTTCCGCTGCCACTTCATCTGCCAGTTCTTCTCCGGTTGTCGCCTCTACTACCAGCTCCTTTCAGCAGTGGCATCATCGTCTTGGTCACCTCTGTGACTCTCGCCTGTTGTCATTAGTTCATCGTGGTCTTCTGGGGTCTGTCTCGGGAGATGGGTCTTTGCATTGTCAGGGCTGTAGGTTGGGTAAACAGATTCAGCTTCTCTATCCTACTAGCGCGTCTGTATCTCAGCGACCTTTTGATTTAATTCATTCCGATGTTTGGGGTCCGGCTCCTTTCGCTTTAAAAGGGGTCCATCACTACTATATTTTATTCATCGATGATTTTTCTCGGTACACTTGGTTGAATTTTATGCGCTCTCGCAGTGAAGTGCTTTCCATATATCAGCGTTTTGCGGCCATGGTCCGTACTCAGTATTCTACCCCTATCCGTGTTTTTCGTGCTGATTCTGCTGGTGATTATATCTCCCAGATGTTGCGAGGTGTTCTTGCTGAGCAGGGCACCCTTGCTCAGTTCTCCTGTCCTGACGCACATGCCCAGAATGGCGTTGCTGAGCGTAAGCATCGCCATCTTCTTGAGACCACTCGTGCTATGATGATTGCTTCTTCTCTCCCGCCGCATTTCTAGGCTGAGGTTGTCGCTACGTCGGCTTATCTCATCAATATTTAGCCTTCTGCCGCCTTGCAGGGTGGTATCCCTCTTGAGCGCCTATCTGGACAGTCTCCAGACTACTCCATGCTTTGCTTGTTTGGTTGTGTTTACTATGTTCTCCTTGCTCCTCGCGAACGCACCAAACTGACCGCTCAGTCTGTTGAGTGTGTCTTCCTTGGATACAGTGATGAGTATAAGGGCTATCGCTGTTGGGACCCTGTTGGTCGTCGGATGCGTATCTCTTATGATGTTACTTTTGATGAGACGCGTTCTTTCTATCCTCCTCCCACCGCTGGTACTTACCCGGTGGAAGATATCTCTTTTCTTCTCTTTCCTGACACACCTTCTACCCCTATTGTGTCTTCTTCGGGATCTCCTCCCCCTGATGTCTCTTATTAGACACCATCCTCCTCTGCTCCGTCTAGTTCTCCTAGTTCTCCTCGTTCTCCAGAGTCTTCATCTACTATTCCCTCTTCTTCATCGTCGTCTCCTGCGTCGTCTTCCTCTGATGATCTTTCCTCTACCCGTCATGTTCGTCAGCGTCGTGCCCCCAACCATTACTCTCCTAGTCAGTATGGTATTTCTGTTGCCTTTGAGCCGACTTCTTATCGGGATGTTGAGCATCATCCTGAATGGCAGCTGGCCATGGCTGAGGAGATTGCTGCACTTGAGCGCACTGGCACCTGGGATCTTGTTTCTCCCCCTCCCGGTGTTCGTCCTATCACGTGTAAGTGGGTCTATAAGATTAAGACTCGCTCTGATGGATCTCTTGAGTGCTATAAAGCGCGTCTAGTGGCTCGTGGTTTTCAGCAGGAGCATGGTCGTGACTATGATGAGACCTTTGCTCCTGTGGCTCATATGACCACTGTGCGTACTCTTCTTGCTGTTGCTTTTGTTCTTCACTGGTGTGTGTCCCAGCTTGATGTTCAGAACGCCTTTCTCAATAGTGAGTTGAGTGAGGAGGTTTATATGCAGCCTCCTCCTGGGTATTCTGTTCCCGAGGGGATGGTTTGTCGTCTTCGACGTTCTCTTTATGGCCTCAAACAGGCCCCTTGTGCCTGGTTTGAGCGCTTTGCTTCTATAGTGACTGCTGCTGGTTTCTCCCCTAGTGCTCATGATCCAGCGTTGTTTGTTCACACTTCTCCTCGTGGACGCACTCTTATTCTTCTCTATGTTGATGATATGATCATTACTGGTGATGATCCTGAGTATATCGCCTTTGTTAAGGCTCATCTTCGTGATCAGTTTCTTATGACTGATCTTGGTCCTCTTCGATACTTTCTTGGGATTGAGGTTTCCTCCACTTCTGATGACTTTTACATCTCTCAGGAAAAGTATATTCAGGATCTTCTAGCTCGTGCTGCTCTTGGGGATGAGCGCACTGTTGAGACCCCTATGGAGCTTAATGTTAAGCTTCAACTTACTGATGGTGATCCTCTTTCTGATCCGAAGCGTTATCGTCATCTTGTTGGGAGTCTTGTTTATCTTGCTGTCACTCGTCCTGACATCTCTTATCCTGTTCATATTCTGAGTCAATTTGTTTCTGCTCCTACCACTGTTCACTATAGTCATCTTCTCCGTGTTCTTCGTTATCTTCGTGGTACGATCACTCGTCGCCTTTTCTTTCCTCATTCCAGCTCCCTCCAGCTCCAGTGCTATTCGGACGCTACGTGGGCGAGTGATCCTTCGGATCGCCGTTCACTTTCTGCTTACTGTGTGTTGCTTGGTGGTTTGCTCATTGCTTGGAAGACGAAGAAACAGACAGCGGTTTCCCGTTCGAGTGTTGAGGCTGAGTTGCGTGCTATGGCCTTGTTGACTGCTGAGATGACCTGGTTACGGTGGTTACTTGCGGATTTTGGGGTCTCTATTACCACCCTCAGTCTAGTTTTGTCTCACAGTACAGGTGCTATTAGTGTTGCACGTGATCCGGTCAAGCATGAGCTTACCAAGCATATTGGTGTTGATGCTTTCTATACACGTGCCTAGGTACAGGATCAGGTTGTTGCGCTTCAGTATGTTCCTTCAGATTTACAGTTGGCGGATTTCTTTACGAAGGCATAGACCAGAGCGCAGCATGATTTCTTACTCTCCAAACTCAGTGTTGTGGATCCACCATGAGTTTGAGGGGGGGGGGTGTTAGATGTATATATTTGTATATTGTATTTTCCCCATATGTTAGGGGGTTTCCTGCATATTTGCACCTGTACCTGTATTATATATTGTGGCCTTTGGCCCTCAGAGGAATACAACTTGTCTATTCCTAATAGGGAGCAGACTTTGAGCCAAGTTGGAAGAACCCGGTAAGGCTTCTAGACAGACAGGCAGATGAGATCATGTTCCAAGACCTGCAGGTACATATCGATCCAGCTCATCGCGCAGCGCCCACCCAGCATGACACCACATACAGAGGGACACCCGCGTGCATTCCTGCGCCGGATATTGTTGTGCCGGAACGGCATCACACGGCAGATCCAATACCGGGCGAGGGATTCCCCGCGATTCCGTTGAGGTTTCCGCACGAGCCACAATTTAATCTAGTTGAAGTTGTTTATGGGTTGACTATGACGCAATTTTTTATGCACTTGTATAAAATCTTTCCAAAACGCTAGACCTAGCTTTGGCTCAACTAACTGACCCAGAAAGTCTCAGTCTTGGTCTAAGATGCCGTCATCACGCTCGTCTTTGACGATCATGCAGTCATCACATCCCATATTCTCTCTGTGCTTCATGTTCTAGCAGGGTACCGAACAATAGCCCACCTTCTCGGTCACGCTCCTGGTTGGCTTCGCGCTGATAGATTGCGGAAGTAATGATTGTATTGATATTGACTAGGGTTATTACATCGTGAGCCCTGGGGCTATTTATATAGTACTAAAATACCTGGGGGGCAAGAAGACTACTAGAGATAGAATTGGATTACAAACTTAAACTACCAAATATAGTCCAAACTGTGATATACTCTAACACTCACCCACAGTCGGATCGGTAGTGACGCGAATGGTCTGACTGGAGCATAATCCGAAGATAGAGATTGGAGAGGATGTCGATGTCGTAAGTAGGGTGTTGTACTCGTGGTCGATGATGCCATTGGTGATGTAGTCGTCGTTGATGAAGTTGATGATGCCGTTGTGTTGTGGTCAATGTCGTCGTTGAGCCTGCAAAATTCGCCGTAGTAGTTGAGGTAGACGTAGTTTGAGTTGGAGTAGTCGAGGTAGGCGACAGGCCTTGCCGAGATTTCCAAACTCGGGAGCATGCTGAGGATGAAGGCACACATCGATGTTGCCAATATCAAACGTGCCAAGACATGGACCATCACGATCCATGCGAGCCAGAGCCGGAGGGAGAAGCAGAGAAATTCTCTGTGAATGGTTGGTGCGTAGAAGTTTTTCGCCAATTTGTCGGAGTAGATGAAGTAGTTGCAAAAAAAATTGATTTAGTGCAAAATAAAAATTAGACTGCAACTCTGGCCGTGAGCTCGTGGTGGACGAAGACGACGAGGTAGTTGTTGATGGCGATTGAATTGGACGAAGACGACGAGGTAGTTGTTGACGACGATTGAATTGTTGTGGTAGTCGATTTCGGAGACTAGACCTGTATTTTCTGCTTATATGAGTGCGGCGTTGCTCGTGGATAAGAACTTTTTATTGGCGTTGATGTTGACCACGATTGGTGGTGGCGGCGACGACGATGTGACGATGTTGTTGGTGTAGATGGTTGTCGGCGATGATGACCACGGGTGATGAAGGTGCAACCCTTTGTTGACGGCGAGGCGCGTACTCGGGGACGTGCGTTCCGGTCGACGTTGGCAAAGACGGGCTGACGTGGTGACGACATGAGGACGGAGAAGCCGACGCGGCGCGTGAAGGCGTCCCTTGGGGCGCCACGCGGAGCCTCCTTGGCCTGATCGTTGGCAATGATTTATCGGAGATGAGTCAACGCCAAGGTTGAGGTAGAGGCGCGTGATGACGACATGCGGTTGTGGACGACGCAATCCGATCTATGATCGACGAAAGAAGAAGAAACGCCGGTCAAGCGGCCGGCGAGAAATTTTTGGTGAAGTAAGATCTAATCTACTATTGCGCGGCCCCCGGTGGAGAAGGATCTCCCCGCGGTCGGCGCGACGAAAGCGGTGGTGGCTAAACCCTAGGCCGAGGAGCGACACACTACCATGATAGATTGCGGAAGTACTGATTGTATTGATATTGATTGGAGTTATTACATCGTGAGCCCTTAGGCTGTTTATATAGTACTAAAAGACTTGGGGGAGGGGGGGAAGAAGACTACTAGAGATAGAATTAGATTACAAACTTAAACTATCAAATATAGTCCAAACAGTGATATACTCTAACACACGCCGCTTGGACGAGCCACCTCTACGCGGCGGCAGGAGGTAGTGGTCGTGTACCATCTGTGCAGCTGCCAGCAGAATCTCGGTCTCACCATCGGACTCCTCCTCATACAATGACTCCACGAAATTCTTGTAGAAGAACTCGATTGCCCTTCTTCGGCTGCTGCCCATCTGCAAAGTATGCGGATCAATGGCGATGCCAACTACCGCAGCGGGTAGGATAACCTAGAAATGACCGGCGAACGTACCTCAGGCGAATGATCAAAATGATCGAGTAGATTGCGCAGAGGTTGTCGTGCGTCCAGTCCACAGGTGGAGGCCAAGGGCTGCGGGAAGGGGGGGAGGGGGGGGGGAGGAGAGAGAAGAGCGTCTGTTATATCACCGGCGAGAAGGTCCAAGCGAATTATTGGAAGGATACCTTTGTCCACGCGCGTTTACACCGACGCAACCGAGATCCAGATTAATTACATGTGTCGAGCCAAGTACGTTTATCGGAGTGACTCGGACCGCTGTCACGTACGCCCCGCGCGGACGAGTTTAGACAGGCTCGGTCGACGCTGTAGAGACGCCCTGAGTGCACAGCACGCGCGCGGTCGAGCTCTTGATAGTTTCTTCCCGGACGCGGGCTGTGCTGACGGCGACAGCACGCGTGGGTACGTGTCAGCGTCACCGGATCTCGACCGCGATCCGTGTATCGCCGGTAACGGTAGGCCAGCTCGGGATGGATCCACGTTGATGGTCTTAATTAGGACTCCTCTTAATTAGAGCAGCAGCGATCGGGGCTCTGTCTTCTCTAGCACCAAAAGGCCGGAGTAGTATATACGATCGATGTGATCTGACACGGTGGGCATGCAATAATGGGGCTAACCAGTTCGATTGATCGTGCCATATTCCATCTGATTTGTCTGAGAGGTCCATGTCCAGCAATGGAATAGTATAGTACTATATGCCACATCAAACTCGCGTTTAGACAGACAACAGCATGGTAGTACGTGTCAGCTGACGGAACCGGTTTTTTGCTTGCACATTAGTTGTCGCCAGGGGACATGTAGTAGAGCAATCACGACATGCTAGATTTTGCCCGGCTCGAGACTCGAGAGGCCGTGCTTCCTTGCCGAGTCACACCGGCCACCACTCGCGGGGCAAGCAGCTTCCATCACGATCTACCGCCTCTACAGGCTCTGACTACGACCTCCTCCTGCAAAATCAGATTTCGTGTTTTCCCCTCGCCTCTTCATCATTACATTTCCTCAGCGGAGCACGGACGAGCTAGGGAAGATCAACACGCACGTAATGCCGAACCGGCTGCCCCCACCGGCATCTCTCTGAATGTTCGCTGGCACGAGTGCTCCTCCGTGCCGGAACTTATTACGCCGATGCCGATGCCGATGCCGATGCTCGCGTGCAGACGACGGCCACCTCGGTCGCCTGGCGCGCAGAATCGCTCCTGTCGCCTTCAGGTGCCGGGCACCGGACGGGTAGGCAGTACTGGGGCGGGCGGGCCGGGGCACGTACGTACGAGCGCTGCGTCCAAATTAAGCGTGTAGATCTGCTCCGGCTCGACAACGATGGCGAATAAACTAGCAGTGGCGATTGCTGGTGGTCACGTCGTCCCCGCCGGTGTGTGGCACGTAGTACTAGTAGTATCGAAGCCGTGCAAACTTGGCACGCCCGTACGAAACGTACAGCCGTTGTACGAACGGCCCAGCCAGCGCCAGTCTTTCCTAGAGTTGGATGTTGCCACAGACAAACGTGTCTGATGCAAGTACGGAACTGCATTACAAAACCATTGTTTCGGTGGCCGTGTACGTGTCTCATTATCAAACCAGTTACTTACACACTTTTGTTTGAACCATAATTGTAGAGGGAGAACCAACCTATGGTTAGAAAGACAGTGATACCGCAAACCCATCGAAGTTTAAACAAAAGGTTTGATACTTGGTAACCTCGTCAATCTTATGATCCGCCAATCAATCTCTTAGCTTCAGTATTTGGAAGATGCTCATAGAAGTAGGGAGTGTGTGCGTGAGTTCATAGAGATGAATATTTATACGCATTTGTGAGGGTCTGAGTCTGTTTGTGATATTTGGAAAGAATAATAACTTGTATATTGTGTAGAGATTACATGGGTATATATGAGGACCAAAACCAGCTAGGGTTTAGAGCCAAACCGATCTAAGAGTCCAAACTGATTACAACAAGAATAAATCGCTAATACCCCCCCGCAGTGGCAACGTCTGGCTCGACGACGTTGAGACTGGACCGAATATCACATAAGGGTGCAGTAGGTAGCCCCTTTGTGAAGATGTCAGCAAACTGAGCACTCGTCGGTACGTGAAGAACGCGAAACTCGCCGAGAGGCACCTTCTCGCGGACAAAATGAATATCTATCTCAATGTGCTTGGTTCGACGATGCTGAACGGGGTTGCTGGCCATGCAGACGGCAGAGATATTGTCACAGTAGACAATGGTGGCGCGCTTAAGTGGTCGATGAAGCTCGGTAAGAAGTTAACGAATCCAGACGGCTTCGGCGACAGAGTGTGCAACAGCTCTGTATTCGGCTTCAGCAGAGGACCTGGAGACCGTGACCTGCCTTTTAGATGACCAAGAAACAAGATTATCCCCCAAATAAACACAAAAACCGGATGTGGATCGTCGAGTGTCGGGGCAACCAGTCCAGTCTGCATCAGAATAAACTGTCAAGCTTGTTGGAGAGGAAGAATTGATGAGAAGACCATGGTCAAGAGTTCCTTTGAGATAACGAAGAATGCGTTTGACATGAGAGAGAGATGAGGAACACGAGGATGCATAAAAAGACAGGCTTGTCGAACAGAGTACGATATTTCTAGACGTGTTAAAGTAGCATGCTGGAGAGCACCAGTGAGAATGCGATAGAAAGTAGGATCAGAGACAGGTCCACTATCGGCAGAAAGTTTAGAACCAACATCAGCAGGTGTATGGGAAGGCTGGCAATCAGTCATCCCGGCGCGAGAGAGTAAATCAAGAATATACTGACGCTGAGAAAGAAAAAGAGAGGTGGGAGTACGAGAGGCGGTGACACCAAGAAAATGATGTAGAGGTCCGAGATCAGTCATAGAAAATTCAGTATGAAGAGACAAGATGATTTGTTGTAAAAAGGAGTCTGTGAGGAGGCAGTGAGAACAATGTCGTCAACGTAAAGGAGAAGATAAGCCGTGTGTTCGTGAGAATGAAAGAGAAATAGAGAAGAGTCAGATTTTGAAGGAGTGAAGCTGATGGTTTGAATGAAAGAGGCAAAGCGATGAAACTAGGCGCGAGGATCCTGTTTTAGACCATAAAAAGACTTGTGAAGGAGACAGATAAAATCACGAGTGGAGGAGTTCTCAAAACCGGAGGGTTGTTGATAGTAGACAGTTTCGTTGAGAGTGCCATTAAGAAAAGCATTTTTGACATCAAGCTGGTGAATGGGCCAGGAAGAAGAAATAGAGAGACTAAGAACTATACGAATGGTGCTGGGTTTGACGACAGGAGAAAAGGTTTCATCGAAGTCAATGCCATTCTACTGGGAGAAACCACGACATACCCAACGAGCTTTATAACGAGCGAGAGTGTCATCCGAGTGAAATTTATGACGGAAGACCCATTTACCAGAAACAACATTGGCGCCGGAGGGTTTGGGAACGAGAGACCATGTGTTGTTTTGGAGGAGAGCATCAAATTCCTCACGCATAGCAGAATGCCAGAGAGGGTCGAGAAGAGCATGTTTGTAGGTTGTTGGAATTGGGGAAATAGGTGTGGTAGTGGTGGTCGCAGAAAGATTTAGAAGGCGATGAGGAATGTGAAAACCTCGTTTGCCTCGAGTACACATAACGTGATCTTTCTCGGTAATGGTTGTGGGAACAACATTGGGAGGAATCGGAGGTGGTGTAGGCGAGGGAGAAGATGGTGTGGAGGAGGTGAGAGAACTATCGAAAGGTGGAGGGGAGAACTCTATCGCGGCAGTGGAGACAGGGAGAGATGTTGCCGTGGCAGAGGAGGGTGTGAGCGCTGCCGCGACAGAGGAGAGAGGTGGCGTGGCTGCCGCGGTAGAGGAAGAGGGCGCGGGTGCTGCCGCGGCAGGAGGAGCAGGCACGGGAGCTGCCGCGGCAGGAAAAACAGAAGGGTCTCTGCCGTGGCAGAGCGCGCGGCAGCGATGATGACGGGAGGGTTGGTGTTATGGGCGGGGGTAGTTTGGGGGGTGGTTTGGTGGGTGGCAGCATTGGCGATGGTGTAGGGAAAGGTGTGTTCATCAAAGATGACATGATGGGAGGTGAGAACCCGACCAGAAGAGGGATCAAAACATCGGTATCCCTTGTGATCACTAGAGAGACCAAGGTGAATGCACGATAGAGAGCGAGGTGCGAGTTTATGGGGAGAAGTAGAGGTGGTGTTGGGAAAACATAAACAGTCAAAGACACGTAACATGGAGTAGTCCGGAGAGGTGAGAAAAAGAGATTGGTAAGGAGTGTATAGAGAGCATGTTTTGGTTGGACGAACGTTGATGAGAAAGGTGGCGACATTGAGAGCTTCTACCCAAAAGGGTGGAGGAAGAGAGGCCTGAATTAGAAGTGTGCGGAGAATATCATTGATGGATCGAAGAGAGCATTCCGCTTTGCCATTTTGTTGGGAGGTGTAAGGACAGGAAAAACAAAGAAGAATACCGTGAGAGAGAAATAAGTTGCGATTTTTGGTGCTATCAAATTCACGTCCATTGTCACATTGGATGAAACAGATAGCAAGACTCAAGTGAGTATGAACATAATTTTGGAAATTTTGAAAGACGGTGTGGACGTCAACTTTTGCACGGAGAGGAAAAGTCCATATGTAATGAGAATAATCATCAAGAATAACGAGATAATATTTAAAACCAGAAACACTAGGCACGGGAGATGTCCATAAATCACAGTGTAATAATTCGAAAGAAAAAGAGCTATGAGTGGATGAAGTCCTAAACGGTAATCGAACATGTTTGCCACACTGACAGGCATTGCAAACATAGGAATCATGAGGAGAACTAATACTTGGGATACAAAATTTCTGAAGTAACGAAGACAGCGTGGCTTTATTTGGATGCCCTAGTCGATGATGCCAAAGTCCAACGGAAGCAATCATGGCAAGAGGTGAAGAGGTGGGCGCGCCATGGAGAGGATAGAGATCCCCAGAGCTATTGTACCGGGCGATAAGCTTCCCCATTTGAAGATCCTTCACAGATAAATCAAAGGGATCAAACTCAAGAGAGACACGATTATCAATGGTAAATTTGCGAACAGATATGAGATTTAAATTAAAGAAGGTGCTAAAAGAATTTGACGAAGAAGAAATTGAACATGTGGATGCGATATATAGGAGTCACCGGTGCCGGAGATGGGAATAGAAGATCCGTCACCAATGGTAATGGAAGAAAAGGGAGAAGAAGAACAAGCTGACAGAAAATCCAAATTCGAAGACATGTGGGAGGAAGCACCAAAATCAAAAATCCAATCCGTACCTTTAGTGTTATTGAGGGTAAAATTGTTCATGGCAGCTATGAAGGCGGCCCTGTCCCAGCTTGGTGTAGAAGGCGATGACGATGGCCCGGGCGCGGTTGACGAAGATGCGTACATGTACGGCGGAGCCGAAGGAGGGCCATATATGTAAGGTGGTGCCGTGTAGCCGGGGTACGAAGCCTGAGCGCTGTACACTTGTGCAGGGGGTCGAGGGCCGAGAAGTCCAGGGGAGCCGGTGGGCGGACGGAGGCCGGAGTTCCAAGTCGGTGGAGCGCCGTATGATGCAGGAGCCGTCCACGGCATGGACCAGGCCTGGACCATACCGGTCTAGGGATCGTGCTGGTGGCGCCAAGTTGGTGCAGCAGGGGCGCCGTCGATGCTGGTGCAGGGGGCGTTGTCGGAGGGGGGCGCGGCGGCGGGGGCCAGTAGATGGGATTCTTGCCGTGGTAGTTGGGGCTAGGGCGCCAGCCGGCAGGAGCTGCCGCGGCAGGGTTTTGCCCTGAATTTGCTGCCGCGACAGGAGGCTGCATGGGAGGAGCTGCCACGGCAGGCGCGGATGCGGGCGGCCGTGGGGTGGCGACGAAGACGTGGTGGCGCGACTCCCGGTTCTGACAAGTGCGATCTGCACTTTGAAGGATCGACCGAACCTCGGAGAAAGTGGGGCGAGGCCGCATCAGAGGTATGAACGAGGCCTGCTTGTTGAAGTCCTCGCTAAGGCCAATGAGAAGGATGTTGATGAGTGGCCGATCTTCAATGGGATCACCGAGTTCGTGGAGTTCGTCAGCGATGGAGGAGAGACGCTGACAGTAGACGCCCACAGGAGAGGTGCCTTGGACGATGTTGCGAAGCTCGATGTTGAGGGCGTTGACGCGGGAGTCGATGTTATCCTGAAAGAGCTGACGAAGGGCCGCCCAAAGAGCGGCGGCGGACGAGGCGGTGCGGTAGAGGAGATGGAAGATCTCGGTGGAGACGCGCGTGTAGATCCATTGGATGATCGCTAGATCATCCTTGACCCAACGAGGGTCGTCGGGGCGAGGGACGCAATCTGTGGCGACGTGATGAAGAAGATTGCAGCGCCGCAGGTGAACTTCGAACAGATGGCGCCAATGATAGTAGTTGTGGGCTGAGAGATCAAGGGTAATGGTGATGAAGGGAGATATATCTGTGATCGTGTCGGTGAACGACATGGTGGCTAGGGTTTGGGTGGTGGTGACGCCGGCGGCAGGAGGAGAGGGTGCGCCGGCGGTGTGAAGGGGGACTAGGGTTTTAGAGGAAGAAGAGGAGGAGGAGGAGGAGGAGGAGGAGGAGGGAGCGCCGGCGGCGCGGAATTGCGCCAGGGAGAAGAGAGAGCCCGGCGACGGCGGAGGAGGTGGGGTGGGCGGAGCCATGCCAGGTGCGGAAAAACCTAGGCGTCTGATACCATGATATTTGGGAAGAATAATAACTTATATATTGTGTAAAGATTACAGGGGTATATATGAGGGCCAAAACCAGCTAGGATTTAGAGCCAAACGATCTAAGAGTCCAAAATAATTACAACAAAAATAAATCGCTAATAGTTTGGGTTTCACCAAGAAAAATTATCCAGGGGCAACACCATTTAACCGCAAAAGCATGATAGTAAAAAAGAGTGAGTAAATATTTTACACTGAGAGTTCGATCCCAACGTTTGGTCTGACATGTGATCTGTGTTTAGGTGGGCCCACTTCTTAAAACACGGAAAAATCACACACCCACATGTCGAGTTGAGATCTACCTGTATAAATTTTGGCAAAATAATTTCCTGTTTTTAGAAAGGTCACAATGGTATTATTTTATTTTACGAATTTCTATAATCTGTATATTTACCATGAATTTTGTGATATATGGTAAATGTACAGAACTCCAATCCAATCCAGCGATAATGGAAAAAAAACCTCAACTTTAACATGGTAAAACAATTTACTTATGTTGTCATATCACTCCAGCAAAAGGAATGTAGCCATTGACGAAACCAATAGACTCGCGGATGTTGATCACGACGGCCAACAAAAATTACTTGGGAGTTGGGACCGATGGTAGAAGCAAAGGAAAATTTATTCCACGAATGATATTTCCACCATTGGAAAGTCATCATGGATGACAGAAAAATCTAACATAGAGAACAAACAAAGCCAAAGTTGTTTCACCTTTTTGTGCTTGCGGACTTCTTGCTCATGAATCGGCGGCTCATCAACAACCTACATTACGTCGTGCATGTTTACCACCACAAAAGGTTTAGCAATATAATGTTCTCACCTAGAGGTTGGATGAGGGCAACTCAAGCGGTTCTTCAAAACTTTTCAAGTTAATTCAGTTTTTGCAAATTTGGGCTTCTACAGTTTTCTCACTAAAGATTTGGAGGAACGTCATAATAGAAAAGATGAAGATAAAGTGATGAATTTGACATTAGTTTTTATCTGGATCTTTGTTGGTCGTGTTGTATTTCAGTGTCTTCGATCTGTAATCTATGAAGTTGGATAGTTTTATAAAAAAAAGATATAGTACATTTAGGATGAATATGTTCATCTGCATGCTGTGTTGACAAACAAGGACAATGACCACATAAACTGAGCTAGTACTCGGATTAATTCAGCAGTCAGCATTAACCAAAGTCTTCTCTTTTTAATCGTACTGATTGTGCACCGGTTAATCAACTCCATGCATGCATTCATCCATTGCACCTTTAGTGCCCCCAAAGAACTTCAAGTTTCCTGAAAAAAAAGAATGTCCAGTTTCAAGGACGTGCATCGTACCGGCCGTGATCCTGTTTAGCCTTTCGAGGCTGGGAAAGATAAGCCACAACTGAGATCCTGCTCCAAAGGGCAACTATGATGACCTCTCTTAACTGTGGCCGGTCGTATCTTTCTCTGGCTGCTCCATAGGGTCAACTCTCAACGGAATCGTTCTCTCCTCAGATATCCAAAAGTGCTCTAGAAGAATCCCCGTAATAAGGCACTTTTCTAATGTTCAAATAAATAAATAAAAAGTAATACTCATCATTTTTGCTTCGGTCCCCCCCCCCCCCCTCTCCCCCCTCCTTCTTTTCAAACTTTGACAAACAAAAACTCATACCAATTGTTTTTATGACCGTACGAACCCACCCGAAGTCCATATGGTCCTCTTAGACGTATACTCCCTGTACACGAATACTCATGTGCCTGCAGAAGCGAAAATCGTAAGTTATATAACAGCAACAACAATAAAAATTAAATATGACATGCAAAGACGTAGATCGCGATAATAAGAGGTGGGATCAGCCGTCCAGGACATGGATTATACTCAGTTCGACCGAGTACACATATACGGATATATACGTGGCCTCAATATGGGTTTCGACGGGTCAAAGAAATAAAATGGCCCATGAAACTTAAGTTTAGGGGGGGGGGGGGGGGGGAGGGGGGGGGACCGAAGCACACCTCAATACTCATTGTATTTCACAAATGAAATATGTTTACAAGTTCCACGTGTATAACAATGTCTTTGGCTCAACTTTAGCCGTGCAGAACAGCTGCCTTCCAAGTTCCGAACAAAGTTTCATGTAATCGACTTCGACCAATTTGCACTCAAATATAAAAAAGAACTAAATGCCCTGAAGGGTAATTGAACAAATCAATCAAGAAAAGAATGACACTGAAGAGCTGTCGGCTCAAGGCGTGGGCCATTAGTTTATGTATCTCCTTGAAAATCCTACCATCTGTATGCTAAATAAGGAGCATTATTGTCCATGACGACAAGCTAAAAGTAAGATATCTCGCACTGCCTGTCATCGAGCTGAGCTCGAAACAAAAGGCTAACTTGGCATTTAGACCCATTACTTTAGGGAATTATGTAGCCGTGGTCGCTGGCTGGGCGACGATTAAAATATCTACGCAGGGCAGAAGCTTTCGCTGACGGGATCACGTCATGGAGGGGCTTGTTGTCACTGCCAGCGAAACGGCAGAATGGACACACGGCCAATCGACACGGTTTGTCTCTTAATTAGTAAGGCGTCGCTGTCGTTTGAGCTTTGTGTTTTCATTCGTCCTAGTATAAAATACTTACTCCACTCATCGCGAGCTCGGCCATTTCTGTTCTTCATATCACCACACACTGAGTTCCACTGATTTTGTAATATTACTAAACTAAGGTTAATTAAATAATGATTTCACTTGTATATATTGTCCTTGTAGTAGCAGAAATGACTAATGCCTAATGACAATCGAACCCATATATAGTACTCCCTCCGTCTAGAAATAACTTGTCTAGATTCGAATATATCAAGATGTATTTTAGTGTGTAGATATATTCGAATCTAGTCTCAGTTATTTGTGGATGAAGAGAGTAAAAGGTTGTTCTCTGCAAATTTGGTTCCTCAATGATTTAATAGTACGGTAATTAACAAAGTTGTGTGAATACAGGTCTATCAGCCGCAATTTGAACTCCTAACACGTCGTGGCTTGTCATGCTGACAGTCTAGATTTGAAGTTAACTGTAGCAACTAACGGTCGATGACGCGCACGATATTAGTATTCATAATGCCTCTGATTAAGACAGTGCCCGTTCCAATAGGGGAAGGCCATATACACCAAAAAAGGTCAGCTCTTCCGACACAGGCATTAACAAATGTGTGTGCCCGTGCTTGATGAGCTAATGATGACACGAACATGAGAATTATGTTTTCCATTCTGTTAGCGTTCAAACCTATTACCTCCCTTTTAGCCTACCAAATATTTTATATTTTAGAATACGGAAAGCATATTTGTCTTTCTCAATGTGACTTATTTCACCAAAATGTTGTGGTTTTCTTACAAGAAACTGCGGCTGAACATCATGTTCTTTCCTTTATGGGAATGGAAATTTCATTGATCCCCGGCTTCTACACCAACCATATTATTACAAAAATCGATAAAATACGCAAGACAGCATGTGATGGCACGTTTTCAAACACAATATGCCAAGGTGAGTGAGCGTAGTTGTCAAAACCACGATTATTTCTCGCGATTCTACGACTTTACGACCCAAATTAAGTGGACCGGACATACGATACTAGGTAGTAGAACCTATGATATTACGATTCTGGCGTTATTATCCTGCGATTTGCGATCCTACCATAGGGGATCCGATCTTCACAGATCTGTTGGTTTCGAGGGGAATTCGAGGGAGATGAAGAAGAACACTAAGAACACAGCGAAGAACACACACACGTGGAGATAGATAGCGAAACAAACTCGTAGAATGAATGCCGACAATAAAACCCCAACGGAGCAACCCCATAAGTCGAAATATAAGCCAACGGTCGCTCTAATTGAAACCAATTCCTTCTTACCGGCTTGTCCATCGATATAATAGAACCTTAGCAAGGAATGATAGCAATCAATAAAACACTATGGAAGATTGGCACGTCTAGAACCTTGATAGTGAAGATTGGTACATGCATATTAGAATCCACAAGGGTGAAGAGTAGGTATGTGAAGAACCCGGATCATCTCCCTAGGAGTTCCACACACACAACTAGGTGGGAGGAGCAAAGCTCTCTCTAATCCATTGTCTCAATCCCTTAGGGTTTCTAGGATGAGGTGGGGGAATATCTATAGGCCAACCATTTAAACAAGGGTAGTTCAGGATTAAAACTAGGTTTGGGGCATTACATGGGATGATGCCCAACTCAGAGCTCACAGGCCCGATCCTCAAGTCGGAGATCCGATGTGAGTAGTTCATGGATTCCAATGTGGTCGGGTTTCCCGTAGGTCTCTAGGCGGTCTCTGATTTGGGGTACTATATTTGTCATCATTGGCTTCACGAGTCTAGGAGAGCACTTGAAATCTGTGTGGCAGGATCGGAGATTCCACTCGAACCTAAGATCTCGGTGTAGAGGACACCAGAGTTTCCGCTATAGTCAAAGCAAGCCTCTTCTCCCTCCTCTTCCAAACTTCATGCTTGGTGGTCTTGGCTTCTAGGGTATCCTTTGCATCTCCTCTTGGCATCATGATCATGGGTATGGACCTAGTCACAAAATGGGTGTTTGTCTCAAGTAGCTTTCTATTTAAATGAGGACTAATAATTGCGATGGAAATAATTAACCTTAGGTGCTTGTGTTGGTGTAGCATGACTTGGATAGATTGGTTCAATGGGTCACATGGTGATGACCATATGTCAAGTTGCATCACTCCCCCTTTTTAAAAGAGTCATACTCGACTCTAGAAGCTTATCACCATGTAGAGGAGGTAGACGGGCAATTTTGATATTGGGGATCACCATGTAGTTGATATTTGTGCCTATACACACCAAACACCAAGAAAACTATGTGTGTGCATGATAGATGATAAAATTAGCTAAGACATGCCCATGTTACCATTAGCACAAAACAAATATATCCAAGTGAATGCATATCCAAGGTCAGTGTGCAAGCAAATGTTTGGAACATGATCCAAATGTGGGAACTCAAAAAATCCATGAAAGTAGTGGTGATAGAACTCAGAGCATTTGAAAGAGAAATTGGCCAACATCTTTGATTCTATAAGAGGAGAATTTGGTAAACACACATGTGTAATTATCAAGTGTGAAAACAAAGCATTTGAAATAGAAAATGTTCAATATTTTTGTTGCAATACCAAAAGCATTCAAATCAAGGATCATAGAACCATGGTTTTAAAAATGGTAGGTCGGAAACGTATCTACTCCCTCCGTTTCAAAATATAAGATGTTTTAGGTTTGTGAAGCAAATGTATCTAGACTAATTTTAGTATGTAGGTTCTGTAACACCCTCAGAATCGGCCCTATGCAAGTTTTAGCGAAACCCGCCAAACCCGCATAGAAACGATTCAAAGGTGCCCACCAGGCACTTTCGTGCGGGTGGAAAACGAAGTAATAACATTACACAACAGTCCTCGATGGGACCCACAGAACAGATATGTACAACAGCGACTCAATGAGTCAAGAATACAGTTATATTATACAAAGATCCAAATCACCTTGAAAATGATAGAGCGTCTGACTACGGACAAGATGCAAATGGGGCTAAGAGCCCTGAAGAATAACCAATGGCGTCCATAACCCTACCCAGGCCAAGCCGGAAGGGTAACCCTGCTAACGGCGTCGATCTCAAAACCTGCTTAAACAAAAGGGGTGCCGACAATGGCAAAGGAAAAAAAGGAGCGTCAGTACTGAGGCCAGTACACGACGAGACTAGAATTCGGCGGTCCTCGCCTACATAGGTATGGTGGACTGAAGCGGCAGTGGCAGCATGCACTGATCAACCTATAGAGACTCGATATAACTGGCGACTATCAGAGAGGGGTAAGAAAGACCTATCCGGAACCAACCTGAATCCAACACCAATCAAACCCATCCTGGTGTTTCCCCCCTCGAGACCAAACGAGGAAGTCGACCGAGGAACTCACACAGTTGGCAGTTTTATTCCTTCGTTATAGTTGCGGCTATTACTAGGCATATATAGATTGTCATCCTGATAAAATAAGCAGTGGGCAATTTTAGTTAACCATTCCGTTGTAGTTGCAACACTTACTAGTCAGGTACAATTAGCATGAGATATCCCAAAAAACCAGCAGTTATTGGTACTTTTATTTAGCCATTCCGTTATAGTTGCAATACTTACTAGTCAGATACAATGGTCGCACGCGACAACCCAAACAAGCAATTGTTGGCAGTTTTATTTAGCCATTCCATTATAGTGAAGCTGATTACTAGTCATTATAAAGTCAAATTTATAGCACTACTTTAGTTATAGTTGTCTATGATCGAGATACTGTGCTCCAAGTCGTCCATAACCGCGGACACGGCTTTCAGAAAGTTTTACCCTGCAGGGGTGCACAAATAGCAACACACACTCGATCAACCTCGGAAAAACCAAATCAAAACCCAACGAGGCCTTCACGACAAAGCAATCACAGGATTCAGAAATATTTCAGGGGGCCACCCCTTGGAGTACACCCGCAACGAAGTTAGCTGACTCCGAGACGGACCCGAGGTTTGGGTGGACGGCTGTGAACGACTGGGAACCCAAAACTGGGCTTGTCGACACCGCGAAAACGTGTGCCGATCCTAAACAGTACAGTGTGCTCCTCACACAATCGTAATAAAGCAGTAAAGCATGGCATAGGTACAGGATAGTAAATAAAACCTCAAACTAGTTTGTGGCCCCAAGAAATAAGAATGAATCAAGCTCTGGCTCAGGGGGGGTCCCATAATCCTCCCGGATGTGGATAGCGCGAATATTCAAGGAACAGGTATCAAGTACTCGGGGTCCTACGGGACACAGGTGGACGGTTAACAACCAAATAACATCTATTTCCCACCTGTGCCTCTGCTTACTTACTTCAATTTTAGTTATTAAACAATAATTAAAGTGAACGATAATTAAAGCCATGATCATCTCCAATATTACACATGCGGCAGCACTCCAACAACTGTGGTACTTGGCGACACGCAACAGCACTTGAGCAAGTGACTACGGCGCGCAGGTCCAACTATCTACCAAACAACGGTAATAGGAGGTGTCCAAGGCAATATAAGGCTGCCAGGGATATCACGGGTACGAAAACTAGAGCAACGCAACACAGATAGCAATAGATCAACAGGAGGGAATAAAGACTAAAAAAATAAGATAGGTAGAAAGGGGGATATGCTCGCCTGAAAACATTGCCGAAGGTTCAACCGACGATCGGGTCGACACTCGCATCAACTCAACGGCCTTATCCGCGAAGAACCAAAACACTAGAAGAAACACTGGAGGCACTATTTAATACTACGGCAAAAGATCGGGCATGATGCATGTATGATGTATGATATGGCAAGGTGCGATGCAATTAGGCAATATTAAGCGGAACCGGGGTCCCGACAATTAATTAAACGGTTAAAGTTGTTTATCTACCCCACAAATTAAATGTTGTCTTAACAAGGCAAAAATTATATCACCGGTTCGCTACACAAATTTAAATGGGGCCAATATAAGACTAGATTTGCCCGCATATGGGCCCCATATTTAATTATAAGGTGAATCGGCATAATGCCCCCAAACCAAACAAATATGCATGCATGAACATTTAGTATGCAACAGGTGTATATTTCATTTATAAAATAGGGCTCGAGAAAAGGGGTCACACATTTGGGTTCGACGATCTTGGGGTTCCGGGGTTCGGGGTTCGGTCTCAGGGTTCAGGGTTCAGGGTTCGACGGGATCGGTCTTCGAAGGTCGGATACATGATGGAGAACTTGTCGTGTCGCGACGGAGAACTTGGGTTCGAAAGGAGGTCTCGACGTGCCGATGGATCGGTCCCCGGGGTCGAAGAACTTGGCGTCCGAGAGACGATCTTGTCGCATCCGCGTCGACCACCTTGGCGTTCAGGGAGGAGTTCTCGGTGTTCCGTGTGGAAGGCCGTGAGGGTTTGGTGACGGAGATCTTGACGGGTCCGGGAGGAAGAATTTGACGTCATTCGGTTCCATGTCGACGGTCTTGGCGTCCGTGAGGTAGATCTGGTGGGTTCACCTTGAAGTCCTTGGGGTGATCCTTGTACAACTTATTGCGTTGGTCGATCTTGGCGAAACTTTCGTCGCGAACTTTGGAACGGCCACGAGTACACGACACCCACAAAGAAGATCTCGAACAGAATTTGCAGCATCACCTCACCACATCGTCCTTGTGCTCCAACAGGAATAGCAAAACAAAGGTAGGCCAAAACACACTCCAATCGAGAGGGCCCTCGCACCCAAACACACAGGCAGCAACCGAGCATCATGCAGTCCGGTTACTACAGGGGAACGACGAGCTCGGTGGCGACGTGGGGCCCGGCGAGGCGGCGCTCGGGGTCGCGGCCCGAGGACGCGCGGAAGGCCGACGGGCGTCGGGGCGCGGAGGGGGCGACCGGCGACGAGGAGGAAAACCGGCAGCGGGCGGCGAGGCTCTGGCCGGCGACGAGGAGGAAAACCGGCAGCGGCGGACGGTCGCAGAGGAGGAAGGCACGGATGCAGGCAAGGGCGCCGGTGGGGGTCCCGGCAGGCGCAGGAGGAGGCCGGCGACGGGCGGACAGAGAGGCGAGGGTGCGGCCCGCGGGGTCGAGCGGAGGGAGGCAGAGGCTGGCAGGGCGACGGCGAGGCCAGCGGCGGCGCCGGCTAGAGGCCGACGTCGGGGAGGCGAGGCGGGCCGCTGGACGGCAGGGTCGAGGCGGGGCCGGCGAGCTCCGGCGGGCGGGGCGAGCGGCGGAAGGAGAAGACCGGAGAGGCGGAGGCGCGCGGGCCGGAGAGGAAGCTCGGGGAGGGAGGGGCGAGCGGTGGCCGAGGAGGAGGAGGCGAGGCGGCCGACGGGTGGAGGGCGCGGCGCAGAGGAGAGGGAGGCGGCGCCGGGAGGGGCACCGAAGGCGGTGGACAAGGACGGTGGGAGCGCGCCGGCGGGGGGGGGGGGAAGCTTGAAGGGAGGCGACGGCTTGGTGGAGAAGAGGCGAGGGGCGGACGAGCGCGTCGGGGAGAGAGGGTTGCTGCGGGGAAGACAAGGTCGGGTGGGGCAGGCGGGTGGGCAAGGGGAGTGGGCCAGCAGGGTGGGGGTGGTGTGCGTGTAGCGTGTGGTGTGTCTGGTGTGTGTGGAGGCAGGGGTGTGGGGTGAGAGAGATGGGGCCAGCTGAGGTGGCGGGCTGGGGTTGGGTAAGGGAGAGGGGTGGAGTGAGGTGGCACGAGGGGAGTGGTCGGGGTGATGTGGCTGAAGGGTGGGTAGATTAGGTCTGGGTGTAAAAGGGGTTTAGGGTGGACCGATTTTATTCTGGGGGTGGTTGACTGGGTCGAATCGGCCCGTTCGACTGCCCCCTAAAAATAGTATAGGGTTTTTATTTAATTTACAATAGCTTTTGTAATTAGTTTTAGACAAACAAAATATCCGGAAACATCCGGGGGTTTAATTTGAAATAGAAGGAGGGCTAGTTTCAGAAATCAATAGTCTTCCGCAACATAGTTTCAAGTAAAAATAATATGCATGATGATGTCATGATGATGCAATGCACAAAATCAACGCGATTTTCTAGTAGTGGTTTTGGGGGATGCCACAATTCGACACCACTAACAATGGATCTCGCCCTCGAGATCCGCCTCATGGTACCGGAAAGAAGGTCGGCGATCTGAATCTCCTCGCTTCGTGTAGATCCTCGCGACACCACTAACGAGGGTTCCTTCTTCATCTTGAAATTCAGCGACACCACCAACAAAGGATTGTTTCTCACGCTCGTCGAGAGAACACTCCGGATAACCAACGGACGAAGTTAAAGGTAAGGCCACCTCTAACTTTCACGGAAGGAGTAAAATCACATTAATTCACCAATTCAATGTACAAGAGCGAATGATAAGAGTAGTGGTATGGTAGCTACTCCATCCCGCACTCAAACCATTACTCTGCACACGAATAGGCGGATTATGCAACCAACTCTCGGAATTCAGACTGAAGATCTCGGCCAACGAGGTTCAGAAGCAAAAGGAGTGATGCAGACTCTGCATCGGATCTGGCGTAGATGATGTCACCGTGTCGGAAAACACCGGAAGGCACAACAAGGAACAAAGAATGGTACCACCGTAGACGGATTCCTCAGGCAGCTTGAACACCGGATGGTAGAACACCGTTATCAAAGGAGGAAGCGAAACCCTGAAGGTACAACGGAACCCAACCACGAGAAATCCTGCACTCGAAGAGAGAGAAGAGAGCGGATTCAAAACACGCGGAGGTGAGAGGAGAGCAGCAGAGGGTTAAGGAGTAAAATTAGACCTAATCAGAACTATCCAACCGATTTTGCAAAAATAGTTTTGACACTCTACTTCGGTCGTTAGCTAGGTTATCCTACAGGCTGGACTTGTGGGGTATCGCAACTGCTGAGCTCTGGTACCACTCTGTAACACCCTCAGAATCGGCCCTATGCAAGTTTTAGCGAAACCCGCCAAACCCGCATAGAAACGATTCAAAGGTGCCCACCAGGCACTTTCGTGCGGGTGGAAAACGAAGTAATAACATTGCACAACAGTCCTCGATGGGACCCACAGAACAGATATGTACAACAACGACTCAATGAGTCAAGAATACAGTTATATTATACAAAGATCCAAATCACCTTGAAAATGATAGAGCGTCCGACTACGGACAAGATGCAAATGGGGCTAAGAGCCCTGAAGAATAACCAATGGCGTCCATAACCCTGCCCAGGCCAAGCCGGAAGGGTAACCCTGCTAACGGCGTCGATCTCAAAACCTGCTTAAACAAAAGGGGTGCCGACAATGGCAAAGGAAAAAGAGGAGCGTCAGTACTGAGGCCAGTACACGGCGAGACTAGAATTCGGCGGTCCTCGCCTACATAGGTATGGTGGACTGAAGCGGCAGCGGCAGCATGCACTGATCAACCTATAGAGACTCGATATAACTGGCGACTATCAGAGAGGGGTAAGAAAGACCTATTCGGAACCAACCTGAATCCAACACCAATCAAACCCATCCTGGTGTTTCCCCCCTCGAGACCAAACGAGGAAGTCGACCGAGGAACTCACACAGTTGGCAGTTTTATTCCTTCGTTATAGTTGCGGCTATTACTAGGCATATATAGATTGTCATCCTGATAAAATAAGCAGTGGGCAATTTTAGTTAACCATTCCGTTGTAGTTGCAACACTTACTAGTCAGGTACAATTAGCATGAGATATCCCAAAAACCCAGCAGTTGTTGGTACTTTTATTTAGCCATTCCGTTATAGTTGCAATACTTACTAGTCAGATACAATGGTCGCACGCGACAACCCAAACAAGCAATTGTTAGCAGTTTTATTTAGCCATTCCATTATAGTGAAGCTGATTACTAGTCATTATAAAGTCAAATTTATAGCACTACTTTAGTTATAGTTGTCTATGATCGAGATACTGTGCTCAAAGTCGTCCATAACCGCGGACACGGCTTTCAGAAAGTTTTACCCTGCAGGGGTGCACAAATAGCAACACACACTCGATCAACCTCGGAAAAACCAAATCAAAACCCAACGAGGCCTTCACGACAAAGCAATCACAGGATTCAGAAATATTTCAGGGGGCCACCCCTTGGAGTACACCCGTAACGAAGTTAGCTGACTCCGAGACGGACCCGAGGTTTGGGTGGACGGCTGTGAACGACTGGGAACCCAAAACTGGGCTTGTCGACACCGCGAAAATGTGTCCCGATCCTAAACAGTACAGTGTGCTCCTCGCACAATCGTAATAAAGCAGTAAAGCATGGCATAGGTACAGGATAGTAAATAAAACCTCAAACTAGTTTGTGGCCCCAAGAAATAAGAATGAATCAAGCTCTGGCTCAGGGGGGTCCCATAATCCTCCCGGATGTGGATAGCACGAATATTCAAGGAACAGGTATCAAGTACTCGGGGTCCTACGGGACACAAGTGGACGGTTAACAACCAAATAACATCTATTGCCCACCTGTGCCTCTGCTTACTTACTTCAATTTTAGTTATTAAACAATAATTAAAGCGAACGATAATTAAAACCATGATCATCTCCAACATTACACATGCGGCAGCACTCCAACAACTGTGGTACTTGGCGACACACAACAGCACTTGAGCAAGTGACTACGACGCGCAGGTCCAACTATCTACCAAACAACGGTAATAGGAGGTGTCCAAGGCAATATAAGGCTGCCAGGGATATCACGGGTACGAAAACTAGAGCAACGCAACACATATAGCAATAGATCAACAGGAGGGAATAAAGACTAAAAAAATAAGATAGGTAGAAAGGGGGAGATGCTCGCCTGAAAACATTGCCGAAGGTTCAACCGACGATCGGGTCGACACTCGCATCAACTCAACGGCCTTATCCGCGAAGAACCAAAACACTAGAAGAAACACCGGAGGCACTATTTAATACTACGGCAAAAGATCGGGCATGATGCATGTATGATGTATGATATGGCAAGGTGCGATGCAATTAGGCAATATTAAGCGGAACCGGGGTCCCGACAATTAATTAAATGGTTCAAGTTGTTTATCTACCCCGCAAATTAAATGTTGTCTTAACAAGGCAAAAATTATATCACCGGTTCGCTACACAAATTTAAATGGGGCCAATATAAGACTAGATTTGCCCGCATATGGGCCCCATATTTAATTATAAGGTGAATCGGCATAATGCCCCCAAACCAAACAAATATGCATGCATGAACATTTAGTATACAACAGGTGTATATTTCATTTATAAAATAGGGCTCGAGAAAAGGGATCACACATCTGGGTTCGACGATCTTGGGGTTCCGGGGTTCGGGGTTCGGTATCAGGGTTCAGGGTTCGACGGGATCGGTCTTCGAAGGTCGGATACATGATGGAGAACTTGTCGTGTCGCGACGGAGAACTTGGGTTCGGAAGGAGGTCTCGACGTGCCGATGGATCGGTCCCCGGGGTCGAAGAACTTGGCGTCCGAGAGACGATCTTGTCGCATCCGCGTCGACCACCTTGGCGTTCAGGGAGGAGTTCTCGGTGTTCCGTGTGGAAGGCCGCGAGGGTTCGGTGACGGAGATCTTGACGGGTCCGGGAGGAAGAATTTGACGTCATTCGGTTCCATGTCGACGGTCTTGGCGTCCGTGAGGTAGATCTGGTGGGTTCACCTTGAAGTCCTTGGGGTGATCCTTGTACAACTTATTGCGTTGGTCGATCTTGGCGAAACTTTCGTCGCGAACTTTGGAACGGCCACGAGTACACGACACCCACAAAGAAGATCTCGAACAGAATTTGCAGCATCACCTCACCACATCGTCCTTGTGCTCCAACAGGAATAGCAAAACAAAGGTAGGCCAAAACACACTCCAATCGAGAGGGCCCTCGCACCCAAACACACAGGCAGCAACCGAGCATCATGCAGTCCGGTTACTACAGGGGAACGACGAGCTCGGTGGCGACGTGGGGCCCGGCGAGGCGGCGCTCGGGGTCGCGGCCTGAGGACGCGCGGAAGGCCGACGGGCGTCGGGGCACGGAGGGGGCGACCGGCGACGAGGAGGAAAACCGGCAGCGGCGGACGGTCGCAGAGGAGGAAGGCACGGATGCAGGCAAGGGCGCCAGTGGGGGTCCCGGCAGGCGCAGGAGGAGGCCGGCGACGGGCGGACAGAGAGGCGAGGGCGCGGCCCGCGGGGTAGAGCGGAGGGAGGCAGAGGCTGGCAGGGCGACGGCGAGGCCATCGGCGGCGCCGGCTAGAGGACGACGTCGGGGAGGCGAGGCGGGCCGCTGGACGGCAGGGTCGAGGCGGGGCCGGCGAGCTCCGGCGGGCGGGGCGAGCGGCGGAAGGAGAAGACCGGAGAGGCGGAGGCGCGCGGGCCAGAGAGGAAGCTCGGGGAGGGAGGGGCGAGCGGTGGCCGAGGCGGAGGAGCCGAGGCGGCCGGCGGGTGGAGGGCGCGGCGCAGAGGAGAGGGAGGCGGCGCCGGGAGGGGCACCGAAGGCGGTGGACGAGGACGGTGGGAGCGCGCCGGTGGGGGGGGGAGCTTGAAGGGAGGCGGCGGCTTGGTGGAGAAGAGGCGAGGGGCGGACGAGCGCGTCGGGGAGAGAGGGTGGCTGCGGGGAAGACGAGGTCGGGTGGGGCAGGCGGGTGGGCCAGGGGAGTGGGCCAGCAGGGTGGGGGTGGTGTGCGTGTAGCGTGTGGTGTGTCTGGTGTGTGTGGAGGCAGGGGTGTGGGGTGAGAGAGATGGGGCCAGCTGAGGTGGCGGGCTGGGGTTGGGTAAGGGAGAGGGGTGGAGTGAGGTGGCACGAGGGGAGTGGTCGGGGTGATGTGGCTGAAGGGTGGGTAGATTAGGTCTGGGTGTAAAAGGGGTTTAGGGTGGACTGATTTTATTCTGGGGGTGGTTGACTGGGTCGAATCGGCCCGTTCGACTGCCCCCTAAAAATAGTATAGGGTTTTTATTTAATTTACAATAGCTTTTGTAATTAGTTTTAGACAAACAAAATATCCGGAAACATCCGGGGGTTTAATTTGAAATAGAAGGAATAGTCTTCCGCAACATAGTTTCAAGTAAAAATAATATGCATGATGATGTCATGATGATGCAATGCACAAAATCAACGCGATTTTCTAGTAGTGGTTTTGCGGGATGCCACAGGTTCACTCAAGTTTAAAGTGAATCTAGACACTAAAAGAAATCTAGATACATTTTCTTCACAAACCTAAAACATCTTATATTTTGAAACGGAGGGAGTATAATTTTTGATGATCCATGCTTGTTTAATATCTACTTTGCTTTGCTTTGTCCACACTTTGAGGTGTTTTTATATCTTTTCTGGAACTAACCTATTAACAAGTTGCCACAGTATAAGTTGAATGTTTTCTTCTGTTTTTGGTTCCAGAAAGGCAGAAAATCAATATTCACGGAATTGGATGGGACAAAAGCCAAAGTCAATATTTTACCGTGGGCGACACGAAGCCAGAAGACGAGATGGAGGGGCGCCACAGGGCGGCCAGACCCTCCTAGGCGCGGGTGAGCCCAGCCCCTGGGCAGGGTGTGGCCCCCCTGGCAGCCCCCTGTCTCGCCTCTTCGCCTATAAGAAGCCCCCGATACAGAAACCCTAGGCACCCGATCAAAACTCCACGAAACCTTCTGTGGCCGCCCCCATCATCGTCCCTAGATCAGGGGGGATTTGAAGTTCTTCCCGGCACCCTGCCGGAGGGTAGATCATCCCGGAGGCCTTCTTCTCCCGTATGAAGCGTGAGTAGTTCCACCTTGGACTATGGGTCCATGTAGTAGCTAGATGGTTGTAGCTCCTCCTTGTGCTTTCATGTATAGATCTTGTGAGCTCTGTTCATGATCAAGATCTAATCTATTTGTAATCATGCATGTTGTGTTTGCGGGGATCTGATGGATATTGAGATTACTATGTCAGATTGATTAATGGGTTTGTCTTATTGATTCTATCATGTTTGTGTTGTTTGTGATCTTCCATGCTCTCCGTTGTTAGTAGCTATCTTGGCCAGGTAGTTGCTAATGACTCCAAAAGGGGGTATTTATGCTCGATAGTGGAGTCATGCCTCTAGTTTCCAAGGGAAGTGACAGAAATCTCTTCGGTTGTAGATGTGTTGTTGCCACTAGGGAGAAATCAACGGTCTCTTGTTCACGGAACAAGTGGATTGTTTACCTTACACACTTTTCTTAAAGCAGTTGTCTGTTGCTTGCAACTTACACTACCACAGAAAAGCCTATGCGAGGCGCACCTTAAAGCTTATGCAAGGCGCATATCATATGCGCCTCTAGCTTCAAGCCTTGGGTATTTTTTATGCGAGGCGCATATGATATGCGCCTCCTATACTTCACATATGCGAGGCGCATATCGATATGCGCCTCGCATATGTGAAGTATAGGAGGCGCATATCATATGCGCCTCGCATATGTTTTACAATGCGCCTCGTATATTTATAGTATATGCGCCTCCTATAGTATCCTATATGCGCCTCCGATAATATTTTCGAAATTCAAGTTTTACAGACCACTATAAATAATAATATACAGATATTCAAATATACAATATAGTCCAGAATACAGTATAAAGAGCACATAATTTTTCAGAAACTTGCAATTTGCCAAAGCATAATAGAACCAACATGAATACAATACATTACACATCAATCATGACATACAAGTTCATACATCAAGTCTTTGTGCCACAAGTTCACAATCACATTACAACTCCAACGACGTAGCTCTACCTAGATGAAGTAGAACACATAACCTACCATGAAGAGCAACAAGGTGGTGATCATGAGGAAGTTCATCCACTTCTTCCTTCCATGCCTCCTACACTTCTCTTCCGCCACCTCTCTACTCTCATAGCCTTGGTAGTTGTTGCCCGAGAAGTTGTTCACTTGCTTCTGGCAGTCTTTCCACTCCTTGTACACACCTGGAACCCGACCGATGTACACGACATAACACTTCTTCGCCATCTCCTACACATAATAAAGATGATATTACGAAACATATATGTTCACAGTATGATTGCACACATTACAATAATGAAATAAGAGATCACAAACCAGGCTAGTAATTTTACACGCCAACACAAGAACCGATAGATACTGTGCTGTATACTAGAACAATCATGGAGCCAATAGATGTGTTTCAATCGGCACAAAGAGGTACCTGATCAGTACACCTGCAAGTGAAGAGGTACCAGATGAATACGGAAAAGTACCGTGGTTTGCTCAAGTAACCCATATTCTAAACAGATCTCAGCATTTTTTTACTTCTGATGATTCAATGCATATCATCATTGCAGATCTTCTCAAGCACATGATTTTTAGGGAAGCAACAAACATGATTTCCACTTTTCAGTGAACCAAGATCACTATGGGACATAGCAGATGCAGAAAAATCCAAATTAAAGGATGCAGCTGTATGTATACAACTGATGCGATCTGCGAGACGGGACATATGAGGTGTTGATGGCATCTTTTGCATTACCATGTACAGAAGCAGATGGATCAGAATCCCTTTAGGTTACTCCTTCACTAGCTTCAAATAAAAGTTGTTCCTTTCTGTGTTCTTATTATGTCCCATGAGAAATCCAAACAGCTAGTAGTACTATACACCTTTTTATGTTTTGCACTTTATTCCTTCAGTCCACAGTGGACACATTGAGCTGCAAGTATATGTTGATTTAATCCTTCTTCGAGAACTAGATTTAGTTTGGTGTCCATGCATGATCTTAGCTCAAAACAGAGCAGACTGGGTGCTTTGTTTGTCGCTGGTGTGTTTTTCCTGGAGATGATAGCGTGAGAGTTGCTGCGGGGCTTTTTAGCTACAAACTATTGAGACTCAAGCTTAGAATCAAAACTGAGCCGCTAGGGCTCAATATTGGGCAGACTAAATAGGACGCTAAAATTGTGTCTGTCCGGGCTAAACAAAACAGACAGTCTCATTTTTTTGAGTTTTGATTCATACAGATGCCAACTCCTAATTGGTTTGAAAATCGGTCACTCCCAACAAATAATGGAGGTTCCAAAACACAACCATCCAACATGATTATTCACCATCCATGTTCAATTGTAGCTGCTACGTATGACAATCCATTAACAACCCAAAGAAACCACAGATGTAGCACGGTTAATATTAAGAGGCTCCAGAACCATCATCTAACATGATTTATTCACCATCCACCTTAGATTTGGCTGCTACGAATGACAAGAAGAACCAATTTGGCCCAGATGGCTCACCTGTTGTGTGGTCACCATCCACCTCAAATTTTTTCATAACAAGTGCATGCCATGTTGCACACCGTAAGCGATATGAAAAATAAAGCGAGGCAGTATCATACTAGTACCACTAGGGGATATTTCAAGCTCAGTTTTCTACACGCAGGAAAAATAATATCCAAGCACCGAAATATTCAAACAGCGCCGATGGCGATAGAGAGAAATCATGGGATGGTAGTATTTGTCAACGCAAGCAGAGCAGAGGAGGGGAGAAAATGCATGTATGTACCGGGCAAGTAGAGCAGCGTGGGCGCGCCGGGGACGCGCTGGCCGGCGCCGCCACACTCGAGCGGTGTGAACCACCTCGGCGGCCCGTCGTCTGGCCGCCGCGCCATCTCCTGCGCCGCCTCCACGTACTCCCTCATCCCTGGTGTCCTCCCCGTCGCCGCCGTGGCGCCGCCCAGAGAGGAAGACGACGGCGGCGGACGCGGACGCGCTCTGCTGCCCGTGGAGGAGGCGGAGGCGGACCACCGGGGCAGCGCTGCCGTCCTCCTGCGCGGAAAACCCGGCGCCCGGCGGGGGAGGAGACGCGGGCGCTGCGGCGCGACGGACGACGGGGCGCTGCGGCCTTGGATCCGGGGGAGAAGCTCGGGGCGGGGGAGCATTGCTACGGGTGCGGCCACGAGGATGCGGCGAGGGTGGACAGAGAGCGAGGGAAGACGAGGGAGCCTGGCGGCGGCGGGGATTAGCGAGCGAGGGAGGGGTCGCGAACATGGTTGGTGAGGGACGAGGTGGACACACGGGCTGGGTTCATGTGGCTGTGGTAGGAGATGGGGTGGGGCCGGCAGAGTATAGGAGGCGCATGTGACAATACGTGCCTCGCATATTGTCAACTATAGGAGGCGCATATGACTATATGCGCCTCGTATATTCGACCACCGATTTTCATCTGGGTCCACGCAACTTATGCGAGGCGCATTTTGCCCATATGCGCCTCGCATATCTGATATATAGGAGGCGCATATGATTAGAATGCGCCTCGCATAATCTGGGGCTGCTAGATTTAGTCCGTACAGGGATTATAGGAGGCGCATTCTTATCATATGCGCCTCGCCTATTTTTATACTAGAGGCGCATGGAGAAGGAGTGTGCCTCGCCTATTTTATAGGAGGCGCATATGGTCTAAATGTGCCTCGCATAAGCATGTCTCCTATAGCCTTTTCTCTAGTAGTGTTAATACCGAAGGGGGTTCGGATGATAACCTGAAGGTGGACTTCTAGTCATAGATGCAGTTGGATGGCGGTCTATGTACATTGTTATATTTCCCAATAGAATCACATAGGATATTTTTGTCAGGTATTTCATTATTATGCATTGCTCAGTTCCTGTCAATTGTCCTGCTGTAATTTGTTTACCCTTCATGCCATGTTGTTTATCTAAGGAGAGCACCTCTAGTGAACTATGGACCACGTGTTGGAGATATGCCCAAGAGGCAATAATAAAGTGGTTATTATCATATCTTCACACTTATGATAAATGTTTACATACCATGCTAAAATTGTATTAACCGGAAACATTAATACTTGTGTGATTTGTAAACTAAAATAAGAGTCCCTAGTAAAGCCTCTTGTTAAACTAGCTTGTTGGTTAATATATGATCATGGTTTCCTGATCATGAACATAGAGATGTTATTAACAACAGGATCATATCATTAGGAGAATGATGTGATGGACATACTCCTATAGATAAGCGTAGCATAAAGATCAAGTCATTTCAATAGTTCAATTGCTATATGCTTTCTGATACATAGTAACCTAATTCCTTCGACCATGAGATCATGCATATCACCTTTACCGGATGGATGCTTTGATGACATCAAACACCACACCGTAACAGGGTGGCTATAAAGGTGGCATTGAGTGTTCGGAAAGTATTGGTTGAAACACATGGATCAAGAGTGGGATTTGTCCATCCATATGACGGATAGATATACTCTGGGCCCTCTCGGTGGAATGTCATCCAATTAGCTTGCAAGCATGTGACTGGCTCACAAGGGATCACATATCACGGGAACGAGAAAAGAGTACTTATCAGTAACGAGGTTGAACTAGGTATGCAGAGATATCGACGATCAAAACCTCGGATAAGTAAACTATCGTGAGACAAAGGGAAATTGGTATCGTATGTAAGTGGTTCATTCGATCGCAAAGTAATCGTAGAAATATGTGGGAGCCATATGAATTTCCAGATTCCTCTATTGGTTATTGTTCGGAGAAGTGTCTCGATCATGTCCGCATAATTCACGAACCGTAGGGAGACACACTTAAGGATTCGACGTTGTTTGAGTAGTTATGGTATTATGAGAAAGAGACCGAATGTTGTTCGGAGTCTCGTATGGGATCCGGGATATCACGAGGTGATCCGGAATGGTCCGGAGAATAAGATTCATATAAGGAAAGTCATGTTTCGGAGTTCGGGAATGATTCCGGTGTTTTCATCGGGAATGTTCTAGAAGGGTCCGGATTGTCCGGCACTCCGGGGGGGAGGGTACATGAGTGTGTCATTGAATGATTGCATCATGTACTAAGTGTTCTTGCTGTTCCAAAAACATGAAAGTCAAATTGCCAGTTTGAAAGTCAAACGGCTAAAACAGGAAACTGTGGAAAACAGGAAACTGTGGGAAACAGGAAACTGTGGGAAACAAGCAAGAGGAGGTTGAAACCAACTTGGAGGAGGAGTTCCTCTCCTCCTTGGCCGGCGCCCAGCCCTAGGCCGAGTTGGGGAGGGACTCCCTCCCTCCCTGGCGTGCCTAGCCCCTCCACCCATAAAAGGAGGGGGAGGGCTCCTCCTTGAGACACAAGTTTCCACCTCTAATCTCCGGTTTAGAGCCGTTTTGGTTTAGAGCTTCTAATTGCTTTAGCCTGCGGTTTAGAGCCTTCTAATTGGTGAGTCTAATCTCTAGACCACTAATATCCCTCTCTCATAATCCACCATACTCGCTCCGGCTTAAGGCGAAGCCCTGCGGGATTTCCCCTCTACTTCCGGTACCACGCCGTTGTGCTGCCGGAATCTCGAGGAGAGTGCTACAACCTCCGCTGCCTGCTGGAACAAGGGAGAGGAAGGTCTTCGTCGAGTACCGAACGTGTGACCGACTGCGGAAGCGCTGCCAGAACGCAGCGCCGGAAGGATCGTCTACGCGATCTTGAGATCGGAAGTGTACGACTACATCACCCACGAGAATCTGCTCTCGTTAACCGCTTTGGAATCTTCGAGGGTAAGTTATTCCATCGACTCGTTGCTACAATCTAGTAGATAGATCTTGGCTTGTTTGTTTGTATGCGATAGAAATTTTTTGTTTTCCATGCTACGAACCCCTACAGTGGTATCAGATCCGTGTCTATATGTAGATCTGTTGCACGAGTAGAACACAATGGTCATTGTGGGTGTTGATGCTTTTATTGTCGATTACTTCTTGTGTACTTTGCATCTTGCGGTATGTTGGGATGAAGCGGCCCGGGCTAACCTTACATGACATCGTTCATGAGACTTGCTCCACGCTTGACATGCAACTTGTATTGCATAAGTGGCTTTGCGGGTGCCTGTTTCTCCTAGCATAGTTAAGATTCAATTTACAACGGGTGATTGACAATACTAGTATCAATGTTGTGTTTCTTGTTCGTAAGTTAGAACGACACTTATTGAAAGCCCCAAACCACGTAAAATATGCAAAGAAAGTAGAGGCGTCTAACTTTGTTTTGCAGGGGTGTGCAGTGATGTGATATGGCCATGATTGTGATTATATTTGATGTATGCAATGTTCCTTATTGTAAGTCGGCAACCGGCAGGAGCCATATGGTTGTCTTTAATTTCTGTTAAGACCCGCGTGTCTATTCAAAGTAGTTGTAATAGTTGAAGCTGGTGGACGACAACCATGGAGAAGCGTCATTGACCTTGATGCAATGCCGGTGATGATGGAGATCATGTTCGTGCTTGAAGATGGAGATCGGAAGCACAAAGAAGAAAGGCCATATCATATCACATATTATGAATTGCATGTGATGTTAATCCTTTATGCATCTTGTATTGCTTAGTAGACGACGGTAGCATTATAAGATGATCCCTCATGCACATGAATTTCAAGTTCGAAAGTGTTCACCCTTAGTATGCACCGTTGCTAATGCTTGTTGTTTCGAAGCACCACATGATGATCGGGTGTGTTAGATTCCGCAAATGTATACAACGTAAGCAAGCCAGATTTTCTTATGCGGTAGCTAAGGTTTGATCTTGACGAGCCTAGCATGTACAGACATGGCCTCAGGAACACGGATTACCGAAAGGTAGAGCATGAGTCATATAGTAGATATGATGAACATGTTGATTGTTCGCCATTGAAGCTATATCAACTCTCGTGATGATCGGTTTTGATGTGGTGGATTTGGTTTGTGTGATCACTAAAACAATGTGAGGGATATTGTTTTGAGTGGGAGTTCACCTAGATTAATTTAATTATTAATTAGAACTCAATTTATCATAAACTAAATCAAAGTGAATTTGCATAGTTGTTGTAGTCATTGGCATCTGTTTACCACCTTGCGCTTAGTTATAATTGAGATGATAGAACTATAGAATTCTGGTTTGTTACTTTACGAACTGGTATCGTATTGTTTTGAAGTGTTAATCTAAAGTTTAAAAGTCCTATTGCAAACTTTCAGTAAGTTCCGGTTACTCCATGAAGTTTAATAATCAGTATTAAATCAAGAGTAACAATTCCAAGTGTTAGTATCATGTTTGTATCCATGATTCTTGATTGTCTTAATATCAAGGTTATCTAGGATCTGAAAGAGTTGTTTCAGAAACCATGATGTGTGGAAGATATTGTGATATCTGAAACGAAGTATTGGTTACAACATGATAGAGTATAATATGTCTAAAGTCATGTTCTCATATTTGATGAGAATTTGCAAAAGGTTGGAGACACTAGTTGTCCTAATCGTCCAAAAGGATTTGGAGAGCAACATTATACTCATGTTTCACCGTTATAAGCTAAAAGTAGCTTGATCATGGATAATTCCATGATAAGGGTGAATATTTGATGTAGGTAAAATGTTTACTACACCAAGAGATTACTAAAGAAAGGAATTTGAAAGAACACTAAACATTTGATGATGGTGATCTGCTTCAAAGTGCAAGTCCAAAGACATTGGTATTTAACTATACACGCTTTGGACTATGTGTCATATGTATGACTCCACTATTGATGTTGATAGATTCTTTCAAACAGAAAAGGAAATACTGAAAGAGAATCTCATAAATATATGGCAGAAAAGAAAAGACTAGAATTGTTCAGTTTAAGTATATAGATGATATACATGTTATGGCTATATTCTTTGCTTATTAAACAATGTGATTCTTAAGTATTTGATACTGAATTTGTTGGTGTGAATCGTCATACGAAACAACACAATTCATGAACTACAATGGCCTAAGTAACTAGCAAAAGAATATGTGATGATGTTCATCGAGAACAAATAAAGGGTTATTGTGTTGCTCGTTAAACATCAAAGCTTGCCTTCAAGATTTGTTTTATCAGGTATTATGAGAACAATAGGGTTGTTCAAATAATTGCCGTAATCCATAAAAGATGGATGATTCACAAATCTCGTTGGAGAAATCACATCCATAAAACTAGTGCTAAAAATGTCGAAAGACAAATTGATTGAAAGATCACTTAGGAAGTGACATCGCCGTTTAAATTATATTGGAAAGAAAACATGAAGAAACTCCATGTGGATGGAATTTTAGAGTCTTATGATTTTTGATCAAATGACGCTTGTGAAACTTTCCTAGAGATAATTAAAACTTCGTTCATAGGCCAAAAGGGAACGAATGACTAGCTTATTGGAACTTGTACATATTGTTGTACGAATCCATTATGTATAGTCAAAAGCGATGGATTTCAACTTCATATGCTTTCTCCGAAAATTTGAGTGAATATATGAATATTTACTTGATAAGGATGAAGTGTGAAATATTTGAAGAGTTCAAAGACTTTCAAGATGAAGTGCAAAATCATTGTAACAAGAATATAAATAGTTTATGATAAGATCATAAAGGAAGATATTTGAGTTACAAGTTTAGCATAATACCTAAGATTTAAGGAATCGTTCCGTGGATTTGCATTTTCCCGAAACACCATAAGAGTATGGAGGATTCGAGATATGTAATCAAACCTTGTTTGACATGGTAAGATCAAAGGTATAATTCATAAAACTGCCATTATATTTTAAAGATTAAAAGCTTTAGAGATTACCGTTTTTCCACTGAAAAGAGCTCCATCATAATCCGTTGAAATGACACCATATGTTATGGTTTGGGATAAAACCCAAGTTGTCCTTTCTTAAACGTTGGTATGATATGCATAAGAAAGATGTTTGCAACCAAAGTCGGATGAACCTGTCTTTGTTAAGTATTCCTCCATAACACCGGAGACAAAAGTGTTTGTCACTTAGAACGTCAAGTTTCTTTTAGAAGGAATTTTTCGTGAAAAGTAAAATGGGAGGACAATAGAACTTTGATAAGGTTAAAAGAACCTTAGCTATATGTGCAGAGTTGCGCAGCGCCGAAAAGTGTTCCGGAGGCAGCAACAAAGCTCATGGCTCACGTACCTCAAAGGTTGTGGTCACGGAGATCCAAGTTCCTATTGAAACAAGTAGGTCGGATGAACAATCAAATACCAAGATTTGAGAGTTAAATCATTATTTAACAATAATGATCCGACTACATGCAAAGAAGCGATGATGAGCCCTGACTCCGTCAAATGGCTTGAAGCCATAAAATCCGTGATAGTTCCATGCACGAGAAATCGAGTTTTGAACTAGAATGACCCTCGAGAAAGGTGTAAGACCTTACAAGTTGTGTTTGGATCTATAAAGAAATAGACATGGATGTTTCACATCTATGAAGTAGTCGACATATTGGGAAAGAGTTCACAAAATGTTCAAAGGTTGACTATGACAAGATTTGATCTTTCATAGTGATATTTAGTCTAGACGGATTAATGTAGCAACCACTACATATAATTTGTTATATGGTAGTTGAATAAACAAAACAAGTTCTTCTAATAGAATCGTTACCTAGGACATGTGCATAACACGGTCCATAGGGTTTTGTTAATTCAAAGGATGCTAAAAGCATATGCAAACTTCAATGGTTAAAGTGAGCATCGCGGAGTTGGAATCTTCACTGTGATGAAACTGTTAAAGGAGTTTAAAAGTTCATTAGAGACGATGAAGATGCTTGCTTTTGCAAGAAATTAAGTGGGAGCGCTAAGACATGTTTCTAATACATTATGTGGAAGACATATTGTTGATTGGAAATAATGTATCTTTTATTAACACATATTAAGAATTTCATCCCGATGAAAGACTTAGGCAAAACCCAAATATTTGGCATCAATAGACGCTAATATGGTTGTGCCAGAAGTACATAGACAAGATATTGAATGAGTTCAATATAGAAACTACAAGAGAGGTTCTTGTCACACAGAAAGGATTGAATAAGTTCAATGTTGATGATATATTCAAGTGTATTGACATTTGGTAAAGTGAAACAAATAATCAAGTATAGATTGATACTTGATGTATGAAATCACAAAGAGTATTTATATCAATCATACTGTGATATGTACAAATCCAGATATGTCCTATGCTCTAAATGTTGTGAGCATATACCAGAATGATTCGTAAGATGATCATTGGACAATAGTAAGGATATTCTTATGATCTTTTGAAAGAACTAAGAGTATAATATTTGTAGAAGTGACAAATAGATGATTAGTTCATTGTAAAAGTACTACATTGATACTAGCTTTGTCACAAAGTACAAATTAAGTTTATCTCAATCTAAACTAAGGGTGGCACAATATAATGGAAAGTGAGTTCCATAATGGATTTGGATGAGTTCCAAAGTTAAGACATTGTGACAGATACTACAACAAAAGGCTAAGTATATGACTACTATTTTAGCAGCAAAAGAGGGCATTTGCGTCAAGTAGTTTGTTATCAAACTAGGTGAAGTTCACAGTGGGATAATACTATGAAGATATATTGTGCGACAATATTATCAACATGTTTTAACCCCAAAGAGCTAAAGGTCACACCAAAGGACCAAATTTATACGAAGCCATCTCATTAGAGAATGAGTGATGCGTAGAGACGCAAAGACATGCAATTACACACGGACCTGGAAGTGTCAGATCCGGAGATCAGTTGACCACTAGCAATCGTGTACATACAACACCGGAAAGCCATAGGTGTTATATACACAAAGGTTTGAAACTAGATTATTGACTCTAGTGCAAGTGGGAGACTATTGGAGATATGCCCAAGAGGCAATAATAAAGTGGTTATTATCATATCTTCACACTTATGATAAATGTTTACATACCATGCTAAAATTGTATTAACCGGAAACATTAATACTTGTGTGATTTGTAAACTAAAATAAGAGTCCCTAGTAAAGCCTCTTGTTAAACTAGCTTGTTGGTTAATATATGATCATGGTTTCCTGATCATGAACATAGAGATGTTATTAACAACAGGATCATATCATTAGGAGAATGATGTGATGGACATACTCCTATAGATAAGAGTAGCATAAAGATCAAGTCATTTCAATAGTTCAATTGCTATATGCTTTCTGATACATAGTAACCTAATTCCTTCGACCATGAGATCATGCATATCACCTTTACCGGATGGATGCTTTGATGACATCAAACACCACACCGTAACTGGGTGGCTATAAAGGTGGCATTGAGTGTTCGGAAAGTATTGGTTGAAACACATGGATCAAGAGTGGGATTTGTCCATCCATATGACGGATAGATATACTCTGGGCCCTCTCGGTGGAATGTCATCCAATTATCTTGCAAGCATGTGACTGGCTCACAAGGGATCACATATCACGGGAACGAGAAAAGAGTACTTATCAGTAACGAGGTTGAACTAGGTATGCAGAGATACCGACGATCAAAACCTCGGATAAGTAAACTATCGTGAGACAAAGGGAAATTGGTATCGTATGTAAGTGGTTCATTCGATCGCAAAGTAATCGTAGAAATATGTGGGAGCCATATGAATTTCCAGATTCCTCTATTGGTTATTGTTCGGAGAAGTGTCTCGATCATGTCCGCATAATTCACGAACCGTAGGGAGACACACTTAAGGATTCGACGTTGTTTGAGTAGTTATGGTATTATGAGAAAGAGACCGAATGTTGTTCGGAGTCTCGGATGGGATCCGGGATATCACGAGGTGATCCGGAATGGTCCGGAGAATAAGATTCATATAAGGAAAGTCCCGTTTCGGAGTTCGGGAATGATTCCGGTGTTTTCATCGGGAATGTTCTAGAAGGGTCCGGATTGTCCGGCACTCCGGGGGGGGAGGGTACATGAGTGTGTCATTGAATGATTGCATCATGTACTAAGTGTTCTTGCTGTTCCAAAAACATGAAAGTCAAATTGCCAGTTTGAAAGTCAAACGGCTAAAACAGGAAACTGTGGAAAACAGGAAACTGTGGGAAACAGGAAACTGTGGGAAACAAGCAAGAGGAGGTTGAAACCAACTTGGAGGAGGAGTTCCTCTCCTCCTTGGCCGGCGCCCAGCCCTAGGCCGAGTTGGGGAGGGACTCCCTCCCTCCCTGGCGTGCCTAGCCCCTCCACCCATAAAAGGAGGGGGAGGGCTCCTCCTTGAGACACAAGTTTCCACCTCTAATCTCCGGTTTAGAGCCGTTTTGGTTTAGAGCTTCTAATTGCTTTAGCCTGCGGTTTAGAGCCTTCTAATTGGTGAGTCTAATCTCTAGACCACTAATAGCCCTCTCTCATAATCCACCATACTCGCTCCGGCTTAAGGCGAAGCCCTGCGGGATTTCCCCTCTACTTCCGGTACCACGCCGTTGTGCTGCCGGAATCTCGAGGAGAGTGCTACAACCTCCGCTGCCTGCTGGAACAAGGGAGAGGAAGGTCTTCGTCGAGTACCGAACGTGTGACCGACTGCGGAAGCGCTGCCGGAACGCAGCGCCGGAAGGATCGTCTACGCGATCTTGAGATCGGAAGTGTACGACTACATCACCCACGAGAATCTGCTCTCGTTAACCGCTTTGGAATCTTCGAGGGTAAGTTATTCCATCGACTCGTTGCTACAATCTAGTAGATAGATCTTGGCTTGTTTGTTTGTATGCGATAGAAATTTTTTGTTTTCCATGCTACGAACCCCTACACCACGGTCTCTTTACCATTGATACATCTTCCACTATTACTTGTTTACTTGCTGCAAACCATTCATCACCTTCCACACCATACATTTAATCCTTTGTTACAGCAACCGGTGAGATTGACAACCTCACTATTAGTTGGAGCAAAGTCTTAAGTTTGTGTTGTGTAGGTCACCACGTTGCTTGCAGCACCTTTGGGACGTTTCCTTCCTTCTACTGGTTCGATAACCTCGGTTTTTACTGAGGGAAACTTGCCTGTTGTACTGCATCATACCTTCTGCTTGGGGTCTCCCAACGAAGTGTTGCTGCACTCATCAAGGCTTTTTCTGGCACCGTTGCCGGGGAGGCTAAGGACGTCTTCACAAGGCGAGTCCTCCTCAACCTTTCTCTTTACTTTGTTTTTAGTTTGCTTAGTTTCTTTTGCTTGGTTTTTTTGCCTCTTTTAATCAAAAACTCCAAAAAAATTTAGTTTAGTTTGGTTTGCTTTCTCTATCCAAAAACACAAAAAATAGTTCCTGCTCTAGCTGTTGCTGCTGTTTTTGGCTTGCTCCACCTTTGCCAAAATGAACTCTGCTGAGAACACCAAGTTTTGTGACTTCACTAGCACAAACAACAATGATTTCCTTAGCACTCCCATTGCTACACCTGCTCCTGATGCTACCTTTTATGAAATTAAGCCTCCTTTGTTGAATCTTGTGATGAGAGAGAAATTTTCTGGTGCTAGTTCTGATGCTGCTGCTGCCCATCCCAATAAATTTGTTGAACTCTGTGAGATGCAGAAGTATAAGTATGTAGATGGAGATATTATTAAGCTCAAGCTGTTTCCTTTCTCCTTGAGAGGAAAAACTAAAGAATGGTTGCTATCCTTGCCTAGAAATAGTATTGATTCTTGGACTAAGTGCAAAGATGCTTTTACTGGAAAGTACTATCCTCCTTCTAAGATTATATCTATGAGAAGTGACATTATGAAATTTAAACAACTTTATAATGAACATGTTGCTCAAGCTTGGGAAAGAATGAAATCTTTGGTTAAGAATTGTCCCACTCATGGACTCACTGCTTGGATGATTATCCAGACTTTTTATGCAGGTTTGAACTTCTCTTCAAGAAATCTATTGGATTTAGATGTTGGAGGTACCTTTATGGGCATCACTTTGGGTGCTGCAACAAAACTCCTTGATAATATGATGGTTAATTACTCTGAATGGCACACTGAGAGAGCTCCACATGGTAAGAAGGTAAATTATGTTGAAGAAACCTCCTCTTTGAGTGATAAGATAGATGTTATTATGGCTATACTTGTTAATGGGAAAGCTCCTTTAGATCCAAATAATGTTCCCTTACCCTCTTTGGTTGCTCAAGAAGAGAAAGTTGATGTGAAATTCTAATAGGAGTAATTTTGTGAAGGGAATATGCCCTGAGAGGCAATAATAAAGTGTTTATTATGTGTATTCCAAGTATATGATAGATGTTTATTTTGCATGCTATAATTGTATTGATACGGAAACGTTAATACATGTGTGTTTAATAAACAAACAGAAAGTTCCTAGTTATGCCTCTCTCATAAACTAGCTCGTTGATTAACAAGATGATCAAGGTTTCCTGATCATGGACATTGGATGTTGTTAATAACGGGATCACAACATTAGTGTAATGGTGTGATGAACATTCATCCGAAGTATAGAATTACGATCAAAGTCATTGAGTTTATATTGCTATAACAACTTACGAAGTGATCCTAATCCTTAGACCATGAGATCATGTCAATCACTAAGACCGGAAGAGTTTCTTGATAACATCAAACGTCACACCGTAACAGGGTGATTATAAAGATGGATTCAGAACTAATAAAGTATTATGTTGAGGCTCATGGATCTAGAGTGGAATTTGTTCATCCCGATGACGGATATATATACTCTGGGCCCTCTCGGTGATATCACATTAATTAGCTTGCAAGCAAGTGATTTGATCACTAGAATGTTATATCACAGGAACGAGAAAAGAGTGCATGTCGGTAACGAGATCAAACTAGGTATGGAGATACCGATGATCGAATCTCGGACATGTAATATATCGTGAAACAAAGGGATTAAGATACTAGCGTAAAAGGTTCCGACGATCACAAGAAAGTCATCGTTGAATGTGTGGGAGTTAGTATGGGTCTCCAGATCCCGCTTCTGATTATTGATCCGAGAGGGGTCTTGATCATGTCCGCATTATTCACGAACCGTAGGGTGACACACTTAAGAGACACCGACATCCAATTGGAGCAAATGTTTCATGCCGAAAGAATGAACAAGCGCAGGAATTTATTTCACTAGATACCGAAACAGGTTTTCGGGTGAAATTGCATAAAGTGGTTATGCATGTGAAATAGAATTCTAGCAAGGGGTTATTTTTGAATGTTTGTCATTAAAGTAATTGACAAAATTCTGAATAAAATAAAAGAGTTTTATTTAATGAGAGTTTGCATTAAATTTGGTGGAAATTTAATTGGAATTTGAGTGGACTTTTGAGTGGAGGGAATTTAAAGGAGATTTGTGAGTGGAGTGTCCACCCACATGAAGAGGGGAGGGCAAGGGGGCAGCCCCATGCGCTGGCCACCCCCTTGGGGTTCCCCCTCCTCCTATAAAAGGAGCCCCCCTCCTCACTTGTCTCTCACACCTCCTCGTGAAGGATCTCTCTCCCCCTCTAGAATTTATCCCCCATGGTCTCGGACTAGCGAGATACATGTTCCCGGTGGCTATTCGGCAAGGAAGAGTTGTGCTTCCGCTGCATCGCTGGAGCGAGGAGGCGGAGGTTGCTCGGTGCCTCGAACGTGTGTGCGAGAACGGATGCGCTGCTGATTTGCGGCGCTAGGACTTCCTCTCGATCTTGAGATCGGCAAGAGATCGTCTACATCAACCACGAATTGAACTCGTTAAGCTTTGTCGGTCTTCAAGGGTATGTTCTCTACGGATATACATCCGCCCGTTTTTTGTATCTAGTAGATAGATTTTGGTATATAGTTCACATCGTAGGAAAATTTTTGTTTTCTATGATGCGAACCCTACAGTGGTATCAGAACCGGATCTATGCGTAGATACTTTACACGGGTAGTACACATATGAGTATGTGGGCGATGATGATCATGTTGTTGCTCCTTTGTTGTAATTTTGGATATTGGTGGCATAGTGGGATGAAGCGGCCCGGACAAACTTTACATGTCCTCGCACATGAGACCTGTTCCACGCTTGACATGCAACTAGTTTGCATAAGTGGCTAGCGGGTGTCTGTCTCTCCTACTATAGTCAATATCTATTTTGCAAGCGAGTTGTCAACAATTTGATTATCCTCGTTGTGGTTCATGCTCGTAGGCAAGAACGGTTCTATCTCGAAAGCCCTAAGCCACGTAAAACTTGCAATGGATAAATTAGAGGCGTCTAGTTTAGATTGTTGCTGGGCTAGTGTTATGATATGGTAGTGTTGTAAGTAGAAGTATGAGATGATACTCTTACAACACACATAGCGTGTAAAATCCATAGACCTTGGATTTACACATATAGGTATGATAGTGATCATACCACGATGCACATGATAGAGATCATCTGCGGGAACCATATAATTTCACTAATAAACATATGATGTTTGATAGCATCTTATATTGCTTGTTTAGCGCTTTGTTAGCATAATAATATGATCCCTCATTTAAATATCAAGATAAGAATGTGTTCTTCCTTTAGTATGCACCGATTATGTTTTCGTCACTCCAAGACATCACGTGATGATCGGGTGTTCTTGGATCCACGACCATATTTCGGGTGTAAAACAGTTACACACGCGAATACTAAGGTTCTAACTTGGCGAGCCTAGCATGTACAGACATGGCCTCGGAACACGGACCGAAAGGTTAAGCATGAGTCATATAGTTGATATGATGCCCATTTGATGCTCGCCTTTGAAGCTATACCGACTCACGTGATGATCGGACTTGGTGTAGTGGATTTGGTTCATGTAATCACCAAAAAGGCACGAGGGATGTCGTTTTTGAGTGGGAGTTCATTCGTAATATATATTAGTTGAACTCAATCTATCATACACTTAGTCTAAACTTTACAAATTTTGTTGTAGATGGCACCACCTACTTTTATTTTCAATGTGTTCATGGAGAAAGAGAAACTAGCAACGAACGGTAGAAACTTTACCTAATGGGCCATGAATTTTAGGATTCTCCTCTCTGCTGCATAAAGGCAATATGTGCTAGAAGCGCCGTTAGGCCCCCCACCTTTAGATGATGCCCCTGACGAGGAGAAGAATGTCTATCAGACTCGTCAGGAGGACCACAACTTAGTTCATTGCGGCATATTGTATGGGCTAGAGCCGGAACTTCGAAAGCGTTTCGAAAACGGCAATGCATTTGATACAATGGGTGAGTTGAAAATGATTTTCGACACACATGATGTTGTAGAGAGCTACAACGCTTCCGAAAAGTTCTTTAGCTGCATGATGGAAGAGCACAGCTCCGTTAGTGAGCATGTACTCAAGATGTCGGGTTAGGCCGATAAGCTTGTGTCCTTGGGAATATCGATTCCCATTGACTTAGGCATCCATCGTGTTCTGCAGTCTCTGCCACCTAGCTATAAGAGCTTCGTGATGAACTATAATATGCAAGGCATGAAGAAGTCTCTCCCCGAGCTTCTGTCAATGCTTAAAACTGCAGAAGTGGAGATCAAAAAGGAACATCAAGTGTTGATGATAAATAGGAACACTGGTTTCAAGAAAGACAAGAAGGGAAAACGGAAGGGAAGTAAGGGCGGCAAGCCTGTTGCCGCGCCTGAAAAGAAACCCCGAGTTGGACCTAAGTCTGATTCCGAGTGCTACTATTGTAAGGGGACTGGCCACTGGAAGCGCAACTGCCCCGAGTATCTGGCAGACAAGAAGGCCGGCAAGGCAAACAAAGGTATATATGATATACATGTTATTGATGTGTACTTGACTAGTGCTCGCAGTAGCACCTGGGTATTTGATACCGGTTCAGTTGCTAATATTTGTAACTCGAATCAGGGGCTGCGGAACAAGCGACCGCTAGCAAGGGGTGAGGTCAAGATGCGTGTCGGCAATGGATCAAGCGTTGATGTGATCGACGTCGGAACGCTGCCTCTCCACTTGCCGTCGGGATTAGTTATAAACTTGAATAAATGTTATCTGGTGCCTGCACTGAGCATGAACATTGTATCTGGATCGTGTTTGATGCGAAGTGGTTATTCATTTAAATCCGAGAACAATGGTTGTTCCATTTATATGAATGAAATCTTTTATGGTCATGCACCGATGATGAATGGTTTATTTCTATTAGATCTCGATGATAATGTTACACATATTCATAATGTTGATGCTAAAAGGATTAAACTTAATGATGATATATCCGCATATATGTGGCACTGCCGTCTAGGTCATATTGGCGTTAAACGCATGAAGAAGCTCCATTTGGATGGACTTTTGGAATCACTTGATTATGAATCATTTGATACATGTGAGCCATGCCTTATGGGAAAGATGACTAGAACGCCGTTTTCCGGTTCAATGGAACGGGCGACAGATTTATTGGAAATCATACATTCTGATGTATGTGGTCCAATGAGTGTGTCGGCGCGAGGTGGATATCGTTATTTTGTTACTTTCACGGATGATTTGAGTAGATACGGTTATATCTACTTGATGAAACACAAGTCTGAAACCTTTGAAAAGTTCAAGGAATTTCAAAATGAAGTGGAAAATCATCGTAATAGAAAGATCAAATTTCTACGGTCCGACCGTGGAGGTGAGTATCTAAGTTACGAGTTTAGCACTCACATGAAAGAGTGTGGAATTGTTTCACAACTCACACCTGCCGGAACACCACAGCGAAATGGTGTGTCGGAACGTCGTAATCGTACTTTATTAGATATGGTTCGATCTATGATGTCTCTGACGGACTTGCCGTTGTAATTTTGGGGTTATGCACTAGAAACTGCTGCATTCACTTTAAATCGGGCACCATCTAAATCCGTTGAAAAGACACCGTATGAATTGTGGTTTGGAAACAAACCTAAGCTGTCATTTCTTAAAGTTTGGGGATGCGATGTTTATGTGAAGAAACTTCAACTGGATAAACTCGAACCCAAAGCGGAAAAATGCGTCTTCATAGGATACCCTAAAGAAACTATTGGGTATTCCTTCTATCACAGATCCGAGGGCAAGGTTTTTGTTGCCAAGAATGGATCCTTTCTAGAGAAAGAGTTTCTCGCGAAAGGTGTGAGTAGTCGGAAGGTAGAACTCGAAGAGGTTGTGGAACCTTCTCTTCAAAGTATGGCGAGTAGCGCAGCGCCGGAAGTTGTTCCGGAGTTGGCTCCACCTGTTGAAGAGGGAACTAACGATAATGATCATGAAACTCCGAAAGAGAGTACTACCGAACGTCGCAGGTCAAACAGGACGCGTGCAGCTCCCGAGCTGTACGGAAATCCTGTCATGAATTTCATGGTTGATGAAAATGATGACCCTGCGACGTATGAAGAAGCGATGATGAGCCCGGATTCCAAAAAATGGTTAGAAGCCATTAAATCCGAGATGGAATCCATGTATGAAAATCAAGTTTGGAACTTGGTGGAATTACCTCACGACCGAAAGGCCGTGGAGAACAAATGGATTTTCAAAAGGAAAACTGATGCTGATGGTAATGTGACCGTCTATAAAGCTCGACTTGTCGCAAAGGGGTTTCGTCAAATTCAAGGAGTTGACTACGATGAGACTTTCTCTCCCGTAGCGATGCTAAAGTCAGTTAGGATTATGTTAGCAATTCCTGTATATTTCGATTATGAGATATGGCAGATGGATGTCAAAACCGCGTTTCTCAATGGTAATATTGAAGAAGAGTTGTATATGATACAACCAAAGGGTTTTGTCGATCCTAAGGATGCTAACAAGGTGTGCAAGTTTCAGCGATCCATCTATGGATTGAAGCAAGCATCACGAAGTTGGAATCTCCGCTTTGATGAGGTGATCAAAGAGTTTGGATTTGTCCAAACTTATGGAGAAGCTTGTATTTACAAGAAATTGAGTGGGAGCAATGTGGAATTTCTGATATTATATGTGGATGACATATTATTGATCGGAAATGATATAGATCTTTTAAACAATGTTAAAAGTTATCTAAACAGCAAATTTTCAATGAAGGACCTAGGTGAAGCGTCATACATATTAGGCATAAAGATCTATAGAGATAGATCTAGGCACCTAATAGGGCTATCGCAAAGTACATACCTTGATAAGATTTTAAAGAAGTTTAAAATGGACGGAAGTAAGAAGGGGTTCTTACCTATGTTGCAAGGCAAGACATTGAGTAAGACTCAAAGTCCGGCTTCGACGGAAGAAAGAGAGATAATGGACAAAGTCCCCTATGCTTCAGCCATAGGCTCTATAATGTACGCCATGCTATGTACAAGACCGGATGTGGCACATGCTATTAGTTTGACTAGTAGGTACCAATCGGATCCAGGTTCGGAACACTGGATAGCGGTCAAGAATATCCTTAAGTACTTACGAAGAACTAAGGATATGTTTCTTGTATACGGAGGTGAAGAAGAGCTCGTCGCTAAGTGTTATGTCGACGCTAGCTTTGACACCGATCCGGATGACTCTAAGTCTCAATCCGGATACGTATTTCTCATGAATGGCGGAGCGGTTAGTTGGAGGAGCTCCAAACAACCTGTGGTAGCGGGATCAACAACGGAGGCCGAATATGTTGCTGCTTCAGAAGCGGCTCAGGAAGCAGTTTGGATGAAGGAGTTCATATCCGAACTAGGAGTGGTGGAAAACGCGTTGGACCCAATGGTGATCTATTGTGACAACAATGATGCCATTGCCAATGCCAAAGAGCCAAGGTATCACAAGCATTCCAAGCATATTAAGCGCCGGTTTCACTCCATCCGCGAGCATGTCAAGGATGGAGATATAAAGATTTATAAAGTACATACGGATCTCAATGTAGCAGATCCGTTGACTAAAACTCTCCCTAGAGCAAAACATGATCAACACCAGAACTCAATGGGTGTTAGATTTATCACTATGTAACTAGATTATTGTCTCTAGTGCAAGTGGGAGACTGAAGGGAATATGCCCTGAGAGGCAATAATAAATTGTTTATTATGTGTATTCCAAGTATATGATAGATGTTTATTTTGCATGCTATAATTGTATTGATACGGAAACGTTAATACATGTGTGTTTAATAAACAAACAGAAAGTTCCTATTTATGCCTCTCTCATAAACTAGCTCGTTGATTAACAAGATGATCAAGGTTTCCTGATCATGGACATTGGATGTTGTTAATAACGGGATCACAACATTAGTGTAATGGTGTGATGAACATTCATCCGAAGTATAGCATTACGATCAAAGTCATTGAGTTTATATTGCTATAACAACTTACGAAGTGATCCTAATCCTTAGACCATGAGATCATGTCAATCACTAACACCGGAAGAGTTTCTTGATAACATCAAACGTCACACCGTAACAGGGTGATTATAAAGATGGATTAAGAACTAATAAAGTGTTATGTTGAGGCTCATGGATCGAGAGTGGAATTTGTTCATCCCGATGACGGATAGATATACTCTGGGCCCTCTCGGTGATATCACATTGATTAGCTTGCAAGCAAGTGATTTGATCACTAGAATGTTATATCACAGGAACGAGAAAAGAGTGCATGTCGGTAACGAGATCAAACTAGGTATGGAGATACCGATGATCGAATCTCGGACATGTAATATATCGTGAAACAAAGGGATTAAGATACTAGCGTAAAAGGTTCCGACGATCAAAAGAAAGTCATCGTTGAATGTGTGGGAGTCAGTATGGGTCTCCAGATCCCGCTTCTGATTATTGATCCGAGAGGGGTCTTGATTGTGGCATCCCGTAAAAATCACTACTAGAAAATCGCGGTGTTTTTGTGTTGCGCATCATCATGACCGCATGCTCATGTCATCATGCCACATTGCATTTGAGCATCGTCATCATCATGCATTTGTTTGTCTGAAAACTATTTTCAAAAAAAAAACCTATTCTTTGTTTTCTAAAATTACCCTTCTTTTATTTCAAAACAAAGTCTCATAATTATCTGCTAAACTATTTAACTAAAAATTACTTGCTAAAAAGATTTAAAACAAAACAAAACAAATAAATATTTTACAAAATAATAAACCTAAAACCTAGACCCTTTTTCTACCCAATCCTATCTACCCACCCTTCCAGCCACCTCACCCCAGCCTATCCCAGGCCGCCACATCATCCTGGCCCAATCCCCCTCCTCTCCCATCACGCCACCTCATCCTACCCCACTCCCCACTCCCTCCACCCTGGACTCACACACCCAGCACACCACGCACGCACGCCTGCAGCACACACCCACCCCACGCGAGCCGGCCCCACCGCTGGCCCACCTGCCCCGCGTGAACCGCTCTCGATCCCCGCTCCCCACCTTCCTCGCCACCGCACGCCTCCCCCGACGCTCCTCTCCCCCCGCCTCTCTCCTTCTCTGTCCTGCGCCGCCGCCCCCCTCTTCCTCCCCGACAACCGCCACCCGCCCCGACCTCTCCCGCTCCACCGCCTCCTTCCTCCGCCCGTCCTCCCTCGGCCCCGCGCGCCGACCCTCCCGCCGCCCTCTCCTCTCCTCTTGCCGGCCACCGCCAGGGCGAGCCACCTCGCCCTCCTCTGCACCTCGCCGGCCCCGCGCCGCCGTCGCCCGCCACCCGCCTGGCTCGCCCGCACCCCGCTTTGCCCCGCCGCCCGAGCTCGCCGGCCACCTCTTCATCCGCCTCCGGCCGCCCTTCGACCACCGCGCGCCTCCCGAGCCTCCCCGCCGGCCGCCTCCACCCCTGCCCCTGACCGGCGCTGCCTCCCCTCCCTCTCCTTCGTCTCCTCCGTCGCAGTCGCCGCCCTCGGCCTCCAGCGCCTCCGCCCGCCGCCCCGAAGCCATCTCCTCCTCCTCTCGCCGCCCCATCGGCATGGTCCCGACCTCGCGGGCGCGCTGCCGCGAGCTTCCCCTCGTCATCTGCAAGCCCGGCCGCTTCCCCCGTCCTCGACGTCCTCGTCCGCCGTGCTCGACCGCCTCCCCGGAGTCCGGTCCGGCCACGCGCGAGCCATCAAAGCCCGACTCCGAGCATCCGCTGTGCGTGCCAACCCCTACTCGCCAAGACCCTTGCCGCTGCATCCTCTACGAGTTTTCCTATCACGAGGGGAATCCCGGTGTTGTTGCTGCCCCCTAGCCGAGACCACTTCTGCTTTCCTATGCATGCTCCATGTGTTTCTGTTGTTGGAACATGGTGATGGTGGATGTGTTGAGGACACGCTTTGCGTTGGCATTATTGCGGATTGGGTATGTCTACATCAACAAGATCGACACCGGCGCCAAAAAGTCAGCTCGACCATCGATGCTGAACCAAGTTCTTCCGAACCCTAAACCCCTAGATCGTCGAGAAACCACTTTACCCGAAGGTTGGCCTGGACCTGAATCTCAACCTCGAAGACCGAACACTAGGCACGCCAAGATCTTCTTCCCGGACGCCAAGATCTCCGCGTGAGACGACACGACCGACGACCGCGGATGCGACAAGATCGTCTCTCGGACGCCAAGTTCTTCGACCCCGGGGACCAATCCATCGGAACGCCAAGCCTTCTTCCGAACCCGAGTTCTTCGTCACAGGCGTCAAGATCTTCTTCACGGATCCGAAGACCCCGGCACCCGATCCACTCAAGTTCGCCATCGACGACAAGATCGGCACCGACCAGGGCGGATCCGATGCGCCTCGACACCGAACCAAGTCCTCCCCGGATGCGAGATCGATCCCCGTCGAACCCTGAGACCGAACCCCGAACCCCTCGGAGCCCAAGTTCGCCGAACCCTAAAATGTGATTCCCTATCCGAGACCCCATTATTTTTATAATATGACATTATCAACTGATGCATATTAAATTGTTCATGCATGCATACTTGTCGGTGGTTTGGGGGCATTATGCCGATTCACCTCATAATTAAATATGGAGTCTATATGCGGGATATCTTTGTCTTATTCCGGACTTCATTTAAATTAGTGTAGCGAACCGATGCCATGTTTTGTCCTGTTAAGACAACAATTAAATGGCGGGTATCTAAACAACTAGAACCATATATTTAATTGTCGGGACCCCCGGTTCCGCTTAATATGATCTAATTGCATCGCATCTTTGCCATGTCATACATCATACATGCATCATGCCCGATCTTTTGCCGTAGTATTAAATAGTGCATCCGGTGTTTCCTTTAGTGTTTTGGTTCTTCGCGGATAAGGCCGTTGAGTTGATGCGAGTGTCGACCCGATCTTCGGATTAACCGTCGGCAATGTTTTCAGGCGAGCATCTCCCCCTTTCTACCTATCTTACTTTTATAGTATTTATTCCCTCCTGTTGATCTATTGCTATCTGTGTTGCGTTGCTCTAGTTTTCCGTACCCGTGATTTCCTTGCAGCCTTATATTGCCTTGGACACATCCTATTACCTGTTGTTTGGTAGATAGCTGGACTTGCGCGTCGTAGTCGCTTGCTCGAGGGCTGTTGCGTGTCGTCGAGTACCACAGTTGTTGGAGTATTGCCGCATGTTTATTGTTGGAGATGATCATAACTTTAATTATTGTTTAATAACTAAAATTGAAGTAGGTAAGCAGAGGCACAGGTGGGCAATAGATGTTATTTGGTTGTTGACCGTCCACTTGTGTCCCGTAGGACCCCGAGTTCTTGACACCTGTTCCGAGATCGAGCGCGCTAACCACATGTGGGATGTATGGGCACCCCATCGATTTAGTACCTGATTTCAAAGTACTGTACTGGGGGCCACAATTAGTTTGGGGCTTTAATACTATTCTGTACTTATGCCATGCTTTACTGCTTTATTTACGTTTGTGCGAGGAGCACCTGTACTGTTTAGGATCGGGACACGATTTCGCGGTATCGACAAGCCCGAGTTTTCGGGTTCCAAGTCGTTTACAGCCGTCCACCCAAACCCTGAGTCCGTCTCGGAGACCGGCCGACTTCATTGCGGGTGTACTTAGTGGGGTGGCACCCCGTGCTTGCTTTGGGTCTGGGAAACGTCATGACTTAGGCCCCGCCGACATACCGATGGGTGTATGTTAACTGATCTGGCAAAAAGGGTCGAAGTGCGTGTGGATACTTTGGTGCACCCCTGCAGGGTTTAATCTTTTCGAAAAGCCGTGTCCGCGGTTATGGACGACTTGGAGCACAGTTCTCGATCATAGACAACTATAACTAAAGTTTACTGCTATAATTTGACTTATATCCGATATGACTAGTAATCAGCTTCACCACAACGGAATGGCTAAATAAAAGTACCAACAACTGCTGGGTTTTTGGGATATCTCATGCTATTTGTATCTGACTAGTAATTGCTGCAACTACAACGAAATGGTTAACTAAAAGTGCCCACTGCTTATTATATCAGGATGACTATCTATACCTGACTAGTAATTGCTGCAACGATAACTGAATAAATAAAACTGCCAACTGTGTGAGTTCCTCGGTTGACTTCCTCGTTTGGTCTCGAGGGGGAAACACCAGGATGGGTTTGTTTGATGGTAGTATCTGGTTGGTTTCGGATAGGTCTTTCTTACCCCTCTCTGATAGCTGCTAGATGTATCGAGTCTCTATAGGTTGTTAGTGCATGCTGCGCTGCCGCTCAGTCCACCATACCTATGTAGGCGAGGACCGCCGAATTCTAACCTCGCTGTGTACTGGCCTTAGTACTGACCGCTCTCTCTTTTTCCTTTGCCCTTTGTCGGCACCCCTTTTGTTTAAGCAGGTTTTGAGATCGACGTCGTTAGCAGGGTTACCCTTCCGGCTTGGCCTGGGCAGGGTTATGGACGCCATTGGTTATTCTTCAGGGCTCTTAGCCCCATTTGCATCTTGTCCGTAGTCGGACGCTCTATCGTTTTCAAGGTGACTTGGATCTTTGTATTGTATATCCGTATTCTTGACTCATTGAGTCGCTGTTATATATATCTGTTCTGTGGGTCCCATCGAGGACTGTTGTGTAATGTTATTACTTCGTTTTCCACCCGCATGAAAGTGCCTGGTGGGCACCTTTGAATCGTTTCTAGGCGGGTTTGGCGGGTTTCGCTAAAACTTGCATAGGGCCGATTCTGAGGGTGTTACATCGATCATGTCCGCATTATTCACGAACCGTAGGGTGACACACTTAAGAGACACCGACATCCAATTGGATCAAATGTTTCATGCCGAAAGAATGAACAAGCGCAGGAATTTATTTCACTAGATACTGAAACAGGTTTTCGGGTGAAATTGCATAAAGTGGTTATGCATGTGAAATAGAATTCTAGCAAGGGGTTATTTGTGAATGTTTGTCATTAAAGTAATTGAAAAAATTCTGAATAAAATAATAGAGTTTTATTTAATGAGAGTTTGCATTAAATTTGGTGGAAATTTAATGGGAATTTGAGTGGACTTTTGAGTGGAGGGAATTTAAAGGAGATTTGTGAGTGGAGTGTCCACCCACATGAAGAGGGGAGGGCAAGGGGGCAGCCCCATGCGCCGGCCACCCCCTTGGGGTTCCCCCCTCCTCCTATAAAAGGAGCCCCCCTCCTGACTTGTCTCTCACACCTCCTCGTGAAGGATCTCTCTCCCCCTCTAGAATTTATCCCCCATGGTCTCGGACTAGCGAGATACATGTTCCCGGTGGCTATTCGGCAAGAAAGAGTTGTGCTTCCGCTGCATCGCTGGAGCGAGGAGGCGGAGGTTGCTCGGTGCCTCGAACGTGTGTGCGAGCACGGATGCACTGCTGATTTGCGGCGCTAGGACTTCCTCTCGATCTTGAGATTGGCAAGAGATCGTCTACATCAACCACGAGTTGAACTCGTTAAGCTTTGTCGGTCTTCAAGGGTATGTTCTCTACGGATATACATCCGCCCGTTGTTTGTATCTAGTAGATAGATCTTGATATATAGTTCACATCGTAGGAAAATTTTTGTTTTCTATGCTGCGAACCCTACATCTTGGTGGTAACAACTATAGGCCTTATCCTCCTAACTATGGCAATACCTATGGAAACTCCTACAACAATGCTAGAAGTGCCCCCTCTGAACTTGAAATTATTCTCAAAGATTTTATTAGTAAGCAAACCACTGTCAACAAGACTGTGGAGGAAAAACTTTTAACTGTTGAGAAGAACATTTCCTCTTTGTCTGAAGCATAGTCCTCCTTGATTAATAAAATGGCTGCTAAACCTGAAACCATGGAAAGTACCTTTGCTTCTACTAATGCCATACAAGTTACTATTGATGAAAATGTTAGGTCGCTAGCTCAACTTCATGCTAAGTGGGAAAGAGAAGCTGAAATTGATAGAAACAATAGTGTGTGCACCATCACTAGAATGGAGACCACTAAACCACAAGAAGCCCCTATTCCTCCTCCTACAATGCCTAAGCCTAATGAGTCTACTACTAGTAATGCTATGTTTGATTTCGATATATATGGTTGCAATATTTCTGAAGTGATTCTGTTCCTGCAAAAGCTTGCTAGAAGTCCTGATGCTAGTGATATGCATGTTGCTTTCACTAAACACATTACAAATGCTCTTGTTAATATTAAGGAAGAGAAGTTAAAACACAAAGCTTCTATTCCTAGGAAAGTAGAATATAGTTGGGAACCTATTATTAATGTGCAAATGATTGACTTTGATCTCAAAGCTTCATGTGATCTTGGTTCTAGTGTCTCTATTATGCCTAGGAAGATTTACGAAATGCTTGATTTGCTACCTTTGGAAGATTGTTATTTGGATGTCCCACTTGATGATAATTCTAAGAATAAACTCATGGGGAGTATTAATGATGTTCTCATTATGGTTAACAATGCTTATGTCCTTGTTGATTTCTATGTTTTGGATGTTCAATACAATGCTTCTTGTCCTATTACTTTGGGAAGACATTTTCTTAGAACTGTAGGTGCCATCATTGATATGGAAGAAGACACCATTAAATATCAATTTCCATTCAAGAAAGGTATTGAACACTTCCCTATGAGGAGAGAGAAGTTGCTTTTTGCTCATCCTTTGAAAGCAAGGTTTGATGTTAATGCTTCCTCATTTGAAAATACTTGATTTCTTGCTTCTTGTGCCTAACTTAAAGGCATTAAAGAAAAGTACATGTTGGGAGATAACCCAAGAGTTTTATTGAGTCTTGGAAGTTATTATTTCAGTAATGACCTCTACATATCCTTTTTTTGCTTTTTGTGCCAAGAATGACCTCTAATGAGAGGGAAGTAAGATTTGGGGAGTTGTCGTCCCGAAACAGATTTATGTCCTCCACCATAAAAATTCGTGAGGAGCATCTGTAAGTCGGATTGATCTGAAACTTTACCAATAAATCCCCCAGTATGTTAGATAACTTTCGTTAGTTCAACACTTTTTGATTTGAGCAACAAAAGATTTTCGAAAAAATCGGTTTCTACCTGATGGTCTGTTTTGACAGATTTCTGCCATTATTTGCATTTGCTTCTTATTGATTCCTTTTTTAGTTCTCTTTTGGGGAATTGAGATTTTTGAAGGAGTTGCTACAGTATCTTGTGTTTTTATTGAAAAGTTTTGCTATTCCAAAGCTAAGCCTAAAGGTCTATTATCTTTTGAATACACTAATGTTGCTAATGAAGATTGTGTCAAGGAAAAAATTTCAGGTGTAGAGAGAGAATGATGTAATAAGATGAAGAATGGACAAAAGCTCAAGCTTGGGGATGCCACTCCAGTGTCACCCCAAGAAATATCCAAGAGGTACAAGCGTCAAAGCTTGGGGATGCCCAAGGCATCCCCTTCTTCATCAATAAAAAGCTCAGGTTTGTCTAGACACTTCACTTTTATTGTTTAATGCACAGTTGTGTTTTTTTGGAGCGTCTTAGTTTTTGTTTCTTTGCTTAGTTTGTTTAGTTTGCTTGAATAAAGTAGTTTGGACCCCCGTTCTCGCTGTGTTGTTTCAAATAAGTTGATTGGTGTTGGAAAGAAGTAGAAAGTTCCTGCTTGAAAGTGCAAGAGGAGCTTGCATTGACTGTGACTTAGACTTTAGCATGACATGCTAGGTGTTGTTTTGACCTTATGCTTAGTGATTATTGCTGTAGCATGTTTTGTTCCAAACAATTGGGATTGCTTAGTGTGCCTTGAAAGAATTATGCGTTGTTTTCGCATGCAAAAGCATAGTATTGTGGTATTCTCCTTTGATGCTTTGTTTGGGTTGACTTGGCACATGCTCACACCATGTTATGACTATGGACAAGTCACCATAGCCTCTATGATCATTTAGTCATTGACTTGTAGTACCACTCTATGCTTTGATTAGTAATGTTTTGTTGCTCTGCATGATTATGGCCATTATTGCTATCTTAGTTGGTTGCTCCCAGTATTTTGCTAGCCTCCACTTGTATGAGTAAGTTCTATTAATGCTTCCAACTCCCAAAAAACCAAGTTATTCCAAAGTGTCCACTATAAATTCCTATGCATGGTTAAAGTACAAAGGAAGTCGCCTAGAGGGGGGTGAATAGGCTTTTAAAAATATTACGGTTTAGGCTCAAGTAAATGCGGAATAAAACTAACATTTAATTTATTGAGCACAAAACCTAGCCACTAAGTTCACCTAGGTGCACCAACAACCTATGCTAAGCAATACAAGCAACAAGGTGATAGCTAGGTATAAATACTTCAAGCACGATGGCTATCACAATGTAAAGTGCATAAGTAAAGGGTTCGGTTGAGAGATAACCGATGGACGCGGAGACGAAGATTTGTTTCCCGAAGTTCACTTCCAAAGAAGCTACGTCTCTGTTGGAGAGGTGCGATGGCGCAATGCTCTCTGAATGCCACAAATGGCTCAGCTCGAGGTGTGGTGGCTCGATGCTCACCCAACGCCACACAAGGCCTCACCCCGGATGCGGAAGCACGCAACTCACCGACGCCACAAAAGGCTCACCCTATTCTCCCAAGTGCGCACCACAAAAGGCGGGCACTTGCTCCACTATGGGACGCTTGAGGGCGGTCACCGAACCCGTACAAGATTGGGGCTAACTCCACAACTCAATTGGAGGCTCCCAACAACAAAGCCACAAAAGGCCAAAATGCCACAAAAGGCCAACAACGCCACAAAAGGCTACAAGACCACAAAAGGTCAACAAGACCACAAAAGGTCAACAATCCAACCACACAACCATCTAGGGTTCCAAGGAACCCAAGAGAAACAAGCTCACATGCTTGAACTCGCCGAATCTCCGAGGAGAACTCAAACCTATGCACCAAATGCAAGGGCAAGTCCTTCTATCCCAAATTCCAACAAAGCTACAAAAGCTATTGGGGGAATAAGGGAGGAAGAACACAAAAGGAGAACACAAAACTCTCCAAGATCTAGATCCCAGTGATTCCTTCACAAAGAAGGGATTTAGCTTGGGGGGATTGTAGATCTAGATCTCCTCTCTCAAATCCCTCAAAAATATGCAAGAATCATAGGAGGGGAAAGGGAGAGGGAAAGCTTCTTCAAGGTTGACAATGGAGGAGAGAGAGAAAGCCAAGAACCAAGAAGAAAAGCTGCGTATCACGAAGGGGAAGAGGAGCCCCTTTTAAAGGGCTCCCAGATCTGCCCGTTATGGGCATTCGCGACACCTGGCCGGAACTTCCGGTGGGACGCCGGAAGTTCCGGTGGCACACAGCCAACGGTCAAAAACTGCGGAGCGAGAAACTGGAAAAACGAATCGTGGCCGGAACTTCCGGTGGGAGCAAAATTTCCGGTGAAAGTTCCGAAAGAAGTTCCGTCAAATAGACACAACGAAAACATAAGGTTACTGAACGTGAGCGGAACAAGAGCCGGAAATTCAACCGGAACTTTCGGCCTGAGCGGAACTTCCGGTCACTGGCCGGAACTTCCGGTGAGAGCGAAACTTCCGGTGGAAATTCCGACTGAAGTTCCGTCAAATAGCACATCCAAAACAGAAGGTTACTGAGCGTGAGCGGAAGAAGACCCGGAACTTCCACCAGAACTTTCGGCGGCAAAAATTCCCTAGCGGAACTTCCGATGGCAAGCCGGAACTTCCGGTCAGGGAAATTCCAGAAACCAGAAAACTAGAAACGCAATAACTTTTGCATCCGAACTCCAAACGGGATGAAACCAATTTTGTTGGAAATATAACAACGAAATATTGGGTATCACCTTGGAAGAAAATACTATGAATATATATGTGAAGTATCCCCCAAGGTGTGGATCCGGAAAACTCGCAGGATCAAAAACCGCAATAATATATGCAAGTGAAATCCTTAGATGATGAACTAGAGCTTGTTATGATGATGACCACAAGCTCTAGATCCTCTCATGGACAAGAACCAAATAATAACCAAGAAAGATGATGCTATGAATGCAAAGGTTTGATCTCTCTCCGAACGATGCAAACGATACACCCGCTTGAGAGCCCCTCTTGATAGTACGGCTATCTATCCTAAACCCGGTCTCCCAACTAACAACACGAGACCGGCAAAAGAGAAGCCCTATCAAGAACATACCTTTGCCTTGAGTAACCCACTTGAACTTGATGTAGACCGTATTGTTCTTCTATAGTGGGAACACCTTTCTTGGATGCTCTTGCTTGATGAAGATGAAGACTTGCAAATTGCTCCCCCATACTCCATGGGGAAACCTCTTCTTTGAACTTGTCTTCATCATTCCATGAGAACGAGGATGGCAAGATTCAAGCATGAGATCTTCTAGAGATGGCGCATCTTGAGCTCGCCCTTCTTCATCCCTACTTGAGGTTGATCCATCTTGATGCAACTCTTTGCACATGCCTGGACCGACCTTCAAGCTCCTTCTTCTTCATGATTCCAATGGGCACAAAGCCCTTGGACATTTCTTCATCTTCCAACCTTGAGACCAACACATGGCCCAAGCGATGCCAATGGACAAACCTACAAGTGAAACTCAATTTACACATTAGTCCATAGAGATTGTCATTAATTACCAAAACCACACATGGGGGCATACATGCCCTTTCACATGGTGTGTTACACCATTCCAAGTATATTCTTGTTTTTAGCTATCTTCCAATTAAAAGTATTTTGTTATGTGAAAGCTTAGTTATTAAAGCCCTCACAAACTTGATGGAAATTCTTTGCCCCTAACCATTGTGTCGTCTATGTTGTATATGCTTGCACTTATACGTTGGAATTAGCAGAACCATGCTATCATGGGGAACGTTTTCAACATTGCACTTGTACTTTTTACATAGTTGATATCATGCTCTTTTGTCTATGGATGTCACCGGTGTGAAATAAACAGGGAGATTGTAAGTACATGGAGTTATGTATTTTGTGTTAGAGAAACTCCTAGGCTGCTAGCCTAAGCCATGCCTAATCATGGTGGAAACTTGCAGCATCACCATAATGAGCATTCTGTGAAGCATCCTCAATAAAAATCTATACATATAGTAAATAAAAATATCGCTGAGATGTTCATTGTCTGCTTGCCTTATCATTTTGGTTATGTGATAGCTCATGTACCATGTGCAAGGGGTACCCCGTTGGCGGTTCTCTATGATACGCATGTACTTACTATGACAAGAACTTACAGGCGACTGAAGTTGAGTAGCATGAGGTGTGGCCCTCGTATTCAAGGGACTTGAGATTGCCAACTTATACTTTGTCAAGCATATACTCCATAGTTTGTTCACTTTAACCTTAATCACTTCAAGATGCTTATGAAAGGGAAAATGAGGGCTGAAAGCTAACAAGTACCATAATTTTTGGAAGCTCCTTTTGAAACTTGAAATCCCTGCTTCCCTTTATGAAGGGCCTTTCTTCCACTATTATATTGAGTCTCCGCTTATACCTTTAGGAACCATTAAGAGAGCATAATTTCCATTCTGTGTGCAGTGTCCCAAAACTTATTGATTGATGGATATTGTGATATTACTTGTTCTTGTGCTACTTGTATCTAGTCACTCTTATGAACTTTGAAGGTGTCCTATGCATCTATTTGCTACTCTATGAGGGACAAGCTGAATGCCAATATGCCATGTTTTATGTATGTGAAATAAACAAACATTTTTCAATGCATGTTATTCATGATCTTTGTTTGTAGCCTTTCATGTTGCATGCATAGTTACTTTGTCTTATTGTTAGAACTCCATCTTTCATGCACATGTTTAGAGTTCTTTGATCCCAGCTTTCAATGCTTGCAAATGGTTTGATCTTGGTTTTGATGGTGCATGTTGAAGGGTTTCGCGGCATAGTAAATCAAAATTTTCTACGGATGCGAACAGAGGGAAGCCAAGATCTAATCTAGGAGATGCAAACAACGAGAGAGATTGGATTAGATCTTCATACCCTTGAAGATTCGCACAGCGGAACGTGGGTGATGTAGTCGTACTCGCTTCTCCTCCTCGCGATCCGATCCAATCTAGCACCACAAGTGGCGGTGCCTCCGTGAGATGCACACGTGCAGCACCTCGGCGTCTCCTCCTTCCTCGGTCCAGCAAGTATGGTGGAGATACGGATTGGATCTACAACACGACGGCGTGGTGTATATGGTGGAGAATTTCTGCAGCAGGGCTTCGCCTACAAACAGTCGGGAGGGAGAGAGGAGGGCAGCTAGGGTTGGAGGGGAAGGTGTAGTGGGGTGGTGCGCCCCAGCCCTCTTTATATAGAGGGGTGGGGCGGCAACCCTATCCCCCTTCCCAAGCCAAACCGGCGGCCCCAAAGGAGGAAGAGTGGGGGGCAAGGAAACCCCCCCTTCTAGAAGCTCTATCCAGGGTTTAAACCCTCTTTGGCCGGCTGGGCCCTATGGGGCCTTGTGCCCCTGGCCCAATGCGGCCAGGGCACTCCCTCATAGGCCCATGCCCCCTCCCGGAAGGTGGGGCCACGTTGGTCCCCTTCGGAAGGTTCTAGAAGCTTCCGGTACAATACCGATTAACCCAGAACAATTTCGAACTCCAAAAACTGAACTGTCTTATATGAATCTTATTCTCCGGACCACTCCGGAACCTCTCGTGATGTCCCGGATCCCATCCGAGACTCCGAACAAAAATTCATAAACCAATTATCCAATCTATCCTAGCGTCGAGATACGTTAAGTGTGTGACCCTGCGGGTTCGAGAATATGCAGACATGATCTTCTATCAATAATCAACAGCGGGGTCTGGGCACCCATATTGACTCCCACACATTCATCGATGATCATATCGGATGAACCACGATGTCAGGATTCAAACAATCCCATATATATATTCCCTTCGTCTCGCGATATTTTACTTGCCCGAGATTCGATCGTTGGTACCGTCATACCTAGTTCAATCCCGTTCACAGCAAGTACTTTACTCGTTCCGTAATCCGATATCACTTTGTGATTAACTCCTTAACCACATGCTTGCAAGCGGTGTTGATATCGATTACCGAGTGGGCCCGAAGTATATCTCTCCGACTTGGGAGGGACAAATCCCATCTCGATACATACAACCCAACAGATACTTTCCGATCACCTGAGAGACACCTTTATGATCACCCTCTCATAGGATGACGTTTGATGACCTCAAAGCTTTCTTCCGATACCAGGGAGTTGTATTATCTCATGGTCTAAGGAATACAATATTTGACATAGGAAAAGCTTCGCAAAGATGAACACGATGATACGATCTAATTGCTTCGCTTAGTTTGGGTATGTCCATCATATCATTCTCCAATGAAATGATCTCATTATCAATTGACAACTCATGTCTATGGTTAGGAAACCTTAACCATCATTGATCAATGAGCTAGTCCTTAGAGGCGTACCAGGGACACGGTGTTGTTCACAAACCACACAAGTATTAATGTTTCCGCTTAATACAATTCTAGCATGGAATATAAACTTTATCATGAACAAGAATTATAATAATAACATCTTTATTATTGCCTCTAGAGCATAATTCCAACAGTCTCCCACTTGCACTAGAGTCAATAATCTAGTTTACATCTGGCAACAATCTCACACCCATGGCACTGAGGTGCTGATCATGTTTTACACGTGGAAGAGGTTTAGTCAATGGATCTGCGACATTCAGATCCGTATGTACTTTGCTAATCTTCAGATCTCCATCTGCTATATAATCTCGGATTATATGAAACTTGCGGTTGATATGCTTGGTCTTTGGATGATATCTTGGTTCCTTAGCGAGTGCTATGGCGCCAGTGTTGTCACACAATATCTCCAGTGGGTCCAATGCACTTGGAACCACGCCAAGCTCAGTGATGAAGTTTCTGATCCAAACTCCTTCACTTGACGCTTCTGCAGCAGCCATGTATTCCGCTTCCACTTTAGATCCCGCGATCACGCTTTGCTTGCAGCTTCTCCAGCTCACAGCTCCTCCATTCAAAATATAAACGTATCCTGTCTGAGATTTGGAATCATCCTTGTCGGTGTTGAAACTAGCATCGACGTAACCTTTTACGATAAGCTGTTCATCACCCCCATAGACTAAGAACATTTCTTTAGTTCTATTTAGGTACTTTAGGATGTTCTTCACGGCTGTCCAGTGTTCCACTCCTGGATCACTTTGATATCTGCTCGTCAAACTAAGAGCATTGGACACATCCGGTCTAGTACACAGCATGGCATACATGATAGAACCTATGGCCGAGGCATAAGGCAATTTTCTCATAGCTTCCCTATCATTTACCATGGCTGGACACTGAGCCTTGCTCAATATCTTACCTGACAACATAGGCACTGAACCTTTCTTTGCCTTATCCATTTTGAACCTTTTCAGAACTTTGTCTAGGTATGTACTCTGGCTTAAAGCTATCAGGCGTCTTTGTCTATCTCTATAGATTTTGATGCCCAATATATAAGCAGCTTCACCTAGGTCTTTCATTGAAAAACACTTGTTCAAATAACTCTTCACATCGTTAAGCATGTTAATGTCATTTCCAATAATCAATATGTCATCCACATATAGTACCAGAAATGTCACCGAGCTCCCACTCAATTTCTTGTAGATGCAAGATTCGTAGCAATTTGGAACAAATCCAAAGCTCTTGATCACTTGATCAAAACGAAGGTTCCAACTCCGAGATGCTTGCTTCAGTATATAAATAGAACGCTGAAGTTTGCATACTTTATCAGCATCCTTAGGATCGACAAAACCTTCGGGTTGCATCATATACAACTCTTCATCAATGTTGCCATTGAGGAACGCAGTCTTGACATCCATCTGCCATATTTCATAATCATGAAACACAGCAATTGCTAATAAAATCCGAATGGACTTAAACATCGCTACGGGAGAGAAAGTCTCATCGTAGTCAACACCTTGAACTTGTCGAAAACCTTTCGCAACAAGCCGTGCTTTATAGACGGTAACATTACCATCCGCGTCCGTTTTCTTCTTGAAGATCCATTTGCACTCAACGGCCTTTCGGTCGCTAGGAGGGTCCACCAAAGTCCATACTTGGTTTTCGCTCATGGATCCCAATTCGGATTTCATGGCTTCTAGCCATTTCTCAGAGTCTGGGCTCATCATCGCTTCCTCATAGTTCGTAGGTTCACTGTCTTCTACTAAAAAGACAGTCAAGACAGGGTTGCCGTACCACTCAGAAGGGGCACGCGACCTTGTCGACCTGCGACGTTCAGTAGCAGCATCGTCCGAAGCTTCATGATCCTTGTCATTAGCTTCCTCTATTGTTGGTGCAGGAGGCACTGGAACAATTTCAGGTGCTGCGCTACTCTCCAACTCAAGAGAAGGTTCATTAACCTCGTCTAGCTCTACTTTCCTCCCACTCACTTCTTTCGAGAGAAACTCCTTCTCAAGAAAGGAACCGTTCTTTGCGACAAACACTTTGCCTTCGGTTCTTTGATAGAAGGTATACCCAATAGTTTCCTTAGGGTATCCTATGAAGACGCATTTCTCCGCTTTGGGTTCGATCTTGTCCGGCATCAATTTATTGACGTAAGCTTCACATCCCCAAACTTTAAGAAACGACAACTTAGGTTTAGCACCAAACCACAGTTCATACGGTGTCGTCTCAACGGATTTAGATGGTGCCCTATTTAAAGTGAATGCAGCGGTTTCTCATGCATAACCCCAAAATGATAACGACAAATCAGTAAGAGACATCATCGATCGGACCATATCTAATAGGTTTCGGTTCCGGCGTTCAGACACACCATTGCGTTGTGGTGTTCCGGGTGGCGTGAGTTGTGAAACGATTCCACTTGCTTTAAGATGCGTGAGAAAATCATAACTCAAATATTCACCTCCACGATCGGATCGTAGAAACTTAATCTTTCTGTTACGATGGTTCTCCACTTCATTCTGAAATTCTTTGAACTTTTCAAATGTTTCAGATTTATGTTTCATTAAATAGATATACCCATATCTACTTAATTCATCAGTAAAAGTGAGAAAATAGCGATATCCACCGCGCGTCGAAACACTCATCGGTCTGCATACATCGGTATGTATGATTTCCAACAAGTCCGTTGCTCGCTCCATCATACCGGAGAACGGGGTTTTGATCATCTTGCCCATGAGGCATGGTTCGCATGTGTCAAATGATTCAAAATCAAGAGACTCCAAAAGTCCATCAGAATGGAGTTTCTTCATGCGCTTTACACCAATATGACCTAGACGATAGTGCCACAAATAAGTAGTATTATCACTATCTACTTTGCATCTCTTAGCCTCAATGTTATGGATGTGTGTTTCATCCCTTTCGAGATTTAGAAGAAATAAACCATTCACAATAGGTGCATGACCATAAAAGATGTTACTCATATAAATAGAACAACCATTATTCTCCGATTTAAATGAATAACCATCTTGCAATAAACAAGATCCAGAAATAATGTTCATGCTCAACGCAGGCACATAATAACATGTATTGAGGTTTAAAACTAATCCCGAAGGTAAAACTAAGGAGAGCGTGCCGACGGCCATCACATCAACTCTTGATCCGTTGCCAACGCGCATCGTCACCTCATCCCTCGCAAGCCGCCGTCTATTCCGTAGCTCCTGTTCCGAGTTACAAATATTAGCAACTGAACCGGTATCAAATACCCAGGCACTACAACGAGGGCTAGTAAGGAAAACATCAATAACATGTATATCAAATATACCTTTGATGGTGCCAGCCTTCTTGTCCGCTAAGTACTTCGGACAGTTGCGCTTCCAGTGACCCTTGTCCTTGCAATAGAAGCACTCAGTGTCCGACTTAGGACCAGACCTGAGCTTCTTCTCAGCAGGGGCAACGCGCTTACCGCCGCCTTTCTTGAAGGGCTTCTTTGCTCCCTTACCTTTCTTTAAGGTGGGCTTGTTGACCATCAACACATGATTATCCTTTTTGATGTCCACTTCCGCGGCCTTCAGCTTTGCGAAGAGCTCGGTGATCGTATCAGTGGAACCAATCTGATTATGAGTCACTACAAAACTTTTGTAGCTAGGAGGGAGTGATTGCAGAACCCTGTCAATCTTGAGCTCCTCTGGAATCGTGCATTCCAGTTGCTCAAGGCGTTGAGTGTAGCCCGTCATCTTAATGGCGTGCTCACTAACGGAACTCCCTTCCTCCATCTTGCAGTTAAAGAACTTCTCAGAGATCTCATATCTCTCAGAACGGGCCTGAGTCTGAAACATGGTTTTCAGCTCTTCGAGAATCTCAAATGGCCCGGGATAGTCTTGAAAACGATTTTGAAGTTCCGGTTCCATAGCAAACAACATGGTGCTCTTAATCACACCATAATCATCTTTGCGCGACCGATAGACAGCTTTCTCATCAGCCGGCGCAGTTGTAGCAGGGGGGTCACCTAACGCTTTCCCAAGGACATAGTCCTTTTGACCGCCAGAGAGAATGATTCTTAGATTGCGGAACCAATTGGTGAAGTTAGACCCATTGTTTCTAAGATTTTCCTTCTCAGCGAAAACGTTGAAGTTGAAGTTGGACTTAGCCATTTGATCTACAGTATTGCAAGTACAAATTAGACTATGTTCATGATAACTAGTTCAACTTTTAATCAAATTACTAGATGAACTCCCACTAAGTTCAACATCCCTCAAGTTGTTTAGTGAACACGATCCAAATTCACCACACCTAATCCGATCTTCACGAGAAGAGATGTGGTTTCAATGGTGGACAACGAAGTGTCGATCATATCATTCATATAACTCATGCTTAACCTTTCGGTTCATGTGTTCCGAGGCCATGTCTGTACATGCAAGGCTCGTCAAGTTAGACCCAAGTATTTCCGCGTGTGCAAAACTGGCTTGCACCCGTTGTATGTGAGCATAGAGTCTATAGCACCCGATCATCACGTGATGCTTGGACACGACGAACTTTCGCAACGGTGCATACTTGGGGAGAACACAGTTTTATCTTGATCTTTAAGTGAGGAATCATCTTATAATGCTACCGTCACGATCTAAGCATAATAAGATACATAAAAGGATAAACATCACATGCATATAACTTTATGTGACATGGTATAGCCAATCTTCGCGCAATGATCTCCATCTTGTGCGTTCCTTCATGATCTCCATCACTCCACCATGATTGCCTCCACCACGAATAGCAACTACAACTATTGCTAACTACTTAGCGATAAAGTGAAACTATTACATGGCGTATAAGAAGTTGACACACAGGTCATACACAATTATAAAGACAACCATATGGCTCCTGCCGGTTGTGTACTCATCGACATGCAAGTCGTGAAACATTACAAAACATGATCATCGCATACATTATACACATCACATCTTGGGCCATACCATATCACAGAAAACACTCCCTGCAAAAACAAGTTAGACGCCTCTACTTTGTTGTTGCATGTTTTACGTGGCTTATGGGAGTAGATGCTAAGAACGATTCTTACCTACGGAAAGCCACAACGGTGATATTATGGTTGCCAAACTCCGGTGTTAATCCCATGACAACTATAGTGAGAGAAACTGGCATCCACCAGCCGCATGTGTGGAACAAGCCACACGTCAAGTGCGGAGCCGGTCTCGCGAACAACGTCGCGTAAGGTTGGCCTGGACCGCTTCAATCTCACTATACCGCGTCATAAGAAGAACACAAACAAGAGGCTTGCAACAGAAAACATCAACGCCCGCAACAACCATGTTGCGTTCTACTCGTGAAACACATCTACGCATAGATCTAGCTCTGATACCACTGAAGGGTTTCGCGACATAGTAAATCAAAATTTTCTACGGATGCGAACAGAGGGAAGCCAAGATCTAATCTAGGAGATGCAAACAACGAGAGAGATTGGATTAGATCTTCATACCCTTGAAGATTCGCACAGCTAAACGTTCGTCGGAACGTGGGTGATGTAGTCGTACTCGCTTCTCCTCCTCGCGATCCGATCCGATCTAGCACCACAAGCGGTGGTGCCTCCGTGAGATGCACACGTGCAGCACCTCGACGTCTCCTCCTTCCTCGGTCCATCAAGTATGGTGGAGAGACGGATTGGATCTACAACACGACGGCGTGGTGTATATGGTGGAGAATTTCTGCAGCAGGGCTTCGCCTACAAACAGTCGGGAGGGAGAGAGGAGGGCAGCAGGGCAGCTAGGGTTGGAGGGGAAGGTGTAGAGGGGTGGTGCGCCCCCAGCCCTCTTTATATATAGGGGTGGGGCGGCAACCCTAGCCCCCTCCCCAAGCCAAACCGGCGGCCCCAAAGGAGGAAGAGTGGGGGGCAAGGAACCCCCCCTTCTAGAAGCTCTATCCAGGGTTTAAACCCTCTTTGGCCGGCTGGGCCCTATGGGGCCTTGTGCCCCTGGCCCAATGCGGCCAGGGCACTCCCTCATAGGCCCATGCCCCTCTCGGAAGGTGGGGCCACGTTGGTCCCCTTCCGGAAGGTTCTAGAAGCTTCCGGTACAATACCGATTAACCCGGAACAATTCCGAACTCCAAAAACTGAACTGCCTTATATGAATCTTATTCTCCGGACCACTCCGGAACCTCTCATGATGTCCCGGATCCCATCCGAGACTCCGAACAAAAACTCATAAACCAATTTTCCAATCTATCCTAGCGTCGAGACACGTTAAGTGTGTGACCCTGCGGGTTCGAGAATATGCAGACATGATCTTCTATCAATAATCAACAGCGGGGTCTGGAAACCCATATTGACTCCCACACATTCATCGATGATCATATCGGATGAACCACGATGCCAGGATTCTTACTTGCCCGAGATTTGATCCTCGGTACCGTCATAACTAGTTCAATCTCGTTCACAGCAAGTACTTTACTCGTTCTGTAATCCGATATCACTTTGTGATTAACTCCTTAACCACATGCTTGCAAGCAGTGTTGATATCGATTACCGAGTGGGCCCGAAGTATATCTCTCCGACTTGGGAGGGACAAATCCCATCTCGATACATACAACCCAACAGATACTTTCCGATCACCTGAGAGACACCTTTATGATCACCCTCTCATAGGATGACGTTTGATGACCTCAAAGCTTTCTTCCGATACCAGGGAGTTGTATTATATCATGGTCTAAGGAATACAATATTTGACATAAGAAAAGATTCACAAAGACAAACACGATGACACGATCTAATTGCTTCGCTTAGTTTGGGTCTGTCCACCATATCATTCTCCCAATGATATGATCTCATTATTAATCGACAACTCATGTCCATGGTTAGGAAACCTTAACCATCATTAAAAAATGAGCTAGTCCATAGAGTCGTACTAGGGACACGGTGCTGTTCACAAACCACACAAGTATTAAAGTTTCCGCTTAATACAATTCTAGCATGGAATATAAACATTATCATGAACAAGAATTATAATAATAACATCTTTATTATTGCCTCTAGGGCATAATTCCAACACATGTCACCACAAAAATTATTCTTTTATCACTTACCTACACGAGGACGAGCGGGAGTTAAGCTTGGGGATGCTTGATACGTCGGAAATGTATCTATAATTTTTTATGCTCCATGCTTGTTTCGTATCTAATTTGCTTTGCTTTGTCTACACTTTGAGGTGTTTTTATATCTTTTCTGGAACTAACCTATTAACAAGTTGCCATAGTGCCAGTTGCATGTTTGCTTCTGTTTTTGGTTCCAGAAAGGCGGAAAATCAATATTCTCGGAATTGGACGGGACAAAAGCCAAAGTCAATATTTACCGTGGGCGAGATGAAGACAGAAGACGAGACGGAGGGGCGCCACAGGGCGGCCAGACCCCCCTAGGCGCGGGTGGGCCCAGCACACGCCTGGGAAAGGTGTGGCTGTTGGAATTATGCTCTAGAGGCAATAATAAAGATGTTATTATTATAATTCTTGTTCATGATAAAGTTTATATTCCATGCTAGAATTGTATTAAGCGGAAACATTAATACTTGTGTGGCTTGTGAACAACACCGTGTCCTTGGTACGCCTCTAAGGACTAGCTCATTGATCAATGATGGTTAAGGTTTCCTAACCATAGACATGAGTTGTCAATTGATAATGAGATCATTTCATTGTAGAATGATATGATGGACAGACCCAAACTAAGCGAAGCAATTAGATCGTATCATCGTGTTCATCTTTGCGAAGCTTTTCCTATGTCAAATATTGTATTCCTTAGACCATGAGATAATACAACTCCCTGGTATCGGAAGAAAGCTTTGAGGTCATCAAACGTCATCCTATGAGAGGGTGATCATAAAGGTGTCTCTCAGGTGATCGGAAAGTATCTGTTGGGTTGTATGTATCGAGATGGGATTTGTCCCTCCCAAGTCGGAGAGATATACTTCGGGCCCACTCGGTAATCGATATCAACACCGCTTGCAAGCATGTGGTTAAGGAGTTAATCACAAAGTGATATCGGATTACAGAACGAGTAAAGTACTTGCTGTGAACGGGATTGAACTAGGTATGACGGTACCAACGATCGAATCTCGGGCAAGTAAAATATCGCGAGACGAAGGGAATATATATATGGGATTGTTTGAATCCTGACATCGTGGTTCATCCAATATGATCATCGATGATGTGTGGGAGTCAATATGGGTGCCCAGACCCCGCTGTTGATTATTGATAGAAGATCATGTCTGCATATTCTCGAACCCGCAGGGTCACACAATTAACGTATCTCGACGCTAGGATAGATTGGATAATTGGTTTATGAATTTTTGGTCGGAGTCTCGGATGGGATCTGGGACATCACGAGAGGTTCCGGAATGGTCCGGAGAATAAGATTCATATAAGGCAGTGTAGTTTTTGGAGTTCGGAATTGTTCCGGGTTAATCAGTATTGTACCGGAAGCTTCTAGAACCTTCCGGAAGGGGACCAACGTGGCCCCACCTTCCGGGAGGGGGCATGGGCCTATGAGGGAGTGTCCTGGCCGCATTGGGCCAGGGGCACAAGGCCCCATAGGGCCCAGCCAATCCTAGAGAGTTTAAATCGTTTAAACTAGAGATAGGGTTTCTAGAAGAGGGGAGAGTCCATGCCCCCCACTCCTTATCCTTTGGGCTTGGGGGAGGGGCTAGGGCTGCGCCCCCCCTCTATATAAAGAGGGGTGGGGGCGCACCAACCCCCCACACCTCTCCTCCAAACCCTAGCCGCCTTGCTAGCTTTCCTCTCTCCCTCCCGACTGTTTGTAGGCGAAGCCCTGCTGCAGAAATTCTCCACCATATACACCACGCCGTCGTGTTGTAGATCCAATCTATCTCTCCACCATACTTGCTGGTCCGAGGAAGTAGGAGACGTCGAGGTGCTGCACGTGTGCATCTCACGGAGGCACCGCCACTTGTGGTGCTAGATCGGATCGGATCGCGAGGAGGAGAAGCGAGTACGACTACATCACCCACGTTCCGACGAACGTTCCGCTGTGCGAATCTTCAAGGGTATGAAGACCTAATCCAATCTCTCTCGTTGATTGCATCTCCTAGATTAGATCTTGGCTTTCCCTCTGTTCGCATCCGTAGAAAATTTTGATTTACTATTCCGCGAAACCCTTCAGTGGTATCAGAGCTAGATCTTTGCGTAGATGTGTTTCACGAGTAGAACGCAACATGGTTGTTGCGGGCGTTGATATTTTCAGTTGCAAGCCTCTTGTTTGTGTTCTTCTTATGACGCGGGATAGTGAGATTGAAGCGGTCCAGGCCAACCTTACGCGACGTCGTTCGTGAGACCGGCTCCGCACTTGACGTGTGGCTTGTTCCACACATGCGGCTGGTGGATGTCAGTTTCTCTCACTATAGTTGTCATGGGATTAACACCGGAGTTTGGCAACCATAATATCACCGTTGTGGCTTTCCGTAGGTAAGAATCGTTCTTAGCATCTACTCCCATAAGCCACGTAAAACATGTAACAACAAAGTAGAGGCGTCTAACTTGTTTTTGCAGGGAGTGTTTTTTGTGATATGGTATGGCCCAAGATGTGATGTGTATATTGTATGCGATGATCATGTTTTGTAATGTTTCACGACTTGCATGTCGATGAGTACACAACCGGCAGGAGCCATATGGTTGTCTTTATAATTGTGTATGACCTGTGTGTCAACTTCTTATACGCCATGTAATAGTTTCACTTTATCGCTAAGTAGTTAGCAATAGTTGTAGTTGCTATTCGTGGTGGAGGCAATCATGGTGGAGTGATGGAGATCATGCCGGAACGCACAAGATGGAGATCATTGCGCGAGGATTGGCTATACCATGTCACATAAAGTTATATGCATGTGATGTTTATCCCTTTATGTATCTTGTTATGCTTAGATCGCGACAGTAGCATTATAAGATGATTTCTCACTTAAAGATCAAGATAAAAACTGTGTTCTCTCCAAGTATGCACCGTTGCGAAAGTTCGTCGTGTCCAAGCATCACGTGATGATCGGGTGCTATAGACTCTACGCTCACATACAACGGGTGCAAGCCAGTTTTGCACACGCGGAAATACTTGGGTCTAGCTTGACGAGCCTAGCATGTACAGACATGGCCTCGGAACACAAGAACCGAAAGGTTAAGCATGAGTCATATGAATGATATGATCGACACTTTGTTGTCCACCATTGAAACCACATCTCTTCTCGTGATGATCGGATTAGGTGTGGTGAATTTGGATCGTGTTCACTAAACAACTTGAGGGATGTTGAATTTAGTGGGAGTTCATCTAGTAATTTGATTAAGTTGAACTATTTATCATGAACATAGTCTAAATTGTACTTGCAAATACTGTAGATCACATGGCCAAATCCAACTTCAACTTCAACGTTTTTGCTGAGAAGGAAAAGCTTAGAAACAATGGGTCTAACTTCACCAATTGGTTCCGCAATCTAAGAATCATTCTGTCTGGCGGACAAAAGGACTATGTCCTTGGGAAAGCATTAGGTGACCCCCCTGCTGCAACTGCGCCGGCTGATGAGAAAGCTGTCTATCCGTCGCGCAAAGATGATTATGGTGTGATTAAGAGCACCATATTATTTGCTATGGAACCGGAACTTCAAAATCGTTTTGAAACCTATCCCGAGCCCTTTGAGATTCTCGAGGAGCTGAAAACCATGTTTCAGACTCAAGCCCGTTCTGAGAGATATGAGATCTCTGAGAAGTTCTTTAACTGCAAGATGGAGGAAGGGAGTTCCGTTAGTGAGCACGCCATAAAGATGTCGGGCTACACTCAACGCCTTAAGCAACTGGAATGCACGATTCCAGAGGAGCTCAAGATTGACAGGGTTCTGCAATCACTCCCTCCCAGCTACAAAAGTTTTGTACTGACTCATAATCAGATTGGTTCCACTGATACGATCACCGAGCTCTTCGCAAAGCTGAAGGCTGCGGAAGTGGACATCAAGAAGGATAATCATGTGTTTATGGTCAACAAGCCCTCCTTTAAGAAAGGTAAGGGAGCAAAGAAGCCCTTCAAGAAGGGCGGCGGCAAGCGCAATGCCCCTGCTGAGAAGAAGCTCAGGTCTGGTCCCAAGCCGGACACTGAGTGCTTCTATTGCAAGGACAAGGGTCACTGGAAGCGCAACTGTCCGAAGTACTTAGCGGACAAGAAGGCTGGCACCATCAAAGGTATATTTGATATACATGTTATTGATGTTTTCCTTACTAGCCCTCGTTGTAGTGCCTGGGTATTTGATACCGGTTCAGTTGCTAATATTTGTAACTCGAAACAGGAGCTACGGAATAGACGGCGGCTTGCGAGGGATGAGGTGACGATGCGCGTTGGCAACGGATCAAGAGTTGATGTGATGGCCGTCGGCACGCTCTCCTTAGTTTTACCTTCGGGATTAGTTTTAAACCTTAATAAGTGTTATTATGTGCCTGCGTTGAGCATGAACATTATTTCTGGATCGTGTTTATTGCAAGACGGTTATTCATTTAAATCGGAGAATAATGGTTGTTCTATTTATATGAGTAACATCTTTTATGGTCATGCACCTCTTGTGAATGGTTTATTTCTTCTAAATCTCGAAAGGGATGAAACACACATCCATAACATTGAGGCTAAGAGATGCAAAGTAGATAGTGATAATACTACTTATTTGTGGCACTGTCGTCTAGGTCATATTGGTGTAAAGCGCATGAAGAAACTCCATTCTTATGGACTTTTGGAGTCTCTTGATTTTGAATCATTTGACACATGCGAACCATGCCTCATGGGCAAGATGATCAAAACCCCGTTCTCCGGTATGATGGAGCGAGCAACGGACTTGTTGGAAATCATACATACCGATGTATGCGGACCGATGAGTGTTTCGACGCGCGGTGGATATCGCTATTTCCTCACTTTTACCGATGACTTAAGTAGATATGGGTATATCTATTTAATGAAACATAAATCTGAAACATTTGAAAAGTTCAAGGAATTTCAGAATGAAGTGGAGAACCATCGTAACAGAAAGATTAAGTTTCTACGATCCGATCGTGGAGGTGAATATTTGAGTTATGATTTTCTCACGCATCTTAAAGCAAGTGGAATCGTTTCACAACTCACGCCACCCGGAACACCACAGCGCAATGGTGTGTCTGAACGCCGGAATCGAACCCTATTAGATATGGTCCGATCAATGATGTCTCTTACTGATTTGCCGTTATCATTTTGGGGTTATGCATTAGAAACCGCTGCATTCACTTTAAATAGGGCTCCATCTAAATCCATTGAGACGACACCGTATGAACTGTGGTTTGGTGCTAAACCTAAGTTGTCGTTTCTTAAAGTTTGGGGATGCGAAGCTTACGTCAAGAAGTTGATGCCGGACAAGCTCGAACCCAAAGCGGAGAAATGCGTCTTCATAGGATACCCTAAGGAAACTATTGGGTATACCTTCTATCACAGAACCGAAGGCAAAGTGTTTGTCGCAAAGAACGGTTCCTTTCTTGAGAAGGAGTTTCTCTCGAAAGAAGTGAGTGGGAGGAAAGTAGAGCTAGACGAGGTTATTGAACCTTCTCTTGAATTGGAGAGTAGCGCAGCACCTGAAATTGTTCCAGTGCCGCCTGCACCAACAATAGAGGAAGCTAATGACAAGGATCATGAAGCTTCGGACGATGCTGCTACTGAATGTCGCAGGTCGACAAGGTCGCGTGCCCCTCCTGAGTGGTACGGCAACCCTGTCTTGACTGTCTTGTTGGTAGAAGACAGTGAACCTACGAACTATGAGGAAGCGATGATGAGCCTAGACTCTGAGAAATGGCTGGAAGCCATGAAATCCGAATTGGGATCCATGAGCGAAAACCAAGTATGGACTTTGGTGGATCCTCCTAGCGACCGAAAGGCCGTTGAGTGCAAATGGATATTCAAGAAGAAAACGGACGCGGATGGTAATGTTACCGTCTATAAAGCACGTCTTGTCGCGAAAGGTTTTCGACAAGTTCAAGGTGTTGACTACGATGAGACTTTCTCTCCCGTAGCGATGTTTAAGTCCATTCGGATTTTATTAGCAATTGCTGCGTTTCATGATTATGAAATATGGCAGATGGATGTCAAGACTGCGTTCCTCAATGGCAACATTGATGAAGAGTTGTATATGATGCAACCCGAAGGTTTTGTCGATCCTAAGGATGCTAGTAAAGTATGCAAACTTCAGCGTTCCATTTATGGACTGAAGCAAGCATCTCGGAGTTGGAACCTTCGTTTTGATCAAGTGATCAAGAGCTTTGGATTTGTTCCAAATTTCTACGAAGCTTGTATCTACAAGAAAGTGAGTGGGAGCTCGGTGATGTTTCTGGTACTGTATGTGGATGACATATTGATTATCAGAAATGACATCCACATGCTTAACGATGTGAAGAGTTATTTGAACAAGTGTTTTTCAATGAAAGACCTAGGTGAAGCTGCTTATATATTGGGCATCAAAATCTATAGAGATAGACAAAGACGCCTGATAGCTTTAAGCCAGAGTACATACCTAGACAAAGTTCTGAAAAGGTTCAGAATGGATAAGGCAAAGAAAGGTTCAGTGCCTATGTTGTCAGGTAAGATATTGAGCAAGGCTCAGTGTCCAGCTACGGTAAATGATAGGGAAGCTATGAGCAAAGTGCCTTATGCCTCGGCCATAGGTTCCATCATGTATGCCATGCTGTGTACTAGACCGGATGTGTCCAATGCTCTTAGTTTGACGAGCAGATATCAAAGTGATCCAGGAGTGGAACACTGGACAGCCGTGAAGAACATCCTAAAGTACCTAAATAGAACTAAAGAAATGTCCTTAGTCTATGGGGGTGATGAACAGCTTATCGTAAAAGGTTACGTCGATGCTAGTTTCAACACCGACAAGGATGATTCCAAATCTCAGACAGGATACGTTTATATTTTGAATGGAGGAGCTGTGAGCTGGAGAAGCTGCAAGCAAAGCGTGATCGCGGGATCTACAGTGGAAGCGGAATACATGGCTGCTGCAGAAGCGTCAAGTGAAGGAGTTTGGATCAGAAACTTCATCACTGAGCTTGGCGTGGTTCCAAGTGCATTGGACCCACTGGAGATATTGTGTGACAACACTGGCGCCATAGCACTCGCTAAGGAACCAAGATATCATCCAAAGACCAAGCATATCAACCGCAAGTTTCATATAATCCGAGATTATATAGCAGATGGAGATCTGAAGATTAGCAAAGTACATACGGATCTGAATGTCGCAGATCCATTGACTAAACCTCTTCCACGTGTAAAACATGATCAGCACCTCAGTGCCATGGGTGTGAGATTGTTGCCATGCAGATTATTGACTCTAGTGCAAGTGGGAGACTGTTGGAATTATGCTCTAGAGGCAATAATAAAGATGTTATTATTATAATTCTTGTTCATGATAAAGTTTATATTCCATGCTAGAATTGTATTAAGCGGAAACATTAATACTTGTGTGGTTTGTGAACAACACCGTGTCCCTGGTACGCCTCTAAGGACTAGCTCATTGATCAATGATGGTTAAGGTTTCCTAACCATAGACATGAGTTGTCAATTGATAATGAGATCATTTCATTGGAGAATGATATGATGGACATACCCAAACTAAGCGAAGCAATTAGATCGTATCATCGTGTTCATCTTTGCGAAGCTTTTCCTATGTCAAATATTGTATTCCTTAGACCATGAGATAATACAACTCCCTGGTATCGGAAGAAAGCTTTGAGGTCATCAAACGTCATCCTATGAGAGGGTGATCATAAAGGTGTCTCTCAGGTGATCGGAAAGTATCTGTTGGGTTGTATGTATCGAGATGGGATTTGTCCCTCCCAAGTCGGAGAGATATACTTCGGGCCCACTCGGTAATCGATATCAACACCGCTTGCAAGCATGTGGTTAAGGAGTTAATCACAAAGTGATATCGGATTACGGAACGAGTAAAGTACTTGCTGTGAACGGGATTGAACTAGGTATGACGGTACCAACGATCGAATCTCGGGCAAGTAAAATATCGCGAGACGAAGGGAATATATATATGGGATTGTTTGAATCCTGACATCGTGGTTCATCCGATATGATCATCGATGAATGTGTGGGAGTCAATATGGGTGCCCAGACCCCGCTGTTGATTATTGATAGAAGATCATGTCTGCATATTCTCGAACCCGCAGGGTCACACACTTAACGTATCTCGACGCTAGGATAGATTGGATAATTGGTTTATGAATTTTTGTTCGGAGTCTCGGATGGGATCTGGGACATCACGAGAGGTTCCGGAATGGTCCGGAGAATAAGATTCATATAAGGCAGTGCAGTTTTTGGAGTTCGGAATTGTTCCGGGTTAATCGGTATTGTACCGGAAGCTTCTAGAACCTTCCGAAAGGGGACCAACGTGGCCCCACCTTCCGGGAGGGGGCATGGGCCTATGAGGGAGTGTCCTGGCCGCATTGGGCCAGGGTCACAAGGCCCCATAGGGCCCAGCCGATCCTAGAGAGTTTAAATCGTTTAAACTAGAGATAGGGTTTCTAGAAGAGGGGAGAGTCCATGCCCCCCACTCCTTATCCTTTGGGCTTGGGGGAGGGGCTAGGGCTGCGCCCCCCCCCTATATATAAAGAGGGGTGGGGGCGCACCAACCCCCCACACCTCTCCTCCAAACCCTAGCCGCCTTGCTAGCTTTCCTCTCTCCCTCCCGACTGTTTGTAGGCGAAGCCCTGCTGCAGAAATTCTCCACCATATACACCACACCGTCGTGTTGTAGATCCAATCTATCTCTCCACCATACTTGCTGGTCCGAGGAAGGAGGATACGTCGAGGTGCTGCACGTGTGCATCTCACGGAGGCACCGCCACTTGTGGTGCTAGATCGGATCGGATCGCGAGGAGGAGAAGCGAGTACGACTACATCACCCACGTTCCGACGAACGTTCCGCTGTGCGAATCTTCAAGGGTATGAAGATCTAATCCAATCTCTCTCGTTGATTGCATCTCCTAGATTAGATCTTGGCTTTCCCTCTATTCGCATCCGTAGAAAATTTTGATTTACTATGCCGCGAAACCCTTCAGTGGCCCCCCTGGCGGGCCCCCTGCCTCGCCTCTTCGCCTATAAGAAGCCCCCGATACAAAAACCCTAGGCACCCGATAAAAACTCCACAAAACCTTCTGTAGCCACCGCAACCATCGTCCCTAGATCGGGGGGATCTGAAGTTCTTCCCGGCACCCTGCCAGAGGGGAGATCATCCTGGAGGCCTTCTTCTCCGATATGAAGCGTGAGTAGTTCCACCTTGGACTATGGGTCCATGTTGTAGCTAGATGGTTGTATCTCCTCCTTGTGCTTTGATGTACAGATCTTGTGAGATCCATTCATGATCAAGATCTAATCTATTTGTAATCATGCATGTTATGTTTGCGGGGATCCAATGGATATTGAGATTACTATGTCATATTGATTAATGGTTTTTTCTTATTGATTCTATCATGTCTGTGTTGTTTGTGATCTTGCATGCTCTCCGTTGTTAGTAGCTATCTTGGCCAAGTAGTTGCTAGTGACTCCAAGAGGGGGTATTTATGCTCGATAGTGGGTTCATGCCTCTAGTTTCCAAGGGAAGTGACAGAAATCTCTTCAGTTGTAGATGTACTATTGCCACTAGGGAGAAAACAACGGTCTCTTGTTCATGGAACAAGTGGATTGTTTACCTTACACACTTTTCTTAAAGCGGTTATCCGTTGCTTGCAACTTAATACTGGAGGGGGTTCGGATGATAACCTGAAGGTGGACTTCTAGTCATAGATGCAGTTGGATGGCGGTCTATGTACATTGTTTATTGCCCAATCGAATCTCATAGGATCTTTTTGTCTGGTATTGCATTATTATGCCTTGCTCAGTTCCTATCAATTGCCCTGCTATAATTTGTTTGCCCTCTAAGGAGAGCACCTCTAGTGAACTATGGACCTTGGTCCAGTCTTTACCATTGATACATCTTCTACTGTTACCTGTTTACTTGCTGCAAACCATTCATCACCTTCCACAACATACAGTTAATCCTTTGTTACAGCAAGCAGTGAGATTGACAACCTCACTGTTAGTTGGGGCAAAGTCTTGAGTTTGTGTTGTGCAGGTCTCCACGTTGCTTGCAGCACCTTTGGGATGTTTCGTTCCTCCTACTGGTTTGATAACCTCGGTTTCTTACTGAGGGAAACTTGCCTGTTGCACTGCATCATACCTTTCGCTTGGGGTCTCCCAACGAAGTGCTGCTGCACTTATCATCAACATGGTTGCAAACAAACCAAAACAAAGTGAAATTGGTTGACATGTTTAATGCAAAACATGTAATCCCATCACCAAGTGAGAAAAGGTAACTCACATGAATTATGCTCTCAAGAGCTCCTTTGGTCAATATGTGCTCAATCAAGGTTGGCATTGGCGTTCGGGTAACTACACACACAATAGATGAAAGAAACAATGTATGTGCATGGTATATGAACACGTCATCCATCATCATGCATCTTATTGTTTGCATATCACCATTAGCATCAAAAAATATATTTTGAAAACCATGATCTATGTGCAACCAAGGTGATGGGGCATGCTCAAAGTGTGTGGTGCATCAAATTTTGAGAAAGCTATAGGGGAAATCTTTTTTCATTCAAATTAACATCATTGCAATCAACGCATTGGGAAGAGAAATTGTTCAATGTATTTGTTTCAATGATGAGAGGAAATATGAAGCGACTATAGCATGGCATGTTTATGTCAATTTGATCATGACTATATGATTCTATATGATCAACAATGCGGGAACGAAATATCACATGGTGAAGTCAAAGTAGCATATGATATGGAAATAGGAACACACATAGCATGCAATAAATCAAAAATCATCATGTCCACTAGTGTGAACATGGCATCACCAACACCTATATCATTTCCTTTAGAGTTCCGCTCATGTGAAGTAGGTGTTGTGGTAGAATCGGCCTCCATGGGCTCTTTTTAATCATCCATGGGAATGGTCATGTTCGTGCTTCTTGTCTCCTCATCATCCACGCAACCTAGCAACAAGGAAGAAAACACAAGAGGAGTATAGGTGAAGTTGTAAGAAATCAAAACGTCGTCAATCAACTCATGATGTGCATCAGTCAAGCTCTCAATATGGATGCACTCATCCTCACATATGGTGGATGCACACAACTCACTCTTAATCTCACTCAATTGGTGTATGTGGCTCTCAACCTCACATGGGATAGGTGGCATCTCCCTAAAACCTAAACCCTAATCCAAGACGTGGGAGAGAGACATGAAATATTTTATCCTTTGAAGATATGCCTAGAAGCGGAGCGTCACTTTGAAGAGATCAGATCAGTCAAAACTTGGAGCAAAGATTCATTACCCAAAATCAGTATGACTCGCCTTGCACTTGAAGAGATTAGATCAGTCAATATGGATCCTTTGACATGCGCAAAGAGCGAGCAATGACTCGCCTTGCACTTTAGTATGGAGAAGATTAATTACCTAGAATCAAATCCCCGCATGTGTGTACCTATATTTTGTAGTGGGTGCTCCTGGACCGAGAATCAGTGTCCTCTATTTCAACAAGGGCAAAGAGGAGGGTGGCGACAACGAGGGTGGTGATGACGAGTAGTAAGCCCCATTGGACGCTGCAATTATTGCTCAAAGATGTGAGCTTACTCGTAGCAAGGAAAAGTACCCGATGACCCACAAGTATAGGGGGTGTATCGTAGTACTTTCGATAAATAGGAGTGTCGATCCCAACGAGGAGCAGAAGGTGTTGACTAGTGGTATGGATCAGGAAATCTCTATAAATACTTAGCAAACGGATTTTTAGGGGTTTTCTAATAAAGCAACAAAACAAAGTGCAAGTAATAAAGACAACGAAAAAACACAACAAGTGGCCCAATCCTTTCTTAGCAAAGGACAAGCCGGTGGAAATACTTATAAGGACCAAACGTTCTCGAGGACACATGGGAATTTTGTCAAGTGCTTTCGCTTCAAATAGTTGAATACTCTTCTTTGGTGTTGTAAGTGTTGTGTGGTTGAACCTGTGCTAATGTACCGATCTTACTTGGAATAATACATACTTGTGATTAAACCCCATGCAAGCATCCGCTACTATAGGAAAGTAATTAAGATATAAACCTAACCACAACCTTAAACTCTAAGATCCTACACTCCCTTGTGCAAAGGTGTCCTAACGGGCGTTCAGGTTTCTGTCAATCCGGCAACCCCACAATGAGTAGCCAGATACACAATGCATTCCCCTAGGCCCATAAATGGTGAAGTGTCATGTAGTCAACGTTCACATGACACCACTTGAAGAATAGCACCACAACTTAAATACTAAACCATTGAATAATAACTCAACACAAATCCACTACTAACAACATGACTTCTCCCATGTCCTCAAGAACTAGACAGACTACTCACAAGACATCATATGGATCAAGATCAAAGATGATATGGTGATGGATAACAATCTGAACATAAACAATAATCCAATGGTTCCACTCACAAGCATCAACTACAATAGTAACAACACCAGGAAAGTTTCCCCTAAGAACTAAAGCAATATCCAACACAATTGTTACATCGGGATGAAGTGGTGATGATGGTGCTGGTGGAGATGTTATTGTGGATTATGATGATCCCGATGAAGTCTAGCTTGATGATGGTGTTGATGGCGACAATCTCTCCTCTCTGGGAAGGAATTTCCCTGGCAGAAATCTATCTGCTGGAGAGCTCTTTCTCTCTCGTTGTTTTCCGCCCCGCAGAGGCAGCGGAAATATTTCTGTGGTCGCTCTCCTGGTGTTAGGGTTCCAAGAGGAAGATATAGGCGAGACGGCGGAGTGGAGGCCGGCCAAGTGGGCCACACCTGCCCTAGGCGCGGCCTAGGAGGGACCCGCTCCTAGGGGGTGTGGGCCCCCTGTGGCCCAGCTACGCCTCCCCTTCTGGCTTCCTTCGTCTTCTGGGAAAATATAATTTTCCATTATTTTTCTAGTATTTTTCTGATCTCCGCAAAATTGCATCAAAAAACCTATTTTTCCATCAGAAACCTGACTCCAGCAGTCCATCCTCCAAGAATCATCCAACATGCAAAAACAGAGGAAAATTCATAAGTAACACCTCATAATAAGAAATATATCAATGAATAGAGGCAAATTATGATATAGAATGGTGATGCAAATTGGACGTATCAACTCACCCCAAGCTTAGACCTTCGCTTGTCCCCAAGCAAAAACTAAGCTCAGTAAACATGTCCACATGTTTATCGAGTGAAGTTTTGATAAAAGAATACGGACAAGAAGCATCACACTTACCATTACACAACTCATAGAAGAAAGCAAGTCACCATTATATAACTTAGCTTGCAACAAGTACAGGAGTCACAATAGAGATATATAAAGATAAATCATAATTGGAATTGGCAAACTCTTGTTCTTGGTCAGAGAACAGCTGGCAAATAGTTTCACAAATAAATCTTTTGAAGAAGTTTTAAAACATGAGTACTCTTTGCTCAAAAAGGTTTTTCAAAATGAAGGCTTTCAAAGTAATACTCAATAGATAAGAGTCTTGTGCAAACAAGGAAGAATAAAGAACATGATTGAATAAATCACCATATGAATGCTTGCAACACAACAACTCAAATGCTTTCTGGAGATAGAGAGGAAGTAGGTTTATGACTCAGCTTGGAAATAGGAGAAAGGTCCCTTCATAGAGGGAAGCAGGGATTTCAAGTCATAAAGAGCTTCCAAAAGATTATGGTACTTACTAGCTTTGAGCCCTCATTGCCCCTATCATAGGCATCTTGAGATGATTAAGGTTAAAGTGAACAAGGATGGAGTATATTCTGTAGGGTTCGCAGCATAGAAAACAAATTTTTTCCTACGATGTGAACTATGTACCAAGATCTATCTACTAGATACAAACAACGGGCGGATGTATATCCGTAGAGAACATACCCTTGAAGACCGACAAAGCTTAACGAGTTCAACTCGTGGTTGATGTAGACGATCTCTTGCCGATCTCAAGATCGAGAGGAAGTCCTAGCGCCGCAAATCAGCAGCGCATCCGTGCTCGCACACACGTTCGAGGCACCGAGCAACCTCCGCCTCCTCGCTCCAGCGATGCAGCGGAAGCACAACTCTTTATTGCCGAATAGCCATCGGGAACATGTATCTCGCTAGTCCGAGACCATGGGGGATAAATTCTAGAGGGGGAGAGAGATCCTTCACGAGGAGGTGTGAGAGACAAGTGAGGAGGGGGGCTCCTTTTATAGGAGGAGGGGGGCACCCAAGGGGGTGGCCACCGGCCATGGGGGCTGCCCCCTCCCCTCCTTCATTCATGTGGGTGGACACTCCACTCACAAAATGCCCTTTAAATTCCCTCCACTCAAAAGTCCACTCAAATTCCCATTAAATTTCCACCAAATTTAATGCAAACTCTCATTAAATAAAACTCTTTTATTTTATTCAGAATTTTGTCAATTACTTTAATGACAAACATTCACAAATAACCCCTTGCTAGAATTCCATTTCACATGCATAACCACTTTATGCAATTTCACCCGAAAACCTGTTTTGGTATCTAGGGAAATAAATTCCTGCGCTTGTTCATTCTTTCGGCATGAAACTTTTGCTCCAATTGGATGTCGGTGTCTCTTAAGTGTGTCACCCTACCGTTCGTGAATAATGCGGACATGATCGAGACCCCTCTCGGATCAATAATCAGAAGCGGGATCTGGAGACCCATACTGACTCCCACACATTCAACGATGACTTTCTTGTGATCGTCGGAACCTTTTACGCTAGTATCTTAATCCCTTTGTTTCACGATATATTACATGTCCGAGATTCGATCATCGGTATCTCCATACCTAGTTTGATCTCGTTACCGACATGCACTCTTTTCTCGTTCCCGTGATATAACATTCTAGTGATCAAATCACTTGCTTGCAAGCTAATCAATGTGATATCACCGAGAGGGCCCAGAGTATATCTATCCGTCATCGGGATGAACAAATTCCACTCTCGATCCATGAGCCTCAACATAACACTTTGTTAGTTCTGAATCCATCTTTATAATCACCCTGTTATGGTGTGACGTTTGATGTTATCAAGAAACTCTTCCGGTGTTAGTGATTGACATGATCTCATGGTCTAAGGATTAGGATCACTTCGTAAGTTGTTATAGCAATATAAACTCAATGACTTTGATCGTAATGCTATACTCCGGATGAATGTTCATCACACCATTACACTAATGTTGTGATCCCGTTATTAACAACATCCAATGTCCATGATCAGGAAACCTTGATCATCTTGTTAATCAACGAGCTAGTTTATGAGAGAGGCATAACTAGGAACTTTCTGTTTGTTTATTAAACACACATGTATTAATGTTTCCGTATTAATACAATTATAGCATGCAAAATAAACATCTATCATATACTTGGAATACACATAATAAACACTTTATTATTGCCTCTCAGGGCATATTCCCTTCAGTCTCGTACTTGCACTAGAGACAATAATCTAGTTACATAGTGATAAATCTAACACCCATTGAGTTCTGGTGTTGATCATGTTTTGCTCTAGGGAGAGTTTTAGTCAACGGATCTGCTAATGATATCCATATGTACTTTACAAATCTTTATATCTCCATCCTTGACATGCTCGCGGATGGAGTGAAACCGGCGCTTAATATGCTTGGAATGCTTGTGAGACCTTGGTTCTTTGGCATTGGCAATGGAACCATTGTTGTCACAATAGATCACCATTGGGTCCAACGCGTTTGCAACCACTCCTAGTTCGGATATGAACTCCTTCATCCAAAATGCTTCCTGAGCCGCTTCTGAAGCAGCAACATATTCGGCCTCCGTTGTTGATCCCGCTACCACAGGTTGTTTGGAGCTCCTCCAACTAACCGCTCCGCCATTCATGAGAAATACGTATCCGGATTGAGACTTAGAGTCATCCGGATCGGTGTCAAAGCTAGCGTCAACATAACACTTAGCAACGAGCTCTTCTTCACCTCCGTATACAAGAAACATATCCTTAATTCTTCGTAAGTACTTAAGGATATTCTTGACCGCTATCCAGTGTTCCGAACCTGGATCCGATTGGTACCTACTAGTCAAACTAATAGCATGTTCCACATCCGGTCTTGTACATAGCATGGCGTACATTATAGAGCCTATGGCTGAAGCATAGGGGACCTTGTCCATTATCTCTCTTTCTTCCGCCGAAGCCGGACTTTGAGTCTTACTCAATGTCTTGCCTTGCAACATAGGTAAGAACCCCTTCTTACTTCCGTCCATTTTAAACTTCTTTAAAATCTTATCAAGGTATGTACTTTGCGATAGCCCTATTAGGCGCCTAGATCTATCTCTATAGATATTTATGCCTAATATGTATGACGCTTCACCTAGGTCCTTCATTGAAAATTTGCTGTTTAGATAACTTTTAACATTGTTTAAAAGATCTATATCATTTCCGATCAATAATATGTCATCCACATATAATATCAGAAATGCCTCATTGCTCCCACTCACTTTCTTGTAAATACAAGATTCTCCATAAGTTTGGACAAATCCAAACTCTTTGATCACCTCATCAAAGCGGAGATTCCAACTTCGTGATGCTTGCTTCAATCCATAGATGGATCTCTGAAGCTTGCACACCTTGTTAGCATCCTTAGGATCGACAAAACCCTTTGGTTGTATCATATACAACTCTTCTTCAATATTACCATTGAGAAACGCGGTTTTGACATCCATCTGCCATATCTCATAATCAAAATATGCAGCAATTGCTAACATAATCCTAACTGACTTTAGCATCGCTACGGGAGAGAAAGTCTCATCATAGTCAACTCCTTGAATTTGTCGAAACCCCTTTGCGACAAGTCGAGCTTTATAGACGGTCACATTACCATCAACATCAGTTTTCCTTTTGAAAATTCATTTGTTCTCCACGGCCTTTCGGTCGTGAGGTAATTCCACCAAGTTCCAAACTTGATTTTCATACATGGATTCCATCTCGAATTTCATGGCTTCTAACCATTTGTTGGAATCTGGGATCATCATCGCTTCTTCATACGTCGCAGGGTCATCATTTTCATCAACCATGAAATTCATGACAGGATTTCCGTACAGCTCAGGAGCTGCACGCGTCCTGCTCGACCTGCGAGGTTCGGTAGTACTCTCTTTCGGAGTTTCATGATCATTATCATTAGTTACCTCTTCAACAGGTGGAGCCAACTCCAGAACAACTTCCGGCGCTGCGCTACTCGCCATACTTTGAAGAGAAGGTTCAATAACCTCTTCGAGTTCTACCTTCCGACTACTCACACCTTTCGCGAGAAATTCTTTCTCTAGAAAGGATCCATTCTTGGCAACAAAAACCTTGCCCTCAGATCTGTGATAGAAGGAATATCCAATAGTTTCCTTAGGGTATCCTATGAAGACGCATTTTTCCACTTTGGGTTCGAGTTTATCCGGTTGAAGTTTCTTCACATAAACATCGCATCCCCAAACTTTAAGAAAATACAGCTTAGGTTTGTTTCCAAACCACAATTCATACGACGCCTTTTCAACGGATTTAGATGGTGCTCGATTTAAAGTGAATGCAGCAGTTTCTAGTGCATAACCCCAAAATGACAACGGCAAGTCCGTCAGAGACATCATAGATCGAACCATATCTAATAAAGTACGATTACGACGTTCCGACACACCATTTCGCTGTGGTGTTCCGGCAGGCGTGAGTTGTGAAAAAATTCCACACTCTTTTATGTGAGTGCTAAACTCGTAACTTAGATACTCACCTCCACGGTCGGACCGTAGAAATTTGATCTTTCTATTACGATGATTTTCCACTTCATTCTGAAATTCCTTGAACTTTTCAAAGGTTTCAGACTTGTGTTTCATCAAGTAGATATAACCGTATCTACTCAAATCATCCGTGAAAGTAACAAAATAACGATATCCACCTCGCGCCGACACACTCATTGGACCACATACATCAGAATGTATGATTTCCAATAAATCTGTCGCCCGTTCCATTGAACCGGAAAACGGCGTTCTAGTCATCTTGCCCATAAGGCATGGCTCACATGTATCAAATGATTCAAAATCAAGTGATTCCAAAAGTCCATACGAATGGAGCTTCTTTATGCGTTTAACGCCAATATGACCTAGACGGCAGTGCCACATATATGCGGATATATCATCATTTAGTTTAATCCTTTTAGCATCAACATTATGAATATGTGTAACATTATTATCGAGATCTAATAGAAATAAACCATTCATCATCGGTGCATGACCATAAAAGATTTCATTCATATAAATGGAACAACCATTGTTCTCGGATTTAAATGAATAACCACTTCGCATCAAACACGATCCAGATACAATGTTCATGCTCAGTGCAGGCACCAGATAACAATTATTCAAGTTTATAACTAATCCCGACGGCAAGTGGAGAGGCAGCGTTCTGACGGCGATCACATCAACGCTTGATCCATTGCCGACACGCATCTTGACCTCACCCCTTGCTAGCGGTCGCTTGTTCCGCAGCCCCTGATTCGAGTTACAAATATTAGCAACTGAACCGGTATCAAATACCCAGGTGCTACTGCGAGCACTAGTCAAGTACACATCAATAACATGTATATCATATATACCTTTGTTTGCCTTGCCGGCCTTCTTGTCTGCCAGATACTTGGGGCAGTTGCGCTTCCAGTGGCCAGTCCGCTTACAATAGTAGCACTCAGTATCAGACTTAGGTCCAACTCGGGGTTTCTTTTCAGGCACGGCAACAGGCTTGCCACCCTTACTTCCCTTCCGTTTTCCCTTCTTGTCTTTCTTGAAACCAGTGTTCCTATTGATCATCAACACTTGATGTTCCTTTTTTATCTCCACTTCTGCAGTTTTAAGCATTGAGAGAAGCTCAGGGAGAGACTTCTTCATGCCTTGCATATTATAGTTCATCACGAAGCTCTTATAGCTAGGTGGCAGAGACTGCAGAACACGATGGATGCCTAAGTCAATGGGAATCGATATTCCCAAAGACACAAGCTTATCGGCGTAACCCGACATCTTGAGTACATGCTCACTAACGGAGCTGTGCTCTTCCATCATGCAGCTAAAGAACTTTTCTGAAGCGTTGTAGCTCTCTACAACAGCATGTGTGTCGAAAATCATTTTCAACTCACCCATTGTATCAAATGCATTGCCGTTTTCGAAACGCTTTCGAAGTTCCGGCTCTAGCCCATACAATATGCCATAATGAACTAAGTTGTGGTCCTCCTGACGAGTCTGATAGACATTCTTCTCCATGTCAGGGGCATCATCTAAAGGTGGGGGGGCTAACGGCGCTTCTAGCACATATTGCTTTTGTGCAGCAGAGAGGAGAATCCTCAAATTCATGGCCCATTCGGTAAAGTTGCTACTGTTCGTTGCAAGTTTCTCTTTCTCCATGAACACATTGAAATTAAAAGCAGGTGGTGCCATCTACAACAGAATTTGTAAAGTTTAGACTAAGTGTATGATAGATTGAGTTCAACGAATCCATATTACGAATGAACTCCCACTCAAAAACGACATCCCTCGTGCCTTTTTGGTGATTACATGAACCAAATCCACTATACCAAGTCCGATCATCACGTGAGTCGGTATAGCTTCAAGGCGAGCATCAAATGGGCATCATATCAACTATATGACTCATGCTTAACCTTTCGGTCCGTGTTCCGAGGCCATGTCTGTACATGCTAGGCTCGCCAAGTTAGAACCTTAGTATTCGCGTGTGTAACTGTTTTACACCCGAAATATGGTCGTGGATTCAAGAACACCCGATCATCACGTGATGTCTTGGAGCGACAAAGACATAATCGGTGCATACTAAAGGAAGAACACATTCTTATCTTGATATTTAAAAGAGGGATCATCTTATTATGCTAACAAAGCGCTAAACAAGCAATATAAGATGCTATCAAACATCACATGTTTATTAGTGAAATGATATGGTTCCCGCAGATGATCTCTATCATGTGCATCGTGGTATGATCACTATCATACCTATATGTGTAAATCCAAGGTCTATGGAGTTTACACGCTATGTGTGTTGTAAGAGTATCATCTCATACTTCTAATTACAACACTACCATATCATAACACTAGCCCAGCAACAATCTAAACTAGACGCCTCTAATTTATCCATTGCAAGTTTTACATGGCTTAGGGCTTTCGAGATAGAACCGTTCTTACCTACGAACATGAACCACAACGAGGATAACCAAATTGTTGACAACTTGCTTGCAAAATAGATATTGACTATAGTAGGAGAGACAGACACCCGCTAGCAACTTATGTAAACTAGTTGCATGTCAAGCGAGGAACAGGTCTCATGTGCGAGGACATGTAAAGTTTGTCCGGGCCGCTTCATCCCACTATGCCACCAATATCCAAAATTACAACAAAGAAGCAACACCATGATCATCATCGCCCACATACTCATATGTGTACTACCCGTGTAAAGTATCTACGCATAGATCCGGCTCTGATACCACTGTAGGGTTCGCAGCATAGAAAACAAAAAATTTCCTACGATGTGAACTATGTACCAAGATCTATCTACTAGATACAAACAACGGGCGGATGTATATCCGTAGAGAACATACCCTTGAAGACCGACAAAGCTTAACGAGTTCAACTCGTGGTTGATGTAGACGATCTCTTGCCGATCTCAAGATCGAGAGGAAGTCCTAGCGCCGCAAATCAGCAGCGCATCCGTGCTCGCACACACGTTCGAGGCACCGAGCAACCTCCGCCTCCTCGCTCCAGCGATGCAGCGGAAGCACAACTCTTTCTTGCCGAATAGCCACCGGGAACATGTATCTCGCTAGTCCGAGACCATGGGGGATAAATTCTAGAGGGGGAGAGACATCCTTCACGAGGAGGTGTGAGAGACAAGTGAGGAGGGGGGCTCCTTTTATAGGAGGAGGGGGGGCACCCAAGGGGGTGGCCGCTGGCCATGGGGGCTGCCCCCTCCCCTCCTTCATTCATGTGGGTGGACACTCCACTCACAAAATGCCCTTTAAATTCCCTCCACTCAAAAGTCCACTCAAATTCCCATTAAATTTCCACCAAATTTAATGCAAACTCTCATTAAATAACTTTTATTTTATTCAGAATTTTGTCAATTACTTTAATGACAAACATTCACAAATAACCCCTTGCTAGAATTCCATTTCACATGCATAACCACTTTATGCAATTTCACCCGAAAACCTGTTTCGGTATCTAGTGAAATAAATTCCTGCGCTTGTTCATTCTTTCGGCATGAAACTTTTGCTCCAATTGGATGCCGGTGTCTCTTAAGTGTGTCACCCTACGGTTCATGAATAATGCGGACATGATCGAGACCCCTCTCGGATCAATAATCAGAAGAGGGATCTGGAGACCCATACTGACTCCCACACATTCAACGATGACTTTCTTGTGATCGTCGGAACCTTTTACGCTAGTATCTTAATCCCTTTGTTTAACGATATATTACATGTCCGAGATTCGATCATCGGTATCTCCATACATAGTTTGATCTCGTTACCGACATGCACTCTTTTCTCGTTCCCGTGATATAACATTCTAGTGATCAAATCACTTGCTTGCAATCTAATCAATGTGATATCACCGAGAGGGCCCAGAGTATATCTATCCGTCATCGGGATGAACAAATTCCACTATCGATCCATGAGCCTCAACATAACACTTTATTAGTTCTGAATCCATCTTTATAATCACCCTGTTACGGTGTGATGTTTGATGTTATCAAGAAACTCTTCCGGTGTTAGTGATTGACATGATCTCATGGTCTAAGGATTAGGATCACTTCGTAAGTTGTTATAGCAATATAAACTCAATGACTTTGATCGTAATGCTATACTTCGGATGAATGTTCATCACACCATTACACTAATGTTGTGATCCCGTTATTAACAACATCCAATGTCCATGATCAGGAAACCTTGATCATCTTGTTAATCAACGAGCTAGTTTATGAGAGAGGCATAACTAGGAACTTCCTGTTTGTTTATTAAACACACATGTATTAATGTTTCCGTATTAATACAATTATAGCATGCAGAATAAACATCTATCATATACTTGGAATACACATAATAAACACTTTATTATTGCCTCTCAGGGCATATTCCCTTCATATTCTTGACGAAATATAAGTTGGCAATCTCATGTCCCTTGAGTACGAGGTCCTCTCCTCATGCTACTCAACTTTAGTCACCGGTAAGTTCTTGTCATTGTAAGTACATGTGTATCATAAAGAACCGCCAACGGGGTACCCCTTGCACATGGTACAGGATCTATCCCATAACCAAAATGACAAGGCAAGCAGACAATGAGCATCTCAGCGATCTTTTTATTTACTATGTGCATAGCTTTTTATTGAGGATGCTTCACACAATGCTCATTATGGTGATGCTGCAAGTTTCCACCATGATTAGGCATGGATTAGGCTAGCGTCCCAGGCGTTTCTCTAACACACATACATCACTCTATGTACTTACAAGTTCCCTCTTTATTTCACACCGTCGACATCCGCAAACAAAAGAGCATGATATCAACTGTGTACAACGTACATGTGCAATGTTGAAAGCGTTCCCCGTGACAGCACGGTTCTGCTAATTCCAACATATAGATGCAAGCATATACAACTTCAATGACACAATGGTTCAAGTCTATTAGGGGCAAGAAAATAAGGTGTGCCATCAAGTTCGTGAGAGCTTTACTAACTAGTTTTCACATAACAAAATACTTTTTAATTCGAAAGATAGATGAAGCTTGAGAATTTTCTTGGAATAGCAATAATGCTAATAGGTAGATATGGTGAACACAAATGGCACAGGTTTTGGTTCAAAGGAGTTGGAAGCGTGAGAAGTATGCCTTCTCAAAACAGGTTTTTGTATAGCAAGGCTGAGTAGCAAGCAAAAGAGTTGAAAGAAACAAGCAAACATACAAGTGATAAATCCAAACATGCAATCTTCCTTGAAGACACAAAAGATCTTAAATAAAGAATAATAAGCTTATGAGTCAATCAAGAAAGAAAATAAATGATACAAAATACCTGTAAGCCTTTTATCTTTTCCTTTCAAACCTCAAAAAGTGTTGCTACTGACCAGAGCTCGGTTTGCCAAAACCAATTTAGATTTACTTGATGCTCCCAAGTGATGCCAATACTGATCAACAAGATCAATCATATAATAGAGATTGCAAACTAAAATAAGAAGTGCAAAAAGTAAAAGATGAAACTTCTCATTAATATTCCATAAAGGCACTCACACCAAGGGATACATAGATAATCAACTAAAGGAGAGATAGTTCCACATGCAAACCAACCTATAAGATAACTTCTCTACAAAAGATATGAATCTAAAAAGGTAAAAGATAAAAGATAATGATGGTGATACCACGGCACTCCCCCAAGCTTAGAACAAGCCAAGGGGATGCCAAACCTGATGACGAATTACTCCTTCGGTGGTGGTGGTGTTCTCTTGATAAGCTCTTCAATTAGTTTCTTCAAATCCGCAATCTCAAAGGTCAGAGTATGAATCAACTCCGAATTCTGCTCAATGCGGTTCATGATCATGTCGGGCCGAGAATTCCAGTCCTTGTTATTCTTTCCCCACTCTTCCTTCTTAGTGTGTTCCTCTGATGGCTTGCACAGCTTATGTGGAGCCTGTTGGGAACCCCAAGAGCTGGGTGTGAAGCAGTACAGTAGCAAGTCTTCCCTCAGTAAGAAACCGAGGTTATCGAACCAGAAGGAGGAAGGAAACGTCACACAGGTGTTGCAAGAAACGCGGAGACCTGCACAACACAGACTCAAGACTTTGCCCCAACTAACAGTGAGGTTGTCAATCTCACCGGTTGCTGTAACAAGGTATTAAACGTATGGTGTGGAAGGTAATGGTTTGCAGCAAGTAAACAAGTAACAGTGGAAGATGTGTCAATGGTAAAGATTAGACCGGGGTCCATAGTTCACTAGAGGTGCTCTCCTGAGATAAACAACATGGCATGCAGGGTAAACAAATTAGAACATGGCAATTGACAGGAACTGAGAAGACATAACAATGCAATTACTAGTTAGGAAGATCCTATGAGATTCGATTAGGCAATACAGGTTCTACCGATTTACTAGGTTTCCAACCTAAGGTCAAAGCATATGCTCTAATACCAACTGCGGTGACCCAGCATACCACTGCATGATGTAGTATACTATAGTCGTTGACATAACACCAATGAAACACCGTTCACTAGTATTACATCCCTCAGAATGGCACAACAAAAACACATCGGATCCAATACATGGATAAAGGTTACAATTCACTCTTTACACAAGATCCAGAGAACACTCTAGGTTAAAGAGAGAAAAAAACTTCATACGGAAAAGAATCAAAGATAAATAACGTGAGAACGATTATATTATAACGTCTAGTATTCTGGCTAAGAGGTTAGCCTTGCTGCTATTGCAACGCACTACAGAAATAGGTTCTTTGGCTAGAGATTATATTTCAATCTAATCAGTAACTTCGTCTTCTCTTGAGTTGATGAATATGTTGACTTCCTTGTTTTTATTGAAAAGCCTTAGCTTTTGATGATTCCTGGAGCATAACTTGGTGTAGACATCATCTTAATGGCTTCAGAATCTAGCAAGGGTTAAGAAGATACTTTGAGTACGAGCGTACTTAGCAAATTCACTAGAAAAGAAGTGTTTGATGCACTATAACTACAGCCACAGACCGCAGGTCGTAGGCAATGCAAGTTTTCATAAACATTTCTTCAAAGGTTGCTTTTATTATGAAAAGCTATGTCCGTCAGCCTTCACGGGTTTACCAAAACTTTCATGGAGTTCCTTTCCTTCCGCGTTCGTAGCTCCTTCCCGGAATAGGGAGTAACAAGTTACAATTCTTACACTCTGTAGAGGTGCGCTACTTTACCCATGAGAGATAAACTCTTTGTTGCATAACCGGGCAGCTTATTCCCGTCCACTATTCCATGATGTGGGGCCTAGAAGATGATCCAAGCCAATCACTGCCCCCTTCGCGACCTCGCATGCCTCCTTGGTGTACACCATGCCCACATATTGGATTACGGCAATGGTTTGTAAAAACCGTTAGATGCCATAACTATCGTGGGACGATGAGGGTTCCCACCCATATGCTGCATATCCTCTATGAATTACCAATTAATATGCACGCTACAAGGATAACAGCCATGACCTGCACATCTGGCTTCATGCGAGAGGAAGAAGATACAGCTGACTTCTCCGTCCCATTCCAAATCTCATGGTCAACGCATAATATACGGCGCAAGAATCACTGGAGACATTGGTTGTTAAGTCCTAGGTGATATAGTTCTGAACAGTGGTATTCCAACTGTCAGATTTAATAGAGTAGCTGATCACCCTGGATCGGTAACCAATAGTTCACATTATTATCAAAAATAGTGTTTTAAGACCTTTTTCAAATGTAGGTGATAACAACACTGGATTTGTAAAATACTTTACAGAAAATAAACAAAGGACATGAGCAAGTGTGAACTTGCCTTTTGTGATTGCAAGATTATGCACTCACGGTCTTTGAGTCAGTATAAGATCCAAAATCTGAAATCAACATCATTGTTCCGATAAGGACTAATGTTTAAAGAAGCAATATGCTTTTATGCATAAGTAATGTGATGCACGTTCTAAACGCAAATCCCGGGGTAACGTTGTCCTAGGGTTTGGATTCCGGAAATGGTTACTTTGGAATGTGTGGTCCTTTTAGATAAGTTTCATATTTGTGCTTCTATTAGAGATTATAAGTGGTTGTGAACAACACATATGTAGTAGTAAAACATGTATACTTATGACATACTAGTCACGATTGCTTGTATAAGAGTTCTTGTTTGAAGTGGCAAAAAGAATAACCTTCGAAGAAAAGGTTTCTCTTCTAAGGTCTAGACAACCTTTGTGGTTAGTTGAGTTGGGTAGCTGTTATTTATGTTTGCTCGAATGGTTTGGGTTTGAGATGTTTTTATAACTTAACTACTTCAGACCAAAGTTAACTATAAAACATATAGTAATGTTTATTGTATTATATTTAGATTCTTGGAGACTAAAGTTAGCTTTAAAATATAAATAGTTTTGAAAGTACAGTACTTATACATTTGTATCTTGTGTATTTGAAATGTTTTCTTCAATTTACTTAAGAATAGTTATTCTTTCACTTGGTGTAATGGTTCCTTGATTCTATAATGGAGTAATATCATTTATCTTTTATAGATGAGTGAGTATAGTTTATAAACCAATACATAATATTACTTAACTACTTATGGATTTATATAGTGTTGTGGTAGTTTTTGTAATTTGGTGGTTAACATGGTTTAGAAAAGGTTTGGTGTATTCATAAGTTGTTCTTTAAGGGTTTTATTATAAGTGGGAATCTGTTTAGAATATGATCTTCATTTAAGGTTGAGGATAATTTAAGAAGAGGGTATTTATAATGTTTTAAACCATTATGGCCTTATATTATTAATATTTAGGACTAATACTATTTATTAGACTTATTTGACTCATTTTAGGAATGTTAATAAATTTTATTTATCCTTATATGAATTATTAATGAAGTAAATAAGTTTAAATTGGAGTTATTAAAATATTTAAATTTTTTATTTAACTCAAAAGGAGATTATTAGATTTTTAACATGTACAATTCTTTTTGTGATCATTTTGGTATATCATATTTATTTTTGTGATTTATAAATAATAAGATATGATTTTTATAATTCTTATTACTTTATAATTACTCAATAAATAATAAAGATTTAATTAAGTGAAATAATAATACATGATTATAGTTTTAAATTAGAATTATTATTTTCTATGATTTTTTGTATTTTATTTATATTATTAACATTTATCATTATAAAAATATGAATTATCAAAGTTTTATTACTTATAAAACCTGTATTAAATAATATTTTTTTAAATAATTATCATAAAATATTTGATAATAAGTTTAAGTTGTAGATTTTATTTTTCTACAAATTTTCATATATTATAATATTTTTATGAATTGTAAATCAAAAGTTATTAATTAAACAAGATTTAATCATTTATTTGATTTCTAGAATATTATTAATTGAATTATAACATTTTATTTATTTTTTAAACAAGAAATACTTTTTACACCGCACTAACAGCTAGCCTCAGTCACAGACTAGTGGGCCATTGTCCACCTCAGCTCTCAGGTTAAAGAAATTGCATTTGTTACTAATTGGTTAGCTACCCCAGTCAATGACATATGGGCCCTAGGCCATGTCACTTGCCACGCGGGACAAAGACCAGGTCAAACACGTCGACATGGCTAAGGTGACGTGCGCATGATGTCATTCTGACATCAACCTGGCCTCCACCACTAGAGGATGGTCACCGACGGCGAACCACAGTGCTTCGGTGGACGAGGTTGATGCTACTGGATAGAGGGAACCGAGGCGAACCTATTGGTGTTAACGCTGCTACTTAATGGTCACCGAAAATATGCCAGCGACGAGCTTCTGCGGCGGCCAACGGCGGTGCTCAACGAAATGGGGTCTACGGTGCGAATCAGCAAACGAAACTAGGGTCCAGAGATGCGTAATCTTACCCTGATGACGATAGAGCGGTCGACGAGGCTTGGGGAGGCGTGACGACGGCGAATCGACGGTAATGGCCACAGCGGCCGAGGAAAAGGAACGCTCGGTTTCACATGATTCCCGGCGAGTGGGCCTCCGTGCTTGGTCCTAGATGGTTCAGTCCACGACGGCGCGTCTAATGTTGGCTATCACGAGGCAAGGGGTGGTCGGAGTTGGCCGGAATGATGAACTTCGACGCGCTAGGTTTTTGGGTGAAGGAAGGAAGTGAGTCTGGAGAGCAAGATTGAGGATGAGGATGAGCAGGGTTGTCGCGATGGCCTTCTTATCCTCTCCTGGTAACGGCGGCGTTGATCTTGGCGCAACGACGACGATGACGGCATCGTGCGGCAGCGAGCTCCGCCAGCGAGCTGTCTGTGTGCGTGACGATGACGACGACGGCTGTTTTGCAGATAACCCCCTGACGATCCTTTCTTCTCAACCCACAGTCCTTTGCTGTCCCCACTTGTCAGTCATAGAAGAAAAAGAACTAGGCTGTTGTGGGCTACACTGGGGCGTTAGGTAAGCAGGTAGGGTTGGGTTGCGGCCAGGTAATGTTTTCTATTAGTTTTACCCTATTTTATTTTCTGTTTTCCTTTTCAGATTTGAATTTGACTTAGATTTTAAACTTTTCTTTGTATGATTTCTTTGCTGGATAATTTCAATAATACTAAAATATAGTTAATATCACTGATGGATTTTTATTATATGTAATCTTGTTGTATTTATTTTATTTTCTCAATAAGAACTCCTTTTTAATAATTTGAAGAAACCTTTCTTATTATTTTTATCTCCTCTCTTAATTATGGATTTCTTGAATGATGTATTCTTATTTGTTTGTAAGACTTAACTCTGGTTGGCTCCGAGTTGGAATATAAACTTCTTTATATGTATAATGATCCTATATTCTTATTTGATGCATAAAATATAACAGACATTGATATGATTATTACTACTCCCATTAATTTGGAAAATGGCAATGTATATATTCTATTGTGACAATTAAAGAAATTTAAGGTTTTGAATTATGAATATTTACCCTAGGGTTTAGGGTTTTTAATATACTTAGATTCCTTTTTGGATATGAGTAAATAATTAATAACTAAGCATATTGTCTTCTACTTGTGATATTTGATGACATCACCTTTCATAAAAGAAGGTTATAATTAGAATGTTTTATAGAAAGGAATTGATAAAGTTATACTTAAGCACATATAGTGATGATGGTTGGAATTAACAGAGATGTGCTTATGTTATTTGTGTTATGGAAATGTTCCTATCAAGTGATATAGTTATAAGATGGAGAATTCTTAATATGAAATGTATAGTATACTTGGTTTTAAGATTTAGAGTTGATTGTTTCCCAAGAATTATTATCTTCCATAATTCATAACTCTAGACTTCTTATTAAGGAATTACTTTCCTAGATATACTACTTCTTCATATCCATCATCATGTGCTAACATGATGAGATTTGCTTCATAAGGATATTCTTATTCACCTTTTATTCTTCTAAACTCATGGATGAACCCAGTGAGTTTGATACAAAGGTATTTCATAGTTTTCTCATATCCTTGCTTGGTTGTATTTACTATTCTACTGTTGATAATCTTCCATCCAACCACTAGTTCCTTCAAACTCTACTCACAATCTTCCTTAATCCTCCATCACTAATCTCTCTCTAAAGTTGACTATCCTTTAAGATGAATAACACTACTTCTATAACTCTATGTTATACTAGCTGTAATTGAATAATATCATCTTAGATTCACTTTACTCCAATAACTCACACTCCAACCCTAAATCATTTTTATGTGGTTTGTAATGACTACTCTGGGATAACTTACCTCTACTAGGGTTTCAATCAAGTTTTATCCACCAATACCACTTATACATGACATAAGTACTCAATCTTGGTGAATAAGGCTTGATCATTATAATATTTTGATCCATTATGGTTTAGGTTTCTAGTTGGCTAAACAAGGCTCCATCAATACAACATTACAGTTGTATTATAATTATCTTATGTTTAGCTCTATTGGATTAAGAGATATAATTCATTAACTATACCTACTTGATCCAATAGGACTACTCCTGGTAACTATCTCCAGACTTCATCCTTGTAATCTTATTTTCTATCAAGGAGGGATTTAACTCCATCAACTACCTAAATGATTGGATTCTTTCCAATCATTCTTATCAAATAAATGACATCTGAAACTAGCATCACTATTCACCTTTTCTTAGTTGTTTCTTTGTAGCCACTTATTTGTAAGCTGTGTTATGATCAAGTACTTGATCGGTTGAGAATGGATGAATCAATAATTGATTTCTCAACATTGATGAACAACATACATGGAAATATAACTCAACAGAGATGATAAGGATTAATATGGAAATAAAAATATATGGTGAATGATCTAAGCTTAGTTCCTTTCCTACTCCATCTTACTTAAGAAGTAGGGTTAGGTATTACCATGATACTCATGGTATATGCAGATGAGATTAAGATATAGTTGTTACATTCTTGTTATTTGTGTTATATCCTTAAATTGGTACTCATGAGTGATTATAATGGATACTATGATATGATCACCTAAGGATCAAATATAAATCATAATGTATTAGGTTTTATCTTTTATTTCATTTGATCTACCCTTAGGCCAAATCTCCCTTACCCAAAGTAAGGTTTTAGCAAAGTCCTATTGAAACTTATCGCAGTCAACTTGATGATCTACTTCAATTCCATCAAGCTAAGAGAAGCTTCATTCAATTTAACCAGTTCGGTTTTAAAAGCGCGAAAATTATTCGGATTTTCTATGCATGAATGCAATGCACACATCTGGGTTCAGCTTATTTATAAGCTCTAATGCTGGGATGTTACAAATATCCATCGGATCCCCGCAAACACAACATGCATGATTACAAATAGATTAGATCTTGATCATGAATGGAGCTCACAAGATCTATACATGAAAGCACAAAGGAGGAGATACAACCATCCAGATACTACATGGACCCATAGTCCAAGGTGGAACTACTCACGCATCATACCGGAGAGAAGGCCTTCGGGATGATCTCCCCTCTGGTAGGGTGCCGAGAAGAACTTCTGATCCCCCCTATTTAGGGACGATGGTGGCGGCGGCTACAGACGGTTTCGTGGAGATTTGATCTGGTGCTTAGGGTTTCTGCATCGGGGGCTTCTTATAGGCGAAGGGGGTGGCCGAGGCGGCGGCCAGAGGGGGCAAACCCTACCTAGGCACGGGGTAGGGCCCACCCGCGCCTACGGGGTGTTTAGCCGCCCTGGAACGCCTCCTCGTCTCCCCTCTGGACTTCTTGTTCCCCACAGAAAGTAATTGACTTTAATATTTGTCCCGTCCAATTCTGAGAATATTTCTTTACTAACTTTTCTGAAACCAAAAACAGCAGAAAACATGCATCTGGCACCGTTGCAACTTGTTAGTAGGTTAGTACCAGAAAACATGTAAAAAGCACCTCAAAGTGTAGACAATCAAAGGAAAGTAGATACTAAACAAGCATGGAGCATCAAAAATTATAGATACGTTTCCAATGTATCAACATCCCCAAGCTTAACTCCTGCTCGTCCTCGAGTAGGTAAGTGATAAAAATAATAATTTTTGAGGTGACATGCACCCTGACAATAAAGATCCAACCAGTTGCAAGCATTGAAAGCTAGGATCAAAGTACTCTAAAAAATGTGCATGAAAGATGGAGCTCTAACAATAGGACATAGTAACTATGCATGCAACATGACAAGCTACAAACAAAGATTATGAATAATATGCATTGAAAAACGTTGGTGTGTTTCACATACAGAAAACATAGCATAGTGGCAATCAGCTTGTCCCTCATAGAGTAGCAATATAGATGCATAGGACACCTTCAAAGTTCACAAGGGTGACTAGAAACAAATAGCACAAGAACGAGTAATATCACAATATGCATCAATTAATAAGTTTTGGAACATTACACACAGAATGACAACTATGCTCTCTTAATGTTGCCTAAAGGTAGAAGGTGGAGACTCAAATAATGGTGGAAGAAAGGCCTTTTTGTAAAGGAAGCAGGGATTAAAAGTTTCAAAAAGAGCTTCCAAAAATTATGGTACTTGTTAGCTTTCATCCCTCATTGCCCCTATCATAAGCATCTTGAAGTGGTTAAGATTAAAATGGCAAAGATGGAGTATATGCTTGACGAAGTATAAGTTGGCAATCTCAAGTCCCTTGAATACGAGGGCCACACCTCATGCATACTCAACTTTGGGTCCAGGTAAGTTCTTGTCATCGTAAGTATTTGCATATCATTGAGAACCGCCAATGGGGTACCCCTTGCACATGGTACATGAGCTTTCCCATAACCAAAATGACAAGTCAAGCAGACAATGAGCATCTCAGCAATCTTTTTATTTACCATATGCATAGCTTTTTATCGAGGATGCTTCATAGATTGCTCACTATGGTGATGATGCAAGTTTCCACCATGATTAGGCATGGGTTAGGCTAGCAGCCCAGGCGTTTCTCTAACACATGATACAAACTCCATGGACTTACATGTTCCCTCTTTATTTCACACTGGTGACATCCATAGACAAAAGAACACGATATCAATTGAGTACAAAGTACAACTGCAATGTTGAAAACGTTCCCCGTGACAGCACGGTTCTGCTAATTCCAACTTATAAGTGCAAGCATATATAACAGAGTTGTCACAATGGTTCAAGTTTATTAGGGGCAAAGAATATAAAGTGTGCCATCAAGTTCATGAGGGCTTTAATCACTAAGTTTTTACATAACAAAATAGTTTTTAATTGGAAGATAAAAGAAAACAAGAATATACTTGGAATGGTGTAACACACCATGCATAAGAGTTTATAGTGGACACTTTGAAATAACTTGGTTTATTGGGAGTTGGAAGCATGAGTAGAACTTACTCATACAAGTGGAGGCTAGCAAAAGACTCGGAGCAACCAACTAAGAGAGCAATAATGGCCATGATCATGTAGTGCAACAAAGCATACTAATCAAAGCAAAGAGTGGTACTACAAGTCAAGGACTAAATGATCATAGAGGCTAATGGTGACTTGTCATAGTCATAACATGGTGTAAACATGTGCCAAGTCAACCCAAGCAGAGCATCAAAGGAGAAGACCATAATACTATGCTTTTTCATGCTAAAACAATGCATAATTTCTTCAAGGCACACTAATCAATCCCAATTGTTTGGAACAAGACATGATACAGCAATAATCACTAATCATAATGTCAAAACAACACCTAGCATGTCATGCTAAAGTCTAAGTCACAACAGATAGCATGCAAGATCACAAACAACACACATATGATAGAATCATAAAGACAAAACCATTAATCAAACCAACATAATAATCTCAATATCCATCGGATCCCCGCAAACACAACATGCATGATTACAAATAGATTATATCTTGATCATGAACGGAGCTCACAAGATCTATACATGAAAGCACAAAGGAGGAGATTCAACCATCTAGATACTACATGGACCCATAGTCCAAGGTGGAACTACTCACGCATCATACCGGAGAGAAGGCCTCCGGGATGATCTCCCCTCCGGCAGGGTGCCAGGAAGAGCTTCAAATCTCCCCCAATCTAGGGACGATGGTGGCGGCGGCTATAGACAGTTTCGTGGAGATTTGATCCGGTGCTTAGGGTTTATGCATCGGGGGCTTCTTATAGGCGAAGGGGGAGGCCAAGGCGGCGATCAGAGGGGGCAAACCCTACCTAGGCGTGGAGTAGGGCGCACCCACGCCTAGGGGGGTTTAGCCGCCCTGGCACGCCTCCTCGTCTCCCCTCTGGACTTCTTATTCCCCACGGAAAGTAATTGACTTTGACGTTTGTCCCGTCCAATTCCTAGAATATTTCTTTACTAACTTTTTTGAAACGAAAAACAGCAGAAAATAGGCATCTGGCACTGTTGCAACTTGTTAGTAGGTTAGTACCAGAAAACATGTAAAAAACACCTCAAAGTGTAGACAAGTAAAGCAAAGTAGATACAAAACAAGCATGGAGCATCAAAAATTATAGATATGTTTCCGACGTATCACGGCTGGAGGGGGCAAACCCTACCCAGTCGCGGGGTAGGGCCCACCCACGCCTAGGGAGGGTTTAGCCGCCCTGGCACGCCTCCTTGTGTCCCCTCTGGACTTCTTGTTCCGCACGGAAAGTAATTGACTTTGATGTTTGTCCCGTCCAATTCCGAGAATATTTCTTTACTAACTTTTCTGAAACCAAAAATAGCTGAAAACATGCATCTGGCACTGTTGCAACTTGTTAGTAGGTTAGTACCAGAAAACATGTAAAAATCACCTCAAAGTATAGACAAGCAAAGTAGATACTAAACAAGCATGGAGCATCAAAAATTATGATACGTTTCCAACGTATCATTCTCCCCTGCATGGTTAGAACGAGGCATATCCCACATCGAGGGCAAATTCCCTTTGGGCACCTATTGGTATTGATGCTCATGTATAATAGTATGGAAAGGTCTCTTGGTACATGGAGGACATGAACGTGGATCGATGATATGACACGGGGTTTTCCCTCCTGTAGACATCTGTGTTATCCTCCTAAGCTTGGTAAGTTTTGTCACCACTCAAATGCTTGGGACGGTAGCGCAGGTATCCGGATGATTGTCCTCTTCCATGTCTTCTTCATCCCCAACTAAGATCTCCTCCTCCTCCTTAGGGTTTTGAGGATCATCTTCTTCGGGCTTCTTGCCTTTGTCGTTGGCGGAGACCATGGTGCTCTAAACTTGAGAAGATTTCCTTACAGAAACAGATCGAAATGAAAACACAACGAGAACATGATACACGAACCTCGGGGGATCCGAGGGGGTTATATATTACGAAGCTTCAATGCATAAGGAAGGTACTGGTACAAAAACAAGGCAGAGACAGAGCTCGGGGTGCTCACACCCCCTCCAGGCACGGCCAGCTGGGGCCCGCGCCTGGGGTGGGTTTGGCCACCCCGGCCTCCGTTTACTCCTCTGTTTCATCTTGTAACTTTCCTTATGTAATAAAAACATCAAAAATATAAAAATATTTTGCTTTCACGAACCTTCTGTTTTCACCACTTTTACCTATTCAAAGACGAACTCTGTAGACTCCTTTTCCCCTTCTCCTAGAAATTCCTTTCCTACAAGGTCTCACACAAACCTCAATGTCAAATTAGTGTAATAAAAAATAATAAACATTTAGGTTCACACTTCAACTGAAATCCATCAAAACAAAGGCTTATGTAAGAGACAAATGCAAATGATAACAGAAATCTGTCAAAATAGGCCAGCAGGTAAAGATTGATTTTTTCTAAAACCTTATGTTGCTCAAATAAAAAAGTGTAAAACTAAAGAAAGTTGGGTAACAATCTAGAGAACAAGCACATAAAAATACAGCTCCATCCGAAGTACTGAGCTCCCTCACGAATTTTTCCAATACAGCATAAAAATCTGTCCCAGGACAGCCACTTTTCACAACTCCTCCACTTCTCAAAAGTAGTTGAACTTGACACAAAACCAAAACAAAAAGAGTAAGGAGCGTTTATTACATAGGTAATAACTTCCAAGACTCAACAAAAATATTGGGTTATCTCCCAAGAAGTACTTTTCTTTATTGCCTTTAAGTTAGGCTTGATATCTTCAAAGATGCATCACATAGGAGATATATATCTAGAGTGAAAGAGAGCATCAAGAAGAAAATAACCAACCCATTTGAGTCTAACCCACTTCCTATGCATGGGGGTATCATGATAAAACAAATTGTTGAAACAAAAATCCACTAGCATAGGAAGACAAAACAAATACAACTTCAAAGCTTTCAACATAAAACGGGGAAACTTAACATTATTGAGATGCATAAAACCATGTTTCCCTCTCTCATAATAACTTTTAGTAGCACTCTGAATAAAGTTGACAATATAACTGTCACTGGCAACAACTTTATCATCAGAATGAGCATACTTAAAATCACCAAAAAGAGGTCCAAGGTCATAAACTGGATCTGTAGAAGCAAGTTGTCCCATCCTAAAATCTTCATTAGGCAAACTATTTTCACAAGGAGCTTTAGCAAATTTGGAAAAGTTAAACTCATAAGAATCTACATCAAACTTAGTTAAAACTTTTTCCTTTTTACAATCTATAACAGCTCCACAAGTGTTCAAGAAGGGTCTACCAAAAATGATAGGGCAAGTTTTGCTAGCTGCTGAATTAAGCACTAGAAAATCAGCAGGATATTTAATCTTACCACAAAGAACCTCCACATCTCTTACAATACCAATAGGGCAAATGGTTTCCTTATTATCAAGGTGAATAACCACATCACTGTCCTCAATCTCACAAGGACCAATCTCATGCATAATTTCCCTGTAAAGCTCATAAAGAATAGCACTAGAGCTAGCACCAATATCACATAAACCATAATAGCAATGATCACCAATTTTAACAGAAAGCACAGGAACACTAGATTTTCTAGCCTTACTAGGATGAGAGATAATATTAGAAGCGTCTTCACAGAAAACAATGTGCTCATCCTCTATATTTCTAGTGACAGGGTCTTTCACAATAGCTACCACAGGTTCAATATTCAATTGCTCATCAGGCTCCACAATTTTCTGTGCACTTTTGCTATTTGCACTAATCATCATAGAATACTCCTTTACCTTAGCTAGGAAAGGGATTTTCTCAACATAAGGTTCAGGCACAATATGATTAGTAGTACAAACTTCAATGCTTCTAAAAGGAACATGACTAACAACATCTTTATAAGGAGCATGGTACTTATTCCACTTCTTCTTGGGAATTTCTATATAAGAGGCAAAGGCCTTAAAACAGTTGGAAATACTTTGGGAATCAAGACCAAACTCATTGCTAATATCATGAAAGTTATCAGTTCTCATAAAATATTTTATGCATTCATAATCATAGTTTATACCTGACTTTCTTCCTTTGTCATTCTCCCAAGCTTCAGTGTTCTCTTGAATACGGTCTAGTAGATCCCATTTAGCTTCTTCCTTCATACGTGTGAATGATCCAGCACAAGAAGCATCTAGTAAATCTTTATCATGAAGAGAAAGCCTAGCATAAAGTTTATTGATAATAATATTATTAGGTAGTTCATGAATAGGACATTTAAGCATTAGTAACTTCAATCTCCCCAAAGCTTGAGTTGTACTCTCTCTATCACGATGCCAAAAGTTATATATCAGATTTCTATCCTTATGAATCTCACTGGGAGGATAAAATTTAGAATACAAGAGAGATGATAGTTCCTCCCAATCCATGGATTGTCCATTCTTTAGCAGCTTATACCATTCTTCAGCTCTCCCTTTCAAGGATATGGAGAGTAATTTCTTCTTCTTCACCTGTTCAGTTGTGATACTTGCACACTTAAACAACCCGCATAATTCATGGATAAAAAGCAAACGATCACCAGGATGAACAGTTCCATCCCCTAAATAATAATTATCCATAACACGATCAACAATACTTGTAGGTATCTTAAAAGTATCTATATCAACAGGTGGTGGTTCATCTACTACCCTAACAGTGGTAGTAGTTTTCCCAAACAGAACACCAAGTGGGTTATCCATATTGGAAACAAAGTAACAAATAGAAACAAAAAGCAATACTCACAGTAGAAGTTTTGTTTACCAGTTCCACTCTTCAATAACGCTTCACTCCCCAACAACAGCACCAGAAAATAGTCTTGATGAACCACAAGTATAGGGGGTGTATCATAGTACTTTTGATAAATAGGAGTGTCGATCCCAACAAGGAGCAGAAGATGTTGACAAGTGGTATGGAGCAGGAAATCTCTGTAAATACTTAGCAAACGGATTTTTAGGGGTTTTCTGATAAAGAAACAAAACAAAGTGCAAGTAATAAAGACAACAAACAAACACAACAAGTGGCCCAATCCTTTCTTAGCAAAGGACAAGCAGGTGGAAATACTTATAAGGACCAAACGTTCTCGAGGACACATGGGAATTATGTCAAGTGCTTTCGCTTCAAATAGCTGCGTACTCTTCTTTGGTGTTGTAAGTGTTGTGTGGGTGAACCTGTGCTAATGTACTGACCTTACTTGGACTAATACATACTTGTGATTAAACCCCCTGCAAGCATCCGCAACTATAGGAAAGTAATTAAGATATAAACCTAACCACGGCCTTAAACTCTCATATCATACACTCCCTTGTGCAAAGGTGTCCTAACGGGGGTTCAGGTTTCTGTCACTCCGGCAACCCCACAATTAGTAGCCAAATACACAATGCATTCCCCTAGGCCCATAAATGGTGAAGTGTCATATAGTCAACGTTCACATGACACCACTAGAAGAATAGCACCACAACTTAAATACTAATCCATTGAATAATAACTCAACACAAATCCACTACTAACAACATGACTTCTCCCATGTCCACAAGAACTAGATGAACTACTCACGAGACATCATATGGATCAATATCAAAGATAATATGGTGATGAATAAAAATCTGAACATAAACAATAATCCAATGGTTCCACTCACAAGCATCAACTACAATAGTAATCAATACCGGGAAAGTTCCCCCTAAGAACTAAAGCAATATCCAACACAATTGTTACAGCGGGATGAAGTGGTGATGATGGTGCTGGTGGAGATGATGGTGTGGATGATGATGATGATCCCAATGAAGTCTAGCTTGATGATGGTGTTGATGGCGACGATATCCCCTCTCTGGGAAGGAATTTCCCCGGTAGAAATCTGTCTGCTGGAGAGCTCTTTCTCTCTCGGTGTTTTCTGCCCCGCAGAGGCGGCAGAAATCTTTCTGTGGTTGCTCTCCTGGTGTTAGGGGTTCGAGAGGAACATATAGGCGAGAGGGCGGAGTCGGAGGCCGGCCAGGTGGGCCACACCTGCCCTAGGCACGGCCCAGGGGGACCCACGCCTAGGGGGGTGGGGCCCCTGTGGCCTAGCTAAGCCTCCCCTTCCGGCTTCCTTCGTCTTGTGGGAAAATATATTTTCCAATATTTTTCTGGTATTTTTCTGATCTTCGCGAAATTGCATCAAAACACCTCTTTTTCCATCACAAACCTGACTCCGACAGTCCATCCTCCAAGAATCATCCAACAGAGGAAAAGTCATAAGTAACACCTCATAATAAGAAATATATCAATGAATAGAGGCAAATTATGATATAGAATGGTGATGAAAATTGGACGTATCAATACCGCATTGACAACTTTCATCCAATGAATTCCTTCGTTGGTTTGGCATTTTTCACTCGCTTAATAATGACTCATATTGAGATGCACAATATGGTATGTTTTCACTTACCATTATTTCTTCATTTCCTATTATATTCGTATTGTGTGATGGTGCTCTATTTAATATTAAGATATATAACTTTTGCATCTTAGAAACTACCATAGAGACTGGTTCCTTCTCTTCATATTCCTCAAGAAAGCTTGGTTGGAGTACGCATTGGAGCAAGAGGTGGCGTTAGTACCATTTTGTACCAGACAGTGAAAGATGACAACATCGTCTTCAACAAGAAGGGGTGGAATAACTTCCTTCTATCAGAAGATATGCATGTTGGGAAAGCCATTATCCTCACCGTCAAGACTAACTCACGATGTAACCTTTAGATGATGTTGCTCATCGACAATATCATTCCTAATAACCATCAGCTGTTAGATTCGAAGTCGTACTCCAAGTGATAGTTTGTCTGTAGATGTGTAGTGATGCAACTTGATATTGTGATTCTTGTTTTAAACTGTTTGTTAATAACATGTGGTGAACCAACTCGTTTAGTTCCTACTGTTTCTGATATTATTGCTGCTATATTTTGTAAATTTGGCTATTTTTAATTCTCTTATGTCTATTAGTGGCGTTTAACCAATATAAACGTCATGAGTGTTGTATCTACTAGCAGTGTTCTCAACACATGACACAAGCACGGATGTTACTGATGGTGTCCAGATCACACGCCACCAGTACGCAAGTTACTAGTGGCATTCCTTGCACATGCCACCAGTATAAGTTACCAGTGGCGTGCGGATTGAACGCCATCAATCCAATTTTCCGAAAACCACCAGTAAGGCTTTTCCAACTAGTGTAGTGAAGATTGATACATGCATAGTAGATTCCACAACGAAAATAGTAGCTATGCGAAGAATCTGAATCATCTCCCTAGGAGCTCCACACACAAGGGAAAAAGGAAGAAAGCTCTCTATAATTCATCATATTAATCTCTAGGGTTTCTAGGATGGGGTGGAGGCGTAAATATGGTCTAGCCGCTTAAACATGGGTACTTTTGGCACAAACTAGATTTGGGGTGTTATATGGGATGAGACCCAACTCTGAGGTCGCATGCCCGATGCTCAGGCTGGAGACTCCGGTGTGAGTAGGCCAAAGATTCTAATGTGTGGCTGGAGTTTTCGGTAGGCCTTTAGGCGGTATTTTATTTGGGATACTCGGTATTGTCACCATTGGCTTCGTGAGTCCTGGAGAGCAGGGCAAACACTCCGATGTGGAAGGGCCATGGATTTTGGTGTAGAGTATGCCAGAGATTCTGGTGCAGTCGAAGCATGCTTCTTCTTCCTTTTCTTCCATACTTCATGGTTGGTGGTCTTGGCTCCTCACGCATCCTTTTCATCTCCTCTTGACATCATGATCAAGAATATGGACCTAGTAACAATATGGGTGTTTATCTCAAGTAGCATTTGATGCATGTGAAATGCATCTATGATCTTTGTAGTTTATTGTGTTATATTCCTTCACAATTGAGTCACATAAGATGTTACAATCATGTTTTATAGTGATTTGGAGTATTTTACTAAAAGATACCTCTTATTTGTATTATAACTCTATAGACAGGAAAACCTTGTTTTGCGTACTTTTGACTTTTAGGGATATTTGCAAAGTCAAATTGACCTGAGATTTTTCTACACAAGTTTTTATGTAAAAGAAAGGCTTAGAGAGTTTGGACCTCAACTTTTGCCAAAGGAGGGCCAGAAGAGGGCCCATGGCATGGCCTGATACCCTGGCCACACCATGGGGGCCACTTCACCCTTGTGGCTCCGATGTCCCGATTCCTTCCGCTTGGATTCGTCTTGACCTAAAACAATCTATAAAAAGGGCCACAGTCGCGAATATGAAGCATGGCGCACCGCGGGAGATAGAAACAAGAAAAACATAAGTTCCCGTGAAAATTGGAGGGGGCAATGCCGTCGGAACGCCGTCGACTCGCATCTCCAACCGGAAACGCCGCCGGAACGTCGGAACCGTCGGAAAGTCAAAGCCAAATGTGGGTCTTTTGGAGTTAATTTTAAGGCTTTGGATATAAACCGCTTTTTTAGGGAAAATTTGCTAGTGGACACCGTTATTTTACGGACTTTGCTGAAACACACCGCTCAAATGCGTCTTTGCCGGATACCATTACACTTTTGTATCACATTTGCCAAAGCACACCACATTGCTAAAATCGGAAAGTTTTGACTTTCTTTTGAGGAAAAGTTTTGACTTTTTTCTTTCGATGACCATCTTATGTCTGGTTTTGAACCCCTTTTTTCTAAGAAAATGATACACATCCTCTGGGGGATTCCCCTTTTTTCGATTCCCCGGCTCGTCGCTCTGCAACCTCCATACGCGGACGGGCCCAGCACGCGTTGTCTGTTCTTCTTCCCTTATCCCTTCGCGTGAACCGCTCGCACTTCCTACATACAGCCGCCGCCTCCTGCCGCACGCAGCCCCCGCCTCCTACCACGCGCAACCGCCGCCTAGCTTCGCCCTTCGCCGCGTGCAACCGCCTTCCAGCTCCGCCCTCCACCACGCGCCGCCACCGAGATCCACCCTCCGCCACCACCACGGCCGGAGTAGGCCGCCGCCTCCTGCTGCCATGTGACGCCGCCAATCTCCGCCCCCAGCCACCACTGCTGAAGGGAATATGCCTTGAGAGGCAATAATAAAGTGTTTATTATGTGTATTCCAAGTATATGATAGATGACGAGGATTGATCTCGCCAATGCCCATTGTTATGAGCTTGGGTTTTGGAGAATATAGGGGTGCTGGAGATCGCGGAACGGTTAACATACAAGCAACCAAGGGACACAAGATTTATCCAGGCTCAGGCCCCTAGAGGGAAAACCCTACTCCGGCTTGTCTGCTCTTGATTACGGCGGAACCAAAAGTTACAGGGGTGCGCAGATGCAATCTGGCGTGGAGGTGTGTATGTGGTGGTATGAGAGGTGCCTTCCTCGTCGTGCCCTCCTAGCCTTTATATAGAAGTAGGCAGGTCCTGGGCACAGATCGAGTCGGTTACAGATTTAGGGTTAGCCCCTTTGAATATTCTATTTAATCTAGTCTTGCTCTCCAAGGATCCGAAGACGTCATGGGCTTGGGCCACCCAAATATCTTCATGGGCCACGCACATTCTCGTGGGCCTTCCTTGGGCTGGACTAGGTAGGCCGAAGTCGTGTACCCATAGGGTATAACCATGTCAGTAGCCCCCGAGTGTTCAGTCGAATCGTAGATTCGGCTGAGGACTCTTCAATCTTTCAGGTGCAGTTGTCTCTGCTCTTTAGAGAAATGGTTCTGGTGTGTAGGGATTGTTGATGCGTGTGCCTGACTCTCCCGACGGGTCGGGGCCAGTTAACTGTCTTAGGACAAACAACACGATCTTATTCAGATTCGAGTCCCTCGACTCGAACTCGGAACAAATACTGGCGTAATTCAACTCAGGCCATTGAGGACTTACAGGAGTAGAATTCCAGTAATTTTTGAATGATGTACCCAACGCGTCCGTCGGGATTTTCATCGTGCATGTTGGCACGGATTTTTACTAGCAGAGCGCAGTCGTGTGCGTTACTAGGCCATCAGATGGTATCTGTAGGTCTTATCTTTGCGTCGTCGACACAACATCCAAAATTTTATCACCGTGGAGGTGTTTCGGGTGGACAAGGAGGATGCTTATCACTTAGCATTAATCGGGGCAAAGTTGCCGAAAAGTTTTTGCATTCTGATCCAAAGGATCACAATCGAAGAGTTCATAGGGTGCACGACCAGCGCTCCCTATGGGAGTAGCCCCCGAGTGTCTGTTCGAGTCGTAGACTTGAGCAGAGACTTTAATTCAGCCATTGTTTGCTTCAGGTCCGTAGGACACAATTTTTTGGATGCTTGAATCGATCCTCCCTATGGGAGTAGCCCCCGAGTCCGTAGTGGAGTCACAGACTCGACGTAGGACTCGAAGAATAGTTCATTGGCGTAGTACGCTATTCATGCTTCGAGTGCACGGCCAGCGCTCCTGATAGGAGTAGACCCCGAGTAGTTGCTCAAATCGTAGATTCGAGTGAGTACTTTAGCTGTTTAGCCAAAAATTTGTAACTGTTGCTAGTATAGCTTTGATGACGTCAGTGCTGACGATCGGTGATCTCAAGCGTTTGCGGTGCTAGAGGTGACGCGACTGGACGAACGTGGGTCCCACTTTCTGACTTGGAGTTGACTGGTCACACGCGACGTGACGATAATTACGGCGTCTCCTCGGTTTCCGTGCGTAGTGGACGGAGTGCGAGCGACGGTTCGCTGGTGTGCTGACACGTGGACGGCTGGATTTGATGCTGGCTCTAGGGCTTCTCGATGAATGGTCCTTGTTCATCGTCTTCGTCCTTATAACTGTGGGAGGAAATTTGTTTGTTTTCATCGCAGCCATTCGCTTTTCACTGCTTCCACTTTCTTGAGCTTTTCTTGCCGCGCGCTGGAAGTTCTTCGATCCTTCCCATCCTCTTTCCTGTGCTTACACCGCCGCCATCGCCGTACTGCAATGGGGAAGCCGAAGAAGGCCTCCACCGCGGTGGGCACCAGCGCTGCTGCCGACGGCAAAAAAGGCACCGCCGCCACTCACGTCACCAATGGTGGGTGGCGACGCACGAAGACACGCGAGGGCGACCTGCGCAAGCTTCGTGAGCGAGGTCTGATCCCGCAGGACAAGGAAGCCGTCAAGATTCCCGGCGACGAGGTAATTCCCCGTCCACCCGCAGGGTTTCGGGTCATGTTTGTTGCTTTTGTCCTTCGAGGCCTCTCTCTCCCAGTCCACGATTTTCTCCGTGGACTGCTTTTTTTCTATGGCATCCAACTCCATCATCTCTCCCCAAATTATCTTCTCCACATCGCCTGTTTCATCACCTTCTGCGAGTGCTGGCTCGGTATCGATCCGCACTTTGGCCTCTTCCGGAAGCTCTATTCCGTGAAGAGGCAATCTAGCTCCGACGGAGTTTATCCGATCGGCGGCTGCATTATTTCCCTTTGATCCAATTTTCTCTTCTTTTCCTTTTCGATGTCTGAGTCTGTCCAATACTGGCGGAGGAGGTGGTTTTATATCCGCGACTCCATAGTGGACGGGCAAGACTTTGGCCTTGCCCCTTTCGACTCCACCCAGAAAATCCAGCCGAAGAGGTCCTGGAAGAACCACATCCTGGAGGGTGAGGTGGAGAAGATAGAGGAGCTCTACCGTCGGGTGGAGGACCTCCAGGTGATTCCGGAGAAGGAGGTGAATAGTGTGGATATTATCCGCACCTTCCTCAAACTTCAGGTGCAGCCGCTCCAGGCTAGGGCGCACCCGATGTTCCTTTATACTGCCCGCCACGACCCGACGAGAGTTGCGGCTGAGGAGCTCTCCAAGGGGGACCTCGACAGAGTCCTTCAGCCGCTGCTGAAGTTCAAAGATGATGAGGACCTTCCGGGGAGATCGCTGACCCCTCCGTTCAGCGCCTCTTGACCGGTGCCACTGGTGTAGATCTGGGACGTGCGCGTAGCGCTTTTTCTGACTGTGTTTTTCTTGTACTTCCTTGTTCTGAAAATTTGTTTTCTTTTTGCAACAGTTCAAGGTACCTGGCATGGTGCCTCCACTACCCGAACATTTTCCGGATGCGCCAGACAATGAGGTAGTGGACTCTATGTCTGAGCTTCCCTCGGCGCGATCACCGGCTGAACAAACCTTTGAATCGAGCGAGGAGCAAACCCGAAAGAGGGCACGGAGCTCGAGCAAATTGTTGGATGCCTCGACTCCGCCAACGCCTAGGGACCCGCCATGCCTTGTGCGTCATAGTGGAGGTGATGGTGGCTCTTCCTCCCCTATTCCGGTCGTGCCTATGCGGGCTGTAGCGTCGTAGCCGCCGGCAAAGCGGAAGAAGGAAGAGAAGAAGGAAGAGAACAAGGGCAAGAGGTCCTTGCCTGTCTTCAACTTGAGCGATATGGACTCGTAAGTTCTTTCAGATGTTGTTTGCTATCTTTCCTTGCTGCCTGCTTATCTTTGACTGGTGTTTTCTTTTGCAGCCACTCCTCTGAGGGCTCATTTAGCAATGGCACTCAGGAGTTAGTAGGGGAGTCGAAGATGACGCATCCCCCATCTCAGACGGCGGCCACCTTTGGAGGCGCTGCCCCGAACCCTTCTCCATAGGAGGTTCAGGTGGTCTTCTCCCAGAAGACTACATTCGGACCTTCGGAGTCTCCGTCTGATCATGTAAGTGTTTCCGTTCTTGCCGTGGGGGATCCCCCGAGCGCTTTTCATATGATCTGTTGATCATTGCTTTTGTTTTGTGCGTGGCTCGGGGGGAGCCCCTGAGCGCTTTTTCGTCTGTTTGATTTTGCTTTGCTCGTGTCTTGGGCGCAGCCCCCGACCCCTTTTCCTGATAAGTTGTTTTTTCTCGCAGCCTTTTGTGCAAGGCGCCAACCAATTGGTGAAGCAGCATCTGGCATTGGAGGCCAGCCTGCAGCGGCTTCAAGGTATGTCTTTAACTAGGTCTTCTACTTCTTCGTCTGCTTGCCAGCTTGCAAACCTCATGCATGCTCTTGTTGCTTTTTGCAGATGAAAATAAAACTGCCCTTCGTGAGCTTGATGGTCTCAAAAAGAGCCTCGGGCGAGCGGATAAAAATGCCTGGGACACCGTTGGTGCGAAGGAGCGCCTCGAGCGAGAGCTGGCTGACGCATCTGCAGCCAAGGAGCGCCTGCCGCAGGAGGCTACGGACCGCGAGGAGCAGCTCGCCACCGCCGCGGCTTCGCGCGAGAAAGAGGTAGCCGAGAAGCTGATGGTTGCTGCCAAGGCTATTTCAGGTGAGTAATTTTGTCTATACTTGTTCCATTTCGGCTGCCATGCCTCTCTGGGTTTGTTTGGTTCTCACTTTGATTTTTCCGTTTTTCTAGATGCCGCAGGAATTGAGTTCGACCGCAGTGCTCTGGAGCACGGTAGTGCTCTGGATGATGCTACTGCGGCGGTCGAAGACCACTGCAGCACTGTGGTTGGCTCTCTTGCCAAAGCCAAGGAGGTTCTCGGGCGCTTCTACAAGGATCTCGTCCCCAAGGGTGTTTCCCTTGAGGATGTCGACTTGTTGGCGGATGCGCTGTCAGCCGAGGCGCCCGCGACGTACAAGCGCAAGCAGAAGGGCATCGGCGCGTCTATGGGGCTGGCGATGGCCATGGCGTCCGGGGCGGATCTGGATCTTCATCAGGTCACCTCTAAGTTAGTATTTTATTTGTAAAAACTCTAAGTTAGTATTTTTATAAAATATTAAATTTATTTTTATACACAAAAATGATTTTTATTTATTTTTAGGATTTTTCCTTATTTAATGAAATTTCACTTAAGATTTAATAGTGTTAAATCTTTATTTGCATTTTATTAACTTAAATAAGTAAAGTTACATTTTTCTTAGGTGGATATTTTTTTTGTGATAATTTTAACATATTAAATGTATTTTTATGATTTTTCTATAATTTTCTATAGCTGAAAATGTTTAAAGGTTATTTTGGTAATTTATTTATTTTACTTTCATTTCTTATTTTATTTGACTTGGGCTATTTTGGGTTGGGTACATGGGCTGGCCTGGCCCAGCTAGACCAGGCCTAGACTACACATTGTGTAGGGTTTCGTAGCATGGAAAACAAAAAAATTCTACCGCATACAAACAAACAAGCCAAGATCTATCTACTAGATTGTAGCAACGATATCAGATTCTCGTGGGTGATGTAGTCGTACTCTTCCCGATCTCAAGATTGCGTAGACGATCCTTCCGGCGCTGCGTTCCGGCAGCGCTCCCGCAGTCGGTCACACGTTCGGTACTCGACGAAGACCTTCCTCTCCCTTGTTCCAGCAGGCAGCGGAGGTTGTAGCACTCTCCTCGCGATTCCGGCAGCACAGCGGCGTGGTAGCGGAAGTAGAGGGGAGATCTCGCAGGGCTTCGCCTTTAGCCGGAGCGAGTATGGTGGATTATGAGAGAGCTCCTCGGCGATCTAGGGTTTAGACACACCAAGGAGGAGGTGCTAGAGCCGGCGGCTAGGGCTTGGAGGTGCCCAAGTCGGCGGCAAGGAGATCCCTAGGCGGCGGCGGCTTGGAGGGCGGCGGCGGCTAGGGTTAGGGTTTTCGGGGCAAGGGACTTGTGTGTCTAGGAGGGAGCCCTGCCCCTCCTTATATAGGTGGAGGGGCCGGCCGGCCAAGGGGAGGGAGGGGAGTCCCTCCCCAACTCGGCTTGGGTGGTGCGCCGCCGGTTGGAGGAGGGAAACCCTCCCCAACTCGGTTTCCCACTCCTCCTCCTCTTTCCAAAACTTGCCGTTTGACTTTCAAACTAGCCGTTTGACTTTTCAAACTAGGAATTGAATAAACCCTTTATTTTGGACAGCGAAGACACTTAGTACATGATGCAATCATACCAACTTGATATAACACATTCATGTACCCTCCCCCCCCCCCCCCGGAGTGTCGGACATTCCGGAACCTTCTAGAACATTCCCGATGAAAACACCGGAACCATTCCCCAACTCCGAAATGGGACTTTCCTTATATGAATCTTATTCTCCGGACCATTCCGGATCTCCTCGTGATATACCGGATCCCATCCGAGACTCCGAACAACATTCGGTCTCTTTCTCATCATACCATAACTACTCAAACAACGTCAAATCCTTAAGTGTGTCTCCCTACGGTTCGTGAATTATGCGGGCATGATCGAGACACTTCTCCGAACAATAACCAACAGAGGAATCTGTAAATTCATATGGCTCCCACATATTTCTACGATTACTTTGCGATCGAATGAACCACTTACATACGATACCAATTTCCCTTTGTCTCACGATAGTTTACTTATCCGAGGTTATGATCGTCGGTATCTCTGCATACCTAGTTCAACCTCGTTACCGATAAGTACTCTTTTCTCGTTCCCGTGTGTAGGGGTCCCAACCTTTAATAAGATAGAGCCTCCTGTGTTTACAATGCTAGTCCCTGGATCAATAGCTAGCATCCATAGTTAAGATGTAATATCAAGAAACAAAGGTCATAATATAACTTTATAACCAGGAATCACATAATTTTAATACATCTTTCATAGCTCATATGGCTATTACATTACATTGCAGCGGAATAACTATAAGCATGGGGTCCTTCATCTTCAAAGTGCCACAGGCAGATGTTGGTTGTAGACTTTGTAATCCTAATCAATCAATCTTCACTAAAAACAATCAAACCTGCAACATACAAGTTACAGCCACAAGGGTCAATACATTTGAATTGTATTGGCAAGTGATACTATGGTAGTATAGTGGAGTCTATCATCTATATGCATTTGGCTAAGTGGAGTTGAGTCTTGCATTGCTCAAAATAGATTTTTCTTATCATTTTGAAAATACTAAGTTTTTGCTTGACAAAATCATTTTTCTCAATCAAAGATTTCAAGATCCATGTACCAAGCCATCTCTCCATCAATGATTGAAGAATTCAAACAACCCTTGTTCAATCCACAAGTTTTAATTTAGAAATTTGAATGATGAGATTCTTGATTGTTTCCATGTCTTGATGCTCAAATTGTCCTTTACCAGGGACATGGCTAAGTACTTAGATTCTACACTCTGTAGAGGTGGTGCACTTTACCCACAAGACTTGGTTTCCCAAGACAAAATCTTTCAGAAGCCTTCCCTTAGACCAAAATGGACGCGTTCCAACCTATCAAACACTACCACCCACTGTCCATTTGTCTAAGTTCTTGCAACCTATATGATCATGGCAGAGCCCATATTGCCAAGTGGTTGCACTTGAAGCTTCTCAACATTTGACATCTCAAATCCCTTTGTTTCCTGGGTGGCATACCACAAGTGAGATACACAATCCAAGTCCATGGCATTGTGAACCACTCAACCATTCTCCACCAAGCTATTCCATTCCACCCAGATGATTCATTAACTTAGTTGTTTTATTAGACAAAATCACAAGTCCTTAGACTTAGAATATTTTTCCATAGTGTGAATATATATTCCACCCATGTTTTCTATTAGCTAGGCTAAGCTTGGTAGTAGTAGGAATCTTTAACTTAGGGAAAATCCTACTAAGGATTCATCTATTAGGTTTTCCTATAGCATGATCTATACTTAGCAAAATCCATGCAAGTTTTACTTAGCAAAATTACTAATGCATAGTGAAAGTAATGGGACAAAAAGTATGAAGCATCACTTGCCTTTTTGGAAGGGAATGGTAGTTCACTCCTTGATCTTGCTAGTCTCACACTTCACTACAAGTCAATCAAGCAAACACCAATTCAATTTACATTCCAAACCAATAACCACTCAAACAAATTCACACACACAAGACAATGGAAACCAATTCATGCATGGGAGCATGCACAAGATAGTTTTATTTGCAAAGGGGTCTCCATGGGGTTTCTAAACTTTGTAATATCCAAATTGGTCATTTACCAAAGTGGCAAAGTCATTAGCAAGAGGGTTTTGTCCAAATACTATTTTTAAATCCATTCATCATTTCATGTGGTGAAAAATGTTTTTATTAAGGCAAAACTCTTAAGTTGTTCACCAAATGAGTTGCTATTGCAAAGCTTGGTGTTTTAGGGTTAGTAGGTTTGGTCCAAACCATTTTCTCAAAGTTTTCTTTCCATAAACATTTTTATAATAAAATCAACAATTTTATTTGGCTAGAAATGGACTAAACTAATTAATCCATTCCAAACTTTTCCAAATTTATTTTCCAAACCATGGGTTGGTTCCTAGGGTCAATAAGGTCACAACAATCCAATTTGCAAAGGTTTTATCCTTAAATTCAATTTTAAACAATTTTTCTAATCTAAACAAGTACACAAATGTTTCTGCAAATTCAAACAAGCTAACAGATACTATTTGTCAAACCAAGGCCATGGTTGGCTAGGGCTTGTTCTCCTGAATCCATTGATATAAAATTTGTCAAATTTGGACGTGTGGATCAAAAGTTATAAGGGTTTGAAGTTTGCAATTAAATCAGATTCAAATTTCTTTTAAAACGAGATAGGTGACACGCGGCACGTTTCTATTCGCGGGTACCGCTTCGCGTGGATCGCGCTCTGTAGAGCGTTGGATCAAGTTAGATCGTATGGTTCTGGAAGCGTACCCCTTCGGCGTTAAATGATTCTATCGTGCCCGCCCGATCTTGATCGAACGGTTGCGGCAGGCTCGACCTAAAGTGGGCGGCGCTGCGGTGGCTAGCGGCGGCGGAGCGGTCGGTAGACGACTGAGGCGACGCTATAGGAGGTGGGGAGAAGGAGGGGTTGCTCACCGGGCTCAGGGGGTCACGGCGAAGCTCAAGGTAGTGTTGGTCGGACGAGGGGCGCTCGGGTTCTACCGCGATTCCTCGCCGGAGTAGTGGACGGCGACAGACGGTTCTGTCCACGGTCGAAGACGAGGCTGTGGTCCACGAGAAGACAAACGGAGGACGGGGTTAGCTGCGCAAGACCATGACAAAGATGTGTGCGTGATCTAGAGGACACGGGGTGGTCGGAATTAACCTGTGGGCGTCGTCAGAGTAGAGGCAGACGGTGGCGACGGTGGTCGTTGTCGAAGGCGAGGTTACAGGGTACCCGCGGTCGAGTTTGATGCACTAGCAGATGCGCCTGAGAGTGGGGAAGCTGTGAGCTTGGTCGGGGAGGAGAGGGGCGGTGAGGGGCTGCCGGAATTGATGAGAATGGTCGCCGGAGACAGAGATAGTCGAGGAGAGATTGTGGCGGCCTGGAGGCGTGTCGAGGAGGGGCGTCTGGGGGAAATGGAGGAGAAGGCGCTGGCGTTTAAGTGTGCTTGATCGCGGTGAGTTATGGTGGCCGTGTTAAGGCGTAATCAAGCCACGAATCAATAGCCTGCAACGGCCGGCGAGGGGGAGAAGAGGTCGTGCGGGGTGAAGAGGAAGAATAGGAGGAGTGGGGCCGGTCGGTCAGTGGGAAAGGGATGAGGGGGAGGTCCACATGTCAGTTGCTTCGTGGGTTTAAAAAAAGAGTGTGAAACGTTTTCTTTCGGGGGAGGGGAGTTGGGCTGGCTTGCTGGGCCTTGTTGGGCTTCTGGGTTGGGTCGCCCTCTTTATTATTTTTTTCTGTTTCTGATTCCTTTTCTTTTTCTATTTCTATTTTCCTGTTTTGGTTTTCAAACAATCAAACAAGTTTCAATTCAATTCAAACCAACACCAAAACTTTGGAAGTTTGACTTGGTTCTGTTCAGTAGCCTGAACCTAAATCTAAAATCCATAATTTTTAAATAATAAAGTCCATTATTAATTTAAATAGTTGTCCATTGCTAATTAATCAAATTAGGATTTGATTTATTTCAAACTCAATTTAAATCCATATATTTTCCAAAACCAAAATAGTGGGTTGTATTTGAAATAAGGTATATTTAGAAAGCTTGTTTAAAATAATTAACAATTTTATTAAAGGTTCTATTTATAATTTAAATAAAATGGACCATGGTTTATTAATCAAATAGGGTTTGTTATTAATAAAATCCCCATTTGAAATCCAAATATTTTCAAAATCAAATCAGTAGGTTTTGAAAATACAACTTATTTGGAAATCTTGTTTTAAAACAAAATAACCTTTTACTTTAGTGTCCATTATTAATTAATATAATAGACTTTCATTATTAAATCCAATAGGTTTTGTTTTATTGAGATATATATTTTGAAATCTAAAATAAAGCCAAAACACTTCAATAGGTTTTAATTAAGAAAATAAAATACTTGGAAAACTTATTTAAAATAATTTAATAAGTTTGATATTTTAATTAAAATGATAAAACCTTTTATTTAAATAAAGTTGGATATCAAATCCTTATTAATTTATTTAAATAAAACCTTTGTTATTTTCATTCAAAACAAAATGTTTAATTCAAAGGCTTGGCCAAGGTTTAATTTGGCTCGGTAAAATAATCTTTATTTATAAATCCATCTTTTCTTTTGAATACCAAATCTTTTATTAAGAGATCCAAAATAGTATTTTAAATATTTTTATTTTCCTTTAATAAAAGTTTATCTTTTTAAATCTCTTTAGGATTTATTTGATTCAAATGGGTTTGAAGTTCCAATTGAGTTCAAAAAGTTTCTTCTGGCTCTGAAAATCAAACAAAGTTTTATTTTATTAATTTATTTTCACATTACAAGATTTGGAAAATCTTGGGATGTGACAGGCTACCACCCTTAAAATAAATCTCGTCCCGAGATTTGGGGAGGCTAGGGTTACAAGCATGTTCAAAACAACTAGGGTACTACCACCCTTAAAAATTTTCAAACAAAAATTACACAATGGCCTTCTTGGGATCCTGGGAAATTTCTCTAAGCAACATTTGCATGGTGTCCTTGGTTTCCATATTTGACTCATGGGCCAAGGTTGAGTTTCTCCATAGGCTTGTTCAACTTGTTCTTCATCTTTTCTGGACAGTTGCTTGCATAATGTCCTGGATTCTTGCAGTTGAAACAATGAATGTCCTTGAGTTCTTTACGTGGCTCTTGTGGACAAGTTGCTACATAGTGGCCTAACTCTTTGCAGTTGTTGCACCATACTTGGTCAATCTCTTTATTCTTCTTGTTCTCTGGGCATCCACTGGAGTAGTGTCCCATTTCCTTACATTTACGACATTGTGCAAGGCTCATGTCTTGCTTTTGTTTCTTAAGTTTCTTTGATCCTTTGAATTGGGTTGTCTTGTTTGGAGGTATAAATGGTCCTTTTCCTTTGGTAGATTTGGATCCTTCTTGTTTCCTTTGTTCCACCATGGAGTAGATAGGACATTGGTTAGGAGTATGATCACTTCCTTCACACAGGTAGCAAGTAGCTTGAGAGGTAGGGCATTGTCCAACAGGATGTTCTTCTTCACAATTGGGGCATTGTCCTTCATGCTCCTTGGAAGTATGATCCTTGTCTCCACAAATAATGCAAGCTGGGGCTCCATCTAGAATAACATTCTTGTCATCCTTGTTGTCTTTAGCTCCTTGGGAAAAGTTTTCTCTCATGTTGATCATTTGAGTAACTAATCCTTGCAACAATTGGGATTGAAGTTTCAAAATCCTTTGTATGGCTGGGTCTAATCCATTGTTGTTGGCTAAAAGCTGAGTTGTCTCTTGGCTCAACTGGTTTTGGGTTACTATAAGTTCTCTCATGTTGTCCTCTTGGTTGTGGTTGTCATCAACCTTGATGTTGGAGTTTCTTGGAGTAGTCATCTGTTTGGGTTTTGATGGGAGATTAGAATAGGCAAGATATTTCTAAGGAAATATTTCTACTCACACACATCACAATTCACACAAGCAATGTGCAAGCAATCACAAACAACATTTCACTCAAACAAGGTTCAAGCACATACTTAGGCAACAAAATATTTTTGTTACACCACATAAGTTGGTGTGTTTTGTCTTAGCTAAAATATGGTGGTCCATCTATATGGTTCACTTGTGATCTTTCCATCCCTCTTGATTCTTCTTGTATGAGATCATGGTTTCCTTGAGAAAACTCTTGGTCACAATACTTCAAAGTTGTTGATGGTTCCTTCTTATTTTGCATTCCCTCAGTCTCTAAATCTTGAGTAAGATTTCCTTGTCTCACTTGTATTCCTTAGTAGTTTCCAAGTTGGAAGTCCTTGATGAATATGCTGAAGATGTTGAAGTCATTAGAGTTGAAGAAGTTGAAGAAGTCTTTTGCATATGGTGTAGTCTTTGGTCATGGGGTTGGCTTTTCCATCAAGTTGAAGTAGAAGAGAAGTAGAGTTGAAACCAAAATGGTTGAGGAAAGAGTTTACAAGTTTTTGTAAATAAGTTTTTGGAACAAAACAACTCCTATTTTTCTAAGGGTTTTTGTCCAATCCTAGGGTTTACAAATCCTACAGGCAACACAATGCTCTGATACCATCTGTAGGGGTCCCAACCTTTAATAAGATAAAGCCTCCTGTGTTTACAATGCTAGTCCCTGGATCAATAGCTAGCATCCATAGTTAAGATGTAATATCAAGAAACAAAGGTCATAATATAACTTTATAACCAGGAATAACATAATTTTAATACATCTTTCATAGCTCATATGGCTATTACATTACATTGCAGCGGAATAACTATAAGCATGGGGTCCTTCATCTTCAAAGTGCCACAGGCAGATGTTGGTTGTAGACTTTGTAATCCTAATCAATCAATCTTCACTAAAAACAATCAAACCTGCAACATACAAGTTACAGCCACAAGGGTCAATACATTTGAATTGTATTGGCAAGTGATACTATGGTAGTATAGTGGAGTCTATCATCTATATGCATTTGGCTAAGTGGAGTTGAGGCTTGCATTGCTCAAAATAGATTTTTCTTATCATTTTGAAAATACTAAGTTTTTGCTTGACAAAATCATTTTTCTCAATCAAAGATTTCAAGATCCTTGTACCAAGCCATCTCTCCATCAATGATTGAAGAATTCAAACAACCCTTGTTCAATCCACAAGTTTTAATTTAGAAATTTGAATGATGAGATTCTTGATTGTTTCCATGTCTTGATGCTCAAATTGTCCTTTACCAGGGACATGGCTAAGTACTTAGATTCTACACTCTGCAGAGGTGGTGCACTTTACCCACAAGACTTGGTTTCCCAAGACAAAATCTTTCAGAAGCCTTCCCTTAGACCAAAATGGACGCGTTCCAACCTATCAAACACTACCACCCACTGTCCATTTGGCTAAGTTCTTGCAACCTATATGATCATGGCAGAGCCCATATTGCCAAGTGGTTGCACTTGAAGCTTCTCAACATTTGACATCTCAAATCCCTTTGTTTCCTGGGTGGCATACCACAAGTGAGATACACAATCCAAGTCCATGGCATTGTGAACCACTCAACCATTCTCCACCAAGCTATTCCATTCCACCCAGGTGATTCATTAACTTAGTTGTTTTATTAGACAAAATCACAAGTCCTTAGACTTAGAATATTTTTCCATAGTGTGAATATATATTCCACCCATGTTTTCTATTAGCTAGGCTAAGCTTGGTAGTAGTAGGAATCTTTAACTTAGGGAAAATCCTACTAAGGATTCATCTATTAGGTTTTCCTATAGCATGATCTATACTTAGCAAAATCCATGCAAGTTTTACTTAGCAAAATTACTAATGCATAGTGAAAGTAATGGGACAAAAAGTATGAAGCATCACTTGCCTTTTTGGAAGGGAATGGTAGTTCACTCCTTGATCTTGCTAGTCTCACACTTCACTACAAGTCAATCAAGCAAACACCAATTCAATTTACATTCCAAACCAATAACCACTCAAACAAATTCACACACACAAGACAATGGAAACCAATTCATGCATGGGAGCATGCACAAGATAGTTTTATTTGCAAAGGGGTCTCCATGGGATTTCTAAACTTTGTAATATCCAAATTGGTCATTTACCAAAGTGGCAAAGTCATTAGCAAGAGGGTTTTGTCCAAATACTATTTTTAAATCCATTCATCATTTCATGTGGTGAAAAATGTTTTTATTAAGGCAAAACTCTTAAGTTGTTCACCAAATGAGTTGCTATTGCAAAGCTTGGTGTTTTAGGGTCAGTAGGTTTGGTCCAAACCATTTTCTCAAAGTTTTATTTCCATAAACATTTTTATAATAAAATCAACAATTTTATTTGGCTAGAAATGGACTAAACTAATTAATCCATTCCAAACTTTTCCAAATTTATTTTCCAAACCATGGGTTGGTTCCTAGGGTCAATAAGGTCACAACAATCCAATTTGCAAAGGTTTTATCCTTAAATTCAATTTTAAACAATTTTTCTAATCTAAACAAGTACACAAATGTTTCTGCAAATTCAAACAAGCTAACAGATACTATTTGTCAAACCAAGGCCATGGTTGGCTAGGGCTTGTTCTCCTGAATCCATTGATATAAAATTTGTCAAATTTGGACGTGTGGATCAAAAGTTATAAGGGTTTGAAGTTTGCAATTAAATCAGATTCAAATTTCTTTTAAAACGAGATAGGTGACACGCGGCACGTTTCTATTCGCGGGTACCGCTTCGCGTGGATCGCGCTCTGTAGAGCGTTGGATCAAGTTAGATCGTATGGTTCTGGAAGCGTACCCCTTCGGCGTTAAATGATTCTATCGTGCCCGCCCGATCTTGATCGAACGGTTGCGGCAGGCTCGACCTAAAGTGGGCGGCGCTGCGGTGGCTAGCGGCGGCGGAGCGGTCGGTAGACGACGGAGGCGACGCTATAGGAGGTGGGGGAGAAGGAGGGGTTGCTCACCGGGCTCAGGGGGTCACGGCGAAGCTCAAGGTAGTGTTGGTCGGACGAGGGGCGCTCGGGTTCTACCGCGATTCCTCGCCGGAGTAGTGGGCGGCGACGGACGGTTCTGTCCACGGTCGAAGACGAGGCTGTGGTCCACGAGAAGACAAACGGAGGACGGGGTTAGCTGCGCAAGACCATGGCAAAGATGTGTGCGTGATCTAGAGGACGCGGGGTGGTCGGAATTAACCTGTGGGCGTCGTCGGAGTAGAGGCAGACGGTGGCGACGGTGGTCGTTGTCGAAGGCGAGGTTACAGGGTACCCGCGGTCGAGTTTGATGCACTAGCAGATGCGCCTGAGAGTGGGGAAGCTGTGAGCTTGGTCGGGGAGGAGAGGGGCGGTGAGGGGCTGCCGGAATTGATGAGAATGGTCGCCGGAGACAGAGACAGTCGAGGAGAGATTGTGGCGGCCTGGAGGCGTGTCGAGGAGAGGCGTCTGGGGGAAATGGAGGAGAAGGCGCTGGCGTTTAAGTGTGCTTGATCGTGGCGAGTTATGGTGGCCGTGTTAAGGCGTAATCAAGCCACGAATCAATAGCCTGCAACGGCCGGTGAGGGGGAGAAGAGGTCGTGCGGGGTGAAGAGGAAGAATAGGAGGAGTGGGGCCGGTCGGTCAGTGGGAAAGGGAAGAGGGGGAGGTCCACATGTCAGTTGCTTCGTGGGTTTAAAAAAGAGTGTGAAACGTTTTCTTTCGGGGGAGGGGAGTTGGGCTGGCTTGCTGGGCCTTGTTGGGCTTCTGGGTTGGGTCGCCCTCTTTATTATTTTTTTCTGTTTCTGATTCCTTTTCTTTTTCTATTTCTATTTTCCTGTTTTGGTTTTCAAACAATCAAACAAGTTTCAATTCAATTCAAACCAACACCAAAACTTTGGAAGTTTGACTTGGTTTTGTTCAGTAGCCTGAACCTAAATCTAAAATCCATAATTTTTAAATAATAAAGTCCATTATTAATTTAAATAGTTGTCCATTGCTAATTAATCAAATTAGGATTTGATTTATTTCAAACTCAATTTAAATCCATATATTTTCCAAAACCAAAATAGTGGGTTGTATTTGAAATAAGGTATATTTAGAAATCTTGTTTAAAATAATTAACAATTTTATTAAAGGTTCCATTTATAATTTAAATAAAATGGACCATGGTTTATTAATCAAATAGGGTTTGTTATTAATAAAATCCCCATTTGAAATCCAAATATTTTCAAAATCAAATCAGTAGGTTTTATTTGAAAATACAACTTATTTGGAAATCTTGTTTTAAAACAAAATAACCTTTTACTTTAGTGTCCATTATTAATTAATATAATAGACTTTCATTATTAAATCCAATAGGTTTTGTTTTATTGAGATATATATTTTGAAATCTAAAATAAATCCAAAACACTTCAATAGGTTTTAATTAAGAAAATAAAATACTTGGAAAACTTATTTAAAATAATTTAATAAGTTTGATATTTTAATTAAAATGATAAAACCTTTTATTTAAATAAAGTTGGATATCAAATCCTTATTAATTTATTTAAATAAAACCTTTGTTATTTTCATTCAAAACAAAATGTTTAATTCAAAGGCTTGGCCAAGGTTTAATTTGGCTCGGTAAAATAATCTTTATTTATAAATCCATCTTTTCTTTTGAATACCAAATCTTTTATTAAGAGATCCAAAATAGTATTTTAAATATTTTTATTTTCCTTTAATAAAAGTTTATCTTTTTAAATCTCTTTAGGATTTATTTGATTCAAATGGGTTTGAAGTTCCAATTGAGTTCAAAAAGTTTCTTCTGGCTCTGAAAATCAAACAAAGTTTTATTTTATTAATTTATTTTCACATTACAAGATTTGGAAAATCTTGGGATGTGACAGGCTACCACCCTTAAAATAAATCTCGTCCCGAGATTTGGGGAGGCTAGGGTTACAAGCATGTTCAAAACAACTAGGGTACTACCACCCTTAAAAATTTTCAAACAAAAATTACACAATGGCCTTCTTGGGATCCTGGGAAATTTCTCTAAGCAACATTTGCATGGTGTCCTTGGTTTCCATATTTGACTCATGGGCCAAGGTTGAGTTTCTCCATAGGCTTGTTCAACTTGTTCTTCATCTTTTCTGGACAGTTGCTTGCATAATGTCCTGGATTCTTGCAGTTGAAACAATGAATGTCCTTGAGTTCTTTACGTGGCTCTTGTGGACAAGTTGCTACATAGTGGCCTAACTCTTTGCAGTTGTTGCACCATACTTGGTCAATCTCTTTATTCTTCTTGTTCTCTGGGCATCCACTGGAGTAGTGTCCCATTTCCTTACATTTACGACATTGTGCAAGGCTCATGTCTTGCTTTTGTTTCTTAAGTTTCTTTGATCCTTTGAATTGGGTTGTCTTGTTTGGAGGTATAAATGGTCCTTTTCCTTTGGTAGATTTGGATCCTTCTTGTTTCCTTTGTTCCACCATGGAGTAGATAGGACATTGGTTAGGAGTATGATCACTTCCTTCACACAGGTAGCAAGTAGCTTGAGAGGTAGGGCATTGTCCAACAGGATGCTCTTCTTCACAATTGGGGCATTGTCCTTCATGCTCCTTGGAAGTATGATCCTTGTCTCCACAAATAATGCAAGCTGGGGATCCATCTAGAATAACATTCTTGTCATCCTTGTTGTCTTTAGCTCCTTGGGAAAAGTTTTCTCTCATGTTGATCATTTGAGTAACTAATCCTTGCAACAATTGGGATTGAAGTTTCAAAATCCTTTGTATGGCTGGGTCTAATCCATTGTTGTACTTTGTCCAAATATGTACTTTGTGACAATGATATTTGGCGTTTTGATCTATCTCTATAAATCTTTATGCCTAATATGTAAGCTGCTTCGCCAAGATCCTTCATTGAAAAACTATTATTCAAATATTCCTTGACACTATTTAGAAGGTCTACATCATTCCCAATCAACAATATGTCATCTACATACAGTATTAAGAATGCTACAGAGCTCCCACTCACTTTCTTGTAAATACAAGCTTCTCCATAAGTTTGTATAAAACCAAAACTTTTGATTACCTTATCAAAACGTTGATTCCAACTTCGGGATGCTTGCTTCAATCCATAGATGGACCGTGTTGAAGCTTGCATACCTTGTTAGCATCTTTAGGATCGACAAAACCTTTGGGTTGCATCATATACAACTCTTCATCAATGTCTCCATTGAGGAATGCTGTTTTGACATCCATCTGCCATATCTCATAATCATAATATGCAGCGATTGCTAACATAATCCTCACAGACTTTAGCTTCGCTACCGGTGAGAAAGTCTCATCGTAGTCAACTCCTTGAATTTGTCGAAACCCTTTTGCGACAAGTCGAGCTTTATAGACAGTAACATTACCATCAGCATCTGTTTTCTTCTTGAAAATCCATTTGTTCTCGACAGCCTTCTGGCCATCCGGTAAGTCCACCAAAGTCCATACTTGGTTTTCGTACATGGATCCAATCTCGGATTTCATGGCTTCTTGCCATTTATTGGAATCTGGGCTCATCATTGCTTCCTCATATGTCTCGGGGTCATTGGTGTTGTCCACCACCATGACATTCATAACGGAATCATACCAATCTGGAGTGGTACGAGTTCTCGTTGACCTCCGAGGCTCTGTAGTAACTTCAACCGAAGTTTCATGATCACCATCATTAGCTTCCTCTCTTATTGGTGCAGGCACCACAGGAACTTCTTCCGGTGTTGCGCTACTCGCAATTTCGAGAGAAGGTTCGACAACCTCGTCGAGTTCTACTTTCCTTCCAGTCACTTCTTTCGAGAGAAATTCCTTCTCTAGAAAGGATCCATTCTTGGCAACGAAGATTTTGCCTTCGGATCTATGATAGAAGGTATACCCAATAGTTTCCTTCGGGTATCCTATGAAGACGCATTTTTCCGCTTTGGGTTCAAGCTTGTCCGGCTGTAACTTCTTTACATAGGCTTCGCATCCCCAAACTTTAAGGAACGACAATTTAGGTTTCTTCCCAAACCATAATTCATACGGTGTCGTTTCAACGGATTTAGACGGTGCCCTATTTAAAGTGAATGCGGCTGTTTCTAATGCATAACCCCAAAATGATAGCGGTAAATCTGTAAGTGACATCATAGAACGAACCATATCTAAGAGAGTTCGATTGCGACGCTCGAACACACCATTACGCTGTGGTGTTCCCGGCGGTGTCAATTGCGAAAGTATTCCGCACTTCTTTAAATGCTCGCCAAACTCGTAACTTAGATATTCACCTCCACGATCAGAACGTAGAAATTTAATCTTCTTGTTACGTTGATTCTCTACCTCACTTTGAAACTCCTTAAACTTCTCGAAAGTTTCGGACTTATGTTTCATGAAATAGATATACCCATATCTACTCAAGTCATCCGTGAAGGTAAGAACATAACGATAACCACCGCGCGATGCTACACTCATTGGACCACACACATCGGTATGTATGATTTCCAATAAGTCCGTAGCTCGCTCCATCATACCAGAAAATGGAGTCTTAGTCATTTTACCCATCAGACATGCTTCGCATCTTTCAAGTGATTCAAAATCAAGTGATTCAAGAAGTCCATCGGAATGGAGTTTCTTCATACGTTTCACTCCGATGTGACCAAGACGACAGTGCCACATATAGGTCGAATTATCGCTTGATTTCAAACGTTTAGCCTCAATGTTGTTGATATGTGTATTTCCACTATCGAGATTCAATAAGAATAGACCATCTATCAAAGGTGCATGTGCATAAAACATATTACTCATATAAATAGAACAACCATTATTCTCAGATTTAAACAAGTAACCGTCTCGCAATAAACAAGATCCCGATATAATGTTCATGCTCAACGCAGGCACCAAATAACAATTATTTAAGTATAAAACTAATCCCGATGGTAGATGAAGAGGTAGCGTGCCGACCGCGATCACATCAACCTTTGATCCGTTTCCCACGCGCATCGTCACCTCGTTCTTCGCTAGCTTCCGTTTATTCTGCAGCACCTGTTTCGAGTTACAAATATGAGCAACCGAACCAGTATCAAATACCCAGGCACTACTACGAATACTAGTGAGATACACATCAATAACATGTATATCAGATATACCTTTCTTCTTGATGTTGCCGTTCTTCAAATCCGCCAAGTACTTTGGGCAATTCCGCTTCCAGTGACCTACTCCCTTGCAGTAAAAGCACTCAGTTTCAGGCTTTGGTCCAGCCTTGGTTTTCTTCGTCGGCGTGGTAACTTTCTTACCACCCTTCTTGAAGTGTCCCTTTTGTTTAGACTTGCCCTTCTTGAATTTGGTGGTCTTATTGACCATCAACACTTGGTGCTCTTTCTTGATCTCCACTTCTGCAGATTTTAACATAGCAAATAGTTCTGGCAACTCTTTGTTCATGTTCTGCATGTTGTAGTTCATCACAAAGTTCCTGTAACTTGGTGGCAATGACTGGAGGACGCGGTAAACCCCCAAAGCATTAGGAATCACTATACCCAAGCTTTGAAGTTTGTTTGCGTGCCCAGACATCTTAAGCACATGCTCACTGACGGAGCTGCCCTCTTCCATTTTGCAGTTAAAGAACTTTTCAGAAGCTTCATAACTTTCAATTGCCGCATGAGTCTCAAAAATTAATTTGAGATCCTCGACAATATCATATGGGTCTGACTCTTCAAACCTTTTCTGAAGCTCCGATTCTAAACCATACAAGATAGCACACTGAACTATGGAGTACTGATTCTTCCGAGCGAGGTAAACATTCTTTACTTCATCGGGAGCATCAGCTGCAGGTGGGTCACCCAGCGGTGCATCCAGCACATAGTTCAAATTACCAGCTGTGAGGACAATCCTCAAATTGCGGAACCAATCCGCGAAGTTGCTTCCATTGTTTTTCAACTTTTCTTTCTCTAGGAACGCATTAAAATTGATGGTAGGGGCTGCCATTGATCTACAACATATTTGCAATAGTTTAGACTAAGTTTATGACAAATTGAGTTCAAATTAATTAATGAAATTAAACTAGGTGAACTCCCACTCAAAACAACATCCCTCACATTGTTTTAGTGATCACACGAACCAAATCCACTACATCAACACCGATCATCACGAGAGTTGATATAGTTTCAATGGCGAACAATCATCATGTTCATCATATCTACTATATGATTCATGCTTTACCTTTCGGTAATCCGTGTTCCTGAGACCATGTCTGTACATGCTAGGCTCGTCAAGATCAAACCTTAGCCACCGCATAAGCAAATCTGGCTTGCTTACGTTGTATACACTTGCGGAATCTAACACACCCGATCATCACGTGGTGCTTCGAAACAACAAGCTTTAGCAACGGTGCTAACTAAGGGCGAACACTTTATGATTTGAAATTCATGTGCATGAGGGATCATCTTATAATGCTACCGTCGTCTAATAAGCAATACAAGATGCATAAAGGATTAACATCACATGCAATTAATAATATGTGATATGATATGGCCTTTCTTCTTTGTGCTTCTGATCTCCATCTTCTAGCACGAACATGATCTCCATCATCACCGGCATTGCATCAAGGTCAATGAAGATTCTCCATGGTTGTCGTCCACCGGCTTCAACTATTACAACTACTTTGAATAGACACGCGGGTCTTAACATAAATTAAAGACAACCATATGGCTCCTGCCGGTTGCCAACTTACAATAAGGAACATTGCATACATCAAATATAATCACAATCATGGCCATATCACATCACAGCACACCCCTACAAAACAAAGTTAGACGCCTCTACTTTCTTTGCATATTTTACGTGGTTTGGGGCTTTCAATAAGTGTCGTTCTAACTTACGAACATGAACCACAACATTGATACTAGTATTGTTAATCACCCGTTGTAAATTGTATCTTAACTATGCTAGGAGAAACAGGCACCCGCAAAGCCACTTATGCAATACAAGTTGCATGTCAAGCGTGGAGCAAGTCTCATGAACGATGTCATGTAAGGTAAGCCCGGGCCGCTTCATCCCAACATACCGCAAGATGCAAAGTAAACAAGAAGCAATTGACAATAAAAGCATCAACGCCCACAATGACCATTGTGTTCTACTCGTGCAACAGATCTACATATAGACACGACTCTGATACCACTGTAGGGTTTCGTAGCATGGAAAACAAAAAATTTCTACCGCATACAAACAAACAAGCCAAGATCTATCTACTAGATTGTAGCAACGAGTCGATAGAATAACTCACCCTCAAAGATTCCAAAGTGTTTAACGAGAGCAGATTCTCGTGGGTGATGTAGTCGTACTCTTCCCGATCTCAAGATTGCGTAGACGATCCTTCCGACGCTGCGTTCCGGCAGCGCTCCCGCAGTCGGTCACATGTTCGGTACTCGACGAAGACCTTCCTCTCCCTTGTTCCAGCAGGCAGCGGAGGATGTAGCACTCTCCTCGCGATTCCGGCAGCACAACGGCGTGGTACCGGAAGTAGAGGGTAGATCTCGCAGGGCTTCGCCTTTAGCCGGAGCGAGTATGGTGGATTATGAGAGAGCTCCTCGGCGATCTAGGGTTTAGACACACCAAGGAGGAGGTGATAGAGCCGGCGGCTAGGGCTTGGAGGTGCCCAAGTCGGCGGCAAGGAGATCCCTAGGCGGCGGCGGCTTGGAGGGCGGCGGCGGCTAGGGTTAGGGTTTTCGGGGCAAGGGACTTGTGTGTCTAGGAGGGAGCCCTGCCCCTCCTTATATAGGTGGAGGGGCCGGCCGGCCAAGGGGAGGGAGGGGAGTCCCTCCCCAACTCGGCTTGGGTGGTGCGCCGCCGGTTGGAGGAGGGAAACCCTCCCCAACTCGGTTTCCCACTCCTCCTCCTCTTTCCAAAACTTGCCGTTTGACTTTCAAACTAGGATTTGAATAAACCCTTTATTTTGGACAGCGAAGACACTTAGTACATGATGCAATCATACCAACTTGATATAACACATTCATGTACCCTTCCCCCCCCCCCCCCCCCCGGAGTGCCGGACATTCCGGAACCTTCTAGAACATTCCCGATGAAAACACCGGAACCATTCCCCAACTCCGAAACGGGGCTTTCCTTATATGAATCTTATTCTCCGGACCATTCCGGATCTCCTCATGATATCCCGGATCCCATCCGAGACTCCGAACAATATTCGGTCTCTTTCTCATCATACCATAACTACTCAAACAACGTCGAATCCTTAAGTGTGTCTCCCTACGGTTCGTGAATTATGCGGACATGATCGAGACACTTCTCCGAACAATAACCAACAGAGGAATCTGGAAATTCATATGGCTCCCACATATTTCTACGATTACTTTGCGATCGAATGAACCACTTACATACGATACCAATTTCCCTTTGTCTCACGATAGTTTACTTATCCGAGGTTATGATCGTCGGTATCTCTGCATACCTAGTTCAACCTCGTTACCGATAAGTACTCTTTTCTCGTTCCCGTGATATGTGATCCCTTGTGAGCCAGTCACATTCTTGCAAGCTAATTGGATGAGATTCCACCGAGAGGGCCCAGAGTATATCTATCTGTCATATGGATGGACAAATCCCACTCTTGATCCATGTGTCTCAACCAATACTTTCCGAACACTTAATGCCACCTTTATAGCCACCCAGTTACGGTGTGGTGTTTGATGTCATCAAAGCATCCATCCGGTAAAGGTGATATGCATGATCTCATGGTCGAAGGAATTTGATTACTATGTATCAGAAAGCATATAGCAATTGAACTATTAAAATGACTTGATCTTTATGCTACGCTTATCTATAGGAGTATGTCCACCATATCATTCTCCTAACGATATGATCTTGTTGTTAATAACATCTCAATGTTCATGATAGGGAAACCACAATCATCTATTAACCAACAAGCTAGTATTATATAGAGGCTTTACTAGGGACTTCAAATTAAGTTTACAAATCACACAAGTATTAATGTTTCCTTGTTAATACTATTATAGCATGAATGTAAACATTTATCATAAACACAAAGATATAATAATAACTACATTTATTATTGCCTCTAGGGCATATCTCCAACACATTGACCCACCCCTCTCCACACCATCCACGCACGCACACAGACCCCTTCTCCTCGTTCCCTTCCTGGCGCGTACGCCGCCGCCTGCCTCCACTCCGGCCAGTCGCCGGCTAAGTCCAGCGCCGCCACTCGTTGTTCCAGCTCTGCCTCGACCTCCTCCCTCTTTTCCTCGCCGCCTCGTTGTTCTTTTGCTTGATGCGCTCGACGCCATGGCTGGCGGCTCAAATCCGGCGAGCACCTACCGTTGCGGCCGCTGCTATCGGCTGCCGAAGCTTTGCCACCCGAAGACCTTCACTTCTGACCAACTCGATTTGAAAGCGAAGCTCACTTAATCTCTCTCCCCCTCCTTGATTTCCTGACTAGGGTTCGGTTTTGTCTCCTCATGGTTACGCGTCTGCTACTCAGATTAACCATGGCCTCTTACTTCCTCACTATGGCCACGCTGCTGCCAATTTGATGCCAGCGGGACGGTAACCATGGTTGCAACCTGGTATACTTTTATCATGAACGCTGTTGTACTGATGGTGTGCTGGGAATTGGCTATTTCGGTTTTGGCACCGGCGGGATGGCACTGCAGCTGCGCAACCCCGGCGCTGAACCTGCTATGCTCCTGCCACCTCTTCCTACACTCTAATTCAGGTAATCCCTGTGTGACCGGCCTTCGAGCCGATGAACTACATTGGTGGTGAAACTATGAGAATGGTGATATCCTGATTGTGAGCTCAAGGCTGTTGTTTGCCGGTGTGGAGGTTGGCTATGTTTTATCTTCTATACTAAAACATTTATATGCTCTAGAGCTGATACTAGTACTCTGTTTTGGCTTACTCTTCATTTATCTGTGTGTGGCATCAATGTGTTTACTTCTGCTATTATCTGAATATGCTAGAGTTGCTCTTTGCTGAATCCTCTGAGCTGATTCCTAGTATAAGATAGGAAGATGATATGAACTTATTCATAAGTGAGATTGTGGTTTATTTAAAATGGACTTGGTGTTGTGCTAAAAATATTCTGAATCTAATAGGTACAGAGGTGCTACCCTCTGGGAATGTGCCCTGTAGCCTAGCAGTTGTGGTAATTCTTGTCTAGTAAAAACTAAAGAATAGAATGATGATGCTATATCATGCAAGGCATGATCTTGGATTAATAACTTATGGCTGGGCTATAATTGGCACTGCTTTTAGAATGATTCCTAATATTTAGGAAAATGATTTGAATGCTTAATAAGTGAGAAAGTGACCAATTATGTATACTATCAACATGATAGTCAGATAAATATAAATGATTCCTAGGATTTGTCTAGGAAGATGATTTTCTTTCATTTGGGCAGATGTGATTGTCTCATTTAGCAAGGCTTATGCTTAATAGCTACCACTGTGGTGCCTCCATTGGAGTGTGCATATTGGTTTTCTATTTGCATGAACTGCTGTGAGCTTGATTGATTAAAACTTGATAAGATCCTATACCTGGCCTATGATGCAAAAGCTGAGGCCAAACTCTTAATACGAACAGATACTAAAGTTTGACTACCAAACTCTCTATGATGACTCAACATAGCATTACTATGTGGATCTGAGAGAAATCTCTCCTCACAACCCATAGTTGTGAAGGAGGTGGTTGCTAGTTGTTTGATTTCTAGACATGATCTATTTGTTGGCTTTGACTGCTTGACTAGCTAAAAAGAGACTCATGTGTGGCTGCCAATGATGCATGGTCTAAGGCTTGATTATGTTTGTATATAATAATAGATGCTTGAATGGTTTTCCTAGCTCAATGATGATACTGGTGTAACATTTCTACATCAGTCTGAGAGCCCTCTATTTCCCCCATCTAAACCATGTTCTAAAGAAATAAGTGAACAAATCAGATACCATTTCTGTTATAAATTGCCAACCTGATATGAAGAGTAGAAGTTGATGTTACTTGAGTGGATCTTGATTGCTTGCTTGATCAACTTGAATTATTATAACATCTCTGCTACTAAAAGCTTGCTTCTCTTGAGGCTGTTGTTGATCTTGATTTCTTACTCCCTTGTCCTAGCTCTTGGATGGATCTTGGGAGCAACCAGTTGCTGGTGATGGTGTGGTATGAAACTCTGATGGTAGTGATGTGTTGATGTGCTGGTCTAGATTGGGTGATCTTGTGGTGATGAGCAAGAATGGATGTTGTTCCTGGTGATGAACTATTGATCTGATGGTAGTTCTGGACTAGGTAAAATGTGTGGAGATATTCTGATCAACCTAGATTATCTGCTACGGCTGTGCTCTCCCCTTTGTACTTCTTGTGATGCCTTTCGTGCTTGACAGCACAGTTGCTGCATGTAGTGAGTAAGCTGCTAGCTGATGTGCTGCCAGCCCAGGTTCATTGTCTCACTAGGAAGATATTTTTGTGGATCAGCTTAGTTGAATTGGTATTATCAGAAGTTGATTTGTATTTTTGGATGTTGCCAAGTGGATTCTTAGATAGGCAATGATGGTGTCCTGAGGGAAAAATACTGATATGAACAGATACTGCAATCTAGTGAAACTTGCCCCTTTCTAAAATTTAGCTCAATGATGAATTAGACATAGCATTTCTGTGTCAAATCTGAAAGCAAAACTCTAACCCACTAATCATTCTTTCATTTTACTTTTGTTTTATTTTTTGTTGTGTTTTCAGGAAATGAAAAGAAGAAAGAAAATGTCAGATTATGAAGGGATAAGAGAACAGTAGCTTAGGAATTTATTAGTATCAAATATTGTAATTTATATTCTGTTTGAATATTGTAAAAACATTGTACTGTTGTAATTTATTCAATAAAGTGTACTTATTTCATTTTTCTTTTACAATTCTTTTGTAAAGACAATGTCATATATATTTTGTTGTAATAAAGAATTCTTTTATTTCTTTCAATAATGTAATTATTTTTTCTACTTATTTGTTTCCTAATACTTTACTTTTATTTATTCATTGTAAAAATTCAATATAATACTATATGTATATAATATAAAGAATCCTTTTTATATCATTTAAGTAATCATTTTAGTTCAAGTTATTAAATATTTCCAATTCCTATTTGTGAATTTTTGTAAATTCATTTGAATTTCATATTTGAAATTCAAATATATGTTTGAACAAATTTTTCCCGAAACCTAGAATTCTACAAAGGTCATGTCGAAATCTATCGCACTTGCTCCGAAGTTTCCTTCAGTACAAGAGAGATCCCGATCCCTCTGTAGCTCTTTTAGTTTTGCGCAAAAATTCCCCATATTTTCTTATGCATGAATGCAATGCACAAACCTGTGTCCTCTCTATTTCTAGGTGCTCAATCCTGGGATGTTACAGTTCCTCCCAGCTTCGGATGGATCCCGAGGATAGGCTGTTGAACCAGATCCGAGCTGCGCCTGTCAGCTGCAGCTGAAGGCATTATAGGGAGGTGTTTTTGTTGCCGCCGTGCAGTTTGACGGACGACAGGTGGTCGCTGAGCCACGCCTTAGGGTCCTGCGTACCGTCAAACTTCGGAGTGTCCGAAGGAAGCTTTAAGTTCCTTAGCATACGCGTCCGCCAAACAGATTTGCTGAAGCATCGAGCTTCGCAGAGTTCTCCTTCATCGTCATCCTCTTCGGATTCGCATGAGCACACGCGTTTGACGTGTGCCTTGTCGATATTGCGTTCGGTGAGCTCGCTTCGAGCATCGTAATTGCGGCTGCGGTGTCGCGAGCTCTTGTGCCGTCGAGGTAGGTTGTGCTCTTCCTTGTCGGATGAAGGTGTGGGACTGCGGTTGAACCTAACCGCAGCCTTTTTCTTCGGCTCCTCAGAAGCTTCCCCGTGGAGCGCAGCTCCAATGAGTCCGAGTCCGGCTAGTGCGGAGTTGTGCATGGCCCTCTTCAGGTCCCCCACCGGAGGTGGATGGGAAGCGAGGTATGTGGTGGCTGCCATGATCATAGCTTGCGGCGTCTTCGGCATGACGTTGCCGTTGGCATCCATCTCCATGAAGGATGTGTTGAGGGTTTGCGTCACCTCACGACGTGCGGCGGGGTCCATGTTCTCTATGCGAGAACGATGTTTGTTGGCATGGTTGCCATGCGAGCTGGAGCCGCCAATGGCAGAGAGCGCAACTCGCCGGGCGCTGGACTCCGAGGCTGCTTGCTTGCGTTTGTCAAGCACCTCTTGCATCTTCACCTGCTTTTTGTGCTCTTCGATGAGGAGCAGGTGGTATGCCATTAGTAGGTCCCGTGAGGCACCCACAGGCAGGATCTTGTTGCTCGCCACGGATTCGCGTGCTTGGTTCCATCCCTCCTCTCTAAGGTGGATTACCCGATTGGCATCGGTGTCGTCCTCGTTGGGCGGGGGGGATTGGTTCCTCCTATTTTTGTCGTTTCTACCCGATGGGTTGGGTTGTTGTTGATCCACATCGCTCTGGATGACCACGGCGCATTGGTAGCATCCGTAGGTCGGATCGCTGTTGCCGCAGCTTTTGGATCCGGAACCGTAGGTTCCTTCATCCGACGGAGGATCGCACAGATCTAAGTTGCAGCTGCTGCTGTCATAGGACTCATCTATCGATGGTGATGTGCGTAGGACGGGATGCGGGGCCCACGAGGCAGGCCTGATCGATGGCAGTGGCACCCGCTCTGGGAGGCGGAGAGTGCCGGTCTGTCCCACCTGGAAGCAGAATCTCCCGAACAGGATTTCGAGTCCGTCGCCTACGGGCTCGAAGTCCTTCATGGTGGCTGGCGAGTGGGCGGTGAAGTCGAAAGCACCGAGGAGGAGATGACTCTCCGTCGCCGAGGAATTGTAGATCGCTTTGGTTGGGACCGTCACGATCGCACAATCAGCGCCCCCAGTTCCCACAGATGGCGCCAATTGACGAGGATTGATCTCGTCAATGCCCATTGTTATGAGCTTGGGTTTTGGAGAAGATGGGGGTGCTGGAGATCGCGGAACGGTTAACAGACAAGCAACCAGGGGACACAAGATTTACCCAGGTTCAGGCCCCCGGAGGGAAAACCCTACTCCTGCTTGTCTGCTCTTGATTATGGCGGAACCGAAAGTTACAGGGGTGCGTAGATGCAATTTGGCGTGGAGGTGTGTATGCGGTGGTATGAGAGGTGCGTTCCTCGTCGTGCCCTCCTAGCCTTTATATAGAAGTAGGCAGGTCCTGGGCACAGATCGAGTTGGTTACAGATTTAGGGTTTGCCCCTTTGAATATTCTATCTAATCTAGTCTTGCTCTCCAAGGATCCAAAGACGTCATGGGCTTGGGCCACCCAAATATCTTCATGGGCCGCGCACATTCTCGTGGGCCTTCCTTAGGCTGGACCAGGTATGCCGAAGTCGTGTACCCGTAGGGTATAACCATGTCAATAGATGTTTATTTTGCATGCTATAATTGTATTAATACGGAAACATTAATACATGTGTGTTTAATAAACAAACAGAAAGTTCCTAGTTATGCCTCTCTCATAAACTAGCTCGTTGATTAACAAGATGATCAAAGTTTCCTGATCATAGACATTGGATGTTGTTAATAATGAGGTCACAACATTAGTGTAATGATGTGATGAACATTCATCCGAAGTATAGCATTACAATCAAAGTCATTGAGTTTATATTGCTATAACAACTTACGAAGTGATCCTAATCCTTAGACCATGAGATCATGTCAATCACTAATACCCGAAGAGTTTCTTGATGACATCAAACGTCACACCGTAACTGGGTGATTATAAAGATGGCTTCAGAACTACTAAAGTGTTATGTTAAGGCTCATGGATCGAGAGTGGAATTTGTTCATCCCGATGACGGATAGATATACTCTGGGCCCTCTCGGTGATATCACATTGATTAGCTTGCAAGCAAGTGATTTGATCACTAGAATGTTATATCACGGGAACAAGAAAAGAGTGCATGTCAGTAACGAGATCAAACTAGGTATGGAGATATCGATGATCGAATCTCGGACATGTAATATATCGTGAAACAAAGGGATTAAGATACTAGCGTAAAAGGTTCCGACGATCACAGGAAAGTCATCGCTGAATGTGTGGGAGTCAGTATGGATCTCCAGGTCCCGCTTCTGATTATTGATCGGATAAGGGTCTCGATCATGTCTGCATTATTCGCAAACCATAGGGTGGCACACTTAAGGGACACTGACATCCAATTGGAGCAAAAGTTTCATGCCGAAAAGAATAACAAGCGCAGAAATTTATTTCACTAGATACCGAAACAGGTTTTTAGGTGAAATTGCAGAAAGTGTTTTTGTATGTGAAATGAAATACTAGCAAGGGGTTATATGTGATTGTTTGTCATTAAAGTAATTGACAAAAATTCTGAATAAATAAAAGGAGTTTTATTTAATGAGAGTTTGCATTAAATTTGGTGGAAATTTAATAGCAATTTTGAGTGGGATTTTGAGTGGAGGGAATTGAAGAGATTTTTGTGAGTGGAGTGTCCACCCACATGAATGAGGGGAGGGAAAGGGGGAGCCCCATGCGTCAGCCACCCCCTTGGGGTCCCCCCCTCTCCAATAAAAGGCACCCCTCTCCTCTCTCTCACTCACACCTCCTCGTGAAGGATCTCTCTCCCCCTCTAGAATTTATCGTCCATGGTCTCGGACTAGCGAGATACATATTCTCGGTGGCTATTCGGCAAGAAAGAGTTGTGCTTCCGCTGCATCGCTGGAGCGAGGAAGCGGAGGTTGCTCGGTGTCTTGTACGTGTGTGCGAGCACGGAAGCGCTGCTGTTTTGCGGCGCTAGGGCTTCCTCTCGATCTTGAGATTGGCAAGAGATCGTCTACATCAACCACGAGTTTAACTCGTTAAGATTTGTCGGTCTTCAAGGGTATGTTCTCTACGGATATACATCCGCCCGTTGTTTGTATCTAGTAGATAGATCTTGGTATATAGTTTCCATCGTAGAAATTTTTTTGTTTTCTATGATGCGAACCCTACAACTGCGCCGGAGTAGGCTGCCGCCTCCCGCTGCCACACGTCGTCGCCGAGCTCCGACCTCCGCCACCACCACGCCGGAGTAGGCCATCGGAGCCCACCATCCGCATCCACTCGCCTAGGATCTGTGTGCCGCTGTGCCGACAGGGAAGCCACGACGGTGGTGCTCCCGTTTGTCGCCGGAGATGGACTTCACCATGGAGGTGCTCTCCCAACTCCGACGGGACCGGCGATTCGAGATCGCGCATCCCGTGCATGCTACATACGAAGGATGGATTTTTCTACCGACGGTCGACACTGTTGCTACCCATGGTCGGCGACGTTGCTACCGATGGCGGGTGGCTTTTGCTACCCTGGGTATAAACCGTTGCTACCAACAGCATACGGCTCTGCTACCTTGGGTCTACGATTTTTCTACCATGAGTGCATGATGTTGCTACCTTGGGCGAAGCGGGGGATAATTTTGCTACATACTCATTTATGTTTTTCTATGTATTCGTTTCAGTTTTTCTATATTGATGTTCTCCAAATGCTACACTTATTTTTTCTGCACCTATGAATTTCTGCGAGATCCGGACGATGTCTTCGGCAAAAAAAAGTACACCAATACAAATATTTTGCTACAATTGTTCTCCGATTTTGCTACATTAGCACAATTCTTTTGCTACATAGTTTCCGGCAAGGTCTACCAGCGAAAGTCTTCGACGAGGTCGGATATGCTACGTTAGCACAATTTTTTTGTTACACGGTCACCGGCAAGGTCTCCGGCGAAATCTCCGGTGAGGTCCACTTTGTTTTTCTATTTTTCTATACCGAACCGTTTTTGCTGCATGTAGCAAAAGCGGGATTTTTATAGCAAAACAGGATAATTTATAGCAAAAGCGGGAATCTTGATAAAAAAGAACTGTCATACAAGGGACCCAGGGGGATCGGGGAGAGTTATCCCCGAAGGACCCGTAGCGCTCGCCTTTTTCTAATTCAAAGTATGGAACGAGAGGAGTCTGTGCATTTCAAATTTAAGACATTTAGATAAAATGAAAAAAAAATCAGACAGCATCTACCTCAACCTGAATCATAATTTGAGTACCAGGACGCCACACTTCTGCCCTATTATCATCAGATCGTATGCACACATCCGTATTAGTTCAATTAGCTGAACTACGATCCAGCCTATATGCAGATGGACAGGGTATGACCAGTTCACATCTAATTACGATTACATTTCAGGGACAAAATGACCCGTCGGACACTCGGGTCAAGTCAGCTTCTATGGTCGTGGTGCTAGTGACTGCAGCCTGAGAGAGCTAGTGCAGGGACCGACCTCCACATGCGGCAGCGCGGCACCTTGCGACCCTAACGCCTGTGGCCACTTGGGCCTGACCGACGAAGGCAACCAGGGATGATGCAGGAAGTTCAGGACTAGGTAGGCGGACTTGCCGCGGCGCCGGCGGAGAGAAGCTGCTTTGGGGCGACCGGCGGCGGACGGCCAGAATACGGCCCTAGGGTTCGTCGTTAGGTGTTCCGGGAGGAAAATAGTTCATTCCGAACCCAAAATGCAAAGGGCCAGATTGTAATTATAGCATGAAAAACTCATCTTTCCGTTTATGGCGATTCGATGTGTTGTGGCAAATGAACCACAAAATTGTAATGGTACCGAGCAAATATGTATTTAAGCGGTGTGTTTCAGCAAAGACCTGAAAATAACGGTGTTCTCCAGCAAATTTTATCAGAGCAAATATACTCCTCTATCGGATATGGAGGCGTTTTACTCTTTTAAATACAGATCGGCTAGAGATGGCCTAACCGAAGTCTTTGGTAGGACATTACTGGTGGAGAACTAAATTGTCATCAAACAATGCTCCAATGTCTTCGATTCCTTCACCCTGGATTCATTTTGACCTAAAACCATCTATAAAAAGGGCCCCGGTCGTGAATACGAAGCATATCGCACCACAGAGACATAAACACACAACAGGTGACTTCCCGCGAAGATTCGTGAGTAAAACACCGTTGGAAGGCCGTCGTCTCGCATTTGCAACCGGAAACGCCGCCGGAACGCCGGAACCGCGAGAATGTCAAAGCCAAATGTGGGTCTTTTGGAGTTAATTTTAAGGGTTTGGCTGGGAACCGCCTTTTTTTTACCGGAGCAAATATACTCCTCTAGCGGATAGCGAGGCATTTTATACTCTTCTAAATACAGATCGGGTAGAGATGCCCTAACCGAAGTCTTTGGTAGGACATTAGTGGAGAACTAAATTGCCATCAAACAATATGTAATGCACGCCATCAATCATTTATATTGCCTACTACTAAAGTTGAAGGACAAACATAAATCATTCACATGATATAAATCGTTGATCACATGCCATATACTACGCAGTTTGGTAGGTGTATCCAGTGTGACATTGTGTTTCAAATTCAGAAAGAAAAGCCAGAACAGACGCAGCGCATCCAGCCACCTACCACCAGATGTACAAAGCTCTTATTTAATCAGAACCAAATCAGATTCAGGGCCAATACAAAATTGCCCTTAAACTAATGAAGCCACCATAACTTGATTCCGGTTCCCAACAGTAACTGCATCGCTGTAGTAGTACTCCTACATCTTAACAAGTGAAAAAAAAGTTAGACGCATCTCGCTTCTAGGTTAAACAGGAGATGGCCTCTGCAAGCAGGAGCACCTCACAGTCACCAAGGGAATCCAAGAAGAACCATTTCTTACAGTCTCACAATTTTTTCTGTCAATCCCAAGGTGCGTGAATTAAGAAATCGGAATGAACATTGAAAACGGAAGTAGTACTAACATGAAACCTTGATTTTTGGGGGCATGCACCATCTTAGATTTGTGAGATCACGGGCCCCTAGAGGATGACGATGATCCGAAATTTATTGGCATTGCCCAGACTAGGACGAGAAAAAATCTGGCGACCCGAACGGAGAAGATTAATGAGAGGTGCAGTAGCCATGCATGTTGCTGAATTATTCTTTCGGAGTTCCAATCAGATGGGCACCCTAGAAAGATGCTTGGACTGGTGGTACATGCGTTGCCATAGAGGCAAGGTAACCTGATCACGCAAGATTCAGCAGAAGCCAATCGTCATTACGCTCTACTTTCTGATAGTGCAATTAAACAACGGAGGAAAATGAGGTAATCTAGCCATAGAGTCACGGTCGAGCTACGAAGGTCAGAATCAAACCCATTGGGTCGATCATGGTTGACAAATCAGCGACCCATCTTCCATCTTAATTGGAGACTGATACTGCATGTCAATTAGTTGATTGAATAATTCTAACTTCAAGAGTAGGCAAGTTTGATTTCTCTTGTGCCATCTATGCTCCAAGTAGTGTTATTGGTGTTTTTTGTTTGCTTTACGTATTTTTCTTCTCTCAAGCGAATTGCATTTAAAGACTAGTAGACAATAGACATTCGATTGAACAAAACAAAAACATGACATGAGCAACAAAGTGTTTTGATAAAACCAAAACTTACATTAAGAACCACGGAGTTGTGGTCGCCAACTCCACAGTTTTGCATCTTGACATCACAAAAGACCAAACATGCGGAAGCTAGCCTAATCTCGAAGGTTTGAAAAGCAACTTGGGTGACCCACCACGATATGTGAGAACCGTTGATCATTTAACGTGATATGGTCCGGTCCAGGACACACCCCTCGCAAGATAGATTACCTAACCGTCGATCCATGTTGTACCATCACGAGTATGGACAAAAGAAAACTTGAGAACCAGTTCTGTAAGGGAAACTTAATACGACCATCGCTACCGCCACCACCAAGATAGGCCAGAGTGTCAATGAAAAAACCGCCTATCTAAAGCCGGCGATATACGGGACCAAAATAACACGGGATCCCTAATATTGACCACGATAAATCACATCAGGACAAAGATGGATCCATGAGAGTCTTATTCCATGTGACATTATCCCCGCCGCCTAAACATCGTCAAACGGGATACACAAACCTAACATAGATGAAAATAACTGCACTTTATAGGCATCGATCCGTTTTTTCTTCCGCCCCTATAGCTAAAACGATCACCGAAGACAAGGGCAACATACAATAGGAGTTGAGTTTTTGTGTCGGGTAGTTTTATCTTGTCGTAATGTTTTTTGTACTTTCCGTACAAACTCGCTTCGTGCGTTAATATGTCATTGCTTATCATTTTTTTGTCCTATCTAATAATTAATGAATATACAAATATGCTGATTAAATAAATATGAAATTACATAGTATGAAGAAAGGACACACACCTCGCAAGATAGATTACCTAACCGTCAATTCATCATTGTACTATCACGAGTACAGACAAACAAAAGTTGAGAACTAGCTCCAAAAGAGAAACTTAATGCGGTCATTGCTACCATCACCACTAAGATGGGCTAGAGTGTCAGTGAAAAAATGTCTATCTAAAGCCAGCGATATATGGAAACAAAACAACACGGGATCCCCAATGTTGACCACGACCACGGTAAATCACACCTAGACAAAGATGGATCCCTGAGAACCTTGTTCCACATGACATCATCTCCACCGCCTAAACATCGTCACATAGGATACACAAACCTAACATAGATGAAAATAATTGCAATCTACACATAGATCCGTCGTTTCTTCCACCTCCTAGCACAAAAATGGCCGCCAGAGATGAGGGCAACCGACAATAGGAGTTGACTTTTGTGTCGGGTAGTTTTATCTTGTTGTAATGTTTTTTGTACTTTCCATACATACTCTCTTCGTGCATTAATATGTCATTGCTTATCATTTTTGTCCTATCTAATAATTAACAAGTCTCACATTTTTCTCATACAGTCTCACAATTAATGCATCTATGCATCACCAGAGAGTAGGGAAGTTTGATTTCTCGTGTGCCATCTATGCTTGAAGTTGTGTTGTTGGTGTTTTTGTGTTGGCTCTATGTATTTTCTTCTCTCAAGCGAACTGTTCTACATTTAAAGACTAGCAGACAATAGACATCCAATTGAAAAACAAGACATGAGCAACAAAATTGTTTGATAAAACCAAAACTAACATTGAAGAACTTTGGAGTCATGTGGTTGTCAGCTCCATGTTTTTGCAAGTTGACGTCACAAAAGACCAAACATGAGTAAGCTAGTCTAAACCTCAAAGGTTTCAAAAGCAGCTTGAGTCACCCACCACGATATGTGAACCGTTGGTCATTGATCGCGATATGGTCCAAGACACACCCCACGCAAGATAGATTACCTAACCGTCGATTCATCATAGTACTATCATTTTTTTCTTCGAAAATGATCGTAGTACTATCATGAGTACATACAAACAGAACTTGAGAACCAGTTCCAAAAGAGAAATTTAATACAACCATCTCTACCGCCAAAACCAAGATAGACGGGAGTGTCAGTGACAGAACCGTATATCTAAAGCCAGCGACATACTGGACCAAAACAACACGGGATCCCCAACATTGACCACGACCACGATAAATCACACCAGGACAAAGACGGATCCATGATAATCTTGTTCCACATGAGATCATCTCCACCGCCTAAACATCGTCACACGGGATACACAAACCTAACATAGATGAAAATAATTGCACCCTACACATAAATTTGTCGTTTCTTCCGCCTCGTAGCACTAGAACGACCGCCAGAGATGAGGGAAACCGACAATAGGGGTTGACCTTTTGTGTCGGGTAGTTTTATCCTTATCGTAATGTTTTTCGTACTTTCCGTACATACACGCGCTTCGTGCATTAATACATCGTTGCTTGTCATTTCAGTCCTATCTAATAATTAACAAATGTACAAATATGCTGATTAAATAAATAAGAAATCACATATTAAGAAAAGCCATGTTATAATACAATTGAGATCTGAGTGATCACATCCCCAAGAGAGTGTAACCGTCTTTCTTTCTCGGTTCCGAGGAAGTCGAAATATTACATGGTGCTTTTTTTTTTGACAACCAATATTACATGGTGCTTCCTCTAGAAGATGGCGTCCAACCGTGTCCATTGCGGACTCCGTAAAACACTATATTTGTATCTACCTTTAAATGGAAAAGGAGATATTGAGGGCGCTTGATTTTTACAGACGGAGTGTTTAAACAATAGCTGGATATTCATTCGAAAAAATATCTACTTTCCAAAAAGGAGTCCTAATTACTTACGCTCACACATATTACAGCGCGTGTCCACCCATACACAAAAATCTTCCCGTATCTATTTTCTTTTTCCCAATCATAACTTGGAGAAACAAGAACAAAAAACCGAAAAAGGGTGTGGGGTTCAGGAATGGACGGCTGGGATGGTCCGACCGATGGCCAGCCGGTCCATGGACGGGACACAAAGACCAGGCGCACGCCGGCGTGACGTCGCCGTGCGCCGAACCGCGCAGCCCATCTCGGTGTGTAGCGCGCGGTCCACACGCGCCCGTCCCCCCGTAGGCCGGGTCGAGGCGAGAGGCCTCCTGCAGAGCGAAACAGACCTTAACTAACTGCTGCCATGCCACCACCTTGTTGGATCTGTGCCCCGTACCCGCTAGTCCATCCCGCCAGCCACGTCACCCCGCCCTGCCCTGGGGTGCTGTTGGCTACGGGTACCCTCGGCCGCTTCTTCTCCGGGGGTATTTATAGGCGCGCCCCCGAGAGAGAAGCGCTCCCCACACCGTCCTCTCCTCTGCCGATTTAGAACAGGGGCGTCCGTCCAACGCCTCGACGCCATTACAAAAAGCTTCGGGAGATATTGTTAGACAGGAGGAGATAGATATAACCCCGTGAACGGTGGTGTGAGGAGAGAGAGAGAGAGGGAGAGAGAGAGATAACTGGAGGTGGTCACTCGGGAGGGTGGCTGCGCGACTCTGGCGATCGCCGGACCCATGACGACACCGCCGGCCGCAGGGTCCCCGGGGTCGCCCGTGGCGGCGCCGGATCAGGTGGCCGCGAGGGACGCCGTGATCGGGTGGTACCGCGGCGAGTTCGCGGCCGCCAACGCCGTGATCGACGCGCTCTGCGGCCACCTGGCGCAGATCGGCGGGGCCGCCGAGTACGAGGCCGTGTACGCAGCGCTCCACCGCCGCCGCCTCAACTGGTTCCCCGTCCTCCACATGCAGAAGTTCTACTCCATCAACGACGTCGCATCCGAGCTCCGCCGCGTCGCCGACGCCGCCCACGCCGCCGCCGCCGCCGCATACTCCGAGGAGGAGGCCGCGTCCACGGTGATCCAGGAGCCCATGGACGACCTCGTCACCGCCGACCCCGTGCCGGTGCCGGTGCCGGTGCCAGAGCACGTGCACGAGCCGGTACCACCGCAGGAGGATCCTCCTGCGGCCACGGAGGAGGCGCAGCCCGATGACGCGGTCCCCGTGGACGCGGACCACGAGCTGGACGGCGAAGATTCCTCGGGAGATTCGTCGGAGCGTAAGGCGGCCTCCACGGAAGACGACGCCGTCCCCGACGACGGCCGTAAGTACAATCATCCCCCGTTAATTAATTAATTAATCCTCGCGTGCACATATTACTAATCTACAATTTTACCGTCGTCCTTCCGCAAATTTCCCTTTTCCGTCGTCCGCATTCGAGTTTTTCCCAATCGGCCGTTCCGTCGAACCGATCTCAAGTTTTTGCCCCTGCTTCGCAAAACGTTGGATCTGGTCGTTACCTGCCATGGATTTCTCCGCAAGGTTTCCCAGGCACTTTTAAATATATCTCCTGTATTATCGGGGCCGAACCAAAAAAGGGATCGATCGAAATCGAATTAGACTTCGAGGTTACGCTTTATTTATGGCATACTACTAGTGCTGTTGCAAAAGCGGCACGGTTAAATTCACGTGTTGGGTAGTCGTCGAACCGGCCTACGGGGTCCATTACGGTCTGGTGGTTAGGGGAAAAAAACTGGAGCGAGAGCGCCAATAATTTCCGTCCTGCAGAGTCCCACCAAAAGGCGGAGTTATTAATCCTCGTCCGGGGGGATCGGACGGAGGGCACAGCCTCGGCCGGTCAATCCTGGCCGCCCGTGCCGGCGGCGGCGGCGTCCCGTGAAACGGCATCACGAGGGCGCTTGAACTAAAACCCTACGGGCGACCAGCTTTATTTTTGGTTCGCTGCACGCGCCCTCCACCCTCGGCCACCCTTTTGGGCTGGTCCCTGTCCCGTGGCCGTGGAAAGTACTGGCCAGTAGTACGGCCGCTACCTGCCAACCAGTAATTAACCCATGTTTACTTTATTAGTCTCTGGGTGCTTGGTTCGTTTGCCAATTAATATTACCGGGCGCGTGGTGCAGCCCTGCAGAAGGCGCCGCGCCGTGACGGGGAGTTTGACGACGCCTCCGTGGCCTTGTCCTTCTCGCCGGCCCGCCCGCCCGACCGCTCTCGGCGGCATCGAGAGCATCGTTGTGTGTTGTAGCCTGGTAGTACAGCCTGCCATGGGTGCACACCAGCGACGATAGGCTGTATCGCGGAATAGAATATCTCAGGTGAATCTGCTGAGCATGTGCCCGCGGGGTCTCACACTCTCACCAGATTTGGCGACTTTGGTCTCGACAAAAAACCTGCGCGTCCTAGTATTAGCGGTGGCACCAACCATCTCTGCTTTGGAGCCGTGCTTTGACTTTGGGACCGTGTGTGTTTGAGTGCTGCTTTGGCGTTCCACGTAGCGGTGGTGCTGTGCGCTCCCCGGCCTGGAAACGTGTGTCACTATGTGAGGATGGTTTTGCTATCATCATCTTGGGTTGGAGTGACGAACGATCCTGCTTTTGCTAACCGTCTCGCAAGATCCCAAAAAATTCAAGGTTGCACTTCTTAAGTATTTTTCTAAAGAAAAAAATTAGAATTGCTTTTCGGAAACCAATAAATAAAAAGTTTATTATAGAAGGGACGAAATTTGTGTATCTTTAGTTTGCCATCTCTGTCTTCGAGCGACATTTGTGATGTGAGAGTTGACATTTTTATCTAGGGCAGTTGACAAATTTTTTCTAAATAAAATATGATCTCTAAATTGTCATGGTCCAACGTGGAAGGTTTTCCGACCGTCGTGTAGCTAGCTCACTGGTGATTCTTTTGGGAGAGGAGAAAAGTTCAAAATAAACCTTAAATTTGTAGAGGTTAGCTAAACTGAACCCTGAATTTTGAATCCCGGAAGTTGGCACCCTGAACTTGTGAATCCCTGTCTGTTTTAAACCCTGGACCTGTTTGGCACACCGGAAAACCGACGATCCCGGCCGGGATAACTGCCAACAAATCTAGGAGAAGAGCTGCCGGGGTGGGTGTTCAACGCGCGTGCGCTGGAGTGGGATGCAGAATGTGCAGTTCATCAGCACCGAAGCACGCGTGTATGGCATCTACAGGCATCGATCCACTGCAACGAAGATCCGTAAAATGTAGCTACCTGCCACGCATGAATCTTTTGCGATCAGATCAAACTTCAATACTACGAAATTTGTAATTTTTATGTAACACAATCCATCCGCATTCATTTAGGAATCAATTCCTTGCTGTGCCCTTGTAGCTACGGCGGTCCGCCGTGGACAACGGCAGGGAGGAGTAGTGCGTGGTGCTGGAGTTTTTCTTCCCGTCGGCATGAATCGGCGCGCCACCAGGCTTCGTGCTAACTAGAGCTGCCGTCTTGGTACCAGGTCGCCAAGCGGCGTACCACTCACCTAGGACGTCAGGCCGAGCACAGGAGGTCGTCGACCCATCCATGGCTATCTTCCATGGCCTCCTCCGAGCCATCAGGCTGGTGGCCTGGCTCCATCCAGCCACAGTGCTGCGGCATGAACGAGAGAAAGAAAGTGAATCAGTTCGACGAAGTGGATGTGTGAGGAAGAGATGTGAAATGGGATGAATACGACATGTGAGCCTACGTAGTCAGCCAGAGTAGCAAAGTATATGGTTTGGAAAAGAAAATTGGAGTGTAAAACATGCCCAGGGTTTGGAACAGACCGGGATTCAAAAGTTCAGAGTGCCAATTTCCGGAATTCAAAGTTCGAGGTTCAATTTAACTAAGCTCTACAAGTTTAAGGTTTATTTTGGACTTTTCTCTTTGGGAGAGCGAAGTGATTTTAAAGCGTGTAAACATGAAAATTCTCTGGACGTGTGCTTATCTTGCAACAGTGACACGCGAGGTGATCATTTCATTGTTTGATTGAAAAAACAATCATGTGTTGGCCTTTTCATAAATGTCACACATGGTGACATGTCCTATTATTTCGGGAGGTGAATGAACACCCTATCTAAAAATTCCAATGGTCAAATCTCTGTCCAAGCCACGAGTCTTTTGTACAGGGCCTCCCTCGTACAAAACTTTTGGGAGACATGCTCTGCAGCATGAGCAAAATTCCTCGTGTTGTTGGCGTGGGTCTCATGAGGAAGGCGCGTCAGTCCAGTCCAGTCAGGCTGCGCCCTGCTTAGCTTGGTGGAGAAGTGGAGCCCGGCGGTCTGCTCCCAGGCCGCGACGACCCGTCTGATCGCAATCAAACGGAGGGAGCTGGAAGTTAATGGACCCACATGACCACCGCCGTGGAAAATTTTAATTCCAGCACGCATTCTTCCACCCACGGCCTGCAGTGCACGTGTCGAGCAGCCACTCGGCTCGCTGGACCTGAAGATCGGGGTTCCAGAAGCCAAATTCTCCGGCCCGAGAGGCTGGATCTGGTGCCGTTCCGATCGGAGTGTGGCCGATGAGCTGTACACGTGGTTGGCCTTTTGCCTGGCTGGTGGGGCCGTGCCAGTCAACTATACTAGGTCCCTCTGGCTGCGCTTCTTCCCGAAACACCCGACTTGTCTGCGTATGGCTCCATCCTGTGGAAATCAGTGCATCATGGGGCCATGGCTGCTTCGCGTTGGTCTTCAGCCGGGGCAGCGGTAGGTGTTTGTGTGCAGCGCTGGACAGAGGGGGCTCTGTTACGCACGTGATTATATCCTGATTATCATATGCGATTTTGAATTAACAATTCATGTTAACAGCTTAGCCAGTGTGGCATGCGCATGTGGCCGTGTCTATACGCTTTCGCTGATGCGATGATCACAGCAGCAGCAGCTTTGTCTGTTTGCTGCTGCTTGTAGTCACCACCAACCTTTGCAACTTCGCCTCTATTCTACCAGATTTTCTACGATCTCTTCCAAATTGACAACTGAGGGACTGCTACCTTTCAAAAGAGAGGAAAAGAAAATCTTGTGTTCTTCTTGTTGCCTAGGATTGACAATTGCGAAAGGAAGGAAAGATTTTGCAATAAGTACGTACATAGAATGGTCTGATATCGCCATCTCGTTGCCTTTTTCTTCCTCTCTCAATAATTGAACACGTATTGTTGGTCCCTGCTTGCTGCTTGGTGCTTGCCCTGCCCCCACAGCTATGCCCATGTACTGATGTGCTTGTGCATTCAGCTTGAGGGAATCTCTGGCCCGTTTATACATACATACCCGCCTTTCGTTATTGCGTTATCATGAAAGGCAGCCTCTTTTCTCTCCACGCCGTGCTGCGTAGAAAATGACATGGGAGAGACTACACCTTGGGTCGACGACATTTTTGCCTGTGCTATGATGGGGATCTCGGAAGATCTAGTGAACCTGCATCATGCTTATCGATGCTGCACGAACGACAGCGCTGGAGGTTGTAGAGCGATTTTGTGTGAGTTCAAAAAACTTCAAATCGATGATCAACTAGACCTTTGTTGCTGCGTGACTGTGCCCACTAACTAACCTTAGGTAGTAGGTGATACCGGATTATGCCACGCGAGAAAAGATGAGATATAATACGTTTCGTATTTTTTGTTTCTTCTTGGAACTTTTTGTAGAAATCTGTCCAAAAGCTGTCGGTGATGATCTAGCCTGCCAACTTCATTTCTCATTTTGTGCTCACCCTTATATGCAATTAACAACCTGCTTTTAGGGGACAACTTTTTCAACCAGGACCGAATTTTACTGATGACACATTCCTTTCGTATTTATTTGCCGCATTTCCAAAGGCTTTCCTCGGTCAAGCAGAAGTTTTTTTTTCTGAAACAAGATAGCACACTTAAAAATATTTTGTGTACCTTCTGCAATCACTAGTCAAAGTGCACACTTATGCAATGCTTGAAACCCTTCTGAGATCTATATTACTTACCAGATAACACTGACCAAGGATCGCAAGGCGACCACAGCCTACCAGAGAGCTACCCTATCTGCTCTGACCACGAGGACTGCATCTCCCGCCCTGAGAGGATCAAGATCCAGAAAGGTTTCATGGCCAAGGAGTCCGTGAAGGGGCACATGGCGAGTTCCATCTTTACACCACTCGGCAAACTTTCTGTATTGAAGAACTAGAGATGCTGTAGGAAGTAGTAGCACATTCATTGATCTACAAATTTATAACCGCTCTTCTAAATGCGCCGTTTTCTAACAGATGTTTATAACGTTGTGTTAGCAGGTTAATGTTGTGAAAGGCTTGAAGATTTATGAAGATGTGTTCACAACATCAGAGCTCATGAAGGTTGCTGATTTCATCAATGGAATTCGTCAGGCTGGCAGAAATGGAGAACTTTCAGGTAAGTTTTTGCTTTGGCGTTTATTCTTTATTGAAATGTCCAAAAACGCTGAATTTGCGCACTGTTTTATGAGCTTGTATTTATTTTCCTACTTTTTTTTGGTGTCCATTCCTTTCTGGTTACTTCTGTTGTGTCCACAAGACCACAACTAACCTCTGATATTATCCAATTGATGCTTTCGAGATACCAGATATTCCCTACTGCTGATAGCACCTAATTGTGGTCCTAGATCAGGCACTACTACTTTTCTGTCGGCGGTGATGGTTTTGTCTGATATACTTTTGTGCTAACTGACTCAGTCTCTACAGGTTCATGGTCCTAGGAACTGTCTCCATGTATAGGCTAAATTAGTGTAATTTAGTAGTTGCTGTTGCATAGAAAGCTTCCGGTTATTATAATCTCGGATATTTAAAACTTGCATTTGAGAACGTAAAGGCATCAACCTAGTGACTGCAATACCTGGACGATTTGGACGGGTTGTTTTCTCAAGTAGCTTATTTTTACAATTACTACTCATTGAAAGAAGAAAAGTTTGAAGTGGATGGATAATTCAATCATAGTAACATGTTAGAACATTCTGTTTGATTGGATTTGCGATGGCTACTCCCAAATCTGTGCATCACAAAACGTTTAATTCCCTTAGTTTGATTCAGTCTTTAAGGTTTGACATAGAGCCCACAACCTTGGTATGGTTCTATAGGGTTTTGGCCATAATCTTTGTAGGCATGTAAGCTGCCTGAACTTGACTATTACAGAATTTCTCAGCTAGCTTCTTTGTGTGCGCTCAGCTAATTTGTCTCTTGAAATGTCATTTACTGTTGGCATGTTTGCCCTTGTGCTGTTGCCTTGACCATTTCGATGCTAATTCTCCAGTTTCAAAATTTAGGTGAAACATTCATATTCTTCAACAAGCAGATCAAGGGGAACAAGAGGGAGATCATTCAGCTAGGCGTCCCTTTATTCCAACACACCACAGAGGAAAGCAATTGTATGTTCAGGCAAACTGGCAGCACATACTACGTTTTCATCAACCTACATACAGCTGCAAGAATATTTCTTTTGGGTGTAGGATATTTGCAAGAATATCCCATCTCCAGACAATATGAGGCCCTAGTGAAAGATGTCATAACTTACACTTGTTTTTCGTCTTGTGTGCAGGTCATATAGAACCAATCCCAGTTGTCCTGCAGGCTGTCATTGACCACCTTGTTCTTTGGCGCTTAATACCAGAAAGCAGGAAACCAAACAGTGTCATCATCAATTTCTTCGATGAGGTAGGTTTTGTTGTGCTTTTTCTGTTTAATACTAGAGTAATCAGAACTAAATGAAACCAAGTGAGTTCTTGCTTCTTGTACTGTCGTGGGATTTGCTGTCAAATCTGAGGCAGAACTGAGAGTCTGTACACACTTTTCTTCCCCTTGAAAAACCAGCCACTTGTCTGTACAACTAGCAAAGTAATTTTGGACATGCAACTGGTGGGTTCTTTCAGGGTCAACTATCCATATTCAATATTTGTGGTCCTTACAAGAAGAGATGCAAATCAATTAGGGACTTTTTAAATCATTGCAAACTATGGAGAGTGAATAATATGAACGAGTTGAAAACACCGTGCACTTTGCAAGCTCTGGTAGAAGTCACGGAATGGGGAAAATTGAAAATATGGGAGGGGTGACAACTGACAACACTTTTTTTGTTCTTCTGAAAACAGAAAAATCCCTTTTGATATGTATGCGGTATGAACTACTGGTACTTATGTCATTACTGCAATCAAAATCTACTAGTGTACTAGAACAGAGTGCCTTTCTTGAGGGCATGGACATGAAGATCTCAATTGCTTGAAACTTGTCCAGTTGTTGGTCTCTGACAAATGGTGAAATTGCTTTACAGGATGAACACTCGCAGCCCTACTTCAAGCCTCCCCATCTGGACAACCCCATTTCCACCCTCCTGCTGTCTGAGACCTCAATGGCATTTGGAAGGTCACTTGTCACCGACAACAATGGAAACTACAAGGGACCTCTGACACTCTCATTGAAACAAGGGTATGTAGTACGCTTAAATACTTCGGTTACTGAAAAAATCTTCAGAAACCTGTTACTGTTGGTGCCAGTCCGCAGCTTCTCAATTTTTTTTGTATCGTACTGTTTCATCTTATCATGGAACGCATTTAGCTATTACTGGATGGAGTTGGTCTCTTACTTTTATATGGATCATCTTTGCAGATCACTTCTAGTGATGCGCGGGAACAGCGCGGACATGGCGCGGCACGTGGTGTGCCCATCGTCCAACAGGCGCGTTAGCATCACGTTCGTGAGGGTGAGGCCATCGACCCCGGTGGACCTGAGCCCGCTCCCGTCTCCCACCAAGGCCATGACGCTCTGGCAGCCTCCGCCTGCCGCGGCGTCCGCTGGCATGCAGAAACAGCCCCACGGCGGGAACGGGGCCATCATCGGCTACGGCCCGGCGCCGCAGGCCATGCTCGCCCCGGCGTGGGGAATGGCCGTGCGCGCGGCGCCCATGATGATGGTGGCGCCCGCGAGGCCGATGGTGATGGCGCCGTCCGGCAACATCAACAAGGGGATGGGCCGCGGCGGCACGGGCGTGTTCCTGCCGTGGACGGTGGGTCCCAAGAGGTACAACAAACACCTGCCCCCGCGCATCCAGAAGCGCCGGTTCTCGGCGATGATGTCACCCATAGAGGCGCAAGGCTGAAACCCATGGAGGCGCATCGTGGAGCGGGTTTTCTTCCTCTTCTTCTTCTTCTTCTTCTTCTTCTTCTTCCTCCGAGGCAAAAGAAAGTTCGGAAACGCGCGGCAGTGTGTGTGCCCCTGCCCTCCCCCTGTGTATTTTGTTTGGTGACTGACTCTCGTCGTCGTCGTTCGTCGTCGTCCTCTTGCGAAGTGGTGCCGGTGTTTTTTTCTTTTTCTTTTTCTTGTGATGAGGGGTTTGGTCGATCTGCCTGTAATTTAGCTGAGTTTGTTGTGGCCCTGTGAGTAGCACAGGCCGACGCGGTACGTAGAAATATGATGAGTAGGGATAGGTGAGGTCAGAATCAATGAGAAACGTTTTGTTTTTTGTTTGTTTTGTTTATTATTATCTCATCCGGTTCCAAGAAAGGACTGGATGCATATCAGCATATATGGATATGTTGCTGTTCATGTTCTGCTGAGTTTGAGTTTGCAAGTCTATATAGAGGTAGAAGATGCACCAATTTTGTGTTGCATATACTCTTGTGTTGCATCTCGAACAAGGAAAATAAATTGGCAACTAATTTGAAAAGAATTGAGCAGCTTGAAGAAAACTACTAAGACTAGTTGAATGCCCGTGCGTTGCTACGGGCCGTTGGAATCATGAACCGTTTCTTCGGTATCATTGGCCGGCAAGAGGTAGTGATAGACCATATGTACATACTATGTTCACATTATATTGATTCTTCATTTGAAAGCATCAGAAATTTTTATTTTTGTTCCATTCATGTGTAAAAGTTTTATAGAACAAAGTGTGGTAGTTTCTTTAATTGTGTAAAATCCGAGTTTTTCGTTCCTCTCAAACTTGACGACGTCGGACCTATTATTCTTAGAAACTGTTTTGTTCTTAAAAAGGAAACACATTTTAGAAGGTTAAAATTTTATATTACTGTATTTGTACCGTAGAATGAAGTCCGAAAAAATTAACAAAATTATGGATTGACATCGTACGTTGGATGTTATTATTTTGAATTTGACTCCGCTAGATGCATTAGCTAGTTTAGAAAAAATATTAGCTTTACATGTATAAATGTCTTGTATTTTTGAAATCTTCTAAAAATATGTATGCTTTTATTTTTATCACATATAAAAAAAATAAAAAAGCCATATACACGTAGAGGGACATCACATACGAGTCATTCTCCCCTGACTCGTCCCATCCTCACGGCCTAGCTAATTCTCTCGTCGTCTACTGATGTGGCCACCGCCTGCTCTCACCATCCACCATGGTGCCTGTAGAGGCTCTTGGCGTGCTGGGTTGCATTTGAGAGTTGCGGAGTGCCACTGGAGACGACTCGAGCTGGGTTCATGTCCAGTACGCCGGAAGTAGACGACGACGCCGGTGCTTGGCGGCTGTAGGTACGGAGGTGAGTTGGGCGGAGGCAACGCAGCAGGTCCTTTTCCTCCCACCGGGCGATGCGATCTGGGCGGCGGCTGTGCAGCAGTTCATGTTCCTCCCACCGGAGGATGGCGGCGAAGCGGGCAAGGAGGCGTTGATGTAAGAATCATCTATCTCTTATCTTGCTTTATTTCCTCCCCGATTTTGCAAACAGCTCGCTGCAAACTTGTTATTGGAAAAGCATGGCCCCGTCCACCTCCCCTGCTCCCCATGGCCCAACGCTGGAGCGAGGGGAGTGCCCCTGGGTTCAGTCTATGTTCACTGGTCCAGCGCCTCCGCCTATTCCTTCGATTCCTGCAGAGCCGCGGACCAAAGGTAGCTGCATCTGGATCCCGGCCACCGGCGGCGCCCTATCCTCTGCCACGAGATTAGCCGGTGGCGCTTACCCCTGCCTCGAGATCAGCTGGCGGCTCCGTCCCCATCCCCTGAATTACGTGCAGACGATGGCGCTGCCTCCATCCCTTGCATCGCGCGATGGAATATATTGGTCTGATGGATGTGCTTAACAATCTTGTTCATCTACCTCTGCTTGCTAATGTAAACCCAAAAAAACCGGGCAGGCTAGGGTGTGATTGCTCTGTGAGAATATGGGCGAGGTCGTGGCTGCCACCGCAGAAAAAAAAAGCCCACATCAGTGATGCTTTTCAAGCAGAGTTGTGTGTTTTATCTGAAGCTGTTTGCCTAGCTTCTCAGTTGGGAGCGATCTGAGTGTGTTTTGAAACTGATTCCTAACTCCTGGTGATGGCTATGGACAGGCGCAAGGCTAATTCCTCCCTGTATGCAAGTGTCATTGAAGATGTGAAAATACAGCTGAGAGTTTGGTTCTCTGGTTGTGAGGTCAAGAAGTGCACGAGAATAGTGAATATGGTTGTTCATGAATTGTCTAAATTATCAGTCTGTGATGGTAGAACTGCAAGTATCCTCCAACGTAAATGCTTTAGCTAATATTTTTCAACATTGTACCTCCATTATCTATATCATCAAACTTGATGAAATTCCCAGCCAGGCAACTTCTGAATAACCTGTAATCCTACATCTATTTTTGATCTCGTAGATGAATCCACCCATTTGTTGATGATGCAACGGATGATAAGGTTTACGGATGGGATTTTGAAGCAAATCAGTACACCGCCGAGCGAAGACGAACTACAACAAATGGTTGGTACTATCTGTTCATCTCTTTACATTGTTTTTTACGTAGGTTTGCATGGTATATTTGGATCCATTACATTTTAAAAGATATAATAATCATGATGGATTCTGCTCAAATCTGGTCCAGCGAGTTCAAGTGCTAAGTATTTCCTTGTAGACTATGTTTTGTGTGGTCGTGACTAATGACTCGGTTCTTTTCCGCTTCTTTGTATTCTTTGTCTTGTCATCCTTGATGGCGAGGATCTTGATGTTGCTTTTCGCGGTGGCTCGTGACCATGCGACATATAGTTGACCATGAGAGAATACCGGCTCCGGTAGGTATACGCCGACAATCGGGATGGTCTGCCCTTGCGCCTTGTTGATTGTCATGGCAAAGCTTAGTCTGATCGGGAACTGCTTCCTTTTGAATTTGAACGGGAACATGTCATCGTCGGATGGGCATAAAGGTATCCGAGGAAGAAAAACCCTCTCTCCTGCATGCTGTCCCACGACAATCTCCGCGTCGATGGCGTTCCTCTGGAACTCACGGATCACAAGCCTTGTGCCGTTACACAACCCGTTAGCTGGGTCAATATTCCTTAGTAGTATGACGGGGCAATTTTTCTTCAGTTTAAGCACGTGTGGGGGCATCCCGTTAGGAGTTAGCGAGTTCAGAAACTCGGAAGGGTAGTATCCATGCGGATCGTCCTCCGCACTATCGAAGCTATAGTAGATTATCTCCTCGCCATGAAAACGCTCAATCATGTGCATGTTTATTCCATCTACATTGTCGTTCTTTGTGGATAGAATCGCTCTAGAAGTCATGTAATGCGGGTTGTCCATGTTATGGTCTAGCTGAGGAAACACATGGTTGATCAGCTTCATTATGTCGGCCACGTGGTCTCCCGTAGAGGACACACAGATATCTTCGGGAAGCTGGATGTTACCTTCCTCGTCGGTTTCCTCAATACCGTTACCTATCCTCAGTAGGTAATCTGCGAACCACCGGTCATTTTGTGCCCTCATGTTCTTGATGAGCCTTAGCTGGCGCATGCCCTTCCATAAGTTGGATCTCCGCAGACTTGCGTCGATTATCTGACCACGTGAACCTTTTCGCACTACTGGAAGCACCTGCCTGAAGTCCCCGCCGAACACTATAGTCTTGCCTCCGAAAGGTCGGTTCTGGCAGTCCATGATGTCACGCATGCTTCTGTCTAGCGCTTCAACTGCCTGACGTTTCGTCATGGTTGCCTCGTCCCATAGTATTAGCGAAGCCATCCTCAGGAGCTTGGCTGTCCCACTCTGCTTAGTGAAGTTGCATGATGCCCCTTCTTCAAGGTTTAGTGGGATCTTGAACCTTGAGTGCGCTGTTCTTCCTCCTGGCATGATGGAAGCGGCGACACCCGACGTTGCTGTGGCCACCGCGATCTTTTTCTCTCCCCGAACCCTAGCGAGCAGTGCTCGGTAGAGGTATGTCTTCCCGGTTCCTCCCGGACCATCTACGAAGAATACGCCCCCATTGCTGCCATCAACCGCCTTAAGTATCTCATCATAGGCAAGTCGTTGCTCGAGGTTTAGAAATGATGCCAGTGATTCGTCTTCCTTGTCTACCGTGATATTCATTTCCTCAATGACCTCCCTAGCCTCTCCTTCTGTGTTGTCATACGTCTCGTCGATGTCTGGGAGAGGGAACGACTTTATGTCTTTGCCCATGGACTGCAGCATGCCCCTGATATCAATCAACACCTTCTGCTCCACAGCTTTTGGACACTTGTATTCCCGTCGGTAGTCATCAGACATCGCCTCTAGGTGCCTATCCCAAAGACCGCGCACGTCGCCAGGCTCACAGAATACCAAGATTGTTGCGAAGAGCCTCCTGAGTGAGGCTGGCATGGAGAATTGTTCTGACTCAGTAAGACACTCGTCGAGCGTGTTGTCGGCCTCGATGAGACCTCTCCTCTCCGCGGCCTCACGAAATGTAGCACATAGCACACCATCCACGATTTTTAGATCTTCGAAGGACTTCGAGCCGGGTATGTGATTTAAAAGCACTCTTAGAAAGTACCGCTCGCCCTCGGCAGGATGGGCTGTCATGATTCGTCCTACTTGGTGTTCCCTAGTCCTTATCTTCCAGTATTTTCCTGTAATTTGCCACGTGAACCTTCCCGGAAAATCTCTATAAAGAATATCTCGAGCCCACGCGTACTTCTCATTAGCTTTGAAATATTCTATCAGCATGGATGTGCTCTCCCTGGCGGCAATGTCATTCAGGTTGTCTCCTGCTTTGAACGTGACCCTTTGCATATCTGGGAGATGAAGGGGGAGCTGTAAGACCGCCGGGTGGTTCTCACAGAGCTTGAAGCCGAATATCCTCCACATGGCCTCTGGTGGAGTAATCCACCTTGCATCAACGTATCTCTTGATCTCATCTATGTTACCTTTGTCGTCAGGAGTGTCAATATTGAACGAAGTCTGATCGTGGCCCTTGTATATGTACTTATATAGGTACTTGACAGCTTTTATGCTAGAGCACACCTCCGCGTTGATGTGGCAGTCGAACATCCGCAAGAGGTAAGGGTTGTAAGGCACAACCCATCTATTGTCCAGCATCTGACCGCGGACCTTCACGCAACGGCCGTCCTTTCGTCTCCGATAGACTGGATATGAGTCCTTCCCCTGTACAGTGGTCTCGTTGAATGTTCGTGGGTACCTACACTTGCACGACCCGTCTTTCATGCACACGTTGTTTGGCTTGAGGACACCGCATGGGCCATGCATCATATGCTTCACGACCATTGTGTATAGTTCCGGGTACTTATTCTTGTCCAGAAGCTCGGCCGATATGACATGGTCATATTGCTCTGGCACAAGGAGCTTATATCTTGAATCCATGATCAACAGGAAATGGGCATGTGGGAGACCCCTTTTTTGGAACTCGACCACGTAGACATACGCCTTGACAACTCCTAGGATATTCTTCTTTGTTAGCATCTCTTTCATCGTCTCCAGCTTGTCCCTAAACACTCGGACCACAATGTCTGGTCGGTCTTGTGCGGTTTGTCCCGGAAGCAACGCATCTTGTATCTCCTGCCAGTTTGGGTTGCAGGTCATTGTCAGGAAGATGTCAGGCTTGCCGTATGTTTGCACTAACGCCATGGCATCCATATGCCTTTTTTTCATGTCTCGGAATCCCCCCTTGAACGTGGAGGGTAGAACAATCCTTGTTCCAACGGCGCTTGCTTCAGTCTCTCCGGCTATGATGCTATCCACAATTCCTTTATATAGATCGGCACGTATCTCCGGCTGGTGACTCCTGACCCAGTTCAACCTACAACCCTCGATCTTTATGTACATGTCGACCGCAAACTGTTGGAACAGACGACCTCCATGCAGTATGGGGTTGAATATAGCAGGGCGTGTCTGTAGTCGATAACAGTAGTAGTCCCTGACAGAGACGCATAAATTGCCACCTCCCTCTGCGTTAATGAAAGAAAGAAGAATGTTAGGAAACATCCGAAAAGGATAAATATAATAAATGCAGAAGTATCTTGAATAGGTTAACCTGGATCGTCGTTACGTCCCGCTCTTGGTTGTTGCGCAAGGTACCAATGAACATTATGTTTAGGGATATTTGGATGCCAACCGAGCTCCCCTTTTGGGAAGAATAGGGGGTATGATAGTGGGTCATAACATCCTTGTGTTGCCTGTATACTATGCCTCTCGTTGTTGTTACCGTAGAGGGTAATGCTGCGCTTAAACCTATTTGCTAGGTCGCTGCCCTCGACCCAGATAGCAGCCACTTCAGACGACACCGGTAGATTGAATGTCCGTTGGTCTTTCTTCTGGTCGGTGTTCAGTTCTATACGGCAGTTTTCGAGGTTGTCCTTGTGGGCGCCCAAACACCTAAACTGCTCGGAGTAGGGGTTTGCTCTCAATATGTCTGCAACCTTTTGGACGACCTCTTGGTCGAGACCTTTGGTGGCTTCCTTGCGATGGGTCATGTTTGGATCATCGTCGTAGAAGTATAGTTGTAGGTGTTCTGGCTTAGAGTTTGGTCCGAACGAATGCACGTTGTGGTACAATGATCCTTGCGCCCGGAATGTATACACTCCGGACCTCATGTTCGTGCAGTCGTTGTCGAGGCTGACATCAAGGGTCGTGAAGGAGAAGTGGCCATTGAAAAATCGGATGCTCTCTCGAAAATGACGTGAGTCCGTGTCCTGGCTAGACCATAGTCTCATCAGCTCCGGAATAGGTTCTGGTTGTTGATCAGCTAGCTCGATCTTTCCTTCTCGACAGCAGAATCCGTCGGTCTCACGCTCGAACTTCTTGGCATGACAGAATTCGCAGTCTGGTACTTGCTTTAGGATATTTGTACTGTCTGGTAGGTTCGAGTACACAAAGTCGAAAGGATCGATAGATTCCGGGCCTGATGAGTCTGTCGTTGTATTTGTGTCCATGTCATCTTCGTTGAAACCTACATGGATTGGTTGTCACATCAGTATGTTTGTATTAACTCGTAACAGAGAATGCCAATGGGAAGGATAGTATAATTACCTTCATGGCCATACATGTAGAATTCCTCATCCATGAGGTCGTCGGAATTGGCATTCTCATCCATGATTTCGTTAATGAATGTCTCCATTTCTCCTACAACATTCTTGCTCCAGTAAGTACAATAAGGATGTGCCATGACATAAATAAAGGGAGTAAAGATGGGTGTGTTCCCATCGGTCCTAATGGTATACTCAGGCGTTCTCGTTGAAGGGGATGTGGGAGGTGAAGCAGTTTCTTCTCTGGTGGGTGTTCCCTATGTGCTTGATGCCAGGTTTATTGTTGGCAAAGTTGGTGCAATTGGGCACGACATTGCGATGGATTCTTTGCACGGGGTGTTCCTCCTAGCTGCAGCTTTTTCCCTACGTTGATCAAGCATTACTGCCCTCCTCTCTTGGGTTTTCCTTTGTGTTGATATTTGTTTGGCTGCTCTTCTACGTGCATTAGTGTCTTCCTTTTGATCATCCGTCAAAATATTCTGTTTAGCTCTATAATTGGCTCTTCTACGTGCATTATTCTCTTCCCTTTTCTTCTCCTTTTGGTTAGGGCTTCTCCTAGCACTATCAGGATCATGTCTTGCTTGATTTATATCTTCTGAGATAACTGAAGAGGGGTTCTCTGTCCAGAAAGATGGTTAGATGTTCATACTGTATACTATTTCTGGAAAGTAATGTTTATGAAATATAGGAGCATTGTATAAATTGTATGGTAGTACTGACGTACCGTTAATCATGACTTCTGGATTCTTTATAGTTCGTATGTCACCATCGCCGTTTTTCATCATTGATATTACTTGATCAATACCTTTGGCATGTTCATCATCATTGCAGAATGGTGGTGACGCAATGAATGCCAGATGCCTGTCCACAAAAGATGGCTAGCTTTACATATTGTATATTTTATTTGAAATGTCTTGGTATTTTATAAATTCAAGTATTACCATTAATGAGGACTTTTTTCTGCTTTAGATATTCTATGTGATCATTGCCGATGTTCATCTTGGATGTGCCTTCTTGTGATGATACTGAAACAATTTTTCTCTGTTTTGTAGAGAACTCTTCGTTACGACGATGTATAAACAATTGTCTTTCTCCTGGCGTCATAGGCTTTCTTTGTCTTGCACTTAAGGTAGATGTACCAACTTCCTCTTCCATCCTTATTTCTGGCTCTAGTTCTGCATATTTCTTAGCCTCTTTCTTTGTTTTGTTTAGCTGATATTCTTCACGTTGCTTTTTTAGTCTTTCTTTCTTTTCTTCATCAGTCATCCGTGCATACCGCTTTCTATCTCTTTTTTGTTTTTCTTCCTTGGCATCCATTACTTGAGATTGCGAACAAAATGGTTTTCCTGCATTAGTATTTGTATATGCTGTAATTATCAAACTTGGATAGTATTAGTTACATTGTAATAAATCAACTATTTTAAACATATCACTTTCATTTAATTCAAACATAGCATGTACTCTGCTATGCTACATGATGGAACAGCTACTAATGGAGATGTTGAGATTGAGCAGAAATCAAGTGTTCAGGTGGAGCATGTTATTGGTTCAGGTGATTTATCAGAAAAGGAAAATATTGCTGTTCATGATGCACCTATTGTAGAGGATTCTCACAGGCCTAGGAGTGATGGATAATATTAATTACATTGTAATAAATCAACTATTTTAAACATAACACTTTCATTTAAATCAAATATAGCATGTACTTTTGTATTGCCGCTGATAAATTTAATTTTTACATGGCAGTTTATAAGATTGTTGAAGAATGTCTGTTGAGGAAGATAATGAACGTACCTGATTGAGGCGACATGGAAAATTACTATGTTCAGAAGGTTAATTGAGCGAGAGGTATCGGAAGTACCAGATGTGATCGAGCGAGAGGTATCAGCACTTTCAGATGTGATTGATGCGGCAGCAGTCAACTTGAAACTTTATCTCGTCAGTGAAGGCAAGAACAATAGTAGTATCAAACTGATGCAATTAAAGGACGTCCTGTATGCGATGGATTTAGTGGTGCTTGGCGTGCTAGACAGCACGTCTTCATGTTTATTTATATTAGAATTTGCTCTAGACTGAGTCGGATTAGGATTCCGTAGCTCAGTAGTAATATTGCTTCTCTACTTGGTAGTATTCACCGCTTGTTTGAGTCGGATTAGGATTCCCTAAGTAAGTAGTATTAGGAGTCCTCAACTCAGTTGGACTTTTGATTAGCACTCTTTTTCACATATCAAAACTGTATTAAGATTTGTATAATTATGCCGGATGGAGTTCGCGCCGAGGCCGGCGTTGGCCAGGTATACGCACATGTCGATCAACTGGGTCGGAAGGTCCGACCTGCAGACGGTGGTCATAAAATTGTTGTTATTCAATGGCGGCTCGACTTGCAGAACTTGCTACGAGGTCGCGGATGTCATATAGCTGGCCGCGTGACGCCACGGACTAAGCCTAGCTAAGAGCATCCCCGTTCGTTGACTAAGCCCAGCTAAGAGCATCCCTGTTCGTTGGGCGATCTCATGCTAAAATCCGGATTAATTTTGGGACTGATGAAACTCGTTTTCGGTATAAAAAGGCCGAATTTTTTACTCGTGTTCCTCGGCCGAGTTCCTGCGTTGTAAAATTTAACAAATTTCGACAAATTTAGAGGATTTCATTGATTATGGATAAATATAGGCGGATTACATCGAATTCGGGCGAACACCTGAATTTAGGCTAGATAATAAACTAAAAAACATAAAAAAGACCATTGCCGATGCCGTCGTCGAAGCCGCCTCCGCTTCTGCATGCCGAGGTTGCCGTAGAAGGAGGAACTGTATACACCGTGTAATAGTACGCGATTTATCCATGGCATCACTTCTCCTGAGCTGGCTAAAGCAATGGCCATCCGAAGAGCGCTGCATAGTACTGCTGACAATGGATTCAGAGATATCATTTTGGCTTCCGATTGTCTATCAGTAATTCAAGTCATCTGGTCTCCAGTGATGGATCACTCTGCTGTTGGCGCGGTGGTGGCTGACAACAGGACTCTACATGTTTCCATACCTGTCTATTCAAACATTATGGCACAAGATTAATATTGCTGCTCATATCTTAGGTCAAAATGACGAGGCTTCCGTTTGTAATCTATCTTTGAATGTTGTTCCGGAATACATCTTGAAAGTAATATGTAATGATGTTCCATATATAATCAATAAAATTCTTTAGTTCTCACAAAAAAAAGGTCAGTGACCATAGACTCCTATAGCCCAGTAACCATAGCGCACCGTAAACCTTAAGCATACAAAAACCTAGAAGACAGAATGGTCAGTAGAAGATCTTCACCAAAAATATACAGAACAGCTTGGTGTTTATAAAATAAACACATCAGTACATACGCCATGTGAATTCGTTCTGGCAGGTAAATCTATGTAATGACAAGATTAGCATCACTATTGTCTATGGCTAAACTTATGTAGTTCCTGAAAGATGCACAACCTAAGTTTGAGGAGCATCAGTTGTTGATAGAGTTGGATATGCAGCTTCTTTGTTGGTCTTCATTGCCTTTTGATCCTCATTTCTTCACTTTCATATTGTTTAATTTTTTCTTGATACAATTGATAAAATCAAGGACACCGGAAGGTATGTTGTCTTCACATTCGTTCTCCTTGAATGTTAATAGCTGTACCAAATTTTGTTTCCTGAGCTCATAACCATCCTATACATTGTATAAACAAATAAGATCAGCATCTCATTTGCAAAAAAGATAATGATTCAAATAATTATGATATATTGACCTTAAAAAATGGCGAATGAACTTGAAAATGATAATAATGCAGGATTGAAATTGATCGTGTGGAACGACAATCACTATTTTGTTAAAGTTGCAAATTTGTGGGCGAATCAGGTATCTTCCAACCCTCGGTTTTCTCTCACTCATTTCTCTACAATGAACGGTACAAGCAACAGCTGACCACCTTGTTGAGTAACTTGTCAACTAAATCTAGACGTTCTATTTAGAGGATGAAAACTTATGGCTTAATCTGCTGGAAGCATCAGAAGAGCTTTCTCTGCCAAAACTTTTCACCAGGTTGCCTTACAGTACAGCAGTATAAAATAAAATAATGCGATGACCTGTGCGACATAGCTGCTGCTTCTGTAAGTTTAATGGATGGAGGCTACATTCAATATTGGTCAAAGGCCATTCTTTTGTACAAGTTTTTTCACCATTCTTTACGTAGTGCCTGGTTGCAGCTTTAATTTTTCGTGTAAAGTGATGGGAAGTTGTAAGAAAATTGAAGTATCTTTGTCTCACAGAAAACTAATATAATAGTAAATAGAACTTGGTTCCACAATAACCCGTTGGAGGCTAGCAATAGGTTTGAACATGAAGCAAAAAAAAGTACTTTGCTAAACCTATGTAGTTTCTGAAAGCTGAGTATAATAATTATAAGCAACTAAGAAAAGAACCACATGTTTTAGAAAGGTAAATAACTAAAATGCTGGTGGTATTGTAACCTTTAAAAATGGCAACTGTAGTCTTTCGTCTTTCCATGTTGACATGAAGAGTGTAACAAGATATCCAGACAATTCCCTGGTATGACATATAAAAAACCAATAAATATAGGTAGTACATATGCAGCAAATCAAATACTCTGTATATAATATCTCTTAAAAATGTTACCTTTTCTGACCTGAAATATCAGGTACTATTTTTTGTTGCCATAGGAAAATGTTCTCGTTCCATATAGACCCAGGGCATGCCTTTGACATGGCTTTTGGTAAGTGTTCAGCAATCCATAGAAGTCTGTGAACATATTTTGCGTGTGGGTTGAGTTGGTACTTGGGCTCAACAGGAGTAGGGTCCAAAATATAGACAGTTCTGGTATCTTTGTCTAGTGTGAACAGAATAAAATCACTGCCAGATTGTTTTATTGGAATATGAATCTGAAAAATATGCTTGATATTAGATGTAGAAAAAAATAATAGTTATAGTGACACATAAGGTGAAGTGGTCTTACCGTTTTGCATGATGCAACACTATATTTCATACCCGGCCAACTACTAACAGAATGTGCTAGTTTTTCAACATCTAACTTTTTCCGGAAGTCTGGATGTCGCCCAAAATCAGTAACCATCTAGCATATAATAAAATAAGTGTTTAGATAGGTAATATAAAAGAAATAGTATATATATAGCAAAATGTAAGAACATACCCAAAATCGCATGTCAAGATAATGCTTTGATATCAACCCTCTGCTTTTTTTTATTATTTGAATGTCGTCAGACACAATCTTCCGTACAACCAAATTGAAACAATCGCCGTCCATTGCCAACTTTTCATTTAGTATTTCTTGCAGTTTTTTGAGAGTTAAGCTAATGGGATATGGAATAGAGCTTTTTACCCACACTTTCCTACAAATCATTATCATAAGGAAAATAAGATAATATATGTCATCATTTGTATTAAATTAATAAATAAAATAAAACAATATGCAATAGATTACTTACTCTAAAGTTTCTACCGAATTGATTGATTTGATGTAGTTACAAAGTCCACCTACTAACTCTTGTAGGCTCAAGTTAGAAAGCACAGACATCAGTGATTGGTATTTGTTTTCAATAGATAACGAGTTAAGTTCTTCTGATTGAAGTTGATCAAATGGAATGTCCGACATTATAACATCACTTGGATTTTCCTGACGTTGATGATCACTTTCTTCAATCATTGTGGTCGCTGGAGCGGTGTTTGTTTTCCAACACAATAATATTGCGGCTAGCTTATATTGAAAGGAAGTAATAATTTCCTGCATGGTACCAACATATATTAGCATACATATAATAATTTAAAATACCACCAATCAACTATATATATGTTTTAACAAACAAAAGATATTAGTACCTGTGTAATCGGATGGATTAGTATATATCCAGTCCAATATTCCATGAATTTAAGCACAAATAGACCACAAGATGAACTGCATAATTTTTTAAAAAATAAGTACTCCACATGAACAACAAAATTGCTTATATGTCTATCATCAAGCATACATGCTCTATACCTGTCTTTTTGAATTGGTGTATGTAGTTGTTCTGTAATCGTCCATTTAGTAAGATCGATGTCTTTCCAATTATCACTAATCATGTTTTTTTGACTTTTAAGAATGTCCAGATGATACTGTAGTCCTTGTAGCTGTAAAAATATTAGTGAAGAAATGATATACGTGATCAAAGTATAAATATTCAACAATTTCATGCAGGGATTATAAATTATAGATACAATAGTAACTTACCGTAGTAGTGAGGTCAGCTCGGTTGAACTCCCAACACAATGAATCGAGTACTTGTATTTCGGTCTTTTCAATATTTATGATAGCTAAATACCAATGTGAGTTCTTGATATTTATTGGAAGATAAATCTACAATCAAATAAGCAGTTACTTGTAATGTTGGACACATGTAAAAAATTCAATAAACCAATGTTGAAATTGGATATGTATGTTACCATGTTATGCTTCAGATAGTTTCTGACAATCTCCGTCATATAAGTAGCCCCATGTATTCCAATGTCACCATCCCGTTTTAACAGTCCAGTATAAAAAGGATTCTCAAAATACATTTTACAATTCGTATTTTGGTCTTTTATACAACATATATATGCGCCCAATACCTAGAATATAACAAAGAGAAAAAAATACATTATTAATGAATATTGGTAATCAGAAACTATTTTAGATGTAATTAGTAAGGATACTTACATCATCGTCCAGCCATTTGCTATGATCTAGTAGGCACACCAATTCACGTTGATGGACATGTATATCATCTATCTTGACCAACAATTCTTTCTCTGAAGCATCTTCTATTACTGAATGAGCACATTCATCTAGTTCTGTCAATGTGTAATCTACAACAAGTTTTAACAAGCAAATATATATGTTAAATTAATTTTATAATGAAAAGCATAAGTATATAAAAGTACACACAATAACTAAAATAATAACATGAAGAAAGTATATATTTAATTAATGCATGTTATATCTTGAATAAGGAAAAGCATAAGTTTAAAAGTGAATGAATATTTTACCTTGTGGGAGATAGTCATATGTTACATTATTTATCATATTGTTATATTTATCTGGTTGCTTATTATCATCTTCAGAAATTGTTTCTTCATCCACTGATTTAGAAAATGGAGATAACGTAGACTTGGTTGGTGATGGAGATGATGGCAATGATTCATCATTTATCTGATTGTCTGATTCTGAAGTAATTGATTCAAAAGATTTTGAAATCTGAGACGATGTCGAGATGAGAGGTGATGGCAATGAATCATCCATAATGCTTGATTCTGAACATTTTGGTCTTTTCAATGGACGGTTATCAAATTCCTCAACAGTGGTTGTGTCAACATTGAGATCCATATTCTGCAAGATCAGCAAATCAATAGTATAGTTAGCAAACTAAAACATTATTTAGTGTCTAGAAGCACAGCAACTGATGAAGCTATCTTGCTAATGATATATCTTATTACTACATTCAGTATTAGATTGTCTTGAAGCAGATCAAACGATCTAGCTATTCAGAGATGATGTATCTGATTGTGTAGAAGCAGATCAACCTGATCAAGTTAGCTTGATATTGCACAATTCAAGGATGATGTTCGATATTACTACATTCAGTATGCGATTGTCTAGAAGCAAAACATATTGTATATGGACATTCTCTGTTTATCAGTCAGGTAATATAAAGAGCTAACTTACACAAACGCTTAATGGTTCTAACTACAAAGGCTCTTATCAGTCGGTCATTATGCTCGGCAGTGTCAGTTGTACAGCAGCATTTTAACATGGGATAAAGAACATCATGGTGCTGGAACGTGGGTTCAATGGATGGGAGATTTCAGGTCAAAAACAGAACTACAAGCAGAAAAAACAGTGAAAAAAGGTTGACATTGGTATGAGTATGATATGAGAAAAATCTTTACTACCATAGCAGAAACAATTCGCAACATCACCTAACATTCTACATTGAAGTTGCTTTGGTTAATTAACTACGATATACTGGGACATAACAATGCTTGAAGAGAAGACAATTCAGGGCAGCTCATGATTACCGTATCTGGTATTTGATGAAGTGGTGAGGCGGCGGCAATGTCGAGCTGCAGCGGATCTTCGGCTGCGGCAATGTCCATCTTGGACGGAAATCTCAGCGGGTCTTCGATCTGGGTTGACGAAATTGGCGAGACGGCAACAATGTTGATCTGAGACGAATCTTGCTGTGGTTTCGATGGAAAAAGGGATTAGCGGAATACCCTTGTTGAAAATAAGCTTGCTGCATTGTCGTTAGTTTGTTTTCTCTAATATAAAGTCAGCCAATACAAAAAATATATACAGACACAGAAACACCACATATGGACATTCTCTGTTTATCGGTCAGGTAATATAAAGAGCTAACATCCACAAACGCTTAATGGTTCTAACTACACAGGCTCTTATCAGTCCTTTATTATCCTCGACAATGTCAGTTGTACAGCCGCAGCATGTTAACACGGGACGGGTTACATGGGTAGGATAAGAAATGAATCAAACCCTGCTACCACTTTTTCATAATTCTCTGTTTTTTACCGACATATATTTCTCTTGTAGTTTCATGTCAAAAATAGAACTACAAGCAGAAAAAAACAGTGAGAAAAATTTACATTGGTATGAGTATGGTAAGAGAAAAATCTTTACTACCATAGCAGAAACAAAAAAGAACACCATGGTGCTGGAACATGGATTCAATGGATGGGAGATTTCATGTCAAAAATAGAACTACAAGCAGAAAAAAAACAGTGAGAAAAATTTACATTGGTATGAGTATGGTAAGAGAAAAATCTTTACTACCATAGCAGAAACAATTCGCAACATCACCTAACATTCTATAATTAACAAGATATATATTGGGACATAAACAATGCTTGAAGAGAAGACAATTCAGGGCAGCTCATGATTACCGTATCTGGTATTTGATGAAGTGGTGAGACGGCGGCAATGTCGAGCTGCAGCGGATCTTCGGCTGCGGCAATGTCCATCTTGGGCGGAAATCTCAGCGGGTCTTCGATCTTGGTTGACGAAATTGGCGATACGGCAGCAATGTTGATCTGAGACGAATCTTGCTGTGGTTTCGATGGCGAGACAACGGCAATGAGGCGGATCTTGCTGTGGTTTCGATCGAGGGTGTCCAGTCGTTTTTATAGTGGCACCTCATGGACGCGTGATCGAGCAGAGTTTGTGTCGGAGAGCAGAGTTCGAGTAGGAGTTCCTCTCATATGCTTCCGGGTTCGATTCGATCCGACGTGGCCAGGTGTGACGCACCGAGACCGGCGAACCCAGACCCGCAGCGCCTCCATTCCCAGAAGCCCGACGACCGGCATCTCCGTGACCCTGACGGCACTGCACTGCCAGCCACACCTCGATTCAGAGATGAGGGAAGGGGAGGGGAGGGGATGGGAGGGCGGGGTCAGCCATGGAGGAGGCGGAGGTGACGTACCGATACCGGCGAACCCAGACCCGCAACGCCTCCATTCCCAGAAGCCCGACGACCGGCATCTCCGTGGCCCTGACGGCACTGCACTGCGCAGCCACGCCTCGATTCAGAGATGAGGGGAGGGGAGGGGAGGGGATGGGAGGGCGGGGTCGGCCGTGGAGGAGGAGAGACGCGCCGGGTAGGGGACGTCCTGGACCGCCCGCAGCCAGACGTCGTCGCCATGGCCGGCCGCGGCAAGGGGGCGGAGGAGAGACCCACGCCTCGATTCAGAGATGAGGGGAGGGGAGGGGAGGGGATGGGAGGGCGGGGTCGGCCGTGGAGGAGGAGAGACGCGCCGGGTAGGGGACGACCAGGCCGCCCGCAGCCAGACGTCGTCGCCATGGCCGGCCGCGGCAAGGGGGCGGAGGAGAGACGCGCGGGCGAGTTGACTATCGGGAAGTTTTGGGCTTTTTTTCTTGCGGTGGCAGGGCAGTAATTTAGATAGATAGCTAGGGGCAAAATCGGGAAAAAAAGGTGAACGGAAAAACTGGGACGACTAACCTACCTGGGAAGAAATTAGTAGATAGAAAATCGCCCATAACCCAGGCATCCTGATCATAATAAGTTCACCGATGAGAGAAACGTCCATCGTTCACGACATCATTGCCATCACCAATTGACGAAACTAGTGTACTTCAGACACATTTGAGTTTACTTATTACAGCATCCACTATTGGCCGGCTTCCTATACAACCACTGAAGAATAAAGAGTGGCCAGCAAGCGTGTTTAGTGATATTGGCTCATCAATGAGTCTGCCCCCACCCCAAAAAAAAAAGCAGGAAAAGACGATCGACCCATAGATGGAAAATCAGTCGAATATTCTTCCTTTCTGGACGAAATACAGTAGCCCTGCTTACATTTGTTAAGATAAAACGCCGTACAAAGGTACAAAGTGGAAACAAGGAAGATCATATACTATGCACAGGAAAAGAAAATCAAAAGGCTACGCTGCTCCACTGTGCTCCTTTCACGCCAGCTGCTACTGAACTCTTCCTTATGTAAATCTGGATTGATATACCAGGGGAATGCAAACTTAGTCATACAAAATGCCCAAATGCCAGTTGAGTACGAGCAGTTTGCGAATGAGTGAACTGAAGATTCATTCCCTTGGCACAAAGGGCAAACGGGGTTGTGAGGCTATCCTCACTTAGCCAAATCATATGCAGTTAGACATCTCCTCTGGATGGCTAGCAACGAGAACGGCTGAATTTTAGCCAGGATTCTGATCTTCCAGGCGAGCTGCAATAAACAGGTCTTGATCCTGCCCACCAGCCGACACTGATCGTGCTAAATACTCCACTTGTCACCTGATGATCCTAAGCTTCGATAAGCGCCGATCACCTGTTCGGCGCCAGCCAGAGACCAACTAATTCCTCTCCACACCTATTGGAGTGAGAAGAAAAAGGCACAGCTGAAATCAGATAAACAGATGAGATGCTTAACTAAAACCTAAAAGGCAATGTATCAATATTGCCAGACCATTATATATATTGGAGATTTGGCACTGGCAGTGAGGGGGATTGCTGTTCTATTTCTGAACTAGCACACATACAGGGAGTAAATAACACAAGACTTTATGCAGTTAGAAGCATGAACCATAGATGCATCGCAGAAACTGATCACATGTCAACCACAGAATAACACGCACATCGGGCACACATACCAACAACGAGGATTTCTTGAGGCTGGAACTGTTCCTCCAGTCGCATAACATTGTCATTCAAGAGAGTTATATTAAGGAACTTGTCATTCACTCAAAACAAAAGAACAAAATGTCAGTTCTGGACAACGCCGATCAAGAGAGTTATTTATATTAATCAGCTAGGGGGAGATGCAGCTCAGTCCTCCTTGACGGCACCTTTATTGCTGACACTGGTACCAACCAAAAACTTCATGATAACCTCCTTGTTACTCAACTGGCATTTCTGTTTCAAGTAGATTCAAGAGTCAGAAATATCAAAAGAGCAAAACGAAATAGACAATAATTGTTCAATACTGTATGGTGCAAAGGTACTCCAATGTCTCAAGTATACATTTACTAAAAAAAATACATTAATGCCTTGAGCATCTCTTCTAGCTGCGCATATATTATTTGCTACAGCTCTTAGTTCAGCAAAACAAACCAGTTGTCACACAAGAAAATACCCACTATGTTCTATACCATGTAGTAGTATATATCTGAACTGAATACATCATCATGATATATCTGAATCGGAGAACATGCATAAACACAAGTCTGCCAGGGTAAATTAGGCAATAGGCAAATTAAATTCCCATATGGCTTTGGAGGATGGTATTTGGCAGTCATTATTTCATAACAAATATATGGGTGATAAACCTCAATGTTTCATCACAGCTAAACCGAGAGATTCTCGCTTTTGGAAAGGTTTAATGCGAGCTAAAGGAACTTTTCTTCAATTTGTTTGGTTGAGAATGGTGAGAGAACTCGTTTTTGGGAAGATAAGTGGTTAGACGATGGCAAACTTTGCGACTGATATCCAAGACTTCTTAACATTGTCCGGAACAAACATGTTACTGTTGCCTCGGTTTTAGGAACAATGGCATTTAATGTCGAGTTCCGTCACACTCTTGTTGGTCATCACCTACATGACTGGCATGACACAGTTAGCAAGTTGGCAAATGTTTCAGTTTCGACGGTGGATGATGTTTTTAGGTGGAACCTCAATAGGAATACTACCGAATGCTTTATTTTCAGTAGAATGTGTTCTGCTTTATTTGATGCTAGAGAACGTTTTCGTTCCAAAAAGCTATGGAGATTTAGGGTGTGTTTGGATGACAACCAATGCTGACCCTACCAAACAATTGGCCAACCCGTGGAAATTGGAAACCATTTGGACTAGCGCCAAAAATTGGCCCGCAAAGCACCCTAGGCACGCGCCCGTGTAAATCTGGCCAACTCACGGGCGAGTGAGGGCGCGCAAAACCTGCACCAAGAAATTGTCCATCGCGACTTGTCCCTACGTCTAGGTGGGTCCCATGCACTTCTCTTTTTATTATTATTACTCAGCGCATGCATGCAGGTTTTTTGCTTCTTTGGCTAGTAATTAATTGAGATCTCTAATTAATTGGTGCCCCCTACACGATTAGCAAGGACATTCAACGATGTACTCCACGTGTGTCAGCAAGTTCCAGCGCCTGTCGTTCTTTTCATAAGTTTTTTTTCTATTTGGCTGCATGACTGCATCTTAGTATTGTTCTATGTATTCACTCAAGTTTAGATGGTAGATCTATCAAATATTTTGAGGACTACTATACATCAGTTGGTTGGGAACAAACACACTGGGTTGTTTTGCCAAATTTTTGGATAGTACAATGGCTACAATCGTGAGGCTAGTTGGGGCTCAAACAAAACATACCCATAAAGTGCCACTTAAATTTAAGGTTATCCTTTGGTTTCTATTTCATTGTGCCATTCTTACAAAAGATAATCTAGTTAGTTTTCAGCAAAAAGAGACTATGTTTGCACAGGTGTTCTTATGTATTAACTGGCTGTGATCATGGGCTATCCTACAACATATGCTATAGCAGAGCTGATGGAAATTGGCGCCAAGCGGCTGGAATGGCTTGCCAGGGAGTTGATGTCCCAGTTTGTTGGACAACGTGTGGCACATAGGCTTCTGAATGCGTGATGTGTCGTGTGGCCTATTTATTTTTTGTTTTAAGTAGGCTGAATTTTGGTTTTATGTGTGGTCTGTCACACTTCTGACTAGGCTACGTTTTATATGTGTGGCCTGTTTTTTTCATTAGGCAACCTTTTATCATAAGTGTTGGGTTGTAATAAACTATGGGCTGTATGCATCTATCCATGCAGAGGCTGGGGGTAATTGAAGCTTCCAAATTCTAAAAATAATATGGAGTAAGAGGCATTAGCATATAGGCATGGAATCGTCATTCTAACTCTGTATTTGTCATATAGAATGGTCTGAGGTTCACATTAATATGAAAAGTAAACATTGTTTCCTTAAATAATTCATAAAAAATAGATTTTTAACATTAATACTACTATACTATAAACCATATATTTTACTCTATGGCAGAATCTAGTCAAGAAGTGAATTATCATAAAAAATAACATGCTTATTCTGTAGCATCGATGCAGATAAGCTGTACCATCTTCGCTTGTTAAGAATCTTAGTTATGCAATGAACTAGATAAGACATTAACACTACTATACTATAAACAATATATTTTACTCTAGGGCAGAATCTAGTCAAGAAGTGAGTTATCATCAAAATAAAATGTTATTCTGTATCCATGTCTTGATTGCAGCAGATAAGCTGTATCATCTTCACTTGTTAATAACCCTAGTTATGCAATGAACTAGATAAGACATAATGTAATGCAGATTGCAAAGACTAGTTATCTCGGCAAGAGCACCATATGTATCACCCATAGGTAAACAAAGACAAACCTTGCAATATTATCCTTGGGTGCAGGAAATGTGGGAGGCCAGACCATCATAAAAGGATATAAGTGGCCCGAGAATTGATGATGTTCTGTCATGGCGTAAACTTTACGCAACTCCGAGCACTTAATATCCAAGTAGAGTATGGATGGACCCATCTCAAAGAAGATAAACTCAGCGTTGTCCCCCGCCTCTTTCATTCGGAGAACAGTATGCTCGCCCCCCACAGTGTGGTCTGACGCCATCAAGGCAGCTAACATCTCACGCAGACAGATGGTATCAACCAGCAACCAATTGCTGGTTTCATTACTATGGAGCCAGATGCGAAGTTTCAGATCCTTCAATTGCATGAGATAAACCCCGGAATCATCATCTGCCTTTGCCAAACAGACGTCTCTATCAAGAAACTCCACCCCTTCTGGAAGCTGAATTGTGGAGAGACTTGAGTCCTTTAGAGCCAACACGAGGATGCCGCTCAAGATGGCTGCTCTCGTATTGTCGACGAGCACAACATTTGGAAGGCTCAAAGCGGCTGTCATATAGATCTTATTATCAATGAGCAGAGGCGTTGGTTCCGACGGCAGATGAGGGAACTCTGCTGTGGCCGAGGTGTGCTTGCTCCAAACACCGTCTTGCAGCATATATACGTGCACCCTATATGCATGATTGATAGACTGCAGCAACAGCCACAGATAGGGCATGCCGTTGTCGTCACCTTCTCTAAAGAGGAGCTTCTCAAATGTGTAACTGGCAGGGGTGGCATGGTCCAGCTGGGGTAGCTCTGGGACGACGGGCATGCTTCTGGATGGGCAGAGCGGGCTGTACACTAGACTCGTCAATCCGTTGCCGCCCTGCTCGGAGATGATGACGACGCTGCCGTTCCGGCAGTCCCAGATGAAGGAGTCCAGGTCGAAGCTGGCGCGGCGGCAGACGGCGGCAAGCTCCGCCGGCTGACCCGGCATCTCGACGAAGCGCGGGGAGGTCATGTCTGCCGACCTGGTGTTGATGTAGAATCCTAGGGGACGGAGCGGGTGGAGCTTACGGAAACGGCGGAGGAAGGCCGGGTCGGAGGCGTGGCTGAGCCACCGCTTGCAGACGAGGGCGGCGCGGACGAGGTCGGTAGGGAAGGCGAGGCGGACGATGATCTCGAGGAGGAGATTGTCGTCGCCGAGGACCTTAGACTCGTCGTGCGAGGCGGCCGGCGGCGGCGGCGGCGTTGGGGACCGCAGCCGCTTGGATTCCATGGCGATCTGATATCTGTGAGATTTCGGCTAAGTTGGGGGTTAGGAGAGAGAGAGAGAGAGAGAGAGAGAGGTGGGGCAATGTTCACGGTGGTATTTTACTTTGCCGGGACAGGCTCTGTGAACTCCAGCCCACCAACCCAACTGAGGGCACATAATCTTTTCTTCTTTTAATTTACATATTCCTTCTGATCCATATTAATTGACTTAAATTTGTTTAGATTTAAATAAATCTAAACACTATTTAGTATATAGGTTCATCAAAATTTTAATAAATTAAAATTAATTAATATGGATCGGAGAAAGTATTAATATTTTATCCAACTGAGCGGACTCTCAAATGGACTAATGAGATGTCAATTTGAGATTCACCCTAAGCTGATCCCTAACGGGAAAGGAACACCGATTATAGGACACCTAAAACAGTACATCACCAAAAAAAAATTATATCACTTATACAATTTCTACCTTTTCAGATGATGTGAAATAGAGCACGGCTACACAAGGTGATGCAAAATAGGGCACTGATGACACATTCTCTTCTTAATTTTAACTATGCAAAGTCACCACAAACATATAAAAACTGATGATTTTTTAATTTGGGATGTGTGGTTAGATGTAATGGACTAGACTTTGATTTGGGATGTGTGGTTAATTGTACTCCCTCCGTCCTAAAATAGATGTCTTAGGTTTTTTAAAATTTGGATAAATCTATATACTAAACTTTGACAAATTTAAGACATCTATTTGAAGACGGAGGGAGTACATCACCAGGGGAGGTGATGTAAATAAATACATATCATCTCTCAAGAATATGCATAACCATAAAGGTCTTCTTGAAAACTTTTTGCCTAATATGCTATACAAATAGTTTTTTACATCACATCCCCTATTATAAATCATCTGTTAGAGATTCTCTAAGCATTGGAGCAGGTACGCCCTGTCACCACGCATACCAAAAAATTTGGTCCTGCCACAAAATCCTTCTATGGGACGCCATGCTATTTGGTTTCTCGATGGTGATATATATGATGTCACATATGTAGTATGGCTTTATTTAAGTGGACACATTAACGTTAAGAAAAACATCATTTTATGACGGTGTGATACCAACAGCCAAGAAAGATGTTTCTATTTAGTTAGTATGATTCGACAAGAAAGGCATTCTAATTCTTAGAGACAGTTGTGTCCCTATCGAGAAATACCTATTTTACAAAAGCGAAATTATTAAGTATAAAATATTTAATAAAAAGCTACATATTACAAGGGTGTATTTGCTAGATTAGATACAGAGAACAATATTTGCCACCGGATAATTAGAAAATTGAACCTACAGATGTGGAAAAACCCTAACAAAGAGCAACATACAACCATTGGGGTAACCCTCAAAATTCTTGCAAAGCAGTGGCGAAACTTGTTTTCATTGCACCACCATAACTCTCGCTTGCACCGGATGAAAAAAAAGCTCACACATCGAATTGCATATAAAGGAAAATTTTGAATAGTGGACCACCGAGTACGAAAAATATTGGTAATCACGCAAGCATATGAGCGGGGGAGCTGCCCCGATTTAGACATGCAGTGCGCTAGCAGCTCCAAAATAGGCTAACGGTTTTGCTCGAAAAGGCTTGAAAAAGAAGTTGTTTAAGACGTTGTCGCCAGGGTGTCCATGGAGCCACATCAACAAACATAAATAAGAATAATCTCGTCCTCTATGAAGACCGGCAGGGAAAAAAACTCTGAAACTCCATGCAACAACCAAGCATCATGAGACGAGATTGCAATTGGAACACATATATTCGAATCAACATCGCCATTACCGTATAAGTAATGTTGCCATGACACCAAGACTGAAAGAAAGGAAACTTCCTACACTAGATGAGACCTCCCCCCGGGGATACCAAAGTGGTGACTGGAGGTGGAGGGGAGCGAAAGATGAATCTGAGGGTGGCGATGTTGAGGTATGTTGGGTTCAATGCGTGCATCATGAAACTTTCTCTACCATGCAACTCCAATATCTATACTTAGGGTTTAGATCATGAGTTTACCACTAGACGAACGAGTGCGAAAGTTGATGAAGAGGATCAGGCAGTGCAGTCCTTATACATGTCTGATCCCTCAAACAACTATTGTGGTCTACAAACTCCCATCATCTTGGTTTTGAACGTACAACACATCTACTTGTATCCACATTTGGGAGTTTGAACGTCAGCATCGAATTATTATTTTCCCTTCCGCCTGACTTAGGAGTTGGTGGTGTCTAGGGCTTCTAACATATGGAAATGCAACACCAAACACCCGACACCCTTGGTCGCCTTTGCCTCCACCTTATATAAGTGTTCGTGTGGACCCCCAACTCTTGTAGTCTCAGTGAACCCTAACCCTAGTGCAACACAAATCCAATTCACGCTAGAATCTGTCCTGGTTCGACTCGGTTCCAACCTAGTCATCCTAGTTTCAGTCGGATCACATCCAATCGGTCCGTCCCCTTAAGTGTGTGACCCAACAGGTTCATGACCACTCAGACACAACTTGAATTACTCCGCTGAGTGCTTCCATGGTCCAAGTCCGACTCACACCCATGAACACTTGACCTCAAGTCAATAACTGGTAGTGGGTCCTAGCAGAAAATGTCGACTCCCAATTGTCATAAAGTCACAACGACAAACATTTACAACATTTCATGTGTCTCATTCTCTTTGCCTCACGATATAACTTGCCAAGCTATAGGAGAGTTCTTGTCACTACTTTAATAGTTTGAGTCTCTTCTCAATCATGTGATATAGATTCACTAGATTAATTCTTAGTTTGACTCCTTCGTTAACTTTTAAACGAGTCGCATGGCCATACTTACTGAATCAAATCACTTGAGAGGGCCTAGAGTATATCTCCCTGGGTCAGAGGGGCAAATTGCATCTTGGCAAACCACGACATGAAGCTCGTGTCATAGTCCAACCGAAATATACCTCTGTAATTATCCAGTTATGAAGTAGCGTTTGATAGACCCTATGGTTGGCCAATTCACAACTCGTATCATGCGAGGACCTCGGGTCTAAGTACATGGCATATACGTTGCTTGAGACTAATAAATGATAATTCCTCTTGGTGTATCTCATTATGGGTATGTTCGATAGTTAAACTCATCCAAAATCAGTATTGTCCTATCAGCATCATTGTGCTTATACCAAGTGAAACCGAGTCATTATCCTATTCATACACTAGTGATGATATGTCCCCATAACTTTCTCCACTAGGGAATATTAAAACAAGCATCATGCAATGCAGTTTGCAACTATATCACAAACAGATCATTGAGGATGTTCAAGTACAATTATATAACTTATGAATACATTTAGAAAATATTATTATACATGATTGTTTCTATGACATATTTTCAACATGCGGCTATACTGTTCTGAAAAGCCACTGAGGATATAAATTTTGTCACATGATTTGTTATCGATATTTATCTTCCGAGCCCAATGCACATAATCCTATTCTTCACTCGTGTAGGTTTTGTTTGGTTAGTCCGTTTTGGCAGTAGTTAGACAACAATGTAACTCGTCTAAAAAACAAGATAACACCGTAACTTGAACACTTTTTGTAGGTTTGAGTCACGGTGGTATGTAATCAGATCCCATGTAATCCAATAATAAGACTATCCAAACCACGATTCAAAATATTAATAGATCGGTGAAATTTTTGTGAAAAAAAGAAGGAAAATGCACAGCGCCAACATGTTGGTTTGGTTCAAAGTCCGCCAGCAGCAAGTACAATAGGCCCAAGTAGAAGTGAGGAAAGTAGAGAGAGATATAGTAACTTCGAGACAGAATGGAGTATATAAGTGTAAGCGTGCATGGCACATGAAAAGCAATTCCAACAATACAACAAAAGAGAGACGAGATTCATCTTAACACTGTCATCTTTTCATTTGAATCAAACCACTGGTGTGGACGATCTTATTGCACTAACACAATCTACCCTCCACACACACCGTAATGTAAAATAGCAACCAGATGGACAGGTCATGTTCAATTTCTCTCGGGCACATCCTTCTCCCACCTTCTACCCTTCCACCAAGGCGAGATCAGCAATTTCACCTGAGAGCTAGATAATCCATGACCAGGAGCATAGGGGAATTGTGACCCTCAATGTGACTATGGCGGCGCCTCGCGATAGTCGCCCGCCGACAGAGATCTGCCATTGAGCAGTTGGTGGCTCTAGGCGCAAGAACATATGACGAGGAGGTCGTGGATATGGAAAGGGGGGAGATGGACACACCCTACCATTCGAAAACACCACCGCCACATCTCTTCGACTTCCCGTCCACCTCTGGTAGGTGCACTACTACCAAATCTAGCCTCCACACGGCTTTCCCGCCATCTTTCCCGCCTATCGTGCCTTGTGCGACTCGTTGTCACATGTAAATTGTGTGAATATTGTCATATTAAATAATCATCATAACAAAGACATATTTTATATGTGATTTACATATTGTTACTGAAATGATACGGATGTCGCCTAGAGGGGGGGGGTGAATAGGCGATTAAAACTTTTCCTAGAGTGACTCGACAAAGGCGGAATAAAACTAGTGTTTACTTTGTTAAGCACAACCTAGAAACAACTAAGGTTCACCTATGTGCACCAACAACTTATGCTAAGCAATACAAGCAACAAAGTGATAGCAAGATATATATTACTTCAAGCACGAAGGCTATCACAATGTAAAGTGCATAAGTAAAGAGCTCGGGTATAGAGATAACCGAGGCACGCGGGGACACCGATATTTTACCGAGTTCCTCCCAACATGGAGTACGTCTCATTTGGAGAGGGGGTGGTATCAAACCACCAACGCCACAAAAGGCCTCCCTTATTCTCCGGTGAATCTCACCCCAACGGGATCGATCCACGCTTCCACTATCGGTGCACTTGTCGGTGGCAACCGAAACCTCTCACAAGGTTGGGGCACTTCTCCACAACTTAATTGGAGGCTCCCAACAAACGCCACAAAAGGCCTCAACAAATGCCACAAAGGCCACAATGCCACCAAGGCCACAAAACCGTCTAGGGTTCCAAGAACCCAAGAGGGACAAGCTCCAATGAGCAACTCAAACCAAATCCTCCCAGGAGAACTCAAACCGATGCACCAAATGCAAATGGCAAGAACACCACAAAGATGCTCAAATCCCTCACTCTCAAGTTCCAACAAAGCTACTAGAGATATTGGGGGAACAAGAGAGGAGGAATCAAATAGAGACACAAAATCCCCCAAAATCTAGATCCCCAAAGTTGCACTCACAAAGAGATGAATCGGTTAGGTCAAAACGCGGATCTAGATTTCCTCTCTTTTCCACCCAAATATGGGCAAGAATCATCGGAGGGAAAAGATTAGGCAAGCATCAAGATCTAGAGCAAGTCTGGACAAAGCGTAGCCTAATAGATAAGAGAGAAGCAGTCCAAACTGAAAATGGGCAAGGGCTTAAATAGCGGCCCCAAAAATTTGACCGTTGGGACGTTTTTCAGTTTGGACCGGTAGTACCGGACAAAACCGGTACTACCGCATGTGCCCAAAAAACGAAGCAGCAGATGGGTCCAGGGAGCAGCGCAGCAGGCGAGCGGGGCCAGCGGCAGTAGCTCGGCGCAGCGGCAGCAGACGTAGGCGCGCGCGCGAGGAAGGGCGGCAGCACGCGGCCTGCGCGGGGTGGGGCCAAGCGGGGCCACAATGGGAGCGCGGGAAAGCGGCAGCGCACGCGCGAGCAGAGAGATGAGCGACAACGCGCGCAAGGCAGCGCGCAGGAGAGGCGGCTGCAGCAGGGCCCAGCGGGGGCGGCGGCACATGCAGGTCGTTGTTGGAATTATGCCCTAGAGGCAATAATAAAGATGTTATTATTATAATTCTTGTTCATGATAAAGTTTATATTCCATGCTAGAATTGTATTAAGCGGAAACTTTGATACTTGTGTGGTTTATGAACAACACCGTGTCCCTAGTACGCCTCTATGGACTAGCTCATTGATTAATGATGGTTAAGGTTTCCTAACCATAGACATGAGTTGTCGATTAATAATGAGATCATATCATTGGGAGAATGATATGATGGACAGACCCAAATCAAGCAGAGCAATTAGATCGTGTCATCGTGTTCATCTTTGCGAAGCTTTTTCTTATGTCAAATATTGTATTACTTAGACCATGAGATAATGCAACTCCCTGGTATCGGAAGAAAGCTTTGAGGTCATCAAACGTCATCCTATGAGAGGGTGATCATAAAGGTGTCTCTCAGGTGATCGGAAAGTACTTGTTGGGTTGTATGTATCGAGATGGGATTTGTCCCTCCCAAGTCGGAGAGATATACTTCGGGCCCACTCGGTAATCGATATCAACACCGCTTGCAAGCACGTGGCTAAGGAGTTAATCACAAAGTGATATCGGATTACGGAACGAGTAAAGTACTTGCTGTGAACGAGATTGAACTAGGTATGCTGATACTGACGATCGAATCTCAGGCAAGTAAAATATCGCGTGACGAAGGGAATATATATATGGGATTGATTGAATCCTGGCATCGTGGTTCATCCGATATGATCATCGATGAATGTGTGGGAGTCAATATGGGTTTCCAGACCCCGTTGTTGATTATTGATAGAAGATCATGTCTGCATATTCTCGAACCCGTAGGGTCACACACTTAATGTGTCTCGACGCTACGATAGAATGGATAATTGGTTTACGAGTTTTTGTTTGGAGTCTCGGATGAGATCCAGGACGTCACGAGAGGTTCCGGAATGGTCCGGAGAATAAGATTCATATAAGGGAAAGCAGTTTTTGGATTTCGGAATTGTTTCAGATTGTTCGGTATTGTACCAGAAGCTTCTAGAACCTTCCGGAGTGGGATCAACGTGGCCCCACTTGTTGGGAGGGGGCGTGGGCCTACGAGGGAGTGCCCTGGCCGCATTGGGCCAGGGGCACAAGGCCCCATAGGCCCAGCCGGCCAAGCCCTAGGGGAAACCCTAGGGAGAGCTTCTAGAAGGAGGGGGAAAACTTGCCCCCCACTCCAACCCTTGGGGCCGCCGCCCTAGGGCTTGGAGGAGGGACCAAGGGGGCCGGACAGCCCCCTATATATAGAGGGCAGGGGCGCAGCCCTCCTCCCCTACTCCTTCAACCCTAGCCGCCATACTGCTGCCCTCCAGATCTCTCTCTCTCCCGACTGCGCGTAGGCGAAGCCCTGCTGCAGAAACTCTCCACCTTTGCACCACGCCGTCGTGTTGTAGATCCAATCTATATCTCCACCCCACTTGATGGACCTAGGAAGGAGGAGACGTTGAGGTGCCGTACGTGTGCATCTCTCGGAGGCATCGCCACTTGCGGTGTTGGATCGGATCAGATCGCGAGGAGGAGAAGGCTAGTACGACTACATCAACCACGTTCCGTCGAACGTTCCGCTGTGCGAATCTTCAAGGGTATGAAGATCTCATCTATCCCCTCTCGTTGTTTGCATCTCCTAGATTAGATCTTGGCTTTCCCATTCGCATCCGTAAAATTTTTTGATTTACTATGCTGCGAAACCCATCAGTCGCCAGGCAGGCGCGTGGGAGCGGCGCGCTGGGCCGGCCCCAGCGGTGGCATGGCTCGCGCGAGCCCAGGCACGATGCAAGGCGGTCAACGCGAGCGAGCGAAGCAGGGGAGGCAGCGCGCGTGCAGATATTTCCTGGGCCGGCCGGTAGTATCGGCCCGGTCCGGTAGGACCGGAAAATGGTACCGGGCCAGACTGAAGTGGGCTGCGCGCGCCAGGCACGAGCGGTACTGGGCTGCGGTAGTACCGCTCGGCCCAGACAAGATATTTTTCTTTTTCTTTTTCAATTTAAATAAAGCAAATATACAAACGTTCATAACTTTTGATTGGAGACTCCGATTGACCCGATTCCAATTGCGTTGGATAGAGGACAACAAGGGCATCCCAATGAAATATTGATTATCACCAAGTGGGAGTGTATAAATTAATATAATGTGAGATACCTCACTTGGTGAGAAACCGAAAAGACGCATAAATCAAAATCGCAACAAGATACATATGGGAGATCCGATTTTGATGAACAAGAGCTTGTTATGAAGATTACCACAAGCTCTATATCCTCACATGGATAAGACCAAATAACAACCAAATGCAATGATGCAAGTATGCAAAGGTTTGAGCTTTCTCTGAACGATGTGAACGAATTACTCATATGAGAGCCCCTCTTGATAGTACGGTTATCTATCCTAAACCCGGTCTCACACACACAACGTGAGACCGGCAAAAGGGAAAAGCTATCAAGATTATACCTTTGCCTTGAGCATTCCACTTGAGCTCGATATAGACGGTCTTTCCCTTCTCAAGATGGAACGCCTTTCTTAATTCCTCATCATCGACCTCACATATTGAGCTTGCACAACATATCTTCTTTGCATTTCATCGACCTTGAAGCCAACACATGCTACAAGCGATGCCAATGGACAAATCCTACAAGTATAACTTAATACACACATTAGTCCCTAAAGATTGTCATTAATTACCAAAACCACACATGGGGGCCCAACATGTTCTTTCAGTTACCTTAAGTAGTATGGATCCACCACTGTTTTATTCATATTGGCGTGGTTCCAATCTAAGAGACTGCTAGGTCAGGGAACTTAGGCTACCACTAAAGATAAGAGTATTCATGTGGTTTACATGTCGTTGGGTTATTCTTGTTAGATGTATAATTGAACTAATAAAATCTGATTTGGATATAAAAATATAGCTTTTACTTTTGAGACCATTAAAAACTTTTTATTTGATTGTTGAATAGCTTGGCTGGCGTGGCATCCTATATTTTTGTGCTTTTCATATCACTCCCCTCCACATATATTTAGGTCTTGGTTATGGGTATTGATAGGATTCCCCTTCTCTTATTTTTGTGCGGGGGCATCTTTTTTGTATATTTGACTATGTTGAAATGATCTAGTTTTTCACTATATCCTTCATGCAGGTGTTTTTCTCGGGCACCAATTATCTTTTGTCATGTGTTGTCTTACTATGTTAACAGGTCTCAACAACACGATGAGCAGACAGATCTTGACGCCAAGAAGTTCAAGTCTATTTTCATCTGGCTTGTCATAATTTTTTATTAAGATATATTTAGTGTTGGATGGAAACTACAAGGTCTAACCTGTAGGGTTGGCTGGATTTTCATGGATTCATTGGACATTCGAGGGGGATATGAAGAACACGATGAACTCAACAAAGAACACAATATAAACAAACGCCACACCTGATACAATCCGGTTTGATCTCGACGTCCTAAATTACCAACCCAATAAAATTACAAGGGAGATACCATAGGGTAGAATTCCTTGAGAGAGATTGACAAGGCATTTATAGAATCTAGTGGAAGGAGATCATATTGCTCCAAGTAGAATCTAAACATGAGAAACTAGGTACCGATAGAACCCAACTCTATAGAGAGATCAAGAGTTTGAAGAGATCTTGTATAACTCCAAAGTATAACTACGGAGACCCTAATATCCACATGGTGATATTCTCCACAAGGGGGAGGATGATCAGCAAAAGGCTATATCTATTCCCTTTGCACTCTCTTGTAGGGTTCACATATGAAGGTGGGGGCATATATATCATGTTATATTGTGATTTAGCAAGAGGGTTTTCCATGTTAAAATCGTGTCTTCTCATGCGTGTGTTTCGTTTACGTTCTTCATTTTGCTTGTCGTGTTTATAACATAGCAAGCCATAGGGGTAGTCTAAGCATAAAAGAGGGCTACATGGGCCTTGGCCTAACATCCATGTGTGCATGTAGTCCACTTAGGCCAGAGAATCCAGTCTTGGACTCCGGGGTAGATTCCGGACTAGCAATAGACTCTTGCACCACTCGCTGGGGACATGAGGACGAATGCTCCGATCTTGGTCAGGAAGGAGACTCCAGTCTTTGAGTGGTGAGCTAGAGACTCCGGGCTTGTAGGGTCGAAGACTTTAGAGTAATAATTGCTTCTTCTTTCATCTTTTCGAAGCTTCAATAATGTCACACTTGAGTGCTCGTGCACCCGTGGGGTCCTCCCTTGCCTCCATAATTGTCAATGAAAATATAGCATTATCATATGATGGAGTATGAAGTAGTATACCATTCACAAGAGAAGAAATCAGACTCGTATAGAGGAATGAATTCACCTTTAAGGTCCACGATGACTTGGCATATGTTGGGGTGCTTGACAAGGTGTTTATGTGGAGATAACCTTAGGGAGTTTCACATCATCTCTTAGCGCTATATCCTAAAATCAATACATATATGAAAGTGAAGCATTCCAACGATCACTTAGCCCCTCCACGTAATCTTTTTCACTGTAGATGTGTAATGAACAGTAATTGTGAGTGTTTCCTCCACCGTGTGGCCCTCTAGAAAACTCCCGAGATCTCTCGTGTCCCTTCTCCGCTGCTGTTTCCTCCTTACGTGCCTCCATTTTCTCTAGTTTTGTCGGTTTCTTTACGTGACAACTTGCCACAATAGGTTACTCTAGAATTTTATGTGAAAGCGGTACCACTTTTCCACCGTTCAACTACTAAGATGATCTAATTTGCCCTTACTCCATCTCTTTTCTCTGCTATTACCCAACCTCCCATGCCCTGACACAACCCTCCATCCCTCGTGGATGGGTTCCCAACCCTACTCCTCCCTAATCTCGGGACAAGATTATTTTAAGGGGGAAAGGTCTGTAACATCCCAATTTCAGCAACCCAGATTAAGTGTCCAAAAGGCAAAAATCAGGGGGAACAAAAAAAATTTCTTGCAGTGTTTGCTTAATTGTTTGCTTGTGCTCAAGCAACTGCTTGTGTATTAGTTATGTGCTTCTCATCTAAACACTAGTTTACAGAAACTATTTTTACAAAATAGATGTCTTGGCTAATCTTTCATATTCTCAAATGTTCCGACACTTCAAAACCTGAGCCAAGATGAATTTGATACAACCAAATACTTTATTAGTCTCTATTAATAATAAAACTATGGAGACCTATATATACTCTCCTTATGTTTTCAAGATAGAACCTTCAACTACCCTTATCTCTAGGTTTTCAAAAACCTCTATCAAAACCTTTTCAACTCAATCTTGGTAGAGATACCAAGATGGTACTTATCTTACTTCAAAGCAAAACCCCTTTTCAACATACCCCTCCTTACCCCAAGCTACGCTTGATGGTAACCCTAGTAGTAGTTAGATAAGTAATAAGATGAATTGCCTTGATCTGCTGTCTGATGATTTGCCTTGTTGCCTAGGAACTAGAATGAGCTAGTCTAGTAGCTCATCCCTTAGTACCCAATCCTTCTTGTAATCATTAGGCCCCGATCAAGCATCCAAGTCTTGATCTATCCTAAGCCACCCAAGTGATCATCTTATCTCATACTTATCTCAATCCAGGGATAAATCCCTCTTGCTGGTTTCCAACCAAGTGGAGACCCAATCCAAGTTTGGAGCCCCTCTCTTCAATATATACCCCAAAATCATCTACTTGATCATGAGTTTGGAACCTAGCCTCCTCTCAAAATCATCTACACTTTCACTCTAGTCTAAAACCCAAATCTGCCAAAATGGCTAAGTCTGGATTTCTTATCTGGATACCATCTTTGGAACTCCACCTTTTCCAACCAAGGGGCATTCTTGAGAATGTACTTGAACCATATTGTAGTACATCTTTAGTACTACCAAGGACCACTCTTGCCCTTGGCTAAGCCATTCTACCTCCCACTCATCCATGATGGTTTTGTAGTCAAGATACTAATCTTTTCTGCAAATCTTATCAACTTACCTACTTTGGAAAAAGCCCACATCTATATGACACCTCCCCTTGACCAACTCTTTGCATGTTTATGATCTAATGACCATGGACTATCAACTCCCACTTCACTTGTTTCCATTAGGGCCTTGTTCTTCTTAAACCCACATGGTTGAGGAGGTTAATTGATGTGTCTGCTATGGCAGCCTTATTTTCAACAAAGTTTGCCATCACTCCAAAACCACCTCAAATAAAACTAAGCCCAACTATTGCTTCCATGATCATCTATATGACCTGGTCTTCCCATCCATATATCCCTTGTACCAAGGTGAGCTCTAAGCTCCCTAATCCAACCCTGTTTAGATGGCATCAGAATAACTAAACCCTAGATCCTCCCAAAAGTCTAGTTTCCACCCTTTTCACCACTTTTATTCAAAACCAAGGTTGAGTTTGATGCCTACAACAAGTGTACATCATCTACCTTGGATATAAGCATCCCAAAATAATTCTCCCAATTATTTTGATTTTTAAACTATTTAATTTCCTTTATTTACCAAATTCCCAAAACCCTTGTCTATAAAGGTAAGTTTGTTTTTCTCAAAATCACCTTGCCAAACTTAAGGCACATTTGATGCCTATTCATCATACCCCATCTTCCCAACTCAAAAATAAATATTTTTGAGATCCTTTATTATTTCTTTTTGCCCTTCTTCTTAAAAGGCAAAAACAAGAAATAATTCCTTAAAAATAATTTCCCATATCAATAAATCCCACTAAAATCCTCCAATGTGTGTTATGGTATTTAGGACCATATCACATCAAAAACCAAGCTTGTCCAATATAAAAATATCATTTTTGCTTCCATAATCTACTTCTGCACTTGAATAAGTGCATTTAAATGGGATTATAATATTTAGAAAAATCCCATTTAAATCATGGAGATATTATTTGACCCCATCTATCTACCACTACCATTTACACGCTTTGCCCAATACAATTTTTGCAACTTCTTTCACAAGCCTCCATATGATCAATTTTACAACAACAAGCGAAACTTGATTCAACTAACACCAAACCAACCCCAAACTTGTCAAGAACTCCATTTTAGCAGCACACACTCCACCCTGGTCGTGGGCACTGTAGCACTGAAATATCTTCTCCACCCCTCCTTTGTCCTCTTGTGCTTGGAGGAAGGAGAGAAGAGAACCTATGCCCATTTCTTTAACCCTTTTGCCTTGTCACCCTCTTTACTCACCCCAGCAGCTGCAGCAGGCCTGTACCCTCCCCCTCCCCGACCAAAACCCCACCACACACTCACCCACCACCCTTGATTCCCAATAAGAGGCCAGCATGGTCATTGTCCATCCTACCCCCAACCTCTTGGGTATAAGGAGGGCAGAGGCCACCCTAGTGCCTCTCTGGACCTCATTTTCCCCCAGAACACTCCCCTCATCTCTCCCCGAGCTCCAGATCCTCTTCCCTCGCCCCCCTAGCCATGGAGAAAGAGAGTAAACCCTTCTCGGGTTGAAGCTTGCATGCAAGCTTGCAGGCGACCCTGACCACCCCTCCTCTTCTACTTACCCTCATCGTGCTCCCCTACACCTAATCTGCCTCCCCCTCACTTCTTTGGTTGCAGGAACACCGGAGACAATCTCCACGGGTGGCATGTCCGAACGGAGCACCACCCACGATCCCCCACGCTCTCGAGCCCCAAATCGTCTGCATGCAGCACGGGCGCCCTCCCCAGAACCTCCACACCCGACTGGGCCTTTCAAACTCAACATGCACCCACCACCGGAAGCCCACCAACGAGTCCCCCACGGAGGCCGACGGTGTCGTCTTTGCGCGAGCACCTCTCCGCCATGAAACCGGTTGCTGACGCCCATCTCCGAGCTCGCCACGACGGACCGCGTCCACCTGCATCGTCTGTGGCTCCTCTCCTCGCCTCTGGTAATCCCCTGCCACCTCCCAGACCTTCCCTAGGGTTTTCGCCGCCGGTGACCTAACCCTGGGAAGAATATGCTCCAGCACCGTCGGATCCCCTTCTAATCGCACGGTCATCGTCGCGCCTTACCCCTTCGTTTCAGGTGAGCGACTGACAAGCGGGCCCGTCCCCGCGGTTCAAATTTTCGGCCTCCCGCGCGTTGATCCGGTGCCAGCGAGCTAGCTGCCATGCTGCGCGGCCCACACTCCCAGAAATCGGCCCAGTAAGCCCTTCCTCCCTCTCTTTTAATAAAATAACTTCTAGATATGTTCAAATGCAGTTTAGTTTAAATCAATATGAAAATGGAAAACCATTCCAATGGCCCAGATCTAAAATTTCCCAGGTGCCTAGGTGTTTTCCCCAACATGCATACCAGGTTTTACATCAAAATATCCATTAAAATAAATATGATAAATGTTCTCCTAAGATCTGTCTAGATCACTAAATAATATCTCCAGAAAGTTTCACAAGTACAAATGGAGTAAATCCAATTTGTACAGAGAGGTATCACCCATACCTTTCATATCTCACTGGCCCCACCTTAGTTGTTTCCTAAATAACCCTTGGCAAAAATACCAAATTAAGACCTTTTATGCCTTTAGGAATTTCTCTAGGTCCAACCAATTGAGGTTTGGACCTAATTCCAAATCTCAGTTGACACATATAACCATATATTCAAAAACCCAGCAGATCATAATTTTATAAGTCTCTGTTGAATTTTAGTGAAGTAAACTCTTCTGTGCACGGTTTATTCACTAATAAAATCATTACAGTAGCTATGTAACTCCAAAAAGGTTGATTCCAATTTCTACAGAAAGATATTCTCAGTAAAAAACTTGAGTCCTTGGAATCAACTAAAAAGCTTCTATAAATAAATCTTATGAAAAAGACAAATCCTAGCCAGTACTGACTTTGATAATTTCTCAAGGGAATTCTGGTAATTATTTTGAGGCGATTCCAACTCCTCTTGATTCAGACCATCAAATCCTACCTAATAACCCAAGGAAATAATTTTTGGAACTCCATAAATGTTCTGGTGAATTATTTCTTCAAACTAAGGTTTTATCCACTATAAAATCCTTTATAAATCAAGTGAAATTGATAAAATAGTGAAACCACTTTTGTTGGCTTCATTTTATCAATACCTAGCTGATGGTATCATTTTTACACAATGGTATCATACAGATCAGGCCCTTGGTAAAAAACCCCTCTATTAGATAGTTCCAAAACTAGAAATCCAAAGACATCTTTTTCCTAATGCCCCAAAGCTTCTCCCAATCCAATCACATCAAACCTACAACATCCTACTGAGTTTTAGAATATATTTATCCTTAGCGTGCTGTATGGTTTGAAGCCTGTATGTTTGTATTGATTGGTGTATTGTTCGTTTGCATGTATGCTCGATAACGGCGATAGTTGCGATTGCGTAGCGCCAAGAAGAAGGAAGGATCGGGTTATTCTTATTATTATCATTATTGGTTATCTGGTTATTTAACGCCGTCAAGGGACTTCTCGCTAGTCACAGGCAAGCCACCATTCCTGAACTCCTATATTAACCTACTCCTGTTTATCAACTGTTTTATATCTCGTTTATAAATTGCATGGTCACATGCATGGTTTGTTTCAAATAAAAGTGCGTAAGTAACTTGGCTTCTCCAACTTATGAATGAGTGTCCATCTGGACACCTACTCTTACCCCTTAGATTGAGGCTAAGATGATTAGCATCTTCCCTCTTGGAACATACAGATTTTAATGATAAAACTATTTTGGGTTTTTACCCTACTATATAATTTTTGAAATAAAACCCTTGAAAAGAGGCATCGTTTCCAAGTGGAAGTTTGACCAAAAGAAGACACGAGGTGGATGAAGAGAAAGTCAAGCAAGAGAAAGAGAAGGGATGTTCTACGCCAATGTCCGGAACAATTTTATCCATGCAACCACATTACCCCAGGCGCTGGGGCTTAGCTCATAGTTTGTGATCTTTAGCCGGGGCTGCTCATACTCTCTAAAGGGGAGAAATCCCCTGAAATCCAGACTGCCTGGGGCAAGGTATCGGTCCAACAATTGGGTCTCTCGCGGACGGTATGCTTTTAGGTAGTAAGAATGGAAGATTGTCACTATTGCTATCGGTCAGGCTTCGGTCTGGAGGTAGGGGTTAGTACGGGAGGAAGGACCAGGGTCGTCGTACCCCATACTCGTACCGGAGAGAACAACCGAAAAGGAAAAGCCGTCGTTGCTAGGGATGGACAAATGAAAGGTTCAAGTTTGATTATCTGAACCCCTGTCTACCGTGTGTAGCAGGCCGTGGTTTTATCCCGACGGATGTATTGATTCTTGTGGGTAAAGTGCACAGCCTCTGCAGAGTGAAATCTATTCGAATAGCCGTGTCCATGGACAAGGACGGTTCGAATGGCAAGAGCTAGGAGTACCCTTCAGTTAAGTTGTGATGAAATAAAGGATGTGACTTGGTCACGAAGAAAGATAAGGATAATATGGGTTTTGACCAGAGATGGTCGATAAGATTTTACAAAGGGTTTTACAACAAAACTGTTTTTAAATCTTTTAAACAAGGATGTGGAGATGTCCGGATTTTCTAAAAGGAGCCATATTTTCCCAAAAACTCTTTTTCAAGAAAGATATAGAGATGCCAATGTTAGGTTTTCTTTCAAAACAGGTATATTCTAGAGCTATTTTGCCACAGCCCAATCTGCATGATTCTTCTTACCATTGTCTCGGTGGTTTGCGAGTACATTCAAAGTACTCACCGGAATTGTCCCTGGCTATTTACTTGGCTAGATTGCAGATGTTAAGAAGGAACGAAGGTGCTGACGTCTATGCGAGTTTGCCGTCTTCCCAGTCAGTTGCCTATAGGTTAAGGCACGGGCTCTGCGCTGAAGACTTCTGCTACTTATGTTGTAATCGCCATAAAGGCCTTCTTGTAAGTTATGGTATTCGTTAATGTAAGGATGATGTAATGATACTGGTCGGTTATGCTCACGGCTCACTGAACATGGGAACATGAATTTTATGCATAACGGGTATTCTCGGACCGTAAATCCGGGGTGCCACAGACATGGTATCAGATCCATCCTGACTGTAGGAGACCTTAGCTAGCATGGACGTTAGATAGGACAACCCCTATTTATGAAAACACCGGGTTTACCAAACTATTTTCTCAAAAGATTTTCGAAATATTTCTTATCTCATCTTCTCTGCCTTAAATAATTTGAAAATGAATTGCTCTACATCTCGTCTACTTCAAATGATTCGTTTTCGAAAACAAGGTCTGAAGTAAAGACTATGAAGACGAAGATCCCGGAATAAAGAGACCCCCCAAGACAAGCAAAGCAAAGTGTAGGGGTTCGTAGCATGGAAAACAAAAATTTTCTATCGCATACAAACAAACAAGCCAAGATCTATCTACTAGATTGTAGCAACGAGTCGATGGAATAACTTACCCTCGAAGATTCCAAAGCGTTTAACGAGAGTGGATTCTCGTGGGTGATGTAGTCGTACTCTTTCCGATCTCAAGATCGTGTAGACGATCCTTCCGGCGCCACGTTCCGGCAGCGCTCCCGCAGTCGGTCACACGTTCGGTACTCGACGAAGACCTTCCTCTCCCTTGTTCCAGCAGGCAGCGGAGGTTGTAGCACTCTCCTCGCGATTCCGGCAGCACAACGGCGTGGTACCGGAAGTAGAGGGGAAATCCCGCAGGGCTTCGCCTTAAGCCGGTGCGAGTATGGTGTAGCTTATGAGAGAGGCTATTAGTGGTCTAGTAATTAGACACACCAATTAGAAGGCTCTAAACCAATTATAAGGCTCTAAACCGCTGGCTAAAGCAATTAGAAGCTCTAAACCAAAACGGCTAAACTGGAGGTAGAAGATAGGAACTTGTGTGTTCTAGGAGGGAGCCCTGCCCCTCCTTTTATAGGTGGGGAGGCGCGGCCAGGGGAGGGGAGTCCCTCCCCAAGTCGGCCTTGGGCTGGGCGCCGGCTTGGAGGAGTGGGACTCCTCCTCCAAGTTGGTTCCAACTCCTCTTGCTTGTTTCCCACAGTTTCCTGTTTCCCACAGTTTCCTGTTTTAGCCGTTTGACTTTCAAACTGGCAATTTGACTTTCATGTTTTTGGAACAGCAAGAACACTTAGTACATGATGCAATCATTCAATGACACACTCATGTACCCTCCCCCCCGGAGTGCCGGACAATCCGGAACCTTCTAGAACATTCCCGATAAAAACACCGGAATCATTCCCGAACTCCGAAACGGGACTTTCCTTATATGAATCTTATTCTCCGGACCATTCCGGATCACCTCGTGATATCCCGGATCCCATCCGAGACTCCTAACAACATTCGGTCTCTTTCTCATAATACCATAACTACTCAAACAACGTCGAATCCTTAAGTGTGTCTCCCTACGGTTCGTGAATTATGCGGACATGATCGAGACACTTCTCCGAACAATAACCAATAGAGGAATCTGGAAATTCATATGGCTCCCACATATTTCTACGATTACTTTGCGATCGAATGAACCACTTACATACGATACCAATTTCCCTTTGTCTCACGATATGTTACTTATCCGAGGTTATGATCGTCGGTATCTCTGCATACCTAGTTCAACCTCGTTACCGATAAGTACTCTTTTCTCGTTCCCGTGATATGTGATCCCTTGTGACCAAGTCACATGCTTGCAAGCCAATTGGATGACATTCCACCGAGAGGGCCCAGAGTATATCTATCCGTCATGTGGATGGACAAATCCCACTCTTGATCCATGTGTTTCAACCAATACTTTCCGAACACTTAATGCCACCTTTATAGCCACCCAGTTACGGTGTGGTGTTTGATGTCATCAAAGCATCCATCCGGTAAAGGTGATATGCATGATCTCATGGTCGAAGGAATTAGGTTACTATGTATCAGAAAGCATATAGCAATTTGAACTATTGAAATGACTTTGATCTTTATGCTACGCTTATCAATAGGAGTATGTCCACCATATCATTCTCCCAACGATATGATCTTGTTGTTGATAACATCTCAATGTTCATGATATGGAAACCACAATCATTTAATCAACCAACAAGCTAGTGAAGTATAGAGGCTATACTAGGGACTTCAATTTAAGTTTACAATTCACACAAGTATTAATGTTTCCTTGTTAATACTATTATAGCATGAATATAAACATTTATCATAAACACAAAGATATAATAATAACTATATTTATTATTGCCTCTAGGGCATATCTCCAACAGTCTCCCACTTGCACTAGAGTCATCTAATCTAGATTACATGGTAATATACCGAACACCCATGGCAGTTTGGTGTTGGTCATGTTTTGCCCTCGGGAGAGGTTTAGTCAACGGATCCGCCACATTCAGATCTGTGTGTACTTTGCAAATCTTTATATCCCCATCCTGGATATGTTCTCGAATAGCGTGAAAACGCAGCTTGATATGCTTCAGCTTCTTGTGTGACCTTGGTTCTTGCGCATTGGCTATGGCGCCCATGTTATCACAGTAGATAGACATTGGGTCCAGCGCACTTGGAACCACACCCAGCTCTGTAATGAACTCTTTCATCCATATCGCTTCTTGTGAAGCCTCCGAAGCAGCCATGTATTCCGATTCAGTTGAAGATCTCGCCAGAACGCTTTGCTTTGTACTCCTCCAGCTAACTGCTGCACCATTCAAAATAAATACGTATCCGGATTGTGATTTAGAATCATCTGGATCGGTGTTCCAACTAGCATCGGTGTAACCATTAACAACGAGCTGTTCATCACCTCCATAAGAAAGAACCATATCCTTAGTTCTTCTCAAGTACTTAAGGATGTTTTTGACCGTTGTCCAATGATCCACTCCTGGATCACTTTGATATCTGCTAGTTAAACTAACAGCATATGCAATGTCGGGTCTAGTACATAGCATGGCATACATTAGAGATCCTATGGCTGAGGCATAGGGAGTCTTACTCATCCTTTCTCTATCCTCTGCCGATGTTGGACTTTGAGTTTTACTCAAGGTCGTATTGGGCAACATGGGCAAGAACCCTTTCTTGCTTTCTTCCATTCCAAACTTCTTTAGAACTTTGTCCAAATATGTACTCTATGACAATGATATTTGGCGTTTCGATCTATCTCTATAAATCTTTATGCCTAATATGTAAGCTGCTTCGCCAAGATCCTTCATTGAAAAACTATTATTCAAATATTCCTTGACACTATTAAGAAGGTCTACATCATTCCCAATCAACAATATGCCATCCACATACAGTATTAAGAATGCTACAGAGCTCCCACTCACTTTCTTGTAAATACAAGCTTCTCCATAAGTTTGTATAAAACCAAAACTTTTGATTACCTTATCAAAACGTTGATTCCAACTTCGGGATGCTTGCTTCAATCCATAGATGGACCGTGTTGAAGCTTGCATACCTTGTTAGCATCTTTAGGATCGACAAAACCTTTGGGTTGCATCATATACAACTCTTCATCAATGTCTCCATTGAGGAATGTTGTTTTGACATCCATCTGCCATATCTCATAATCATAATATGCAGTGATTGCTAACATAATCCTCACAGACTTTAGCTTCGCTACCGGTGAGAAAGTCTCATCGTAGTCAACTCCTTGAATTTGTCGAAACCCTTTTGCGACAAGTCGAGCTTGATAGACAGTAACATTACCATCAGCATCTGTTTTCTTCTTGAAAATCCATTTGTTCTCGACAGCCTTCCGGCCATCCGGTAAGTCCACCAAAGTCCATACTTGGTTTTCGTACATGGATCCAATCTCGGATTTCATGGCTTCTTGCCATTTATTGGAATCTGGGCTCATCATTGCTTCCTCATATGTCTCGGGGTCATCGGTGTTGTCCACCACCATGACATTCATAACGGAATCATACCAATCTGGAGTGGTACGAGTTCTCGTTGACCTCCGAGGCTCTGTAGTAACTTCAACCGAAGTTTCATGATCACCATCATTAGCTTCCTCTCTTATTGGTGCAGGCACCACAGGAACTTCTTCCGGTGCTGCGCTACTCGCAATTTCGAGAGAAGGTTCGACAACCTCGTCGAGTTCTACTTTCCTTCCAGTCACTTCTTTCGAGAGAAATTCCTTCTCTAGAAAGGATCCATTCTTGGCAACGAAGATTTTGCCTTCGGATCTATGATAGAAGGTATACCCAATAGTTTCCTTCGGGTATCCTATGAAGACGCATTTTTCCGCTTTGGGTTCAAGCTTGTCCGGCTGTAACTTCTTTACATAGGCTTCGCATCCCCAAACTTTAAGGAACGACAATTTAGGTTTCTTCCCAAACCATAATTCATACGGTGTCGTTTCAACGGATTTAGACGGTGCCCTATTTAAAGTGAATGCGGCTGTTTCTAATGCATAACCCCAAAATGATAGCGGTAAATCTGTAAGTGACATCATAGAACGAACCATATCTAAGAGAGTTCGATTGCGACGCTCGAACACACCATTACGCTGTGGTGTTCCCGGCGGTGTCAATTGTGAAAGTATTCCGCACTTCTTTAAATGCTCGCCAAACTCGTAACTTAGATATTCACCTCCACGATCAGAACGTAGAAATTTAATCTTCTTGTTACGTTGATTCTCTACCTCACTTTGAAACTCCTTAAACTTCTCGAAAGTTTCGGACTTATGTTTCATGAAATAGATATACCCATATCTACTCAAGTCATCCGTGAAGGTAAGAACATAACGATAACCACCGCGCGATGCTACACTCATTAGACCACACACATCGGTATGTATGATTTCCAATAAGTCCGTAGCTCGCTCCATCATACCAGAAAATGGAGTCTTAGTCATTTTACCCATCAGACATGCTTCGCATCTTTCAAGTGATTCAAAATCAAGTGATTCAAGAAGTCCATCGGAATGGAGTTTCTTCATACGTTTCACTCCGATGTGACCAAGACGACAGTGCCACATATAGGTCGAATTATCGCTTGATTTCAAACGTTTAGCCTCAATGTTGTTGATATGTGTATTTCCACTATCGAGATTCAATAAGAATAGACCATCTATCAAAGGTGCATGTGCATAAAACATATTACTCATATAAATAGAACAACCATTATTCTCAGATTTAAACAAGTAACCGTCTCGCAATAAACAAGATCCCGATATAATGTTCATGCTCAACGCAGGCACCAAATAACAATTATTTAAGTATAAAACTAATCCCGATGGTAGATGAAGAGGTAGCGTGCCGACCGCGATCACATCAACCTTTGATCCGTTTCCCACGCGCATCGTCACCTCGTTCTTCGCTAGCTTCCGTTTATTCTGCAGCACCTGTTTCGAGTTACAAATATGAGCAACCGAACCAGTATCAAATACCCAGGCACTACTACGAATACTAGTGAGATACACATCAATAACATGTATATCAGATATACCTTTCTTCTTGATGTTGCCGTTCTTCAAATCCGCCAAGTACTTTGGGCAATTCCGCTTCCAGTGACCTACTCCCTTGCAGTAAAAGCACTCAGTTTCAGGCTTTGGTCCAGCCTTGGTTTTCTTCGTCGGCGTGGTAACTTTCTTACCACCCTTCTTGAAGTGTCCCTTTTGTTTAGACTTGCCCTTCTTGAATTTGGTGGTCTTATTGACCATCAACACTTGGTGCTCTTTCTTGATCTCCACTTCTGCAGATTTTAACATAGCAAATAGTTCTGGCAACTCTTTGTTCATGTTCTGCATGTTGTAGTTCATCACAAAGTTCCTGTAACTTGGTGGCAATGACTGGAGGACGCGGTAAACCCCCAAAGCATTAGGAATCACTATACCCAAGCTTTGAAGTTTGTTTGCGTGCCCAGACATCTTAAGCACATGCTCACTGACGGAGCTGCCCTCTTCCATTTTGCAGTTAAAGAACTTTTCAGAAGCTTCATAACTTTCAATTGCCGCATGAGTCTCAAAAATTAATTTGAGATCCTCGACAATATCATATGGGTCTGACTCTTCAAACCTTTTCTGAAGCTCCGATTCTAAACCATACAAGATAGCACACTGAACTATGGAGTACTGATTCTTCCGAGCGAGGTAAACATTCTTTACTTCATCGGGAGCATCAGCTGCAGGTGGGTCACCCAGCGGTGCATCCAGCACATAGTTCAAATTACCAGCTGCGAGGACAATCCTCAAATTGCGGAACCAATCCGCGAAGTTGCTTCCATTGTTTTTCAACTTTTCTTTCTCTAGGAACGCATTAAAATTGATGGTAGGGGTTGCCATTGATCTACAACATATTTGCAATAGTTTAGACTAAGTTTATGACAAATTGAGTTCAAATTAATTAATGAAATTAAACTAGGTGAACTCCCACTCAAAACAACATCCCTCACATTGTTTTAGTGATCACACGAACCAAATCCACTACATCAACACCGATCATCACGAGAGTTGATATAGTTTCAATGGAGAACAATCATCATGTTCATCATATCTACTATATGATTCATGCTTTACCTTTCGGTAATCCGTGTTCCTGAGACCATGTCTGTACATGCTAGGCTCGTCAAGATCAAACCTTAGCCACCGCATAAGCAAATCTGGCTTGCTTACGTTGTATACACTTGCGGAATCTAACACACCCGATCATCACGTGGTGCTTCGAAACAACAAGCTTTAGCAACGGTGCTAACTAAGGGCGAACACTTTATGATTTGAAATTCATGTGCATGAGGGATCATCTTATAATGCTACCGTCGTCTACTAAGTAATACAAGATGCATAAAGGGTTAACATCACATGCAATTCATAATATGTGATATGATATGGCCTTTCTTCTTTGTGCTTCCGATCTCCATCTTCAAACACGAACATGATCTCCATCATCACCGGCATTGCATCAAGGTCAATGACGCTTCACCATGGTTGTCGTCCACCGGCTTCAACTATTACAACTACTTTGAATAGACACGCGGGTCTTAACATAAATTAAAGACAACCATATGGCTCCTGCCGGTTGCCAACTTACAATAAGGAACATTGCATACATCAAAATATAATCACAATCATGGCCATATCACATCACTGCACACCCCTGCAAAACAAAGTTAGACGCTTCTACTTTCTTTGCATATTTTACGTGGTTTGGGGCTTTCAATAAGTGTCGTTCTAACTTACGAACAAGAACCACAACATTGATACTAGCATTGTTGATTACCCGTTGTAAATTGGATCTTAACTATGCTAGGAGAAACAGGCACCCGCAAAGCCACTTATGCAATACAAGTTGCATGTCAAGCGTGGAGCAAGTCTCATGAACGATGTCATGTAAGGTTAGCCCGGGCCGCTTCATCCCAACATACCGCAAGATGCAAAGTACACAAAAAGCAATCTACAATAAAAGCATCAACGCCCACAATGACCATTGTGTTCTACTCGTGCAACAGATCTACATATAGACACGGCTCTGATACCACTGTAGGGGTTCGTAGCATGGAAAACAAAAATTTTCTATCGCATACAAACAAACAAGCCAAGATCTATCTACTAGATTGTAGCAACGAGTCGATGGAATAACTTACCCTCGAAGATTCCAAAGCGTTTAACGAGAGCGGATTCTCGTGGGTGATGTAGTCGTACTCTTTCCGATCTCAAGATCGTGTAGACGATCCTTCCGGCGCCACGTTCCGGTAGCGCTCCCGCAGTCGGTCACACGTTCAGTACTCGACGAAGACCTTCCTCTCCCTTGTTCCAGCAGGCAGCGGAGGTTGTAGCACTCTCCTCGCGATTCCGGCAGCACAACGGCGTGGTACCGGAAGTAGAGGGGAAATCCCGCAGGGCTTCGCCTTAAGCCGGTGCGAGTATGGTGTAGCTTATGAGAGAGGCTATTAGTGGTCTAGTAATTAGACACACCAATTAGAAGGCTCTAAACCAATTAGAAGGCTCTAAACCGCTGGCTAAAGCAATTAGAAGCTCTAAACCAAAACGGCTCTAAACCGGAGGTAGAAGATAGGAACTTGTGTGTTCTAGGAGGGAGCCCTGCCCCTCCTTTTATAGGTGGGGAGGCGCGGCCAGGGGAGGGGAGTCCCTCCCAAAGTCGGCCTTGGGCTGGGCGCCGGCTTGGAGGAGTGGGACTCCTCCTCCAAGTTGGTTCCAACTCCTCTTGCTTGTTTCCCACAGTTTCCTGTTTCCCACAGTTTCCTGTTTTAGCCGTTTGACTTTCAAACTGGCAATTTGACTTTCATGTTTTTGGAACAGCAAGAACACTTAGTACATGATGCAATCATTCAATGACACACTCATGTACCCTCCCCCCCCCCGGAGTGCCGGACAATCCGGAACCTTCTAGAACATTCCCGATAAAAACACCGGAATCATTCCCGAACTCCGAAACGGGACTTTCCTTATATGAATCTTATTCTCCGGACCATTCCGGATCACCTCGTGATATCCCGGATCCCATCCGAGACTCCAAACAACATTCGGTCTCTTTCTCATAATACCATAACTACTCAAACAACGTCGAATCCTTAAGTGTGTCTCCCTACGGTTCGTGAATTATGCGGACATGATCGAGACACTTCTCCGAACAATAACCAATAGAGGAATCTGGAAATTCATATGGCTCCCACATATTTCTACGATTACTTTGCGATCGAATGAACCACTTACATACGATACCAATTTCCCTTTGTCTCACGATATGTTACTTATCCGAGGTTATGATCGTCGGTATCTCTGCATACCTAGTTCAACCTCGTTACCGATAAGTACTCTTTTCTCGTTCCCGTGATATGTGATCCCTTGTGACCAAGTCACATGCTTGCAAGCCAATTGGATGACATTCCACCGAGAGGGCCCAGAGTATATCTATCCGTCATGTGGATGGACAAATCCCACTCTTGATCCATGTGTTTCAACCAATACTTTCCGAACACTTAATGCCACCTTTATAGCCACCCAGTTACGGTGTGGTGTTTGATGTCATCAAAGCATCCATCCGGTAAAGGTGATATGCATGATCTCATGGTCGAAGGAATTAGGTTACTATGTATCAGAAAGCATATAGCAATTTGAACTATTGAAATGACTTTGATCTTTATGCTACGCTTATCAATAGGAGTATGTCCACCATATCATTCTCCCAACGATATGATCTTGTTGTTGATAACATCTCAATGTTCATGATATGGAAACCACAATCATTTAATCAACCAACAAGCTAGTGAAGTATAGAGGCTATACTAGGGACTTCAATTTAAGTTTACAATTCACACAAGTATTAATGTTTCCTTGTTAATACTATTATAGCATGAATATAAACATTTATCATAAACACAAAGATATAATAATAACTATATTTATTATTGCCTCTAGGGCATATCTCCAACACAAAGAAGCTACCAACGACATCAGACACTACAAGATCGCCCCACCAACGGAGTCCTTCATCGCCCCAATCAAGTATGACACCGACGACAAAAGATGGCAAGACATAAGTTAAGACCCCAGTAATGTCCGTACTTAGGATTATCATCCCTAAAGTAGGATTCCCCCTTTATGGTGTGTAGTCACCTCCTTAGTATATTTGGTATGCCTTGTTTGCTTGTAGTGTGCTTGTATGATGCTTGGAATGTGTTTCTTGTCTGCTTTGGATCATCGGATACTGTAGTTTTGACCACCTAGTTGGTAGATCCCGATGCTAACCCTTGCAACCTCCTAAGCCCGAAACCTCTCCTCAACAGGATGGCCACATAAGGAAGACTCGACAACCCCCAAGCAAAATCCTTAAGGTGGATAGACGACGTCTTTCCACCCAACTCCAATAAACCCCAGTTGACCCATCACCGTCAAACCTAGCTCTACACCCAATATCATACCTCACTAGTCCCTCTTCCAAAGATCGGAAGACTAACTCTGAAGCCGTTTCCTTCTACAGCCGGAGATTTTATCTCCCCTAGAAAACCCTGAGTATGGCCATGAAGATCGGAGCCCCGAAGAAAGGATGCAGCTGTTGCGATGAATAAGGACATCAAGCTAGCCAGTGCTTAGGCAACTGCCCAAGTTGCGGAGCTCTCCACTCTCCTGCAGATTGCCCTACCCAACTAGTCACCTGCTTCCTCTATGAAGGTCAAGACCATGTCCCGGCCAACTGTCCCATCCAACTCCTGATTGGAAAAGCTCGTCAACTCCCCTACATCAACATTGGGAAGAAATCAAGAGAAGGACGTTCCAAGAAAGGCACTTGTTTCGCCGGTGATGAACCAGGTCACTTCAGCCGAGAGTGCCCCTAGCGTGGTCTTGACAACACTCATACCAAGGAAAAGTCCAAGACATCCACTGCCACTGTGAAGATCCCAAACCCAAAGAGGATCGGAAGCCAAGAAAAGCGGTTGTTACACCTGTGGAGATCTGGGCCACTTCGCCCGCAGCTGTCCAGAACAATACTGGATGAACCCGAAGCAAGCCACTGCGACACCCAAAAATGGCAATAAAACTCAAGCCCCTTCGGCTAAAAGGATGAGGAGGCCGCTATCCCCAGAACCTCCTCTTCCCCCGAGAAAGCACTATCTGTGGGGAAACCTCTTACCTCCAAAAGGCGTCAAGACTCTGGACGCTCCCCCAAAATAGTCTTGCATCCGAGAACTCTCCTTCCCAACCTGGGTAGAGTCAGGTAATACCCCGAAACCTATTTTGTAAAACTTAAGTGCCTGATCGCCCTGCTGCACAGACCTGTTTTATAACCCCTTAAGTACCTCCGCCACCGACCAGTCTGAACCTGCTAAATCTATGGATATTGTACAAGTATGATATCCTTCTTTGCATGTTTTACCCATGATGTTGCATCAGACCAAACCCCCGTAGTTTTGCTCTAAGGGGGAAAGACTGCGTCTTTCCTTCCCAAAACACGATAGACCCCTGGAGTCAACCACTAATAGAACTAAGTGACGACCACCCCTCCAAACCCGAATCATCGACCTTGCAAGAAGAGCGACGTTCGACACATCTCCAGAATCAGAAGATACTTCAAGAAAGTCCTCCACTCCAAGTTCGACTGCCCAACCAACATCCCGGTGTATCAAGACCCTGAAGAGAGAGAAGTCGACCTTGAGGCGAAGAAATAAAGATACTTCACTCACCATCTCGCCTCAAGGAGGAAGTACCCCGTCGACGTTAAACCTACCTAGACTTGTCCTAAGGGGAAAAGACTGCGTCTTTTCCACTTGTCTAAATTAAACCGCTCGGTCCGAAGCCCCTCAACTCCAACCCGTGACTAACCATGTTGAGTCTTTACAAAATTTATTTAGCGTCTAATAATTTCCACCGCTGAAATTGTTAAGCGGATGTTCTTACCCCAACCCTACTCCTCCCTAATCTCGGGACGAGATTATTTTAAGGGGGAAAGGTCTGTAACATCCCAATTTCAGCAACCCTGATTAAGTGTCCAAAAAGCAAAAATCAGGGGGAACAAAAACTTTTTCTTGCAGTGTTTTCTTAATTGTCTGCTTGTGCTCAAGCAACTACTTGTGTATTAGTTATGTGCTCCTCATCTAAACACTAGTTTACAAAAACTATTTTTACAGAAGAGATGTCTTGGCTCATCTTTCATATTCTCAAATGTTCTGGCACTTCAAAACCTGGGCCAAGATGAATTTGATACAACCAGATACTTTATTAGTCTATTAATAATAAAACTATGGATACCTATATATACTCTCCTTATGTTTTCAAGATAGAACATTCAACTACCCTTATCTCTAGGTTTTCCAAAAACCTCTATCAAAACCTTTTCATCTCAATCTTGGTAGAGATACCAAGATCGTACTTATCTTACTTCAAAGCAAAACCCCTTTTCAACATACCCCTCCTTACCCCAAGCTAGGCTTGATGGTAACCCTAGTAGTAGTTAGATAAGTAATAAGATGAATTGCCTTGATCTATTGTCTGATGATTTGCCTTGTTTGCCTAGGAACTAGAATGAGCTAGTCTAGTAGATCATCCCTTAGGACCCAATCCTTGCTTGTAATCATCATGCCCCTATCAAGCATCCAAGTCTGGATCTATCCTAAGCCACCCAAATGATCATCTCATCTCATACTTATCTCAATCCAGGGATAAATCCCTCTTGATGGTTTCCAACCAAGTGGAGACCCAATCCAAGTTTGGAGCCCCTCTCTTCAATATATACCCCAACATCATCTCCTTGATCATGAGTTTGGAACCTAGCCTCCTCTCAAAATCATCTACACTTTCACTCTAGTCTAAAACCCTAAATCTGCCAAAATGGCTAAGTCTGAATTTCTTATCTGGATACCATCTTTGGAACTCCACCTTTTCCAACCAAGGGGCATTCTTGAGAATGTACTTGAACCATCTTGTAGTACATCTTTAGTACTACCAAGGCCAACTCTTGCCCTTGGCTAAGCCATTCTACCTCCCACTCATCCATGATGGTTTTGTAGTCAAGATACTAATCTTTTCTACAAATCTTATCAACTTACCTACTTTGGCAAAATCCCACATCTATATGCCACCTCCCCTTGACCAACTCTTTGCATGGTTATGATCTACTAACCATGGAATATCAACTCCCACTTCACTTGTTTCCATTAGGTCCTTGTGCTTCTTAAATCCACATGGTTTAGGAGGCTAATTGATGTGTCTACTATGGCAGCCTTATTTTCAACAAAGTTTGCCATCACTCCAAAACCACCTCAAATACAACTAAGCCCAAATATTGCTTCCATGATCATCTATATGACCTGGTCTACCCATCCATATATCCCTTGTACCAAGGTGAGCTCTGAGCTCCCTAATCCAACCCTGTTTAGATGGCATCAGAATAACTAAACCCTAGATCCTCCCAAAAGTCTAGTTTCCACCCTTTTCACCACTTTTCTTCAAAACCAAGGTTGAGTTTGATGCCTACATAAATTTTACATCATCTACCTTGGATATAAGAATCCCCAAATAATTCTCCCAATTATTTGGATTTTTAAACTATTTAATTTCCTTTATTTACCAAATTCCCAAAATCCTTGTCTATAAAGGCAAGTTTGTTTTTCTCCAAATCACCTTGCCAAACTTAAGGCTCATTTGATGCCTATTCATCATACCCCATCTTCCCAACTCAAAAATAAATATTTTTGAGATCCTTTACTCTTTCTTTTTGCCCTTCTTCTTAAAAGGAAAAAAAGAAGAAATAATTCCTTAAAAATACTTTCCCATCTCAATAAATCCCACTAAAATCTTCCAATGTGTGTTATGGTATTTAGGACCATATCACATCAAAAACCAAGCTTGTACAATGTAAAAATATCGTTTTTTCTTCCATAATCTATTTCTGCACTTTTTGAATAAGTGCATTTAAATGGGATTATAATGTTCGAAAAAATCCCATTTAAATCATGGAGAGATTATTTGACCCCATCTATCTACCAGTACCATTTAAACGCTTTGGCCAATAATTTTTTTGCAACTTCTTTCACAAGCCTCCATATGATCAATTTTATAACAACAAGCAAAACTTGATTCAACTAACACCAAACCAACCCCCAAACTTGTCAAGCACTCCATTTTAGCAGCACATAATCCACCCTGGTCGTGGGCACTGTAGCACTGAAATATCTTCTCCACCCCTCCTTTGTCCTCTTGTTCTTGGAGGAAGGAGAGAAGAGAACCTATGCCCATTTCTTTAACCCTCTTGCCTTGTCACCCTCTTTACTCAACCCAGCAGCTGCAGCAGGACTGTACCCTCCCCCTCCTCGACCAGAACCCCACCACACACTCACCCACCGCCCTTGCTGCCCAATAAGAGGCCACCATGGTCATTGTCCATCCTACCCCCAACCCCTTGGGTATAAGGAGGGCAGAGGCCACCCCAGTGCCTCTCTGGCCCTCATTTTCCCCCAGAACGATCCCCTCATCTCTCCCCGAGCTCCAGATCTTCTTCCGCCGCTCCCCCTAGCCATGGAGAAAGAGAGGAAACCCTTCTCGGGTTGAAGCTTGCACGCAAGCTTGCAGGCGACCCTGACCAACCATCCTCTTCTACTTACCCTCATCGTGCTCCCCTACACCTAATCTGCCCCCTCACTTCTTTGGTCGCAGGAACACCGGAGACAATCTCCACGGGTGGCATGTCCGAATGGAGCACCACCCGCGAGCCCCCATGCTCTCGAGCCCCAAATCATTTGCATGCAACACGGGCGCCCTCCCTAGAACCTCCGCACCCGACTGGGCCTTTCAAACTCTACATGCACCCACCACCGAAAGCTCACCGGCGAGTCCCACGCGGAGGCTGATGGTGTCGTCTTTGCGCGAGCACCTCTCCGCCGTGAACCGGTTGCTGCCGCCCATCTCCGAGCTCGCCACGACTGCACCGTCCGCGGCTCCTCTCCTCGCCTCTGGTAAGCCCCCGCCACCTCCCAGACCTTCCCTAGGGTTTCCGTCGCCGGTGACCTAACCCTGGGAAGAAGATGCTCCAGCACCGTCGGATCCCCTTCTAATCGCTCGGTCATCGTCGCGCCTTACCCTTTCGTTTCAGGTGAGCGACTGACAGGCGGGCCCATCCCCGCGGTTCGAATTTTTGGCCTCCCGCACGTGGATCCGGCGCCAGCGAGCTAGCTAACACGCTGCGCGGCCCACACCCCCAGAAATCGGCCCAGTAAGCCCTTCCTCCTTCTCTTTTAATAAAATGACTTCTAGATATGTTCAAATGCAGTTTAGTTTAAATCAATATGAAAATCAAAAACCATTCCAATGGCCTAGATCTAAAATCCCCCAAGTGCCTAGGTGTTTTCCCCAACAAGCAGACCAGGTTTTACATCAAAATATTCATTAAAATAAATATGATAAATGTTCTCCTAAGATCTATCTAGATCACTAAACAATATCTCCATAAATGTTCACAAGTCCAAATGGAGTAAATCCAATTTGTACAGAAAGGTATCACCCATACCTTTCATATTCTACTGGCCCCACTTTAGTTGTTTCCTAAATTATCCTTGGCAAAAATACCAAATTAAGACCTTTTCTGCCTTTAGGAATTTCCCTAGGTCCAACCAAGTGAGGTTTGGACCTAATTCCAACTCTCAGTTGACACATCTAACCATATCTTCCAAAACCCAGCAGCTCATAATTTTATAACTGTCCTTTGAATTTTAGTGAAATAAACTCTTCCGTGCATGGTTTATTCACTAATAAAATCATTACAGTGTCTATGTAAATCCAAAAAGGTTGATTCCAATTTCTACAGAAAGGTATTCTCGGTAACCAATTGAGTCTTTGGATTCAACTAAAAAGCTTCTATAAAATAAATCTGATGAAAAAGACAAATCCCAGCCAGTACTGACTTTGAGAATTTCTCAAGGGCATTCTGCTAATTATTTTGAGGCGATTCCAACTACTCTTGATTCAGTCCATCAAATACTACCTAATCACCCAAGAAAATAATTTTTGGAACTCCAGAAATGTTCTGGTGAATTATTTCCTCAAACTAAGGTTTTATCCACTATAAAATCCTTTATAAATCAAGTGAAATTTATAAAATAGTGAAACCACTTTTGTTGGCTTCATTTTATCAATACCTACCTGATGGTATCATTTTTACACAATGGTATCATACAGATCAGGCCTTTGGTCAAAATCCCCTCTATTAGATAGTTCCAAAACTAGAAATCCAAAGATATCTTTTCCCTAATGCCTCCAAAGCTTCTCCCAATCCAATGACATCAAACCTCCAACATCCTAATGAGGTTTAGCATATATTTATCCTTAGCTTGCTGTATGGTTTGAAGCCTGTATGTTTGTATTGATTGGTGTATTGTTCGTTTGCATGTATGCTCGATAACGGCGATAGTTGCGATTTTGTGGCGCCGAGAAGAAGGAAGGATCGGGTTATTCTTATTATTATCATTATTGGTTATCTTGTTATTTAACGCCTTCAAGGGACTTCTCGCTGGTCATAGGCAAGCCACCATTCCTGAACTTCTATATTAACCTACTCCTGTTTATCAACTGTTTTATATCTCGTTTATAAATTGCATGGTCACAGGCATGGTTTGTATCAAATAAAAGTGCGTAAGTAACTTGGCTCCTCAAAGTTATGAATGAGTGTCCATCTGGACACCTACCCTATTTTACACCTACTCTTACCCCTTAGAGGCTAAGATGATTAGCATCTTCCCTCTTGGAACACACAGATTTTAATGATAAAACTATTTTGGGTTTTTACCCTACTATAAAATTTTCGAAATAAAACCCTTGGAAAGAGGCATCGTTTCCAAGTGGAAGTTTTACCAAAAGAAGACACGAGGTGGATGAAGAGAAAGTCAAGCAAGAGAAAGAGAAGGGATGTTCTATGCCAATGTCCGGAACAACTTTATCCATGCAACCACATTACGCCAGACGCTGGGGCTTAGCTCATATTTTGTGATATTTAGCCGGAGCTGCTCGTACTCGCTAAAGGGGAGAAATCCTCTGAAATCTAGACTGCCTGGGGCAAGGTACCAGTGCAACAATTGGGTATCTCGCGGACGGTATGCTTTTAAGTAGTACAGATGGAAGATTATCACTATTGCTACCGGTCAGGCGTCGGTCTGGAGGTAGGGGTCAGTACGGGAGGAAGGACCAGGGTCGTCGTACCCCATACTCATACCAGAGAGAACAACCCAAAAGGAAAAGCCACCATTGCTAGGGATGGACAAATGAAAGGTTCAAGTTTGATTATCCGAACCCCTGTCTACCGTGTGTAGCAGGCCGTGGTTTTATCCTGGTGGATGTATTGATTCTTGTGGGTAAAGTGCACAGCCTCTGCAGAGTGAAATCTATTCGAATAGCCGTGTCCACGAACAAGGACGGTTGGAATGGCAAGAGCTAGGAGTACACTTCGGTTAAGTTGTGATGAAATAAAGGATGTGACTTGGTCACGAAGAAAGATAAGAATAATATGGGTTTTGACCAGAGAAGGTCAATAAGATTTTACAAAGGGTTTTACAACAAAACTATTTTAAAATCTTTTTAATAAGGATGTGGAGATGTCCGGATTTTCTAAAAGGAGGCATATTTGTCAACACCCGGGTTTTTAATCCCATATGCCTGTTATGCCATACATCGCAATCCTAGGGTTACCATTTTTGCGAGACATAACAGATTTGGATACCACAGTACATCATCTATTACAAACCATACATAAGGTCTTACACAAATAAGGATCTCATGATCCAGTTCTTAATACAATTCAAGCAGCGGAAATAACGTAATATTAATGGTAGCGTAGGCGAAGCTCCATCTTCGGGGTCACAGGCAATGCTGACGATGAGAGATGATCCTAGTTGTCATAACCTTCCTGGGGTCCATCCTCCTGGTACTCCTCTTCATAGTCTGGCCAAGGGAATAGCCAGGGACAAAGCCATGAGTACTCTTTAAGTACTCGCAAACTAATACTAACAAGTGAAGGGGTTTTTTGTAGTAGGACACTAAGCTCTAGGGTTGTTTTGCAAAAAGCCAGATTTACCTCTACTAAGTTCAGAAGCGATAAAAGCTAGTTAAATTTTATAACACCTAAGTGGGAACTTGAATTTCATATCACAACTCTGTTGTGGTCAAGTCAACATCTCAATTCATTTCATAATTCATTTTGAAAACATCTGACGGGGAATAGATGACCACTCCAACTGTCCATAACCACGGACGCGGCTATTCGAATAGTTTGACACTCTGCAGAGATTATACACTTTCACCACAAAATTCGATACATCCGTCAGGAACAAATCCTGAATTCACCATACTCAGTATGCGTATAATCAATCCTAACCTTTCAATTACACGCCCTAGTATAGGCACCTCTCCTGTGAGTTTGGCCTCCCAACCATGACCAATTGTCATCTTGGGTACTGCACAGGTGGACAATCTTCACAAGGTAGCCTCAGCTCAGACCTTGGCCGTGAGGGAACCCATACTAAGGTATATAAGTTTCCAGTCAAGCCCTACCCAATTTTCGGGTATTGTGGTTGTACAGTAAAATTGGAATGGTATCGCATCCAGGCAACCATCAGCTTTATAAAGGGCTAAGGCTCATGCCTCAACATTTTCATCACCAAAATCATCTGGTGTTCGGAAACAAATGTCAAAACATTTCAGTAGAATGACTCATCATTCCAAGGTTTTCATAACCATTTTCACCAAGTATTCCCATCTAAAGTTAATCAAGTTTTATGCTTAGCACTAGCATCTACAGGTGGGGTAAGTACTAATGAGGGGTGGTAATTAAGTGGAGATTAATTGAGTTCAATCTCATGCCTTAGGATGACATCAAGATTATCTAGCTTAGACCAAATTTTATGCTCTTTATGCAACCTTCAATTATCTTCCTAGAATCTACAAGTTACTTAAGTAAACTCTAAGAGAAAACTTTGATAAAGAAATAAAGTATAAAGCTTGCAAGTAAAACTAGGATTGGGCTATCAAGTGGGTATGATCACATATGCTTAAGGCATATAGTTGGCATGGTAACAAGCAAGTATTTGCTTGCATAGGTATCAGTATAAGCCTGCTAAGTTAATAGCTTGAAAGTATTGGCTTGCATAGGTCAACTTGGTTAGTAAGGCTTACCTTGTGTAGAGCAGTGGTTGAAGTTCTCCTCGGCTTCTTCTTCGTAGTATCCTCCTTCCTCCTCATATCCTTGGTCGGTACTAGCGTCTATAAATAAGTACGAGGTACACAATCACCAAACAATACTTAACTATTTTCAATCATCACACAAAGGTGTTCTATAGATGATCTAGCATCATTACTAACATTACAAGAATAAAACATTTGTCTTATTTATTTTAATTTGAGAAAAGTAATTTCTACTCATTGAAAAACTACTTAAGATTTAATATTCTCCAACTCAAACATGGGATCATGTTGACACATGTCATCACCCATATTTCAGTACATGGTAATGTGATTTAAAGTGGTGTCACAATTTAATAAGGTTTAACCTTTTATTTCAATTAAATAAAGTGACTAGAAATGCCTATGTGGCATTATTTTATTACTTGAACATTATTTCTGTAAGTAAACTCCTATGTTTTTATATATTCTGAAAGGTATGATCAAATGTGATTTTTGAGAGTTGGAATCAACTCAAAAGCTATTATGGTTGAAATTTGAAAAATGTTTGAATGCAGAAAAGCTTCTGACTTGTTATTTTTACCAAGTTTGATCTACATATCCAAATGATTTAAATCCAACAGGCTTGGATTAAGTATTTCAATACCTTTCTAACAAAATTGGTTTCATTCGATTTGGTTCACTGAATCGAGCTGGGTTGATTTTTGAATATAGGTACATAACTGAGTTTGAATATAAATAGAAAAAGCTAAATTCAAATGAGTGGGCTGCGTGGGAAAGGTTATTGGGCCGGCCTAGTGTCACTCCGCAGTGCGGGGCGCAACTGACAGGGGGGGGGGTCTACTGGTTAGTGTCTCATAAAACGCGAAGCGGTACAGGGTGATGTGGTGCGTTGGATTAGAATGAAGATCGATGGCTGAGGGTCGTCGTCGATGATGAACAAGTCACCGACGAGCTCAAACCCTAGCGGCTCAGTGGGGGTGCATTGGGGGCATACCGAGGCGGGCAAACGACGAAGTCGAAGACAATGAACTTAGGGGTGGTCGCGGCAGCTCCGGGGGTGGTCGAAATCAACGGCTCCCTTCTTCTCCAGAGGCGGCCTGCTCTGGCGCAATTCCGGCGAGCTGCTGCTCCTCGTGCTCCGGCTAATGGATGGAATGGTCAGTGAGGTGAGGGGAGTGAGATGGTGTGAAGAAATCGAGAGGGGGTCATCTCCTTTTATAGGCTCGATGGCGAGACCGAGACGGATGGGCAGGCGACGGTGGCGACACGGCTATGGGCGGCTAGAGGCATGGCTGCGGCTGGCGATCGACGGCGGTCTCTTGGCGATGCGCTAGAGCTTAAATGCGCGTGTAGGGGCGGTGGAAATTGGTTGGGACGCTTCGGTGCTCTGAGCGTGTTCGGCGAAGGTTTTGATGGAGCACAGCGCGCGTGATCCGCGCGGCGGCGAACGGGTGTGTCTGCGGGGTTGCTGGGGTGGTGGTGATCACGCGTGCACGCGGCAAAGGCGGCACGCGGTCTGTGGGCGAGTGTTGAGGGTGGCGCACGGGCGCGCTCTCGGCATGCTCGCAGAGAGGCTTGGCATGGCTTGGGCATGTGGTCCAGTAGCTGGCATTTCTCGAGGCTGGGACAGGGAGTGGCGGTGGGGTGCTGGCTAGCTCCCAGACAAGGTTGACGAGGCTAGTGTTGCTCGTAGCTTGTTGTCCACACTGGGGTGGCAATGGTGCTCTCGGCCTGCTCACCATTGATGACAATGGCCAGCTTACAGTGGTGCTAGAGATTAGTTAAGGTTGCTAGATGATCTACTAAGGCTAGTTGTAACCAGAGAGGGAACAAGTTAGGCCCAAAACACTGCTCAACATAGTGTTTTTGATTTTGTTGATTTGAATCTGCAACTTGTTTGATGAAATGGCTGCATGAACTTAAGTTTTGAATTTTGAAAAGATTTTTGGTGGGTGTGCTAGGCATGTGTTGAGGGTTCTGTGGATGCTTGGGTTTTGAAAATTGAGCTTGTTTGAGTGGTTTTTGAAATAGTGGGATCTTCCCATATGAGATAGATTCAATTTTAAACTGTCATTTGAACTTAGCATTTGAATGTTTTTGGATGATCATAAAGTGGGCCTTGGTACCTTGTTATGAGTACTATCAAGGGGTGCAAAGATCCATACATGTTTCTGTTACGTTCTGAAAGTTAGGGATAGCCAAAGTAGGCATGGGAGTTAAATTGGCCAAAGTGACCATTCACTTAATTTGTTTGTTTTGACTTGTTTGTCTTTGGGAAAAGTTTGGGGATTGTTTAGATGATGTTTATTTCACCTAAGACTCATTTTACAAGCAAAGAAACACAGAACCATGGCAATTCAAAAGAATCCAAACTTTAATACATACACATATGGATGCTTTCATATTTTTAATTAGAATTTTTTTTGTTAACCCTAAATTTGATGATTAGAGTTTGATGATCCAAGTTTAATATTTTTGGGATGTTACAAACCTTCCCCCCTTAAACAAAATCTCGTCCCGAGATTTGAAAAAGGACGAAAAGATTACCTAGGATTTGAAGAGATCGGGAAACTCCGTCCTGATGTGATCTTCGCGCTCCCAGGTAGCTTCCTCTTCTGTGTGGTTGCTCCACTAAATCTTGAGAAACTTGATGCTCCGGGTTCTGTTAGTTCTGAAAGCTTCTTCCAAAATATGGATGGGTACTTCAGGGTAGGTCAGGTCATCGTTGATTTCTATGGTCCGGTGATCAATATTCTTGAACACTTCAGTCTTCTCCGGGACTTCGAGGCACTTACGAAGTAATGAGATATAGAACACATTGTGTACGGCTGACATCTCTTCGGGCAGTTCCAATTGATACGACACTTCTCCTCGACGGTTCAGAATCTTGAAGGGGCCGATATATCTGGGGGCTAACTTTCCCTTGAGCTGGAAACGCTGCATTCCCTTCAATGGCGACACTTTCAGATACACAAAATCTCCTATGTTGAAGGCGAGGTCTCTACGTCTTTTGTCGGTGTAACTCTTCTGTCTGGATTGGGCGGTCTTGAGGTGCTCACGAATCTTGTGAACCTTCTCTTCTGCTTCTCGTAGGATATCGGGTCCAAAAATCTGACTCTCTCCTACTTCCGACCAGTTCAAAGGGGTGCGACACTTCCTTCCATACATGAATTCAAATGGGGCCATTTGCAAACTAGCTTGATAACTGTTGTTGTATGAAAATTCTGCGAACGGCAGACAGTCTTCCCATTTAGATCCATACTCTAACACACATGCTCTCAGCATATCTTCGAGTATTTGATTTACTCGCTCCGTTTGTCCGTCGGTATGAGGGTGATAAGCGGTGCTGAAATCTAGTCGGGTTCCTAAACCTTCTTGGACTTTCTTCCAGAATCTCGAGGTAAATTGAGTTCCTCGATCCGATACGATGTTCTTGGGGACTCCATGCAAACTGACGATTCTAGTGATGTATAACTCTGCTAGCTTCGAACTCTGATATGTGGTCTTGACTGGGAAGAAATGGGCGACTTTGGAAAATTTGTCCACTATGACCCAGATAGAGTCATTTCCCCTACTAGAAGTAGGCAATCCGGTGATAAAGTCCATTCCAACGGAATCCCATTTCCATTCCGGAATCTGCAATGGTTGCAACAATCCAGCGGGTCTTTGATGTCCCGCCTTGACTCGCTGACATATATCACACTTAGCGATATAGCTTCCGATTTCTCTCTTCATCTTATGCCACCAAAATTGTTCTTTCAAGTCTTGATACATCTTCGTTCCTCCGGGATGGATAGAATAAAGAGTATCATGAGCTTCTTTCAGAATAACTTCCTTCAACTCAGAATCTGCTGGTACACAAAGGTGTCCTTTGTACCACAGAACTCCTTCTTCGTCTTCCGTGAATCCGGGTACTTTGCCTGTACCGATACGACGTTTGATTCTGTCGATACTAGCATTTCCTTTCTGCGCCTCTTTGATCTGACTGATCAAAGTGGGTTGAAGTTCTATGCTAGCCAAAAATCCTTCACTCACTAATTCCATTCGGAAATCTTCCATCTCTTTGTGCAAGCTTGGTTGCTCCTTCAAAATCATGGAGTTCAAGCGGCACGGCAATCTGCTAAGGGCATCCGCTACCACGTTGGCTTTAACGAGGTGATAGTGAATGTCCAGGTCGTAATCCTTGATTAGCTCAATCCATCTTCTCTGTCTCATATTCAGCTCCTTCTGAGTGAATATATACTTTAGGCTCTTGTGATCCGAATAAATCTCAAAACGGTTTCCCATCAGGTAATGCCTCCATGTCTTCAGGTCTAGAACTACGGCTGCGAGTTCGAGGTCATGGGTTGGGTAATTTTGCTCATGTTGTTTCAGTTGTCGAGATAGATAAGATATAACTTTGCCTTCTTGCATTAGCACACATCCGAGACCGATCTTGGATGCGTCACAATACACGTCAAAGGGCTTCGTGATATCTGGCATGATTAAGATTGGGGTTGAAATCAATCTTCTCTTGAGTTCTTGAAAACTCGCTTCACATTTGTCCGTCCATTCAAACTTCTTGTCCTTCTTCAGCAATTGGGTCATGGGTCTGGCGATACTCGAGAATCCTTCTACGAACTTGCGGTAGTATCCCGCCAATCCGAGAAATGCACGAACTTGGGTTTGAGTGGTTGGGGCTTGCCAATCTTCGACATCTTTCACCTTTGCAGGGTCAACGGCAATTCCTCCGGCTGATACAATGTGGCCGAGGAATCCTACCTCGTGTAACTAGAATTCACATTTGCTAAACTTGGCATACAACTGATGCTCTCTGAGGGTTCCAAGAATGGTCCTTAGGTGTAGCTCATGTTCTTCTTCTGATTTGGAATAAATTAGAATGTCATCGATGAAAACAACGACAAACTTATCCAGGAAGTCCATAAAAATCTTATTCATGAGATTCATGAAATAAGCGGGGGCATTGGTTAATCCAAAAGACATGACGGTATACTCGTATAATCCATATCTGGTGGTAAAGGCAGTCCTTGGAATATCCTCTGCACGAATCTTGAGTTGATGATAGCCTGTTCTAAGATCAATCTTAAAAAACACTTTGGCACCGGTCAACTGATCAAACAAATCTTCTATCTTGGGCAATGGGTACTTGTTCTTGATAGTGACATCATTCAACTTCCGATAATCCATACACAAACGGTTACCTCCATCCTTCTTGTCCACAAATAAGACAGGTGATCTCCATGGCGACGCACTTGGTTGAATCAATCCAATTTCCAACATGGTATCTAGTTGCTTCTTCAGTTCTGCTAGTTCAAACGGGTTCATACTATATGGTCTCTGGGCTATGGGTCCTGTTCCGTGGATTACTTCGATGATAAACTCGATATCCCGATCTGGGGGCATACCGGGCAAAACATCTGGAAATACATCGGGGCATTCACAGACTATCCGGACTTGGTCAATGGTAGGTTGGGCTATACTCTTGTTGCACTTGAATTGACGAGGTAAGGTTTCAGATACATGCTCGACTGATATTCCGGCTGTACTGGTCATGGTTATGGCTTTCTTGTCACAGTCGATTAATCCTTTATGTTTGGACATCCAATCCATTCCTAGTACTACTTCCAAACCTTTAGTTCCGAGTACTATCAGATTAGCATAAAAATCTATGCCATGGATTCGTATAGGGACGGCTTTGCAAATTTGCCTAGCTTTGGTAGTTGAACCAGGGATTTGAATAATCATAACATGCTTCAGTTTGGTTGGTTGAATCTTACTGGTGCATGAAAATTCTTCGGTGACAAATGAGTGCGATGCGCCAGAATCAAACAACACTCTAGCAAGTACTGAATTAATAGAAAACATAACCAGCACGACGTCTGGCGCTTCCTGGGCTTCTTCAGCATGATAAAAAGACGGCCGTTGCGGTTGAGAGAGTTACCTGGGGCAAGCCTTCTGCCGGGCTGAACACGACGCTGCTGCTGAGCTGGGGCATTTGCATTGGGGGCTGCGGCATTCTTCTTGGGGCACTCATTGGAGTAGTGAACCTTATTTCCACAGTCATAACAAGTCACTTGCGACTTGTCCTTTGCTGCAACAGGCACAACATTGCTTCGAGTCCTTGGGGCAGTGTTGGTGTTGGCGGCAGCATTGTTGTTGTTGAACTTGGGTGGTGCACGGTTGAAATTGTTAGAGTTGCCGGGGTTTTTGTGATTTCCTCCAGGCCTTGGGTTTCCACGGTTGGGATAGGTCGGACGGTTCATCGGGGGTCTGTTGGTTCTCAGGGCAAATCCTGGAGATGGGTTAGGGCGATACTTTGGGGTCTGATGGGTTCCTGGCTGATGCATCATGCGACGCTTGCGGTTCTCATGGCTTGGTTGATCTTTCCTTCCATCTGGATGGCAGAGTCGACAAGAGCTTCAATATCAGCAAAGGGGATATTGACCAATACCGTCTGCATCTCATCGTGCAGACCATTCAGGAATCGTTCTTTCTTCTTGGCTTCGGTGTCGATTTCATCCGGGGCATACCTAGACAATGACAAGAATTTGTCACGGTATTCCACTAAAGTCATCCTTCCTTGCTTCAGTTCTCTGAACTCATCTCTCATTCTCTTGATCAAACCTGGTGGCACATGTGTTCTGCTGAACTTGACCTTGAATTCCTCCCAGGTCATCATCTGTCCTCCGGTCATTGCACGAACGTTATTCCACCATGCTCTTGCATCTCTGGCTAGATAGTGGGTGGCGAATAGAACTTTCTCGTTAGCTTCTACTCTGGCGACTTCTAGGTTGTTCTCCATGGTTTGTAGCCAATCATCAGCGTCTAAGGGCTCTTCTGACTTAGTGAAAATGGGTGGGTTGGTGTTCTGGAAATTCTTGAGCTTAGATCCATGGTTGTCCTGGTTTCCTTGGCCTTGATTGTTGTGGGCTAGCTGAGCTATCTGCTGAAGGGTGGCTAGGTTGGCTTGACGTTCGTCTCTTTCGGCTTCGCGGTCAGAAACCAACATTTGTAGGATTTGCAACATCGGGTCCTAGGATGAACCACTTCCTCCGCGTGGCATCTGAAGATTGAGATAGATCATGAGAAAAGAGGGAAATTCTAAGGTTCAGGGACTTTGGAAAGTTTTTAAAGTTTAACTCAAATTTTCTAGCAACTTGCTTTTTATTCATTCATTCATTCATAGCACACGATACAAACACACACCCCAAACAAGAAAAATAGATGGTTTTCAGAACCATTTTGGAAACTACGATATAGTGGGGCCAAATACAACTCACTACGCTAGTGCTCAAGTGCTACTACTCCTCGGAGTCGGTGTAGTCGTCATCCTCATCATCCTCATCGTCATCGATGAAGGCCAAATCATCCTCATCGGTGAATAAGTCCATGGCCCAATCCTCTAGAAAATCATCATCATCGCTGAGATAGGAGTAGGGGTCTCCACGCAGGTCTTCTCCGGCATTCTCCCTTTCCTCCAACTGCATGTATCTCTCGTGGATGGTCTCCTCCAAATCCGAGATACAGTGGCGAAGACGGGCAATGATGCACTCCTTCTTGTCAAGCTGACGGCAGCGAGACTTGCGATCCTTCGCTAGCATGGCGATGGTCTGATCCTTCGTCTTGATGATGGCAGACTTGTGGTTGGAGTAGTCACATCAATTATCCAATTCCTGCTGACGATCATACATCATGAAGTTGAGGTGGTCCAACTGAGTCTTCAGCTCGGGGTGGTATGGGGCTTCCAGTGGCTGTCCTATAGCATCACGCCTTGGACAAAACTCAAAGCGGGTACCCTTGATCTGGTTGATACTATGCCCACACAGACGGGTAAGAGCTTCATGCATGGCCCTGACAAGTCCATCGAGCCAGTTGTTCTCTCTTAAGGTGAACTGAATTCCCTAGTATAGGCACCTCTCCTATGAGTTTGGCCTCCCAACCATGACCAATTGTCATCTTGGGTACTGCACAGGTGGACAATCTTCACAAGGTAGCCTTAGCTCAGACCTTGGCCGTGAGGGAACCCATACTAAGTTATATAAGTTTCCAGTCAAGCGCTACCCAATTTTCGGGTATTGCGGTTGTACGGTAAAATTGGAATGGTATCGCATCCAGACAACCATCAGTTTTATAAAGGGCTAAGGCTCATGCCTCAACATTTTCATCACCAAAATCATCTGGTGTTCGGAAACACATGTCAAAACATTTCAGTAGAATGACTCATCATTCCAAGGTTTTCATAACCATTTTCACCAAGTATTCCCAGCTAAATTTGATCAAGTTTTATGCTTAGCACTAGCATTTACAGGTGGGGTAAGTACTAATGAGGGGTGGTAATTAAGTGGAGATTAATTGAGTTCAACCTCATGCCTTAGGATGACATCAAGATTATCTAGCTTAAACCAAATTTTATGCTCTTTATGCAACCTTCAATTATCTTCCTAGAATCTACAAGTTACTTAAGTAAACTCTAAGAGAAATCTTTGATAAAGAAATGAAGTATAAAGGTAAAACTAGGATTGGGCTATCAAGTGGGTATGATCACATATGCTTAAGGCATATAGTTGGCATGGTAACAAGCAAGTATTTGCTTGCATAGGTATCAGTATAAGCCTGCTAAGTTAATAGCTTGCAAGTATTGGCTTGCATAGGTCAACTTGGTTAGTAAGTCTTGCCTTGTGCAGAGCAGTGGTTGAAGTTCTCCTCGGCTTCTTCTTCGTAGTATCCTCCTTCCTCCTCGTATCCTTGGTCGGTACTAGCGTCTATAAATAAGTACGAGGTACACAATCACCAAACAATACTTAACTATTTTCAATCATCACACAAAGGTGTTCTATAGATGATCGAGCATCATTACTAACATTACAAGAATAAAGCATTTGTCTTATTTATTTTAATTTGAGAAAAGTAATTTCTACTCATTGAAAAACTACTTAAGATTTAATATTCTCCAACTCAAACATGGGATCATGTTGACACATGTAATCACCCATATTTCAGTACATGGGAACGTGATTTAAAGTGGTGTCACAATTTAATAAGGTTTAAACTTTTATTTCAATTAAATAAAGTGACTAGAAATGCCTATGTGGCATACTTTTATTACTTGAACATTATTTCTGTAAGTAAACTCCTATGTTTTTATATATTCTGAAAGCTATGATCAAATGTGATTTTTGAGAGTTGGAATCAACTCAAAAGCTATTATGGTTGAAATTTGAAAAATGTTTGAATGCAGAAAAGCTTCTGACTTGTTATTTTTACCAAGTTTGGTCTACAGATCCAAATGATTTAAATCCAACGGGCTTGGATTAAGTATTTCAATACCTTTCTAACAAAATTGGTTTCATTCGATTTGGTTCACTGAATCGAGCTGGGTTGATTTTTGAATATAGGTACAAAACTGAGTTTGAATATAAATAGAAAAAGCTAAATTCAAATGAGTGGGCTGCGCGGGAAAGGTTATTGGGCCGGCCCAGTGTCACTCCGCAGCGCGGGGCGCAACTGACAGGGGGCTCTACTGGTCAGTGGCTCATAAAAAGCGAAGCGGTACGGGGCGATGTGGTGCGTTGGATTAGAATGAAGATCGACGGCTGAGGGTCGTCGTCGACGATGAACAAGTCACCGGCGAGCTCGAACCCTAGCGGCTCCGTGGGGGTGCATAGGGGGCATACCGAGGCTCCAGTGGCGACGGAGAGGCGGGCAAACGACGAAGTCGACGACGGCGAACTCAGGGATGGTCGCAGCAGCTCCCGGGGTGGTCGAAATCAATGGCTCCCTTCTTCTCCAGAGGCGGCCTGCTCCGGCGCAATTCCGGCGAGCTACTGCTCCTCGTGCTCCGGCTAAGGTATGGAATGGTCAGTGAGGTGAGGTGAGTGAGATGGTGTGAATAAATCGAGCGGGGGTCGTCTCCTTTTATAGGCTTGACGGCGAGACCGAGAGGGATGGGCAGGCGACGGTGGCGACACGGCTACGGGCGGCTAGAGGCATGGCTGCGGCTGGCGATCGACGGGCGGTCTCCTGGCGATGCTCTAGAGCTTAAATGCGCGTGTAGGTGCGGTGTCAATTGGTCGGGACGCTTCGGCGCTCTGAGCGTGTCCGACGGAGGTTTTGATGGCGCACAGCACGCGTGGTCCGCGCGGCGGCAAACGGGCATGTCTGCGGGGTTGCTGGGGTGGTGGTGATCACGCGTGCACGCGGCAAAGGCGGCACGCGGTCTGTGGGCGAGTGTTGAGGGTGGCGCACGGGCGCGCTCTCGGCATGCTCGCAGAGAGGCTTGGCATGGCTTGGGCGTGTGGTCCAGTAGCTGGCATTTCTCGAGGCTGGGACAGGGAGTGGCGGTGGGGTGCTGGCTAGCTCCCAGACAAGGTTGACGAGGCTAGTGTTGCTCGTAGCTTGTTGTCCACACTGGGTGGCAATGGTGCTCTCGGCCTGCTCACCATTGATGACAATGGCCAGCTTACAGTGGTGCTAGAGATTAGTTAAGGTTGCTAGATGATCTACTAAGGCTAGTTGTAACCAGAGAGGGAACAAGTTAGGCCCAAAACACTGCTCAACATAGTGTTTTTGATTTTGTTGATTTGAATCTGCAATATGTTTGATTAAATGGCCGCATGAACTTAAGTTTTGAATTTTGAAAAGATTTTTGGTGGGTGTGCTAGGCATGTGTTGGGGGTTCTGTGGATGCTTGGGTTTTAAAAATTGAGCTTGTTTGGGTGGTTTTTGAAATAGTGGGATCTTCACATATGAGATAGATTCAATTTTAAACTGTCATTTAAACTTGCATTTGAATGTTTTTGGATGATCATAAAGTGGGCCTTGGTACCTTGTTATGAGTACTATCAAGGGGTGCAAAGATCCATACATGTTTCTGTTACGTTCTGAAAGTTAGGGATAGCCAAAGTAGGCATGGGAGTTAAATTGACCAAAGTGACCATTCACTTAATTTGTTTGTTTTGACTTGTTTGTCTTTGGGAAAAGTTTGAGGATTGTTTAGATGATGTTTATTTCACCTAAGACTTATTTTACAAGCAAAGAAACACAGAACCATGGCAATTCAAAAGAATCCAAACTTTAATACACACATATGGATGCTTTCATATTTTTAATTAAAAAAGTTTTTTTTGTTAACCCTAAATTTGATGATTAGAGTTTGATGATCCAAGTTTAATATTTTTGGGATGTTACAATATTTTTCCAAAAACTCTTTTTCAACAAAGATATAGAGATACCAATGTTAGGTTTTCTTTCAAAACAGGTATAGTCTAGAGCTATTTCGCCACAGCCCAATCTGCATGATTCTTATTACCATTGTTTTGGTGGTTTGCGAGTATATTCAAAGTACTCACCGCCATTGTCCCTGGCTATTTACTTGGCCAGATTGCAGATGTTAAGAAGGAACGAAGGTGCTGACGTATATGCGAGCTTGGCCGTCTTCCCAGTCAGTTGCCTGTAGGTTAAAGCACGGGCTTTGCGCTGAAGACTTCCGCTACTTATGTTGTAATCGCCATAAAGGCCTTCTTGTAAGTTATGATATTCGTTAATGTAAGGATGATATAATGATACTAGTCGGTTATGCTCACGGCTCACTGATCATGGGAAAGTGAATTTTATGCATAACGGGTATTCTTGGACCGTAAATCCGGGGTGCCACAGCCGCTGCCGCGATGATCTTCCAGATGGAGCGGCGCCTGCCTATGGATTATGTCGTCGTGGAGGATTTATGATTTTTGAAACTTAGCCGCTCTGCCTGGTCGCCTCATTGTCAGTCTGCCTGTAGTCCATCACTCCTGCTTTTCCCACCGCAATTTCCCACCTTGATGGCGGTCCCTTACCGCACGTCCGATCCTCCGCGTGGGAGCTCGACGAGAAGCAGGGCATGCAGCCCCTCTCGATGGCGCCTAGAAGCAGGGCATGCAGCCCCGCTCTGCTGGTCATCGCCACTCGATGACGACCACATGGGCGACGAAGGTGTCAAACACAGGTACCTGATTAAATTGCATAGGTATTTTCCCTAGAAGAGTACCGCCACGCTAGATGTGCTCCCTGACCTCCTTTGTTCAATTTCGTTTTCCCCTCATTTTCCTTAATTATCTTGATTTGTTCAGATTGGCCTTTGTTCTAGAGGAGCATGGGAAGAAGAATAGTTTCTTGGGATGTCCTCCTTTCTAAAAAATACATGTGTTTATGTTTATACTGTCTACTTAAACATTGTATCATCATGTTATTATTGACGCACTAGGTTACTGTCGACGGGAAGGTGGACAGGTTGCCTCTGGCTTCTACACGTCTGCCTGCTCAGCGGCATCCATCCTCGACATCGATCCTGATCGACTGCTATGCCAGATTACCGTCGCCTCCCATCTTCTAATGAGCCTCCTACAAATTTAGCCTTTTTCCTGATGGACACCTGCTTGATGCTTGCTAACTATTACTTCATTAGTGTCGACTTCTTACTTGCAGACCATAAACGTCCTCCTATCCATGTGGCCCTCAACTTGATGAGTATGGGTGCTTAACTGCATTAAAAATTAGCATGCTGTTTCAGATATCTCATGTCACCAAATTTTAAGTTCACGCTTTTTCAAGTTGCATCGATCATGCAAGCCTAGAACCAACTCCTGCAAATTTGTAGTTATCATGGTATCAATTACTAGAACAATCAATTTATACAGTACTGAACAATAGACATTACATATGACTTCTACTAGAACATATGAATTATGAAGATGCATTTCTGAACAAGCAATATCTTTCTAAGTACTTACTTAACTTTGGCCTTTTGTAGTTCAGGATCATACATCTTCATAGACAGGCATTTGTCGATGTCTGAAAATTGTTGCAGTCCTTAGGGAGATGCACCTACCTGTTGTTTTGTGTATCAGTTTGTTGTTTGCAAGCCATTATGTTTCTACATATTAGGTTGGTGTATCAGTCCCAGTAGTCTTGCTCATCGCCAGCTGCTTCCAGTCTGTGCTTGCTATCACTCTCACTGATGTGGTTGGGTGCCCCATTTCTCCCTGCTTGGTATGGTCACGACCGCTTCTTGACGCCATGGAGGTTACCATCACTACAGCCATGGTGTTCTCACACAGGCCACTAGCTTGTGAAAACCATGCTGGGTCCAGAGTTTGTTCCTCCCCGATCTCAGGCAACAAGTCACTGAAGCCCGCCATCCGGCTCTTTTTACCTTATTCTATCGGTATGAATCTTCTGATAGGATTTTTTTGCTCATAGATTGATTATTCAAATATTTCCTTTCCTCTTTTTTATGTTCAGATGCTAACTTTTTTCAGAATTACAAATAACTATTTGATCTCATCTTCTTTATGTTCAGGTGCTATTACAATGTGAAGTTTGAGAAGAAATATTTCTACCACCGTAAATGCCAACATATTTCCGATAAGCACGAAGTAATGTGTGTTTGCTTATGTTTATCTATTTTGCAACAATCTGACAACTCAACAAACTTTGTAAAAGCTCTATAAGTTCATTAATACTATTGCCTGCTATTAACTCCCGTATATTGTATTCCTTTCCAATATCACTTCTCATCCATACCACCAAGCATTCATTTGATGGGCGCGACGTTTGTTTACGTGGCACTATATTTAACGAGTAGCTAAGATGCAACTCTCGCAGGAGTACATAGGCAAAAAAAAACTGTAACCCAATCATGCATGAGCCCAAAATCATTAAAAGAAAATTTATGAGATACAACACTTAAGAGATAGTTTGTTGGAGTAGTAGTGTCTTGAGTTTTAGTTTCTCCTAAAATAATGTGCTAGTAGCATTGAGCCCGGTAACGAAAGGAATAAAAATTCAACCATTAATATTTCTCTAAATTTGAATGTAATTATATACTTACTACTAAATAATAGTGTCTAGATACATCTAGGTTTAGATAAATTTGCGACATCTATTTTAAGATGAAGGGAGTATACTTTTCTGATTTCTGCAAAAGCACCACCACTACCGAAAATCGAGATTTTGTTGGGTATTTTTTACTTTGCCGAGTGTTTAAATCCCGGACACTCGGCAAACAGCTCTTTGCCGTGTACCGCACATATGACACCCGCCAAACAGGTCACTCACAGCAAAGTTACATCTTTACATCTTTACCGTGTATGCATCGGGAAAACACTCGGTAACAAACACATACACGGTAATAACCTTCAAAACACTCGGCAAAAGAAGGATACAGGGCAAAGCGTCCTGCCACGCGTCCTCCCCGCCCGCGGTTGACGGCGCAGCTTACGGCGTTATGGTTTACCGAGTGTCCTCAAAAGTACACACAGTAATAGTGTTTGAAACGCCCCTATGTTGTGTATGTTAAAACTTTGTTGTGTTAGTCTAAAACGCTCGGTAAACACCTAATTTGCTGTGTGTCTTAGTTTTTACCGAGTGTTTACATCAGATACACGGTAAAATAGTAGGAAAATAGGATTAGTGCCGAGGTGGGTCTATGTTGAAATTAGCTAGGCTCAAGCCCCACTAAACTTGAAGGTTTCACATGGTTTGATATTTTTCCTTTGCAACTATGTCACATAAAATGACTCCACACAAGTTTTCATATTGTTCGGACCGTTTTTGAATTTCTTATGCCCGTTTCAAACTAGGCCCGCAGATCAGGGTTCCACAGCAAAACGCGTTCCGGGACATCAGAATACCTCAAGGATCTGCATGTGGCCCTAGAACATGCATGAAAGTGTGGTGCTATGTTGAAACATACAAAACCTACGAGTCTGCGAATGGCATAGCTCCTCCTGTTCTTCCTCCTTTGCCTTCGATGAACTTCCAATTCGTAAGTTGTGTTGCATCTATTCAATACTCCATCTTATTGTGACATGTTTACCGTCTCATAACCGTTTACCATGTTTTGTAGGGAATGCCTTTGGCCGGATCCAACAACAAACCAACCCCTCCGGAGGATGAAAGCCCTGTGACGCCTGCCACTACGAGCGTGCCCATGCCGAATCTGGACGACCCGAACATTAGGAGGCAACTTTGTGAGTTCCCATACTCTTTGTCAATTTCTTGTTTGTATACATCTTGTGTCAAATTATACCAAGTCCTTACCATATAGCTACATAGATACTAAGTTTTATGGTTGTTCCAAATATACCCTTGTTAGAATCAAATGTCAATATTCTTCGGAGAATCATCTTACCATATACATACCAAGTCCACATAGCTACATAGATAACAAATTTGAATTTGGTTGTGCAAAACTATACCTTGTTAGAATCATGTCAATATTCTTACCATATAGCTACATAGATAATAAATTACAATTATGCTAGTACTAAATTTACCTTATTCGTATCATGTAAATATGTTTGTTAGAATCATCTTACCATATAGCTATATATATACCTAGTTTGAACTTTTTAAGATTGCATCATTTTTACTCATGCTCGTGTGTTTTGCACTTTGTAGGATTACATCAAGGAAGCCTATGTTGTGGTGGAACATGGTCGTCGTTGATGGAGCTATGTACCACATGCTAAAGGACTTGTGTGCCACTTGGTTGTATTGATGGATATGTAAACTTGAATTCAAGTGTTTGTTGAACTTGTTAACTTTGTATGCATGTTTGATGTACTAGTGCACTTGTGAACCTATTATGTGAGTTCTTCCTGTGATATATGTGTGTTGTGAGCCTACATATGATTATGTATGTCCAGATTTGTTTTGAAATGCAGGGTATAATGAAAAACAGCATGAATCTGCCAATTTTTCGTGGACTTTGTCATGTATTCCAGAAAAAACACTCGGCAAAGAGAACATCTTTGCCGTGTATCCCGGGTAAAACACTCGGCAAACAGAGAACTGTGTACCCCAGAAAAAACACTCGGCAAAGAGAACATATTTGCCGTGTATAGCCGGCAATACACTCGGCAAAGAGTACGGCTGTGCCGTGTATTATCCTAAGAGACACTCGGCAAAAAAACGTCTTTACTGTGTATTGCATAAAAAATACTCGGCAAAAATTATAAGTCGACGTGTCTCCATCTAGTGAATGGGGCGATGTGGAGAAATTCCAGCCGTTAATATTTACTATGTGTTTGTCGTAAACACTCGGCAAACATTTGACGCCGTCTCCACCTGCCGCGTCGTGAACGCATTATTTTACCGAGTGCACGGCCGGTAGACACTATCCGGGAGTTAAACACTCGGCAAAGTCGAGTTTGCCGGCGGGGTGTACGTTGTGAACTCTTTGCCGAGTGTAAATACACGGCGAACGTTTGTAGAGTGTATTTCGGCCTTTGCTATGTATTTTAAATACCCAGTAAAAAATCGTTTTCATGTATGTATGCCTGGACCAAACAGTGGTACAAACATTTGTTTCGAAAGTAACACGACAAACACCGTACCTCTCTCTTTTTGACTAATTTCTACCATTTCGCTGTCGATTAAACCGTGTAGAATCCGTGCACGCTAAATTCTAGATGAAACTCGTACTTTGACCAGACCAGCTAGGATCATATAATCAGATTCACAGACCGCATTGGAAATGCACCACTCGCGGATCGGAGCCGGGTCAGCTAGCTAACTACTCCCGAAACTCCAATGGAGGTTGCGCTCTCTGCATTCGTAGGTGAACTCACCCATCGATCCATATCCTTCTTGGTGGACAGACTGTCGAAGCCGGAGGAGCCGGCCATGCCGACGGAGGAGACCCTGCGGCGCAAGCTGCTGCGGGTTCGCGTCATGGTCGAGGAAGCGGAGGGGCGGCATATCACAAGCCGCTCCATGCTGGATCAACTCGAGCTGCTGCGGGAGGGGATGCACAGAGGCTACTTCGTGCTGGACAGCTTCAAGTTCAGGTACGGATCTTGCCAAGAACCAGAGCGCAGCAAGGAGAACGATGGCGATATTGGTATGACGCGCGTTTTCGCCCTGTCTAAGATCAATCCGGCCAAACGTGTTCAGTTGCGCTTAGGCGGAAGTAGCAGCCGCGGCGCCGGCGCCGAACACGAGCTGCGGCGAGTGCTCCTCCGCCTCGACGCCATGATTGCCGACACGGGCGAGTTTGCCTCGTTCCTGGCAGGCTGTCCTCGCCTGCGCCGACGGCCTTACGACACGTACATGGTGTTGGAGAGGTGCATGTTTGGCCGCCATGCCGAGATGGAGCAAGTCGTCAACTTCTTGCTCCGGAGGGGCGGTGGAGATCTGGAGGTCCTGCCCATTGTTGGCCCAACAAAATCTGGCAAGAGCACCCTGATCGAGCATGCCTGCAACGACGAGAGGGTGCGGAGGGCCTTCTCCCGAATCGTACTCTTCACCGAAGATGATCTCGAGGAGGAAGACAGGGGAGGCGTCGTAAAGCACGAAGGCCCCCTCAACCTCAAGGACGGCATGATTCTGGTTATCCTGGAACTAGAAGGAGATGTCGGCGATGATGCTTGGAGAAATCTGTGCTCGGCATCTGAGAGGTACCCTGCAGGTGATCGCAAGATGATCATCTCTAGCAGGTCCGCCAAGATCGCGAGATTTGGAACAGCACAGGCTCTCAGGGTGCAATTTCTGACCCCAGAAGCATACTGGTACTTCTTCAAGGCGCTAACGTTCGGGAGCACGGACCCTGGGGCGGAACCAAAGCTCGCGTCGCTGGCCATGGAGATCGCCGCCGACCTGAGTGGCTCCTTCGTGGCGGGGAACATCATCGCCGGCTTGCTAAGGGCCAATTTCAGCGCCAGGTTCTGGCACCTGGCCATGTCGTGCGTGAGAGAATGTGTTAGAGTATATCACGGTTTGGACATATTAGGTAGTTTCATATTGTAATCCAATTCTATTTCTAGTAGTCTTCTTGCCCTCCAAGTCTTCTGGTATTATATAAACAGACCAAGGGCTCACGTTGTAATCACCTCAAACAATATCAATACAGATAATATTCCGCAATTCTACATGGTATCAGAGCGGTTCATTCCGCCTAGGGTTTAGCCACCGCTTCCGCCGCGCCGCCTCCGGGGAGATCCTTCTCCGCCGGGGGCCGCACAATAGTAGATTAGATCTTATTTCGCCAAAATTTTCTCGCCGGCCGTTTGGCCGGCGTTTCTTTTTCTTTCACCGATCATAGATCGGATTGCGTCGTCCACAGCCGCATGTCGTCATAACGCGCCTTTACTTCAACCTCGGCGTCGACTCATCTCCGGCAAATCATCGCCAACGATCGTGCCAAGGAGGCTCCGCGTGGCGCCCCAAGGGACGCCTTCACGCGCTGTGTCGGCTTCTCCTTCCTCACGTCGTCCTCACGCCGGCCCGTCTTCGCCAACATCGACCGGGATGCACGTCCCCGAGCACGCGCCTCGCCGTCAACAAAGGGCTGCACCTTCATCACCCGTGGTCATCATCGCCGACAACCATCTACACCAACAACATCGTCACATCGTCGCCGCCACCACCAATCATGGTCATCGTCAACACCATCAAGTTCTTCTACTCGAGCGACGCCGCGCTCATACAAGCGGAAAATACGGGTCTAATCCCCGAAATCAACTACCGCAGCAGTCTAATCGCCATTAAAATCTACCTCGTCGTCTTCGTCCACCACGACCTCGCCGCCAGAGTCGCAGTCTAATTTTTTATTTTGCACTAAATTTATTTTCTTCTTGCAACTACTTCATCTACTCCGACAAATCGGCGGACAACTTCTACGCACCGACCGTTCACGGATAATTTCTCTGCTGCTCCCTCCGGCTCTGGCGAGCATGGCTCGTGATGGTCCCTGTCTTCGCACACCCGATATTGACAACATCGACGCGTGCCTTCGTCCCCGGCAAGCTCCCGAGTTTGGCAAGCTCGGCAAGGCGTGTCGCCTACCTCGACTACTCCAACTCAAACTACGTCTACTTCAACCACTACGGCGAATTCTCCCGGCTCAACGATGACATCGACCACAACACAACGACATCATCGACTTCATCAACGGCGACAACTTCACCAACGGCACCATCGACCACGACTACAATGCCCTACTTCCGGCTACATCGACATCGACATCCTCTCTCATCTCCACCTTCGGATTATGCTCCAGTCAGACCATTCGTGTCACTACCGATCCGACTACGGGGGAGTGTTAGAGTATATCACGGTTTGGACATATTAGGTAGTTTCATATTGTAATCCAATTCTATCTCTAGTAGTCTTCTTGCCCTCCAAGTCTTCTAGTACTATATAAACAGACCAAGGGCTCACGTTGTAATCACCTCAAACAATATCAATACAGATAATATTCCGCAATTCTACAGAATGCAGATGGAGGTACCTTTCGTGTTTGGTGAACTTGCGAATCCCGTGAGTTCATGGCGGCTAACAGAACCGCCTAAGTTTCCAAGGATTGGTACGGCCGGTGAGTGGATTTCGTTGTCTAATGATCGTCAAATCAATAATGCTAGACCTACGGGAAGATTTGTTACGGGATTTCTTTTACAGGATTACGTGGCAATCAATCGTGAATCTGGTTGAGGGAAAAACAGAACAATCGTTGCACGTTCACCAATCGGGCTGAACCATCTGGTGTCCGTAAGTCCGGTCCGTAGAAGTATTCCGTAAGTGTAGCATTACATAGTCTCTGCTGGAGCGACCTATTGCTCATTACGAAAGGTTTCCGGGCCGAACAGCTATCTCGCCCGTCCACGCCTGCCTCGGGATTCCTACTCTGGACCCACATAGTAGCATGTTTGACCCGGCATTTATTTGAATACGGGGCACTGTTTGAGTATACGGTAGTACAGAGAGGACGTACAATATGGGCGTGGGTCCGGGACACGACCTCCACTTCACCGGCAATAGCGGTATCGGCACACACCATCCCCACTGGGATTTGAATTTGAATCGGAGACCCAGACACACTGCGCCGTCTTCCTCTCCCAGATCCGTAATCCCTGGCGGCGTCGTGGAACTACGATCCGCGCCTTCTTCCTCACCCAGAACTGTATGGGCCGCCGCAGGGACCAGTACAGAATGGCGGGGATTCGCAACCATGGAAGCTTCACCGAGCTTCTTTTCAGGTACGAAGTCGCACTGTCCGCGAGTGCCTCTCCGTAATTCGTTTTTTTCTGTTCGCCCAAAATGGGCTCCAGATTATTTACTTCCCATCTGCGCAGCATGGAGTTCGCCGGCATAGGTCCAGATTTGTGCGCGCACGAACGGACCACCCTTCCATTTGCAGACGGATCAAGCCCGGAGCGACACACCACCACTTCGAGCGCTAATCCCTGCGAGCTGGACGCTGATTTGTCTGGGCCTGGAGGTTCAGACGATTCAGACCGGGGTCAAGGTAGCGTACAAAATGCATCCCTGGACATGAGCTTCGCCTCCGACGAAGTGGCTTCGGACTGTGCATAGGACCGCCGCACCGACGATCCTGATTTTTCAGCGGCACCGGCACCTACGTGGAAAAGGAGGTACTGCCTAAACCCACAGATTTTTGTCTTTGCAATGCATGTTCTTCTGTCAGAGACGAACATATAAACATTCCTTGTCTGAATGGTATCCATCCTGGATACTGATTCAGAACAGTCAACATATACGGCAAATGTGTACTACACTCAAGTTACCTTCTAGTGTGGTGACTGCTAGCTGGGGGTGGGGGCAATCATTCTTTTTAAATTTGCCCGTTCTCTTGTGAAATCTGGAACTGGATGCCGCTCTATGTGTCTAATATAGGGAGGTTGCATTTATTAAATGGGTTCAGTCTTCCAGTGGTTTACGTAATTCGGAAAATCGGTCTCTAAATTGCTTGGTACCCTCGTGACATGATTGGTCTGCTAACAAGATTCAGAGTCATGTGTCCTGACCATTAGACCATAAAACCTCTGGTGTTGTATGTTTTCCTGCTTGTGTACTTTTTTGTGTGTAAACTTTGTTGTACCAAGGTGATCATGAGTGGCACCTTAATTAAATCGTGAAAGTTGCTCGATGGAATAGTTGACATTAATCTGTTCAATTCGTCAAATAGGGTTCTGAAACAGTTCCTTCCGAGTTACTAATTTTAGCAGTGATTTGCTAGGAGTCAATCTAACATAACAACATTGTGCTTTGGATTTATTAACTTTATTGCACATATATGTTCAGGGATACTCCCCGAATAAAATAAAACTGCACTCAATTGGAATAGTTATCACTGGTCTAGATGAGCAAAACTAGCCTATTCTGGGGCGTGTAGCCGAACTACGTGTGAACTTTTTACACAAATATGTTCATGAATGACGCCCCAAATATATTAAAACTTTGCTCGATGGCCTACTTAACACCGGTTCATGAACGATCTAAGTGAACAAATCTAACTAAAACCTTTGTACTTTTCATCATTGAATTTTCTTGCACGGTGATGTTCAGTGAATGGCGCCCCAAATAAATTAGAACCTGCTCGATGGAATAGTTAACACGGGTCTACATTAGCTAAACTAGCAAAACCGTATCATTAACTTTCGGAAGCAGATTTTCTTGCATAAATATGTCAGTGAATGATGCCCCAATAAATTTATGCACATTGCTCGACCCCCCAGTTTTTTACAAACTTATGTGATTTCTCATAACTGATGCCGGTTTCTGTGTGTCTAAACGACGATGCAATTATTAAACGGGTCTAGTCTTTCAGTGGTTGCAAATAGTTTTTTTGAATCCACTGTACTGATTGTTAGTTATGGCACTGGATATGCAAAATTGTCCTTTACGTATCAGTAACAAGTACGCTAGCGAATATATCCAGGGATCATTTCGGAGGTTGTCTGACTAGCCCAGAATAGGATAATTGTATTTTAACTCACTGGTTTATACTCATCTCTGTCAGTTTTGTTTACATCGTAGCTGACTTAAGAGAGTGTTGTTTCGCAGGGTCCGATGCCATGGCCCTATACCTGACTTCAGGTCGCCGATGAGTGGTAGGAAATCTTCTCTGGAGTCAACCATTAGAAGGTTTGGCGAAAGGAAGACCAAGGTGTCGTTGCTCCTGAACCAGGCATGGAATTTGACTCGCTGAACGAGGCCTACGACTTTTACAACCTCTACTCATGGGAGGTTGGGTTCGGTAGGCCAGTCAAGAAAGAACAACTCAAATAGCAAAATTGGGCAGTACATCGTGTGTGCCTGTGCGGTAAGTGCCATATACCTACATATCTGCTTCTGAAAGAGCTAGTGCACATACAGACAAGTAGTTCTCACTCTGATACGTTAAAAATGCAGGGGAAGCCCAGGCATGACAAGGCGAACTCGATGTCCTGTGAATGTCCAGCAATGATAAGCCTTCATAGGACTGACGACAATGGCTGGTACGTCCACGAGTTCAGAGATGGACACAATCACAGCATGTCAGTAACCTATGGGGAGAAGCTGAATTGGAAATCCCATAGACACATTGACCATCACACAAAGGCGCTGATCATAAACCTCCGAGACAATAATGTTGGTCTAGGAAAGGTGTATTCTGTCATTGGTAGCTTCTTCGGATCGATGGACAACGTGCCTTTTAATAAGAGGGCAGTTAAATCACTCTGTGCAAGCATCATCAAGGATCATACTGACGAAGATGTAAGGAAAACCCACCATCTATTTTCTGAACTTAAGGTAGAGGACCGCAACTTTGTTGACAGTTGCATGGCCACTAAGGATGGCAAGATTAGAGCAGTTATGTGGACCAATGGAAAGAGCCGCATGCAGTACAAACACTTCGGAGACGCCATCACATTTGATACAACATATCGCTGTAATATGTACGACATGCCGTTCGGTATGTTTGTTGGTGTAAACAATCACTTTTAGAGCATTATTTTTGCTGGAGTTCTTTTGACAAACGAAACCATAGAATCCTTCGAGTGGGTATTCAAAGAGTTTGTGAATTTGATGGGAGGAAAAGCTCCAGCCACAATTCTAACAGGTATCAATCTACTAGCCCATCTTTGCTTTTCCAAAATGTTTGCCCGACCGTTTTGTACATGTCAACGTCTGCAGTCGGGTTGATGGGTAATTTTCATCCATGACAACATGCCAAACCCGTCTGTTGTGCGTTTGCAGATACAATTTTTAGCATGCCATCAAACATTTATGATCGATTCCTTTCTAACAATTATTTGTCGACGTTCACGCATTCATCATGTCATGTATTCTGCAAGACGTAACGTATTCAAATTTATATATGCTTGCAGATCAGGCTCGTGCGATGGAGGCTGCTATAGAAAATGTTCTTACCGGGACATCACACCGGTGGTGCAAGTGGCGTGTGCTGAAAAGGGCAAAGGAATGCTTGGGTCCAGTATATGGTAAGAACAGCGCCTTTAGAGAAGAGTTTCACAAGTTGGTCGACCACATGCTCACGATAGATGAGTTCGAGGGCGCTTGGGATGAGATAATTTGTAAGTATGGACTGCAAGATCACCCATTCCTAACCCAGATATACGAAGTTCGAACAAAGTGGGAAAAGCCATACTTTGCGGACATCTTTTGCGCGAGGATGACTAGCACGCATCGGTCCGAGAGCGCAAACCACATGCTGAAGCAGTTCGTCCCACCTGGATCCTCAATGCATATGTTTGTGAAGGGATACATGAAGCTTCAGCGTATGAGGACTGAGGAGGAGTTCCTAGAACAAAAGATGCATCTGGTAAGCCATCTTTCTGCTGCTGTAGAAATCTGAACTCATAAAGTTATGATCACGGATGATGAAATAACCTGCATGAATTATTTTGCTCTCATGTCCACTTATGCAGGGGCGGGTTCTCCTTAGTAGCGATGGACCTAGTGAGAAGCATGCAAGCAAAATTTACACGCCGTCCATGTACTCCCGTATCGAGGCCGAGATTTTTCAGTCGGCTTCTTACAGAGTGGATGACATTATTCAAGGGTCTAGGTACCTTTCTGTCCACTACGATGCCGATAAGAGATCCAGGTGGTCACGTGTTGCCTACGAGGTTAGGCTAAACCCAGATAACAATATGATACAATGTGAGTGCAAGAAGTATGAGCATATGGGCATTATCTGTAGCCATGCGATAAGGGTGAGTTTATATAGTGTCACATTTTTATAGCATGTCAAATGGATCCAATTTTCGGCACAATGTAATCTTTTTTCAGGTAATGTCGCATATTGGAATGAGGGAGATTCCGGAGAGCCAAATTCTCTCAAGATGGACAAGAACACCATGCCGTGTTATACCTGAACATCTAAGGATGTACCAAAAGGACAGCCCAGCTATGATGTCAACAAGTTTCCGTCACACTGCACTGTACAGGACGACACTAGAGGTTGTTCAGTTAGCTGACTCGAACGCAGAATCTTTTGAGGTTGCTATGGGAGTGATGTTGGATGTGATGCCAAAGCTTGCAGAGACGGGTATTACTAAAGATGGGCTAGGGCTAGAACAACGAATGCATCGCTCACCGTCCCCAGCGGTGGCTGTCAACTTAAGTGCAGCTTCAGCCCGTCGTGAAACACATGGCACAAGCCTGAGACCTGACATGATAGCGCCATTGAAGAGGAAGGACCTAGGTGTAGGGGTTCGTAGCATGGAAAACAAAAAATTTCTACCGCATGAACACACAATCAAGATCTAATCTATGATCAAGCCAAGATCTATCTACTAGATTGTAGCAACGAGTCGATAGAATACTAACCCTCGAAGATCCAAAGCGGTTAACGAGAACAGATTCTCATGGGTGATGTAGTCAAACACTTCCGATCTCAAGATCGTGTAGATGATCCTTCCGACGATGCGTTCCGGCAGCGCTTCCGCAGTCGGTCACACGTTCAATACTCGATGAAGACCTTCCTCTCCCTTGTTCCAGCGGGCAGCGGAGGTTGTAGCACTCTCCTCATGTTTCCGGCAGCACGACGGCGTGGTGTCGAAAGTAGAGGGGAGATCTTGCAGGGCTTCGCCTTAAGCCGGAGCGAGTATGGTGGACTATGAGAGAGCTCCTCGGCGATCTAGGGTTTAGACTCACCAAGGAGGAGGTGCTAGGGCCGGTGGCTAGGGCTTGTAGGTGCCCAAGTCGGCGGCTAGGGGAGAAACCCTAGGCGACGGCGGCTATGGTGGGCGGCGGCGGCTAGGGTTTAGGTTTAGAGGGGCAATCTTGTGTGCTAGGAGGGGCAGCCCTGCCCCTCCTCTTATAGGTGGGAGGCGCCGGCCAAGGGGAGGGGAGTCCCTCCCCAACTCGGATCCCAAGTGGGCCGGCGGTGGAGGGGAGGAACTCCTCCCTAACTCGGTTTCCACCTTCCCCTCCACTTCCCAAAATAGCCGTTTGACTTTTCAAATTGGCGTTTGACTTTTCAAACTAGGATTTGATTAAACCCTTTATTTTGTTCAGCGATGACACCTAGTACATGATGCAATCATTCCAACTTGGTATGACACATTCATGTACCCTTCCCCTCCGGAGTGCCGGACATTCCGGAACCTTCTAGAACATTCCCGATGAAAACACCGGAATCATTCCCCAACTCCGAAATAGGACTTTCCTTATATGAATCTTATTCTCCGGACCATTCCGGATCTCCTCGTGATATCCAGGATCCCATCCGAGACTCCGAACAACATTCGGTCTCTTACTCATCATTCCATAACTACTCAACAACATCGAATCCTTAAGCGTGTCTCCCTACGGTTCGTGAATTATGCGGACATGACCGAGACACTTCTCCGATCAATAACCAATAGAGGAATCTGGAAATTCATATGGCTCCCACATATTTCTACGATTACTTTGCGATCGAATGAACCACTTACATACGATACCAATTTCCCTTTGTCTCATGATAGTTTACTTATCCGAGGTTTTGATCGTCGGTATCTCTGCATACCTAGTTCATCCCCGTTACCGATAAGTACTCTTTTCTCGTTCCTGTGGTATGTGATCCCTTGTGAGCCAGTCACATGCTTGCAAGCTAATTGGATGACATTTCACCGAGAGGGCCCAGAGTATATCTATCCGTCATATGGATGGACAAATCCCACTCTTGATCCATGTGTCTCAACCAATACTTTCCGAACACTCAATGCCACCTTTATAGCCACCCAGTTACGGTGTGGTGTTTGATGTCATCAAAGCATCCTTCCGGTGAAGGTGATATGCATGATCTCATGGACGAAGGAATTAGCTTACTATGTATCAGAAAGCATATAGCAATTGAACTATTAAAATGACTTGATCTTTATGCTACGCTTAACTATAGGAGTATGTCCATCACATCATTCTCCTAATGATATGACCCTGTTGTTAATAACATCTCTATGTTCATGATCAGGAAACCATGATCATATATTAACCAACAAGCTAGTTTAACAAGAGGCTTTACTAGGGACTCTTTTATGTTTACAAATCACACAAGTATCAATGTTTCCGGTTAATACAATTATAGCATGGTATGTAAACATTTATCATAAGTATGAAGATATGATAATAACCACTTCATTATTGCCTCTTGGGCATATCTCCAACAGTCTCCCACTTGCACTAGAGTCAATAATCTAGTTTCAAACCTTTGTGTATTCAACACCTATGGCTTTCCGGTGTTGTATGTACACGATTGCTAGTGGTCAACTGATCTCCGGATCTGACACTTCCAGGTCCGTGTGTAATTGCATGTCTTTGCGTCTCCACGCATCACTCATTCTCTAATGAGATGGCTTTGTATAAATTTGGTCTTTTGGTGAGACCTTTAGTTCTTTGGGGTTAAAACATGTTGATAATATTGTCGTACAATATATCTTCATAGTATTATCCCTGCTTTGAACTACACCTAGTTTGATAGAAAACTACTTGACACAAATGCCCTCTTTTGCTGCTATAATAGCAGTTATATACTTAACCTTTTGTTGTAGTATCTGTCACAATGTCTTAACTTTGGAACTCATCCAAATTCATTATGGAACTCACATTCCATCATATTGTGCCACCCTTAGTTTAGATTGAGATAAACTTAATTTGTACTTTGTGACAGAACTAGTATCAATGTAATTCATTTACAATGAACTAACCATCTATTTGTCACTTCTACAAAATAATATATTCTTAGTTCTTCCAAAAGATCATAAGAATATCCTTACTATCGTCCAATAATCATCTTATGAATCATTCTGGTATATGCTCATAACATTTAGAGCATAGGGCATATCTGGATTTGTACACACCACATCATGATTGATAAAATACTCTTTGTGATTTTATACATCAAGTATCAATCTATACTTGAATCTTTGTTTCACTTACCAAGTGTCAATACACTTGAATATATCATCCATATTGAACTCATTCAATCCTTTCTGTGCGACAAGAACCTTTCTCGTAGTTTCTATATTGAACTCATTCAATATATCATCTATGTACTTTCGGCACAACCATATTAGCGTCTATTGATGCCAAATATTTGGGTTTTGCCTAAGTATTTCATCGGGATGAAATTCTTAATATGTGTTAAGAAAAGATACATCATTTCTAATAAACAATATGTCTTCCACATAATGTATTAGAAACATGTCTTAGCGCTCCCACTTAATTTCTTGCAAATGCAAGCATCTTCATTGTCTCCGATGAATTTAAACTCCTTTAACAGTTTCATCATAGTGAAGATTCCAACTCCACAATGCTTACTTCAACGATTGAGGTTTGCATATGTTTTTAGCATCCTTTGAATTAACAAAACCCTATGGACCGTGTTATGCACATGTCCTAGGTAACAATTCTATTATAAGAACTTGTTTTGTTTATTCAACTACCACATAACAAATTTATATGTAGTGGTTGCTACATTAATCCGTCTAGACTAAATATCGCTATGAAAGATCAAATCTTGTCATAGTCATCCTTTGAACATTGTTGTGAACTCTTTCCCAACATGTCGACTATTTCATAGATGTGAAACATCCATGTCTATTTATTTATAGATCCAAACACAACTGTAAGGTTTTACACCTTTCTCGAGGGTCCTTCAAGTTCAAAACTTGATTTCTCGTGTATGGAACTATCACGGATTTTATGGCTTCAAGCCTTTTTACGGAGTCAGGGCCCATCATCTCTTCTTTGCATGTAGTCCGTTCATTATTCTCAAATAATGATTCAACCCTCAAATCTTGGTATTTGATTGTTTACTCGACCTACTTGGTTCAATAGAAACTTTGACCTCCGTAACCACAACCTTTGAGGCACGTGAGCCATGAGCATTGTTGCTGCCTCCGGAACACTTTTCGGCGCTGCGCAACTTTGCACATATAGCTAAGGTTCTTTTAGCCTTATCAAAGTTCTATTGTAATCCCACTTAACTTTTCACAAAAAAATTCTTCTCAAGAAACTTTACGTTCTAAGCGACAAACACTTTTGTCTCTGGTGTTATGGAGGAATACTTAACATTTATACAAAGACAGGTTCATCCGACTTTTGTTGCAAACATCTTTCTTATGCATAGCATACCAATGTTTAAGAAAGGACTACTTGGGTTTTATCCCAAACCATAACCTTTTATGATGTCATTTCAACAGATTATGATGAAGATCTTTTCAGTGGAAAAACGGTAGTCTCTAAAGCTTTTAATCTTTAAAATATAATGGCAGTTTTATGAATTACACCTTAGATCTTACCATGTCAAACAAGGTTTAATTACATATCTCAAACGCTCCATACTCTTATGGTGTTTCGGGACATGCAAATCCACGGAACGTTTCCTTAAATCTTAGGTATTATGCTAAACTTGTAACTCAAATATCTTCCTTTATGATCTTATCACAAACTATTTATATTCTTGTTACAATGATTTTGCACTTCATCTTGAAAATCTTTGAACTTTTCAAATGTTTCATACTTCATCCTTATTAAGTAAATATTCATATATTCACTCAAATTTTTGGAGAAAGCATATGAAGTTGAAATCCATCGCTCTTGACTACACATAATGGACTTCATACAACAATATGTACAAGTTCCAATAAGCTAGTCATTCATTCCCTTTTGGCCTATGAACGAAGTTTTAATTATCTCTAGGAAAGTTTCACAAGCGTCATTTGATCAAAAATCAAAAGGACTCCAAAATTCCATCCACATGGAGTTTCTTCATGTTTTATTTCCAATATAATTTAACCGGCGATGTCACTTCCTAAGTGATCTTTCAATCAACTTGTCTTTCGACATTTTTAGCACTAGTTTTATGGATGTGATTTCTCCAACGAGATTTGTGAATCGTCCATCTTTTATGGATTACGGCAATTATTTGAACAACCCTTTTGTTCTCATAATACCTGATAAAACAAATCTTGAAGGCAAGCTTTGATGTTTAACGAGCAACACAATAACCATTTATTTGTTCTCGATGAACATCATCACATATTCTTTTGCTAGTTACTTAGGCCATTGTAGTTCATGAATTGTGTTGTTTCGTATGACGATTCACACCAACAAATTCAGTATCAAATACTTAAGAACCACATTGTTTAATAAGCAAAGAATATAGCCATAACATGTATATCATCTATATACTTAAACTGAACAATTCTAGTCTTTTCTTTTCTGCCATATATTTATGAGATTCTCTTTCAGTATTTCCTTTTTCTGTTTGAAAGAATCTATCAATATCAATAGTGGAGTCACACATATGACACATAGTCCAAAGCGTGTATAATTAAATACCAATGTCTTTGGACTTGCACTTTGAATTAGATCACCATCATCAAATGTTTGGTGTTCTTCCAAATTCCTTTCTTTAGTGATATCTTGGTGTAGTAAACATTTTACCTACATCATATATTCACCCTTATCATGGAATTATCCATGATCAAGATACTTTTAGCTTATAACGGTGAATCGCGAGTATAATGTTGCTCTCCAAAACCTTTTTGGAGAATTAAGACGCCCAGCGTCTCCAACCTTTTGCAAATTTTCATCAAATATGAGAACATGACTTTTGCCATATTATACTCTATCATGTTACAACCAAAATTTTGTTTCAGATATCACAATATCTTCCACACATCATGGTTTCTGAAACAACTCTTTCAACTCCTAGATTACCTTGATATTGAAACTATCTTTCGAATATCAAGAATCATGGAGACAAACATGATATTTATACACTAACACTCGAATTGTCACTCTTGTGTTAATACCAATTATTAAACTTCATGGAGTAACCGGAACTCACTGAAAGTTTGCAATGAGACTTTTATACTTTAGATTAACACTTCAAAACAATACGATACCAGTTCGTAAAGTAACTAACCAGATTTCTATAGTTCTATCATCTCAATTAAAACTAAGCGCAAGGTGGTAAACGGATGCCAATGACTACACCAACTATGCAAATTCACTTTGATTTAATTTATGATAAATAGTGTTCAACTTTTAATCATATTGCTGTTGAACTCCCACTCAAAACAATATCCCTCACATTGTTTTAGTGATCACACGAACCAAATCCACCACATTAAAACCGATCATCACGAGAGTTGATGTAGCTTCAATGGCGAACAATCAACATGTTCATCATATCTACTATATGACTCGTGCTTTACCTTTCGGTGATCCGTGTTCCGAGACCATGTCTGTACATGCTAGGCTCGTCAAGATCAAACCTTAGCTTCCGCATGAGCAAATCTGGCTTGCTCACGTTGTATACACTCGCAGAATCTAACACACCCGATCATCACGTGGTGCTTCGAAACAACGAGCTTTAGCAACGGTGCTTACTAAGGATGAACACTTTAAAACTTGAAATTGTGTGCTTGAGGGATCATCTTATAATGCTACCTTTGTGAACTAAGCAATACAAGATGCATAAAAGGATTAACATCACATGCAATTCATAATATGTGATATGATATGGCCTTTCTTCTTTGTGCTTCCGATCTCCATCTTCAAGCACGAACATGACTCCATCATCACCGACATTGCATCAAGGTTAATGATGCCGCTCCATGGTTGTCTTCCACTAGCTTCAACTATTATAACTACTTTGAATAGACACGCGAGTCTTAACTGAATTTAAAGACAACCATATCGCTCCTGCCGGTTGCCAACTTACAATAAGGAACATTGCATACATCAAATATAATCACAATCATGGCCATATCACATCACAGCACACCCCTGCAAAACAAAGTTAGACGCCTCTAATTTTCTTTGCATATTTTACATGGTTTGGGGCATTCAATAAGTGTCGTTCTAACTTACGAACAAGAACCACAACACTGATACTAGTATTGTCAATCACCCGTTGTAAATTGAATCTTAACTATGTTGGGAGAAACAGGCACCCGCAAAGCCACTTATGCAATACAAGTTGCATGTCAAGCGTGGAGCAAGTCTCATGAACGATGTCATGTAAGGTTAGCCCGGGCCGCTTCATCCCACCATCCCGCAAGATGCAAAGTACACAAGAAGCAATCGACAACAAAAGCATCAACGCCCACAATGACCATTGTGTTCTACTCGTGCAACAGATCTACATATAGACACGACTCTGATACCACTGTAGGGGTTCGTAGCATGGAAAACAAAAAATTTCTACCGCATGAACACACAATCAAGATCTAATCTATGATCAAGCCAAGATCTATCTACTAGATTGTAGCAACGAGTCGATAGAATACTAACCCTCGAAGATCCAAAGCGGTTAACGAGAGCAGATTCTCGTGGGTGATGTAGTCGAACACTTCCGATCTCAAGATCGTGTAGACGATCCTTCCGGCGCTGCGTTCCGGCAGCGCTTTCGCAGTCGGTCACACGTTCGGTACTCGATGAAGACCTTCCTCTCCCTTGTTCTAGCAGGCAGTGGAGGTTTTAGCACTCTCCGCATGTTTCCGGCAGCACGACGGCGTGGTGTCGGAAGTAGAGGGGAGATCTCGCAGGGCTTCACCTTAAGCCGGAGCGAGTATGGTGGACTATGAGAGAGCTCCTCGACGATCTAGGGTTTAGACTCACCAAGAAGGAGGTTCTAGGGCCGGCGGCTAGGGCTTGGAGGTGCCCAAGTCGGCGGCTAGGGGATAAACCCTAGGCGACGGCGGCTATGGTGTGCGGCGGCGGCTAGGGTTTAGGTTTAGAGGGGCAATCTTGTGTGCTAGGAGGGGCAGCCCTGTCCCTCCTCTTATAGGTGGGAGGTGCCGGCCAAGGGGAGGGGAGTCCCTCCCCAACTCGGATCCCAAGTGGGCCGGTGGTGGAGGGGAGGAACTCCTCCCCAACTCGGTTTCCACCTTCCCCTCCACTTCCCAAAATAGCCGTTTGACTTTTCAAATTGGCGTTTGACTTTTCAAACTAGGATTTGATTAAACCCTTTATTTTGTTCAGCGATGACACCTAGTACATGATGCAATCATTCCAACTTGGTATGACACATTCATGTACCCTTCCCCTCCGGAGTGCCGGACATTCCGGAACCTTCTAGAACATTCCCGATGAAAACACCGGAATCATTCCCCAACTCCGAAATAGGACTTTCCTTATATGAATCTTATTCTCCGGACCATTCCGGATCTCCTCGTGATATCCAGGATCCCATCCGAGACTCCGAACAACATTCGGTCTCTTACTCATCATTCCATAACTACTCAACAACATCGAATCCTTAAGCGTGTCTCCCTACGGTTCGTGAATTATGCGGACATGACCGAGACACTTCTCCGATCAATAACCAATAGAGGAATCTGGAAATTCATATGGCTCCCACATATTTCTACGATTACTTTGCGATCGAATGAACCACTTACATACGATACCAATTTCCCTTTGTCTCACAATAGTTTACTTATCCGAGGTTTTGATCGTCGGTATCTCTGCATACCTAGTTCATCCCCGTTACCGATAAGTACTCTTTTCTCGTTCCTGTGGTATGTGATCCCTTGTGAGCCAGTCACATGCTTGCAAGCTAATTGGATGACATTTCACCGAGAGGGCCCAGAGTATATCTATCCGTCATATGGATGGACAAATCCCACTCTTGATCCATGTGTCTCAACCAATACTTTCCGAACACTCAATGCCACCTTTATAGCCACCCAGTTACGGTGTGGTGTTTGATGTCATCAAAGCATCCTTCCGGTGAAGGTGATATGCATGATCTCATGGACGAAGGAATTAGCTTACTATGTATCAGAAAGCATATAGAAATTGAACTATTAAAATGACTTGATCTTTATGCTACGCTTAACTATAGGAGTATGTCCATCACATCATTCTCCTAATGATATGACCCTGTTGTTAATAACATCTCTATGTTCATGATCAGGAAACCATGATCATATATTAACCAACAAGCTAGTTTAACAAGAGGCTTTACTAGGGACTCTTTTATGTTTACAAATCACACAAGTATCAATGTTTCCGGTTAATACAATTATAGCATGGTATGTAAACATTTATCATAAGTATGAAGATATGATAATAATCACTTTATTATTGCCTCTTGGGCATATCTCCAACACTAGGACGCCCCACGACAGCGAGATCGAGACCAGGGTACGAGATTGGCGTCAAGAGGACACGTTTCTGTGGCGTGTGCCGTAGCAGGGGTCACAACTCTTCTTCTTGTCCTACGATCGAAATGAAGACAAAGAAGCCCAGGAAGGAGCCACGATGTTCAAACTGTGGAATTGTAGGCCACAATAAGTCATCTTGCTCGACCTGGTTTTTCAGGACAGCAGATGCGTGATATAATTTTGAGGTGAAACACACGACCACAACTCGTGATCGTCAGATCCCAGAAGTAACATTTCTGTATTGTGCTATTCTTACCGTAGTTTCTGGATGTAATATGAAATGTCCATCAAGGCTATCCATCTGACTGACGTTGGCTTTGAAAACTGACTCTGGGAGCAACACTTATGTCTATGTGCCATTTTGTATGACAAATGGTTCCAGTTGCAATCCACGTTACCCTGAATTCAGCATTCTGGTTATTATATGGATGAGACAGAATCTGATCAAATTGCCCATAGTATTAATATATTATCTGTGTAATATAAAAATGTCCAATCGAGGTGCCACATGCCATAGAAATGTCTATTTATTCCGCCAATGTTCAGAAATGCAACTAACGTTTTGGAAAAAAATAAGTCAGATATGGATACGACTAACTATTATATCACACTCCCTACAAAATCGGTTCAGTAAGTAATCGGTGTTCCGGAGTCTTAACAATTTGAAATAATATCAGTGTTCCGGAGTCTTAACAATTTGATATAATATCGGTGCAGTGCTATTCCTAACAGGTTTTTTGTCTAATTTGAACTCTTTTATTGTATGTCGTGACCCAAAAATGATACAGATCTTCGATCATAATTTTTATTTGCATACGCATGTTTTCTTGGGATTAGGACGCACGTAGGTTTTGTATCCTATATTTAAATAACTTTAATAATTAAATTTAAAGACGCTTGGATGCAACTCATTTAGGATGCATTCGTGCCCTCGTCCATGACGTCACGCACGTTGACAAGCATAAGGCATGCGAAACGGCCAATTAGTACCCGGTTACCATTTGCCTACAAGTGTGTGTGTCAAAATGTTAATGTCACCCAGTGGTACATTCGTTGAACGATATGTTGGAGCAGACGACGTGACGAATCACATTAATACAAACTAAAGCGCACGACAAACTTGCCATAAATAACATAAATCTATTTTTATGAAAATATCAATAACACTAGAAGCAAAACTTGGGGCGTCCGGATGATACGGACGAATTGAAGACCAACTATACGGCGGAAAAAGTGCTCCGGCCATTTAGCTCGCGCTGTAAATTGTGCGCCGACATCACCTCCTCGAATAGTTTCACCCCGTGCAACTAGAACGAAGAGACGACACACGGAATAGCATGAATTTGTCAATAACCTCACCTAGGGATCCATCTACACCGTGTTTACCTTTGGGAGGCCAATGGAATGATCTACGTCTGCATCAACCGCTAAATCTTCATCACCAACGTCTCCTACGTCCATCCATCTATTTTTTATTGTAATTCTTGCACTATTTTGTGGATATATACAAGATCTATTGATCGATGATTGTTTCCATTACCATTGCCATGAAACTGTTTGCCTCCATGGATGAGTAGATATTTAGTTCTAGTGGAGATGGAGAAACACTTTTATATGATTGAGAAGAGTTAGGGATTACTATGTTATACATCAGGTATATGTATGTGATAATTGTCGTCATATTGATGTTCGGAGTTGTGCTCCTCCCAAACATTTGCCTCTATCTATGAATCGATGAAGGAGATCACTTGTTTGCAGACGGAAGGGATCATGGCACTTACTCTGACTATATAGTCATTGTCATCCTTTACGTAATAAATAGGGTCCTCAAGAACTCTTTAAGCCATGGACATGCCGCGGGAGAGATCTATTATTAGCGAATAGTACTATTGATGTTGTTTAACTCTTAGTTGTGGTTGTGAAGGATGGTGTGAGCAGTGGTTGCTACATAATTGCCCATATATGGAGCTTCACCCACATATGTGCATATCGTGAGAGATTTCATATTAATAATATCGATAAATTAGTCTAAGTCGTTAGCGGTGTATCCACCATTCCACGAGAACGCAAACACCCATATAGCAGAGTCAGGCTTTCTTACACGCACGATTACTACTTTCTGCAAATAAGTTTTTCTTCATGTTACTTCAATGTTTTACTCAACCAGTACACAAACATAATTTTACTTTTCTTGTATCTTAGGATTATTCATTTAAACTTTGGTCTAGTTCTAATAATAAGCATTATAGTCTCCTGCCTACTTCTCCCTATGGGATAGATACCTTTATTTCGAAAATAGCTACAAAACATTAATGCATTCGAAGTGATCAAGCTATTCGTCGGCGCTGTTACCGAGGGGGGGGGAGGGGGGCTAAACGCTATAGTTCACTTTACTTTTATATATTACTTTCATTGTAGATTTTTTTAGTTGTGCATGACCATAGCATTGGACAACACACACCATTTAATGCATATCGAGGCAGCAAGGAAAATGCGTGGACGATGTGGACGTCTGTCTTTGTCACATCTGCTAAACACTCCCGCCAGCCCGTGAATAGGGATTAATAACGACATTGCCTCTACATGCCAATGAAAGTTTGTTCGTCCTAGCGCAACTATATTTATGTCGAACATGGCATAGTTGTTCGTGTTACGGTCCTGTTGCACATTGCATATTTTGATAAGCGTGATAGCATCGATGAAGCACGGAATCTATGACTACGTATTCGTTAAAAAAATTCGATGTTAATCGCTATTCAGATTTAGGAGGTCCCTTTTGTTTTACCACAACTGTTGTTTTCCAGATCTGAAGGTCTCCATTTCCTCTACATGCCTATGAACGTTTTATCGTCGTAGCGCAACTTTTTTTATGTCGAACATGGCGTAGTCTACCGTTGTTGACAAGCATAAGGCATGCAAAATGGCCCATGAGTACCCGGTTACCATATATCTACAAGTGTGTGTGTCAATATGTTAATGTATCCTCATAGTACATTCGTTGAGCGATGATGGTCAAGAAAATGGCGTGACGAATCGCATTAATACAAACTACAACGCACGACAAACGTGACATAAATAACATAAATCTATTTGTGTGATGGTAAATATCAATAATACTAGAAGCAACACTTGGGGCGTCCGGATGATACAGACGAACTAACGACCAAATATACGGCGGAAAAAGTTGTCCGGCCGTTTAGTCCGCGTTGTAGTGTGTGCACCTAAATCGCATCCTCAAATAGTTTCACCACGTGCAACTAGAACAGAGAGACGACACACGGAATAGCACGAATTCGTTAATAACCTCACCTACGAAAGGGATCTGGATGGGGGACTTGCCCTAGGGATACATCTTCACCGTGTTTACCTTTGGGAGGCCAAGGCATTGATCTACGTCTTCATCAACCGCTACATCTTCATCACCAACATCATCTACATCCATCCCATCTATATCTTGTTGTAATTCTTGCACTAGTTGTGGATATATACAAGTACTATTGATCGATAGTTGTTTTCATTACCATTGCCATGATATTGTTTGCCTCCATCGATGAGTAAATATTTTGTTCTAGTGGAGATGGAGAAACACTTTTATATGATTGAGATGAGATAGGTATTACTATGTTAAACATCAATATATATATATATATATGATAAATTTCTTCATCTGGATGTTTGGAGTTGTGCGCCTCCTTAACATTTGCCTCTATCTAGGAATCGATGAAGGAGATCACTTGTTGGCAGACGGATGGGATCATGGCACTTACTCTGGCTATAAAGTCATTGTGATCCATTACGTACTAAATAAGGTCCCCAAGAACTCTGTAATACATGAACATATGCCATGGGAGAGAACTATTATTAGCGGATAGTACGTTTGAGGTTGTTTATCACTCAGATGTGGTCGTGAAGGATGGTGTGAGCAGTGGTTGCAGCATAATCGCCCGTATATGGAGCCCCACCCACATACGTGCATATCATGAGAGATTTCGATAATCTCGATCAACTAGTATATGTTGTTAGCGGTGTATACGAAGATCTACGAGAATGCAATCTCCCATATTGCACTGTCAGTATTTCTTACACGCATGATTACTTCTTTCTGCAATAAGTTTTACTTCATGTTACTTCAATGTTTTATTCAACCAGTACACAAAAATAATTTTACTTTTCTTGTATCTTAGGATTATTCTTTTAAACTTTGGTCTATTTTTAATAATAAGAATTTTAGTATCTTACCTACTTCTCCCTGTGTGATCGATACATTTATTTTGAAACTAGCTACAAAAAATCGGTGCATTCGAAGTGACCAAGCTATTGGTCGGCTCCGTTACCGCGGGGGGGGGGGGGGGGGGGGGGGTGGTGCTAAAAGATATATTTCACTTTACTTTTATATATTACTTTCGTTGTAAAATTGTTGAGTTGTGCATGGCCATAGAATTGGTCAACACACACCGTTAAATGCATGTCGAGCCAACAAGGAAAATGCGTGGACGAGGTGGACGTCTGTCTTGGTCACATCTGCTAAACACTACCGCCAGCCCGTGAATAGGGATTAGTAACGTGAGGTCGTCAATCCTTATAACATCGTATTATATGTCCATTTTTTGTAAGAGTGTTATCCTCATTCATGCGATCGGGCTGACGGCATGTCTAATCGTCTCACAATGAACTAAAAGGCAATACTTAATGTTACCGTATAGCATGTCAACAACGACGTTGAACGTGATAACGTCATTTGTGATATAATCGTAATACATGCCCCATTTTGAGTCTGAGTCATATTTTTAGGTATTTCATCGACGAAAGAATTGGTACTTTATGATGCTTACTTCAGAACTACATAGCATGACACTTTTGTACTGTATATTGTGTTAACAAACATGTCGATCGTAACATCATCATTACTGTTATCGCCGTGTTACGCGTCTTGTATTTCGATATGCACAACATCATTGACGTGTTGTATGGGATGTCAATATATGCGGTGCTAAGGATGGTGTCTAATATTATCTCGACGTTCGACTTATCGTCGTACTGCACGTCTTACTTATATAGCAGCTCTACATTGTTTATGTGATATGCATTATGATCGTAATACACATCCATTTTAAAATTGCGGTATTTTATGATGCTTGCTTCGGACCTACATAGCACGATACTTTGTACTCTATACTGTGTTAAGATCCGTGTCGATCGTAACATCTTCATTCATGTTGTCGATGTGTTACGCGTTTTGTAAAGTGACGCATCTCTGCAGAGTGTAAGAACTGTAACCTGTTATTCCCTGTTTTGGGAAGGGGCTGCGAACGCTGCGGGAAAGGAACTACATGAAAGTTCTGGTAAACACTTGAAAGCTGATGGACATAGCTCTTCGGAATAGAAGCAAACTTTAAAGAAATGTTTACGAAAACGTGCATTGCCTACGAGCTATGTTCTGTGGCTGTAGATATAGTGCACCAAACACTTTCTTTCTAGTGAACTTGCTGAGTACGCTCGTACTGAAAGCATATTCTTAACCCTTGCTAAATGACAATAAGACGTCGTCTACATCAAGTTATGCTACATGAAGCATCACCAGCAGAGAAAGCTCTTCCATGAAGTGACGACAAAATTACTAATTAGGTAGGAATATAATCTCTAGCCATAAAACATAGTTTTATAGCATATTGCAATAGCATCAATACCAGACCAATAGTTATAATACTAGTCATAATAGTATGATAGTCTTGAGTTGTTTATTTCTGATTTTTCGTTGTAAGAAGTTACTTTATCTCTCTTCAACCTAGAGTGTTATCTGGATCTTGTGTAAAGAGTTGAGTTGTAACCTATAGTCATGTCTTGGACCTACTATGTTTCTGTTATACTACTCTGAGGATGTAATACTAGTTAACGGTGTTTTATTGGTGTTATGTCAACGACTATAATGTACTACATCATGCAGTGGTATGCTGGATCACCGCACAACCTCTATGTTCGTTGGGACACATTCTTGATTTTGTGATGTGCCGGTTTCCAAGTTGATAGCAACACCTTCGAGTCGTTTCTTTCCTTCCACTGGATCGATAACCTCTGTCTCCTACCGAGGGGAAAAGTGTTGTAGTGCTCATCACACCTTGCTCTTGGGGTTTACAACGCGTTTCCACGACAACACCTGGCGCACGCATCACAATTCAACTGGCAAGGTCTGGGGGGGTCATCGTGAATTCGTTGAACGAGAATGTCGAGTAGATAGCATGTAAATTCGTATCAAGAAAATGTCAAGTTAGAGTACTTATACATGTTGCTTAAAAAAGTTCTATCGAATCAATGTTTACCGACACTATTATTTAAGAAGGACGAAAGCGCGCGTGTCGGACAACTGACACATCTATTTGGTTTGTACATATAGAAAAAATCTACAAGGGGTGCGCCCTAAAGTAAACTTTCCTAAGTTTAGTTGCTGCTTAGTAAGGGTCTGGTGCAATGCCAATTTATACTGATGGGCCCTGGTAAACTGGTACACGTCTTCCTAATTAATTTTTTATTATTTCATTATTCTATTCATTGTTTTCCTAGTTATTGCGTACATCCAGCGGTTAAGATCAAGCCTGGTAGAATTACCAGCAATGATCTATTTCTTATATTTAATTTTTTCAGACGTGTTTAGTTGTTTATCCTACCAATATAAGATTGTGTATATTTAAAATGGGCTTTATGTGTTAGTCTGTATGGATAACAAATTGATTTAATGCTGTGACCGCACAAAATCCTTACACTGCGGCATAGCGACGATCGTCTAGGAACGACTAAGAGATGAAAAGTAATACACGAGGACAAGTTAACTCCTGATGTGTATTGCGTGTATTAAACGAATCTTGGTCAATGGGTTATGGAATTTTAACTATTATTATATCCAACATGCAATAATGGATATGTTCAGTTTATTAGGGCCAGTGTTCCATTCTTTCATTTAAGTATATATGTATCTTGCGATTACGCGGTGACTACGCGGTGACTGATGGATATTTTTAAAAATTTCAGAAAACGTGGTGTCAGTAAAAAAGTTTACAATGCTGTAACGATTGATAGAGGCGAAGAAGACTGTATTATTTTCTCTACCAAATGCCGCAAATAAAAAAAATACAATGAGCTTCACGAACCACGTAAAACTTAATAATAAAAACATCCACAACATTGCGATCGAAATTATAAATGTGCTTACAACCGATTGAATTAAAAATAGTCTGGAAATATATCAACCCCAAGCCTACAATTAAATGGCGATCAATATGAAGCTGATGCAGGGACAACATCCACAACAGGACATATTTCGTCGTTACATTTTCAGATCGAGATACTCGGACGGAACACTGCGACCGACCTGCTAACTGAAACGCCTAACATATAGCATGTTCAGAGGTCATAGACATGATACTATTAGCAGCACAGCGGATTTATGTGGAGAAGACTGATGGTGGCCATGGCTCTGTCACCTGGAAGACGTGGTCTATTGCATCTAGGTCTACCTCCACTATAAGCCTGATGCTGTGGTTAAGTGTATTGAGAAGAAGCACAAGTTGGTATGTCCCTACAGTGACAATGGCATACTCCCCGTCTCTAGAGACAGCACGAACGTGCAGCGGGGCAGGGTCGAAATCAGGGGAGAATAGATAGCGCCACACGGACAATCCATATGTGTCGTGGAATATGTCCACAACGTTGATGCTGTGGACGTGGTCCCAACCAAATGCACCTGAATCACTAAGTGTGAGGGTCCATACATGAACAACACCGGCAAGATGCATGTGAGCAAGAGTGGATAGGCCAGCTCTGCTTTCGCCGACAGAATAGTCGCTCTGTGATTCTGCTTCGGGCAGTGGAAGATTCAGAGTTTTGAACCTGCGTGTTCTAGTGCTGAATAACACCAAGAACTTCACGGCATAGACGCACACTAGAGTTTGGTTTTTTAGGATGCAGTATGGCATGGTGTGGAAAAGTGGTTGGCTAGGAGAAACTATTGGATCGGAAACTGAGCGAACCCACTGCCTGCCATCATAAACGCTAACGTATACGTAGATTGGATCGTCAGACAGGAAGCTTACCCCATCGTAAGACCGGGCATAGTCTCCGGCGGGATGCGTGACGAAGAAAGCCATGCCGACGTGTCCTGTCCGAGGAAGCACACCGAACTGGCCCAGCAGGTTATCAGTGCTGACGTCCCTACGGCCGGCCTTCCTAGCACCCCTGCAGTACGAACGCACCGAACGGATTGGGGGAGCGACCCATGTCGGCCGGCGCATAGGGTCGAAGAGGTTCATCGTGGAGAAGCCGCGAGGCAGGTCTACGTTGTGCTTGAGGACGAGGCCGTCGATGCACGCAACGACAGGCTCTGGCCCAAGGGCGGCGAGGTCGATCCGATGGCGGAGAGCTCGGACAGAAGCGCTCGCAGGCTGGACCTCGCCGTCAATGCGGAAGAAGCCCTTCCCGAACACGCACTCCGTCTCCATGAGGAAGCCGATGACAGCGGCCGTATTCCTCCGGGCGAACGCGGCGGCGACCACCGGGGACCAGAGGAGCTGCCTCCACCCTCGGCGCACGGCAGCGCACCGGGCTACCGTCTTCGCGCAACCAACACGGGAGATGATCTCTGCGGAGATCTCCACGGGCAGCGACTCCAGGGGGCAGACGATCGCTGGCTCCATTGGAGTTTAGGTCTTTTTTCCCGGGGAAGGCTGCGAGTTCAAAGCAGTTCCCCTATCTCTGGTTGTGCTACGCTAGCTAAACACGTACCGCCTCACAGGGTGGGTTTTTTATTACTGTATTAGGCTTGGGCTCCGCAGGAACGCTATCGGTGACGGCATGGGAGCGTTTAAGCGTGTACATAAACGATATCATCGGTTAAACCGGTAACAAGATTTAAACTATGGGTCAAATAATTAATCCATCAGTTTACACGTTTTTTTATTGCCCAAATGAAAATGTGCATAAAATTCATAAACCATAGGCGTAACGATTATTACAAAATGAACTTTAAAATATAAACATTAAGTTGCAATAGTACTAATAAACCACGCTTGGGAGTTCGAAAACACCGGGGGAAATCTAGATTTAAAAAAATACATCCGGAAGCAAAACGATGAAAGGATAACCTAGCAAGAGCGATCATTATTACATGGCCGGTCATGGTCCGTAGCCCCTAGAACTGCGTAATGGTCAGATCTTCATTAGCCGCATCGTCGGCACGGATTATTCTGCCGGTGTCATTCAAGGGACGACTTGACATGGTGGTCCGATACAGTGGTAAACACGACACCGGTGTCCAGCATGAGGTCAACGGCACGTCTGAAAAGTATATGCGACATGTAAGACATTTTTGATCTAAATAAGATATGACACTAGGTCTATCTCTGACATAATATATAAATGATAGCGGGACTTACGATATTTCATTGGTGCCAACTCCAACGAGCCGAGACAGCAGCTTGAAGCTTACACCATGCTCTATGTCCCTAATGAAATAATAAAACCTCAAAATTGTTTATGTTTGTTCACAATACAGGGCTTATTAGCGCGCGGATCCGTCCAAAACTTCTCGTACAAGCAATCGCCGTTCTACAAGTGTTATCTGGTAGTGCAACAACCGGAGCTAATTTTCAGATAAATACGCCACGCATAATTAATATTTTTTATAAGGCTGCTCCAAACTAACACCGGGCTATATTACACGAGATATCATCTGGAACCATATAAGTTTTTTACGTCGGTACACATGGCATTTCAGGCTATGCGCTGGTATTAATCTTGAAAATAACAACAGAAAAACTCGCGAGTCAATCGATGACATACTTGTACGCCGGGTCGACTAGTATCCCCCTAATATTATCTGCCACGCTCCCGGCCTCTCTAACGTCGCTGGGGGTGATAGGTGGCTCTGTTCTAACAGTAGAAGATGAAGCGCCAGCAGCGGCGGCATCTCTAGCCTATCGACAATGAAGGCAATTTTGGACATATAATGATAGACGGGACAAACACATATTACAAACAATGTTCACTGATTATACTGATTGCGGATACCTTTTTAGAATTTGTCTTCAAGGTGTCGAGGTGTGTGTATATGCACATCAAAAAGTGATGTGTGATGTCATTGTAGTTTGTTATTGCCCTATGACGTGAAACTAATTTTATCAATATTGAGCAAGAACCGACTTAAGAATGATATAGATCATGAGTTTGCTGGGACATTCCAAGAGGACAAAAGATATACGTACCTTACAACGTACGCTTTAACCCGCATGTGATTATCTCTGAAGGTAGGTTTCCCTGTAACCATAACGTAGTCGCCATCGCTATGGGGAAACGATCACCATTTTGTTATTAGAAACACAATCATGTTATTCCAATGCTAGAACGCTATGTAGTCGAGTAGCTAACCTGATGGGGCGCAAGAGATCATAATCCTGGTTGTCATCCAACCTGATTAATTCAATGGTGCCACCTAAGATATTATTTTATTCAGTGTGCAAAATCATAGCAGCGGATATGAGCAAGCGTACTAGTATATCACGTCGACACCTCCTGTGATGTCTAACAGGGTGAAGGTCAATGCATCATCGCTCCAGGACTTGCGAGTCATGCGGCCTATCATCCTGACCTAAGACGCGATAAACCAGTGCATTGAGCATACATATGATAACAGGATCACAACGTCATGTGTGATTAAAAGTAAGATCGTGTGGCTACAGAAGACACGGGCTCCCCAGCAACGATTATCCTCCACTCGTCTGGCGCAGCGCGGAAGCCATATATAAGCATTTTGGCTGTCATCGGCCTAAGCGTGTACATGTCCGCCTGAATATGAGGGTACTGGAGATGATCAGTAATAGTTGGCTGAGTATTTTAACAGTAAAACATATATACGGACAGTGATTACTGGCAAATTCGTCACGAGCCGGGGGCGGGGAGGCGATGACGGTACTGAAACACCGGCGAATATCGACTCCAGATGCTCCTCTGGCTTGGTCTTCATGATGATGGTACAGAGATGGCACATGGTAGCTAGGAGGTCCTTCAGAGATACGCAACGCGAGCTATGAGTGAAAGTATGGGTGCCTTGAATAGATGATGTATGGTACGACTTGGCGATCCCTTATATTGATGAGAGTGCAGACTAGTACGCGCACCCGTGTACATTTTTTTTGATACATGTGTACCTAGTAAAAAATCGGTCACCGGTCCCGCTTGTGCAGAGTAAAAAATCAAACTTTAATCCGACCCGTCTTTTATTATGAGACGAAATATTCTGACGCCTTCTAGTAAATCTAAAAATAATGACTCGTTAATTAATACTCAATAACATTCGGTACGAGTACCATAATGAAAACGAACACAAATGCGTATTTTGTCTAGTCCTTCGCATGGCATGCCTGTGAAATCTCAAACGGTACCTAGAGTAATGCGCGTCTGACCGAAACGAATCTCGCTGCGTATGATTCTCCCGTACGTAGGACGTGACAACGCAGTGCCATGCTGCTACAGCTGTTCCTGGTCCAAGCTGCTGCAGCAGCGCCGTGCAAGCGACGGACGAGCGGTGACTTGACGCCCGTACCTCGCCTACGTTGGACTATAATAGGTAGGTAGCTCTTGACGTGTCGACACACGGGAGGACTAGACGAGGACCCCGTGAGAGCACCCAGTGGCTGTAGAAAGCTACTGGCGAGTTAACCGCATGCGAGATTGCCTGGCATGAGAGAAAAGTTGGATTAAATTCAGACTTTGACTGGACTACCCAGCCCATGCCGCATGCGGGTGTCAGGAGGGGAGCATCCACGCGCGTGGCTCCTATCCGGCACCGATGCCTAGAGATTCCGTGAAGTTGCTTGCTGCACGCAAATGACTCCCTCTTTCAAATTACTTAGCGTTCTGTATTTACTCAAGGTCCAACATTTTAAAACTTCATCAATCACATTCAACAACAATCTATAATTTATGAATATTAATTTTATATAATATATAAATATATTTTATGGCAAATATAATTACATATATTACATTTTCAATTTTTGATATTTTTTATATACGTAATCAATGGTTATTAAATTTGACTTTGACTAAACCTAAAGGTAGAGTAATTTGAGGCTGAGGAGGTATTTAATATCGATGCGTGTGACCTAATAAAGGAATATATCCGTTTTTAAGACACGCCGGTCTGGATGTAAGTGTAGCCATTAAGTGGAGTAGGATGTTTGAGACTGTCGTTTTACTTCTGTTGCGGGAATTTACTGATAAACAAAACAAGCGTACGCAAAGAACATCGACGGGGAGCGCATGCGTGCTGATATAGGACTGTTGTAGCCTTCTTTATTGCGTGTGGTACTACTAGTGAGCAGAGACCCGCGATTCTGATTCGCACGTTGCGCGATGCCTACAGTGGGGTAGATATGGGCGTTGGGGCGCTGCGGCATGGCATTTATTTACGCTCCACGGCACCCTCCTGTTGTGGTATAATAAGCCCCTTATCGGCACTGCATCTCCTTCACAAACAAACAGCAAAGGCAGCCGATAGACTGTGCAAAGCGGAAGAATCCAAACATTTTCTCTATTTCAGATGTCGACCGCAAACACCGGCAACGTGCATGCCAGGCTCCTCTGCCACTGTGGGAGGGCATGCACTAAGAGGCCATCGAAGTCAGTCCAGAACAGGGGAAAGTTCTATCTCAATTGCGCCAACGCTGAGGTATTGTTCTTATCTATTTTTTAAACGGGGGGTAAGCTTATATTTGATTGTCGCGTTACATTTACTGATTGTTTTTCCTCCTCTGTTCACAGGTCCCTGGTGCTAAGTACTGCAATGTCCTGATTTGGGATTTGGAGCTCGAGGATTACGTGCGTAAGAGACACGCAGAGGCCATGGAGCAAGCTGAGCACCACAAGACACGCCAAGACGAGGTCCGCTCAGACTACTTCGAGACCGTAGACGAGCTGGACCTGATGGAGTCAAAGTTACGCAAGCTCCAGAAGATGAACAAGGTGCTGCAGATCTCTCTGGCTGCTACCGCACCGGGTGCCGCGACATTGGCTATTGCATCTGCATGGATAGCCAAGTGATTATCATGCTTCGTCTTGTCGTGTGGTCGTGTGGCCAGAGCTTGGTGGGAGTGTTTAAGAGATGTCTAGTGTTATCGCAACGTGTGAGTTGTATCGCCTAGTTTATTTGCACCGCGTGAGTTGTATCACCTAGTTTAATTGCACCTCGTGAGTTGTATCAGCAAGTTTATTTATCAAGAGGGTGCCGGGTTTTAAGTGGAAATTATATGGTGTGGAATTGTTGGTCCTTCAGAACATACGTCAAAAAATCGATGTGCCTCCCCATAACCGATGCCGGACCGCTGGTTGTTGATGGGACAAACCGGTCACCTAATTTATTAGTTTTCCATACCTATGCGTACTAATAAGTCGATATTTAGGTTATCTTTAAATGAGGAGTGTAAATTTAATTTAGCTTGCGTATTATACTTCATCGCGACGTACCTCTCTAATCGTTTTTTATTTTCCCAATATCCACACTTAAGGTATGATTCGAAGTAATATATGTTCTAAAAAAACCTAATGTTCTTTAACAAAAACCTTTTTATATTATTTTATTGTATTTTATTTCACGATTTAATATGCGAAGATGAATGTTCTTATAAACTAGCTCGCCTTCTTTGATTCAAATACCAGACAGAACTCGTCTTTAATTGGGAAGCCTGCCAGCATTGGTATTCTATTCAAAAATCTACCAGCGATGTTTTTTAATTCAGAAGCAACCCAGTTTTCGTTATTCAGAAAAAACATCCAGAACAGGTAGTCAAACGAATAGCCGATTTTCCGGATATGCATGTTAAGTGGCTGACACATCTAGAATCAGACTTCGGATGGCGAAAATGATCTGCGCCGATTTCTGCCGCCAACTCTTTGCAAAACGAAGGCGAGGAGGTCCCCGAATGTGTTTGGTTTATTGTCTACCGTAGCATTTTCTAGATAAATAGACATGGTCGACGGACGTATGTTGAAATCTTGCTACACCTATCCGGAACTACAAAGGTATCGGATGACTAAGCATGAAAAAATGGCGGGAAAGGATGGCTGGAAAAAAATCTATGGGAACCACAGGCGAGAGCATACGACGGGAATAGGGAGGCGGGTTAAAATGGAGCAAAACAATCCCGGCAACTGAGTTCTTATTTAAGGTGTGCTAATCACAAAACATGCATGATTAAAGCGATGGGTCGCTATGGATATCCGGCTATTTTAATAGCTAACGACACTTGTATGTTTTCTGAATTAGAGACCATCGTCGTTTCGATTAAGGCCGAGGTCTGTTAGGATTCTTTCTCAAAGATGATGCGCTCGAATTAAAAAAAATATTTCGTGTATCATCTGTAAAAAATGACTGAAAAGAGACATTGTTTAAAAAAATGGCATGACATTATAGTATATTATGGCAACGGATACAACAAGCACATGGCTGATACATAACATGGAATGAAATATAACGCACTCGCGAAATAGTAGATAAACTATAGCTAGCATTATCCAAACTAAACTGGGTAAAAAACTAAAGAGCCACACTCATATAGCCGTTATTTAGGTTGGTCACATAACGCATAGGTCGAATCAATGGCCTGATCGGTCCTTGTGGTCCTGTAGTGCATGGCAAGGAAACCTCTGACCGCATCAGGGGAAAGTACAGTCCAATCTGAACCCGTCCAGCTGCGGCATCACGAGCATGGGTGAGAAGCGAACGTCGCCCCCGCACGGATCACACCGCCTAACCCCTGCCCGCTGAGAGCATGCGACGCATAGAGCGTGACCGGTCGGGCACTGCGATTAAAAGAAGAGCTACTATATAGTATTTGTACAACAGAGGTCCGAAACGTATTATGCACGATTTATAATACCGAAAAGAAAGGTGCCCGAAGGTAGGCTTTGCACGCGCGGCAGCTAATCAAAGACGCATCCACTGTGAACTCCACGGTCCGGGGGAGTATGGTAGCCAAAGCATGGGTCTTGAACTCACACAGGGACACGTGAGACGTGAGGGAGCTGATCGACACTAGTGCATTGCATCCCATACCGCGGTATGGGCAAGGGACCATCAATCCTGCCATCAGCCTGTCCAGAAAAGGGCATGCGTCATAGCAGGAAACGAGTGTGAGGCACGGACCAGGCATAGTATGAAGAGATATCTAGTATGAAATGGGTGGGAGGTGAGAGAAGGAGAAATATAGAGGATGGTGGTGGCGAGCTTGGACGCCCCTCTACTGGTGTTTTTATAGCAAACCAGCCCATAAGGAATATTATGACGATCAGGGAGGGTACATAGATTTTGAGGGCACTAGGGCGCCTTTTGTTTTACGTGAAAGACCATCCCTGATGTTAAGAGGGTCAATGGGACAACCTACTACTAATAATTTACTAATGCTATTTTTAATATATACTAATTTTAAAACATTAAGATTACTATATCACTAAGAATATTAGAGTTCTTGGGCGTCTCAAAAGTCTCTCTCAATATACGCTACTTGTTTACACACATCGAAGTTAAAAAATATTAGTAATACACAATATAAATTTCCGTATAATGCATTGACAGGTTAAATACAAAATATAGTTGTTATATCTGTAGCCTCCGAAATATTGATGAAAAAAACAAAACTTAACTGTTCATATTTTAATGAGTGAACTATATACCATGATACTAATTTGTACTATTTGATCCTTGCGTACATGTGTATATACATGCACAACTATGAAATTCATCACAGAACAACATTACGAGACTATGCATAAAATGAGAGGAAGGGTATAGATATTAGACGTATGATTAATATCACGATTAAATTCTCTTGAACATGTATGATAGAACAAGTGGAAACATTGGGGTCCGGGATGGGTCGTTTGCAAATAAAGTATGAATAAGTTGTTATGTTCTAGGCTTTTTTAGTATATACTTTGCTTTGATATGTTTGTTTACACTTAGAGGTGCTTTAATATAATTTCTAGTACTAACATATTACCAAGTTGCCACAGTGCCGGTTGCCCCGAGTTCTTCTGTTTTCTGATTCCAGAAAGGCATATGAACAATATTCTCGACAATGTACCGGAGAAAAGCAAAATTTAATAGTTTACAGTGGGGACACGAAGCAATAGTACGAGAAGGAGTAGGCTCACCAGGGGGGCACAACGCCTAACGGCGCGAGCTAGCCCTAGCTGCGCCTGGTAGGGAGGGTGAAGAAAACCTAGTGGCCCCGCTTCATTGCCTTTTCGACATAAAGTCTCCCTGCCGCCAAAATCCTAAGCACCCGATCAATGTTCCACGAAATCGTCGGTAGCTGCCGCCACCATCGTCCATATATCGGGGGGGTCTTAGGTTCTTCCCGGCACCCTGTCGGAGGGGAGATCATCTCGGAGGCCTTCTTCTCCGGTATGAAATGTTATTAGTTCCAACTTGAACTACGGTCCATGTAGTAGCTAGATGGTTGTATCTCCTTCTTTGTGCTTTCATGTATAGATCCTGTGAGCTCCGTTCGTGATCAAGATTTCATCTATTTTGAAATCATGCATGTTGTGTTTGCGGGGATCAGATGGATATTGAGATTACTACGTCAGATTGGTTAATGGTTTTGTCCATTTGATTCTATCATGCATGGGTTGTTTGTGATCTTGCATCCTCTCCGTTACTAGTAGTTGTCGTAGGATCCGCAACATCGAAAACAAAAATATTCCTCCGATAGGACCAAGATCTATCTACTAGATACAACCAACGGGGGAATGTATATCCGTAGAAAACATATCCTTGAAGACCGACCAAACTTAACGATTCAAACACGTGGTTGATGTACACGTTGTCTTGTCGATCTCAAGAGCGAGATAAAGTCCTTAACAACGCAACTTAGCGGCGCATCCGTGCTCGCACACACATTCGAGGCACCGAGCAACATCCGCCTAGTCGCTCCAGCGATATAGCGGAAGCGCAACTCTTTATTGCTGAATAACCACCAGGAACATGTATCTCGCTAGTCCGAGAACATGGGGGATAAATACTAGAGGGGGAGAGAGACCCTTCACGCGGAGGTGTGAGTGTGAAGTGAGGACGGGGTGCCTTTTATAGGAGAGGGGGAACCCCGAGGTGCCGGCCGACGCGTGGGGGGTTGCCCCTTTCCATACCCTCATTCATGTGGGTGGACACTCCACTCAACAAAATCCTTTCAATTCCATCCACTCGATATCCCACTCAAATTCCCGTTAAGTTTTCAACCAAATTGATGCAAACTATCGTTAAAAAAACTCCGTTTTTTTATCCAGATTGTTGGCAATTACTTAAATGACTAACGTTCACATGTAGACCCTTACTAGTATTATAGTTTACATTTAAAAACACATTCTGCATTTTCACCCCGACAGCCTGTGTTCGAATCTAGTGAAAAAAAATCATGCGCTTGTTAATCTTTCCGGCTATAGACTTTTCCTCCAAATGGATGTCGGTTTCTTTTAAGTGTGCCACCCTACGGTTAGCAAATAATATGGACATGATCGAGACACCTCTAGGATCAAAAATGGATAGCAGGGTCTGGAGACCCATACTGACTCACACACTTTTAACGATGACTTTTTTGTGATCGTCGGACCCTTCTACGCTAGTGTCATAATCCTTTTGTTTCACGATGTATTACATGACAGATATCCTATCATCGGTATATTCATACCTAGTTTGATCTCGTTACTAACATGCACTCTTTTCTCGTTCACGTGATATAACATTCTAGTGATCGAAAAACTTGCTTGTAAGCTAACCAATATGATATCACCGATAGGGCCAATAACATATCTATTTGTCATCAGGATGAACAAATTCCACTCTCGATCCATGGGCGTGAACATAACACTTTAGTTTTTCTAAACCGATCTTTATAATCACCCTGTTATGGTGTGTCGTTTGATCTAATCGAGAAACTCTTCCGGTGGTAGAGATTGACAGGATCTCATGTTCTAAGGATTAGGATCACTTCGTAAGTTGATAAATCAATATAAACTCAATGTTTTTGTTCGTAATGCTAGGATGAATGTCATCACATCATTGCGTCAATGTTTTGACCTTGTTATTAACAACATACAATGTCTATGATCAGAAAACCTTGATCATCTTGTTAATCAACAAGCTAGTTTATGAGAGAGGCATTAGTGGAAATTTTCTGTTTGTTTATTAAACGCACATGTATTGTCGTTTTTCGTAATAATACAATTATAGCATGCAAAATAATCATAATCATATACTTCGATGGGCGTTCAGATGATAACTGAAGGTGGACATCTAGTCGTGGATGAGGTTGGAAGGCGGTCAATGTAAATTGCGATATTGCCCAAAAGAATCTCATAGGATCTTTGCATCTAGTATTGCATTGTTATGCCTCGATCAGTCCAGTGAATTTCCCTAGTGTAAGTTCTTCACCCTTCATTACATGTTTGTTTGTCTAAGAAGAGCACCTCTAGTGAACTATGACCCCCGGTCCAATCTTGAACATTGATACATCTTCCACTGTTACCATTTAATTGTTGCAAACCATTATTAACTATCGTACCATACAGTTATTCCTTTGTTACTGCAAACCGGTGAGCTTGACGACCTCACTATTCTTTGGGACAACGTATTGAGTTTGTGTTGTGCAAATTTCAACGTCGATTGCAACGCCTTTGAGACATTTCCTTTCTCCTTCTAGTCAGTTAACCTCGGTCTCTACTGAGTGAAACTTGCTGCTATGCTCATTAAACCTTGCTCATGGGGTTTCCAACAAAGTGTTCCACATCGACAACAGGAGCATGCAGCAAGGCACAACACGTATCATTGCGATAAGATGATCCTGATAATGATAGGCATCTCCCCTAGTCTGGACATGGCGGAACATTTGGAAGGAACCAACATCTAGCGAACGCTATGGAACAGTATTTCAAATATAAACTATTCACACATCACTCGGGGCGCGGCATTGAAAAGGAGTGGTCCTTCGGTGTAATGTATCATCGTCGGGATGATGCCGGGGAGAGCTTCAGATCCCTCTCGGTATAGGGACGACTGTTGTAGCATTTTAGGACATCTTGTTGGAAATCTGGTCATGTCCTTAGGGTTTTCGTCTACGAGGGGGGATGAGGGTTCAATTGGAGCACCATCATACAAGGGGGGGACTACTGATACCGATGGTATCATGAATGATCACATCGGATTAGAGGCCGAATTAAGGTATGGACATACTTGAGACCGTAGCTTGGTTGATCTAGATATCATACGTCATTTAGAAATATATGACCACATGGTCAAAATCTTAAATATACTGTAATAGTTATTGCCATGCCGGATGTGATGATCATCGGTATACGGATGGTGATGTATTGACGTGATCATCGGTATACGGGTTATAGTTTTTTCTATATATTCTATCAAACTTTATAAAATTTGACTATGGCTAAACCCAGAATGCAGGGTATTTCAGGACAGAGGGAGTACTACCTTCAAGCTAATGGGGTCCACATCCAAAGGTGGGCACGATTGCGAGTCAACCCGACTACAGATGAGTAATGAGTTAGATAACAACGAACCCTAAACCCTAAACCCCGAGCTCTTGAACATGAACCCTAAAAAATAGACCATAAACAGTATAACCTAAAAGGTAGAACTAACCCCAAAACCCTACACCCTTAACTCTAAACCTAAACCCGTAACCCTAAAACCCAATCGGAATGCGGCATGTTTCGGCTGTCGTCCGATCTTGATCGGAGGGTGTCCGAAACATGTTCCATATCGATAATATATTCGAGAACATATGCTTATGTTATCTATTGGCCATATAATTCGATACATGACAACATTTTTCTTATTTGTAACGTGCCACGATGATCGAGCCTCGCTGGAGTGGTATCTAAATATGGGGTACCCGTCATATGATAGAAGGGGGGAGGGACAAAACACGGACCGCGTCCCCTCATGTAGAGGGCAGGCCAGGGTCCATGTGGTTTTCCTTAGGGTTTTATCCTCTCCTCGCCTCGTACAATTAGAGGGAGATCCCCTCCCGCCTATGCACACATTCCTGCCCCAAAAACACATAGAATGTGGTAGCTCAGCAAACAAATACAAGACCAATATATATAATGAAAGAGGAATGCAAAAATTTCTTTATTACAATAGATTTTGAGGATTAATCGTCATTCCACATGCGTACACAACAGTTTGTACATTATTTATTTCATATTGGGGCCTTGATCGGATCTTATGGCAACAGTGACATAGATAACAACGTAGACGCGGCATGCTTTAGACACATGGTTCTGCCTATGATGCTGGGTTCCTAGTTCTCGTAGAGAAGGTACACGATAGCTAGGGTCGCGGTATCTGACATGTTAAAAGTCAGCCTAATTATGTTGAATATACTCGTAAGTCATAAAAAAGGCAAACATTCTAGAGAGCTATATGACATGTCATAGGTTCTGAAAGTAGCAGGTTATAAGTACAGAGTATAATTTGCGAGTCCAAGCTTAACAGTTGGCCTTAACTTACCATCTTAAATTTGGAATAAAGATAATACGGTCGAAACGAGTATTCAAGTTTCCACGTGAGTGGTCATGCGGCGAAACAAGTACTCATGTTTCACCATACATCTTCTAGCAACAATATGAGGCTTAACAGCCACAAGCCACAAAGACGGGTGATAACATTATGTTTTCCACATAGTTATGTTTTCTCTAAATTCGACACGGCTAACTCATAGTATGACTTGATCCAAACATGTTCAATAACCTAGAAACAAGGCTAGACTATTTTTTACCAACTTCAGTGGCTGCGAATACCATGTACCAAAATACTCTCCACTCGGCCGTTTCTCCAGGAGAAACTCTAGGGTCATACCAAATCAAGATATATCATCATGAACGTTCACACTACCAAGACACTCTCTCTAGCCACCGACTCTTCCTACGGATGTATTCCTATGATGAAGTGAATCTGGCACATGCTTCTCTAGGTGAAGCATGCCTAGCTCTAGAACCTTTACAAGATATAGCCATGACCGCGCAAAGCAGTGACCGACTAATCTTTCCATGATTGAGGGCATCAAGAGATGCTTAGATAGGTTACATATGCTAAGGTCCTCTCATACGGATGGCGATGGCAAAGTGAGGTGTCTAGGAAGTGGCACTAAGTGACTCAACCAAGCGGACGAAGATGATTAACTTATTATTCAAGATTAATGCAGCTCCATTGGTATGAATGCAACATGGCAAAAAAAATATATATATATATATATATCAATGAGGATTTGGTAACATAGATGCTACCAATGCATGCAAACATTGACGTTGGATACAGGGAGTACTTGTACTGGCTGTCAAGATGAGAGAGAGCCAAAAACTTGCATGCAAGTTGATGGTGCCATCGTCGTTTGTCCTCTAGATCGTATGACCAACAGTTTTTGTAGCACAACCAACAGCTTGTATAATTACAAAAATTTCTACCAACTTCCAAACGGAATGCATGCGTATGCTAGTTTGTTTGTACTAGCCGTACTTTGGTAAGCTTTGTGAATGCTAGATGGACAAACGTATCAAGCATCAAACCGAACAAGGAAATCTGCATGAATTTTGACAATAAAAGCAGCCATGGGAGTAGATCAATATGGCAACATGTTATCATGCGTCCAGGGTTGCACGAATTTTCGGCCAAAATCTTCGCGTGTACCTCTCATTTAGCGTGGGAGTGTTTCCTGCATCTGTTTTCGCTAGATCTTTTTGCAGTACTAAACGCAGAAACTGTTCCCTGTATATATACGATGGTGTGCCTCAGACAAATGGCAGATCATTCACTAAACAACTCTTCTAGTTGTACTAGCTTGCATGCCCAAAATATTGGCGGGTTCAATGGTCTATATGTAGTGCTAGCTTGCATGCTCAAATTTTGACCGGTTCAATGGTCTACATGTAGTTTTAGCTTGCATGCTCAAATTTTGGCCGGTTTAATGGTCTACATGTGGTGCTACCTTGCATGTGATAGAGTGAGCTGTTGCTAGTTTGCATCTAGTGCTAGCTTGCATGTGGTACTTTGCATGTACTAGCTGCATGGTCGACTAGCTATGTTCTTGATGTAACGGATGTGGTGTTTTCCGTTAGAGAATTTGTGCTTCGGCTGCTCAAATTCATGCTCTTTATAGAATATCCAATGCTTGGATTGATATGCACATGTAGCACCCTAGGTAGCCCACTATTTTCGATATATATAGTCCGGCTATTATACAACCGATTGTAGATTATTAATCTACAATAAGTACTGAACTTACCTAGAAAGCTTGCCTGAACTTTCTGTCTCTTTCCCTGTTCATTGTGGTTGAACTGCCCGTGGATTCCTTTATGAGCATTGATCTAAACGTCGAATCCGTGCTTATGCGTGCGGTTTTATTATTTGTATTCATCGGGCGAAACTCGAAACAAGCATGGTTTTTGCATGCGAAGTTGTGGTCGTGTTCGTCTGTTCATGGGCATTCATTCTTCTTTCAAATTCATTGCCATCTTAATTGCGTATAGAAAATTTATTTGTCCCTATGTACTTATAAGGTAACAATTAGTGTATTGCTGCTTCGTGTTACTTCAATTTTGCAGTTGTAACATTTTTTTTAGATCGGCGTGCTCCTTGTTTCCGTCCTTCGAAGGAGGTCGATGTTCTTCGTATTTTGTGTTATACTTTTTCAATTAATCTTTCACGGGTATAGTTCATCCTACGGGTGTTTGAATTTTCGAGTTAATAAGTTTTGAATCGTTCAGCGGAGTGTGCGGATTTTTTATGGATTGCAGTTCATGTTAATGGCGGAAGTTGCTTGATAGTGCGGATCTTGATTTTCGCTAAATTAGTTAATTTTTGTTTGTTGTTTTTGTTCGTTACTTTTCAAAACATCTGTCGTGTCATTTGTTGTTTGATGTTTATTTCAAATGGATTTCGTATTTACAAATACTGATCAGCGGGCTTTTTTTGTTGTTTCTGCAGACAAATAATGTTGCACTGTTTATTTTTGTACGGCTAAACTTTCTATTTATGCCCTACTTTACTTAACGTGAAACCATGCATGAACTGTTGTCATTAAGAAAAAAATATTTTTTATAGAATTTGTATAGTAACTATATACAGTTGTACTTTTTTGTACGTTAAGACTGAACTTGTATGTTGATGAAACTTGTACTTATTTGTTCGTTAAGGCTGAACTTTCTCGAATCATCGTTGTATTTTCCTTCTTTTATGATTACGCAAGTTAGTTATATTGTTCTAAGATTTTTGTTGAGTATATATGTTATAGTCTTAGTGTTATTTGGTTTTGGTTCTTATACTTTTTTTATGCTAGCTATCCGGTTGGATGGATAAATGTTGTTACAGTTTGGATGAATAAGTCCATCTTTTTCTATTTCATGTTTTGTTTGTATGGCTCAGCATATAAGTATATTTTTGCGTTTTGTTTTTTTGTTCATTTGTTGCCTTTCTTTCGTTTTCCTACACGCCATCCACACCATACTCCCTGTTTCCATCAATGGCCAATGTTCCCTTCAGTCGTGAATTCAATGTTCTCTACCATGGTAGTACCTCCATCAAAGTCATATACACCAACAGTGGGGTTGGGGTGATTAGGAAAGGATGTATTAGAGAGAGGGTTATTTTCTCTTTACAAACTTCCTTCGAAAAATCGAGCGTGGAGTTGGGGTGATTAGGAAAGGGTGTTAGCTTTCAATAAATTTGTTATACAGAATTTTATTTATTTTTCTTTGTTACTAGTTATTCTTATGTTTTTTTTAAATTCCCCATGTATCCCACGTACTTGTACTTCTATTTGTTGTAAGGTTGAACTTATGTGGTAATAAGAGCTTTACATTTTGGGTCATTTTCTTTTTCTTGTTTTACATCATAATGTACCTGTTTGTTTTGATTTGCAGAAATATTTGAATTTGTTTGTTGTTTAGGACTGTACTTTCCATTGTTTAATAGTTGAACTGTCCTATACAGGAAGGCTATACTTATATTGTTTATCTATGGTGTATGTTACTTTATCTAGTCTAATGTTCATAAGAAGTTTGTGTGCCATATTTTTAATTGTACTTGTACTTATGCTTGTTGTTTAGGGTTGTTGATAGTTTTTGAAACGTAGCGTTTACGCCACAGTAAACACACCGTCGATCCTAGTACTTACCCATTTATACTACTTGTACTTTTATGTGTTTACGTGGTTGTACTTACCTTTTGTGGAAGCTGCAAGTTTATGTACTATGAAAATGTAGTGTTGATGCCACCATCAACTCTTATACTTATTCTATTATACTACTTGTACTTTTATGTGTTACGTAGTTGTACTTACCGGTTGTCGAGGCTTTTAAGGTTATGTATTTTGAAGCGTATCATTGATGCCACAGTAAATACACCGTCAACCCTTGTACTTATTCCTTTATATAGCTTGTACTTTTCTGTGTTACGTGGTTATACTTACCTGTTGTGGAGGTTGCAAGTTTATGTATTTTTAAAACATAGTATTGATGCCAACATCGACCCTTGTACTTATACTTTTATATAGCTTGTACTTTTATGTACAACGTGGTTGTACTTACCTATTGTGGAGGCTGCAAGTTTATGTATTTTTGAAACATAGTGTTGATTTCAATGTCGACCCTTATACTATAGCTTGTACTTTTTGTGCACGTGGTTATACTTACCGGTTGTGGATGCTTCAAGCTGATATATTTTGAAATATAGCGTTTATGCCACAGTAAACACATCGGCGATCCTTGTACTTATCCTTTTGTAGAAATTGTACTTTTTTGTGTTACTTGGTTGTATCAACGTGATGTGTAGGCTGCAAGCTTATGTATTCAGAAACATAGTGTTGATACCACAGTAAATACAACGTCGATCCTTATACTTATACTTTTTATATCTTATATTTTTTGTGTTACGTGGTTGTACTTACATGTTGTGAAGGTTGTAAGCTTATGTACTCTGAAATGTAGTGTTGATGCCAGAGTAAATACACTATTGACCCTTGTACTTATCTGTTTTTATCGAACTTGTAATTTTTTGTGTAGCGTGGTTGTACTTATCTGTGTTGTGGATGTTGCAATGTTATGTTTAAGTGTACGGAATCCTTTGTCGGATATGTATATTCACGTGTACTTACTTTTTTGATTTGGTATGTACTTTCCCATTTGTCTTGATTGTACTTACCAGGTTTTGTAGGTGTACCATTTTTTGTTAGTGTACCGATTCTTTTTTGTCATCGTTTCTTTACATTTTTCTGTTAATTTTTTCAAATATATTTGATTAAAGTTCGTGTTTGCCTTTTTTTTTGCCTTTTAGGATTTTTTTGGTATTTGCGTTATTTTTTTATAAGTAATTTCTTCTTTCCTTTTACACTGTGTTTGGATGTAGGAAATTTAGCTCGTAACTGAATTAGACCGGAGATTCCAAATCCTAGATGGAAAGGAAATGGACTGCAATTCCATTTCTGTTATTCGTATGTGCATGGAATTTCTTGTTAGAATCGAAGGGAATCACCCATTTCCAATTCCTGTTTGGATGTAGGAAACATGTAATTGTTAATTTTGGACGGTAAGCGTATGCACACTACTACATATGTATATTTTAATGTAATATCTACAACATATGTATATTTCAATGTATATATTACTTTTCATATATAGTAGCATCAAATGTTCTCCGAATAAAGTCACAACAACACCACACGTACAATAATTTTTAAGTACTTACGCAAAGCATGACATGGAATAATTTTCAAGTGGCAACATCAATTACAACATGGATACAAATTGTCTCTAATAAAATAGCACAAGTTGGTAGTTCATGTCCTTCACAGAACGGATACATAAAGCATAACTAGACAGTTCACACACAGTTCATACTACTTCTTTCCAACAACCGCACATGATAGGAACATCAAGGCAAGGTCAAGAGCCATCGCTTCCTAAAGTTCTCGGGGAGCACCATGAGAGCATCAAACAAGCGCTCATTGATGATCAACTTTCCATAAGCTCTCAGCAAGTCATCTTCCTTCAAATCTGGTACCGTTTCCAGTGCATCAAGGATTTCAGATGGTGGAGTCACCTTTGGCATACTAAGTGGCTCGGTTGTCTTCAAAGCATCATCAAAAGAACATCTCATTTATCCCATCATGCACAATATAGCATCCCTGGTGCGTTTCCTCTTCTGGGGCACATCAATAGACTTTTCATCAGCTGGTGTGTTCTGTTGTTGAAGATACTTACTTGCTGTCCTTGCACCTACACCAAGTGCATGGTCTTTTGAATATATGGTTTGGATATCATCCCAATTATTCACTACCTTGTTCCTGTAGGCACGTGCATCCTTATTAGCCTTCAGAATACACACAAATATTAGAGATGATATAGTGAAGTTGTAGAGGTAAGAACAAAATAAAATATGTAGGGTTACATACCTCCACATATCGAGACCACACTTCGTCACTTTCAACCGATACCATGTTCTTGTCCCAATCCCATCCAAATCCACTTTGAGCAAGCATCTTGGTAATGATCTCATAATGCTTGTCAAATGTTTTAGTTCTTCCAACAATGTTGTCCTTGGTGATGTCAACATCACATTTATACTTCACATGCTTAATGCAAGCATTGTATACATGTGGCTTCCAACCATTTTGAACATGGTCACCATTGTTGTGATGCTCAACAAGCACCGCCAATAGTGTTGTGTCCATCTCAGGAGTCCATGAAAGGTAACTCCTACTACCTCCTTTCTTTGATTTTGGTTCAGCCATGCTTCTACAAGTGCATAAAAGTAAGGACAAAATATGTAGGTAAAGCATATATATTAATTTCAGGAAGATGCATATACAAAATATTACGCCATCACCAAGCTAGCACAAAAAAGGGCACCATAAGCTAGCTATCTACTCCACCACTACTTATCTACTCCATCTCTAGGTGTCCATGCGCCACAAGATACTCGACATACATCTCATTAGCAAATTGTTGCCTATAGTTAGACCATGCAGCAGTTTGTCCCACACTTCTAATTAAAGTAGCATCATCGGGTTCAGGAGTCATAGCTGCTAGTTCAACATCGACTTCCTCCAGCAACAAATTATCTCTCACATGCTACCTATCCCGTGCATAGTTGTGCAAAATACAACATGCATTAATAAGTCGAATCTGTAAAAAAATAGTTCATGTGAGCATATCTTTTATGGACTTATTATGTGAACACCATATGGACATGTGTTACCTCCTGCTCTATGGGAAAGTAAGAACAAGCACGAAGTATGGCCCATTTTTTCTTCAACATCCCAAAGGTTCTCTCTACAACATTTCTAGCATGAGCATGACGCAAGTTGTACAATTCTCTCTCATTTTGAGGTTGTTGTTGATTTGCAACCCACTCTTTCAAGTGGTACCGAGTAGATCTGAATGGATATAGAATTCCAGATCCATTGGTATAACCAACATCTACTAGATAGTATCTTCCTATTGTCAAGTAAATAAGTTAGCCATCATTTAATTGTTTTCCTATTGTCAAGTAAAAAAGGTAAAAGAGATAGAGTCGTACCCTATGGTACAAAAAATGCTTCTTCGCGGTCGGTTCTCATAGCATATTTTAGCACTCTTGAGTCCGATGCCGAGCCCTCCCAACCAGGCAGAACATAGAGAAATTGCATGTTCCAATCAACCACACCTAGCATGTTAGTAGTGATTTCTTGATGTATGTTCCTATAACTCCCTTTGTCAGCGGCATTAACATGCAAAATAATATGATACCCATCAAGTGATCCAAGTGCATCGCCAAACCACTTCCATTTATAATCATTGGGAGAGTGGATAGAAGGATCGGGAAGTTTGATAAACTCCTCATGTAGAGATAGGATAGCCGATAGCACGGTAGATATATGCCTACTAATAGTCTCTATAGACTGTTGGTACGTGCCACCCAACACTCCTAATTTAAGTCCATGCCCGACAACTTGTAGGAACATAGTAACATTTTCCTCTACCGTCACAAACAAGCTATCTTTGAGACCACACTTCTCACGCATCATAGCATAGAAATCATGAAAGTTTATTTTAGTTAAGCGTAGCTTGTCATAGCAAGTCGCCTCGGACCCCTCATAAGTTTTTTTTAATATGTACTTCCTATATGCAACTTTCTCCTCATCATCATTGAAATGTCCTAAGTTTCTCGGTGCCCTTTGTGTACTAAGATGGGCTAGAGCAAGACATGACATCTCAAAAAACTTCTTTGTCAATAATAGTCGTTTCCTTTTTCTTCTTTTGTTCTCTTCGGTAATGTAAGAAACCAACTCTTGTTGAGACATGATGGTGCTACATCACACACAATATGTGAATAAATCTAATTATTTTCAAACTATGAATAAAACAGTCTACCATTTCTCCTCCATTTTCTAACATACAAACATAGACATGAAGAAAAACACATGTAAATTGCACAAATTCGAATCTCAGATCATAGAGTAGATAAATGGATTGTATACCTTCTCAGTTCTGGACTCACCACCTCCTACTTATTCTCAGGATCTGCAAATTTCACAAAAAATAATCAAAAAGGGGCCATATACACACTTCCAGGAAGAGGACAAGGGGCAGCTCGCGCAGGCCAAGGAGCAGCTCGCGGCAGGCCATTATCCTCCCGCCCTGGAGTTTCCCCTGGATGCCATCCCCCTCCCTCTGCTTCCCCTATAGTCATTGTTCCCCATCGCACGCGAATTAGGGTTTGGGGAGGGATGGGTTCCATGGCCGCCAAGCTCGTAGGAGGGCGGGGAAGGGGGCAAGGCTAGACAGGAGGGCAAGGAAGAAGATAAGAAGCGGATGAACTTGCCTGTGCTACCGTCATCGTCGCCCTGCAGTCGCGCGGCGTCGCCCTAGAGTCGCGCGGTGTCGCCCTGGAGTCGCCCGCTCGACCTGGACGAAGTAGTGTCCGTCCGAGCCTTTCCGAGGTCGCCCGCTCGGAAACGAGCAACGAGAAGTTACACGCGCCTCGGGCCGGTGTAGAATTCAGTCCACCTTTCCACGGTCCATTTCCTTAGCCATCCAAACTAATGAATTCGGCTGGCCCATTTCCAAAAGGGCAATTCCAAGCCCCAATTACTACATCCAAACACATCGTTATGTTTTTTCAAAAGCAATTATTACCTGGTAGTGCCCTATATTCACGGCATCTTGTCTGTTTCCGTCTCCCCCTCGTCTTCTACTGTTAGCTTTCCTTCATAGCACCCTTAATCTTAGAGAATCCCCACGATCTCCTCCAAGATCCTCCGTGCCGCCTGCCTTCTTTGCCCATCCCTGGAACTGATGTGCCGCTAATCCTGACCCAGAACAGACTTATTTGGTCTGGTAGTTTCATCCTCTTATCTCGCTCGTTTTTCTGCAGCACTTCGTGATGTTGCGTCGTTGTTGGTAACCCCCGTCGCCGTCGTTGCTTCCAGCGCATTATCGTCGCAGACTCGATGCTCCGATGTCGTTGGTTGTCGTCATCGCATGAGTCCCTTCAGTCCGTTTTTTGAACTAATTTTCTTTTTTCCTCTGTGTACAGTTCATTTTGAGCGGATCTAGGGTTATTTGTCTCATTTGTCATGTTAATGCGTGGATTTCTGGTGTTTCTTCGTCATGGGTTGTACTCTTACATCTCATCTTCCTCAATTTGAAGCACTTTCAGGTATTTTCCTTAAAACCAGGCTTAGTTTTATTTTTGCATTTTTTTCATAATGCATGCATGTTCTTCTAGTGTGCGACCAATTCATCATGTTTTTTTTGACTTGTTAATGTTTGTGATGTTCTTATGTTGATCTATCTGTTCCAGAAAACATATGAAATTATGTTGTGTTCCTTTTTATTATTTCATTATATTGTCTGATTTGGGAAATATGAACTTATTTATATGTTTGTTGTTGTGTTTGTATTGAACCGGCTGTTCTAGAGAAAAAATCAACTTATTAAATATGATTTTCCACATGTACATATCTTCTTTGTTTTCCTTGGGAATTTGTTTGTATGGGGTTGTTTAATTATTTCGATAGTACCTATTCTATACTTAAGAACTTATATACTTGTACTTATTTCTTGATAGAGGTTGTACTGTTTTAGGATTTCTTGATAGAGGTTGTACTTATTTCTTGTTTTTAGGATTTGTTAGTGTTTTTGTATTTTAAATATTGGTTTTGCTTATTAATTTTTCATTCTTGTACTTTTTCCTGCTGTGTGGCTGAACTTATTTCTTATGTGCTTTTGGTCAGAACTTAATTGTACTTGTTAGATGTATTTGATTAATTTTGGGGGGTTTACTAATTGTTGTTATGTTTATTTTTTTCATTTGCTGCAAGTACATCTTCTTTTTCTAGAGGTGATGCGAATGTTATGGAGGCGTCTGTTATAGATGGGCAGTAAACAAGGAAGGTGACTCAGTGGAGGAAGTAAAGGATGCCCCTGTTTCTATAGGTGTATTTCTTTGTTTATTATTATTTGTTTTTGTTTGTATCTATGATATTTAGGTAGTACCTATTCCGTTCTTAGGAACATGAAATGTCTGTACTTATTTAATTATGGAGGTTGTACTTACTTAGTGATAGAAAATTGTTCATACTAGAATTTTTCTCTTTTTATAGTGTTTCTTCCTGCTATTTTTGTTTTTGAAATTTAAATATCGGTTGTGCTTATTTATTTTGTATGCTTGTACTTTTTGTCGTTCTGTGGTTGAACTTAATGTTTTTGTTGCTTTTGTTGACAACTTAATTGTGTTAGTTAGATGTACTTTTTAATTATTATTTGTTTACTAACTAGTGTTTTATGTTTATTTTTTCAGTTGCTTCGAGTGAAAATCTTGGTGCCCCTCTTGAGAAGATTTCACCTTCTAATTCTGGGGGTGATGCCAATGTTCAGGAGGCATCTGTTGTAGATGGGAACGTACCCGAAGTCAAAGATGCCTCTGATACCATAGGTGCATTTCTTTTTTTTTGCTATTTTGTTTTTGTTTGTAGCTATTATATTTCAGGTAGTACCTATTCTATTTTTGGGAACATGTATGCGTGTACTTATTTACTGATAGAGGTTGTACTTATTTAGTGATAGTGATTTGTTCATAATTGTTTTTTTGCTTGTTTATAGTGTTTTTCCTGTTTTTTAGTTTAAATATCAGTTGTGCTTATTTATTTTGTATAATTGTACTTTTTCCCGTTGTTTGGCCGAACTTATTGCTTATATGCTTTTGCTCACAAACTTAATTGTACTAGTTAAATGAATTTTTATTGGGTTTACTAACTGTTTATTGTATGTTTTATTTTTTTCAATGGCTGCAAGTACACCTACTAATTCTGGTGTTGATGTAAATGTTGGGGATGCATCTATTTTAGATGGGCAAGTTTCCAAGTAAGGTGCCTCAGTGGAGGAACTCGAGGATGCCCCTTATTCTATAGGTGCATTTCTTTCTTATTTTTTGTTTCTGTCTATAGCTATGATATTTTTGTTTCGGGGTACCTACGTTATACTATACTGAACTAATGTCACATCCCAAATTTTAGATTTGGTCTTGCATATCATTCATATTATTGCATCATATCTTTCCATGCAAATCCGTCGAGTAGAAAGGCTCGGCCAAACGCTATTTGCAAAACCCTATTTTGTTTCGCCACGAGGTTCCTGCGGGAAGCTTTAGTAAGACTTGCGACAACCACCCCTGTAGGTTCGAGGTTTCGCTCAAACCTTGACGCTAGGTTGTTCCCCTCAACGATACGAACCCGTAGGCGCGAGAATCGCTCCAATCGGAGTTCGTATGCAAAAGCCTCGGACGTTTTAGTAATCCGCCGGAAAACGGTCCAAAAATCCGGACCGATTTCCGAGTTGTAGTCAAACTCTGGACCGATTCTGTTTAGGATTTCCACGCGCAGGACTACTTAAGCAGGGCCCCACCTGGCCTCGGGCCGCGTGCACGACCCCAGCCCCGACCCCGTCGCCTTCCTCCTATCGCGCGACTCCCGAGGAGCCACGCCTGCCGCCGCCATCTGCGCCGCCTCCCGTCCGCCTCGCCGCCGCCGGCCACCACCCGCCGCCGCTGGCCATCGCCGCCATCGCCGCCGGGTTCGTCTCCCTCTCCTCTCTCCGTTCCCGTGCGTCACCGCCGCCGCCGCCGCAACACGCCACCGCCGCCGCCGGCAGCACCCGCCTCCGCCGCCGACGCCGCGCCCTCCGCCACCCGCGACGCCGCCTCCACCCGCCATCGCAGCCACGCCGCCAAGCCGCCGCCCCGTCCGACCCCGCCGCCGCGTCGCATCACCATCTGCGCACGCGCGCCATCTGCCGCTGCCGCGCCTCGCTGCGCTGCCGCGTGCGCTCGCCCGCGCGCGTTATCGCGTGCGCGCATGCACGCACACATACACACACGCACGCGCTCCGCCTCGCGCGCGTATTTATTTTGTCGACCCGATTAGTTGACCGTGTGTACCCGTGCAGGAAAGCCTCGTCGCCGGAAGTGATCGTCGCCGCTGTCCGGAACCCGTTCGGAGTCCGTTTCGTCGTCGTTTCCGGTAAGACAGCAGCCACCGTCAGATCTCAGATCAGCGGCCTAGATCGTTAGTTGACTGGTCAGACTCAGGCGTTGACTAGTCAGACGCCCAGTCAGCGGACTAGTTGACCAGTCAACAGACACAGTTGACTGGGTCAATTTCGTTAATCCTTTTAGTTGGCAGATTTCGGTAGAATCTTGTAAATTGCGTAGAAATTAAACCGCTTGGCCAAAAATTTCAAATAAAATATGTACGGGTTCAATGAGTCGTGTAGAATCTCGCTGTACCTTTGGTTCAGGTTTTTACTGCAAGGTTTAGTACAGTTTAATCAAACTAGTTAGTGGCCTTTTCGGAGTAATAAATTCATATAAAAGATCCGTAGCTCCAAAAATCGCGTATGATATGTCCCTGAACTCGGGAGAACGAGGGGAATCTCATCGTGAATTAAAAAGGTAGACTTACAGTAAAAACTTCTGCAGTATTTGTCTAATGGCTTTCTGCAGTGTTTTAATTACTCGGGAAGTTTTATAATTCCTTTTCGAGTAATTCCAATTGGTACTGTTTCTAATCAGCGATGCCTATGCGGTAGAATTTTCCCAAGATTTTACAAACAGTATACTACCGGTAGTGAATTATTTAAGTTCTAGCTCTAGTTGTGAGCTTTACTTTTACTTAATAGTTTCCCTAGCGCTAAAACTATTTTCCATGCATGCAATCGGTAGTGTTATGTTATAGGATGTTGTGGTGCAGCTGTAGCACCAATTCACTTGTCGTTCATGCATTCATGCATCATATTTGTTGCATATGCTTGTGCATTGTTTGTTTATGATTGCAGTTGTATCGTGTAGATTGTGTTGAGTGCAACGCTTGCTCGTGTGAGGATTGTGCTTCAGACCGCTACAACCAAGGCAAGTAGATGCTACTTTGTTCATGATATCGTCCTACTATTTTCTATGCATTGTCGTGTATTTTGTAGATGCATGTGTAGGATGATACTATCGCTATGCTATGTCCTATTATGTGGTAGGACCCTCTTCGTAGTTGAACCACCGTTGGTAGATGTGCTTAGCCATGCTTTGTTGAACCAGGGCTAGGTTACATCAATGATACTTGTTTTCTCAAAGTATTGGTTTGTGAAAACTAAAAACAACTTAATCAATGAACCCCCTGGGTGTGATGGTATTGATAATTTTTGGTGGTTTCATTGCGGAAAGGCACCCAGGTATCAAGAGAGAATGATTGGCTTCTTTATTGTGTAGCTTACGTGTGCAACCATGTGCCAATAATGAAATGGGCGGTTGGTTGGACTTAGTAGGTTGTGGTAACTCGAACCGGCGTATCCAGAGATGTAGAATTTTGGTAGGTTGGACCGGTGCGCGTCGGGATTGAGGAGCTACTTCCCGAACAGTCTCTTCTTGGTCTTCTCCCTATCATCACCCAAAATGAGAGTGATGGTACGAGCTGGGCTGGCCAAGTCACATGGGTAAAGTGTACTAACCTCTGCAGAGTGTATAATCTAATCGATTAGCCGTGTCCCCGGTTATGGACATCTGAGTTGCTAGATATTGATTCCATGACATGTTTCTCGCTCATTATAATTTCATAATTGTTTTAATATTGTTGGGTTAACTTAATTGGGATCTTTTCAAAGGAAATCAAAACTGTTTATGAAAGTAGGACAAATGTATTTGCAAATGCAAGCCAGACACAGCTCCACTTGCCAAATAAGCATGTAGATGTTAGTACTATTATCTCCATTACTAGCTCTACTTGCCATACATTCCATGTATTGACCCTTCGGGGCTGCTACGTTTCATGTTGCGGGTTATTCCGATTCTGATTGATCGTTATAGGCCACGGTACTCCACTCGGCACTTGTTCACTTGTGGGCAATTTGAAGATTGGAGGATTTATTTGTTTATGTTGCTACCTGAATAATTTGAGCTAGCTTTATGCTAAGCTTTTATTGTAATAATGGTACTCTGGATCTTTGTAGATCATGATACATGGATATTTTGCTATGTTATCTATCTTACTCTATTGTGGGCCAATGAACCGATCAGGGATTGGCATGTCACATAGAGGCCACGGTCTTTTCAGAACCGGGGTGTTACAGGATGGTATCAGAGCCCGTGTGTCGACTGTAGGATCGTGACCTAGGATTGGATTAGGAAGCCATAGAATTATTAAGCCTATATTGACTCTGTCTTTCCTCTTATGCCTTTCACCCTCGTAAAATTCTTACCATATGCTATTCTCACACTTTCCTCTTTTACTTGATAGATGGGAGACGTCAGGACTGAGTATGTCACCATGGAGTCACCAAGGCCCTTTGCAAGGCAGTTAGCTCAGCTCTCTCAGTCATTGGGATTGCCACTGCCTATGTTCAAGGGAAGAAGGCTGTACACCTATGGATATGGAGAGGATGCATGGGAGATCACTACCTTCATATTCAGAGATGCCGCCTTGCCAAACCCCGCGCATTTGGTCTACACCAAGATATACTGCAACTGGGGACTTGGAATCAACTTGGCCATACATGAAGCCCTGTCTCGCCAGTGCCACTATGTCCGACACCTACTGCCTGCAGATTCACCCTACCGTGATTATGGAAGGCGTGATGAAGATGGGAACATTGTGGTTACCCCGGGCGACAGGAACAACATGCCGCCCCGTCGGAGGCACATAGAGGACATGGAAAGAGAGAATGGAGCTCTAGCAGAGAAGGTGAGGATGATGAAGGAGATTGCAGATTTTACTAGCAATGGTATGGTGGTCCAAGGACAGGAGATCGACACTTTGCATGAAGTTGTGGGAGTTCTGGAGAATGCCCTGATAGCCAGAGATGAAACCATAGCACATCTTCATGGTACGGTGCAGGAGAACACCCAGAACATACAACAGTTGCAAGGGACCGTCCAGGAAAGGGACCAAACCATTGAAGCTATGACAGCCCAGATTGCCGCTCTCCAAGCACAGCTGAATCCACCCTCTGATGATGACAATGGAGATGATGGCAACAATGGGGATGATGATGACAGTGGAGACGATGATGATGATGAGGACGAGGATGATGATGATGGAGACGATGATGGTGGAGGAGATGAAGTTGTTGCTGCTGCAGCTGAGGATGAAGAAGAAGAGGAGGATCCAGAAGAGGTGGAGTTTGAAGTCTCAAGTGATGGTTCAGGAGAGGTGTACACTCCGCCGCCATGGTTGTACCGCGAGCCGAAGCGCCAACGCATGACCGCAAGGACCTACCCACGTTAGGCAAATTCGTTAGGATTAGTCTCGATCGATGTGAAGCTTAGTTCGTGCTAGTTTAAGAGTGTTTAGTTGCTTATTTGTGTACTCCAATATCCCAGGAATTATTTGTGCGAATTTTAATGAAAGAGTTATGGCAATTTGGTTATCATCTATGTTATTTTCGCTGCAGTTTTTCTGCTGATACAGCAGTACTGCACGATTTTTCATATTTTTCTGGTAACTCGGAAAAATCTGAAAAAAATTGGGCTGATGAGAAACTCTCTGTGCCATATGCACAAAAATCAGATAAATTTTCTGACGAGTTTAAGTCAGGCGAAAAATCAGATAAACGCTGCTGGACTGTTCTGGCAGAATTGCTGTTTTGTTGATTAGTTGATCTATTGTTTAGTTAACCATTTCCAACTCTTGAAAAACTATTTCAATAGGTATATACTGCTAGTATAACACCTGGGATGTTGATGGATCGCTTGTTTGTTGATGTGTTGCTTGCTTGTGATTGTCTGCCATTGTTTATTGTTGTTTGATCATATGCATGGGTAGAATCCTATTGTCGTAGTTGATTCTTTCTAAACTTACCTATGATGAACCGCAGATGCCTCCCCGCCATCACCCCATTGAGATGGAGCAGATCATGGCAGCTCAGGCACAGCTGACCCAAGTGATGACCCAGTTCATGGCAAACCAGAACAACAACAATGGAAACAATCAGTCTCAGGGAGATACTCTCACCAGATTTCTGAGGTTAAGGCCAGCTAAGTTCTCTACTGCAACGGAACCAATGGTTGCTCTCGATTGGTTGCGTTCAGTCAACAAGGATCTAGTAACTGTCGGATGCACTGATGCTGAGAAGGTGAGGTTTGCCGCTCACCTACTGGAGGGACCAGCCGCTTCTTGGTGGGACACATTTCAGATCACCCACCCGCTGGATACCGTGACTTGGGCAATGTTTGAGGAAGGTTTCAGGACCAACCACGTGTCTTCAGGAGTTCTGAGCCTGAAGAGGAAGGAGTTCCGCAACTTGCGCCAAACCAATCGCACCGTGGCCGAGTACATTGAGGAGTTCAACAACCTGTCCCGTTATGCACCTGAGGATGTTGACATTGATGCCAAAAGGAGGGAGAGATTCCTGGATGGCCTCAGTGATGAGCTTTCAGTACAGCTACTTGTGGTTTACTGCCCCACTTTCCAGGAGCTTATGGACAAGGCCAGAATCTTGGAGGGGAAGCACAAGCAGGTGGAGAACCGCAAGAGAAAGAACAACAATCACCACTCTGGTTCACACCACAAGTCTCGCACTTCATATGATGGATACTCCAAGCATGGAGGGAGTGACCATGGGAGCCATGACCGCCACCACCATGGAGGCGATGGGCATCGTCATGACAACCATAGGAGCAGCCACCACAGCCACAAGGGAGGACACTCTCACCACTCTGGAGGACACGGTGGACATGACCGCAACCGTGATCGCAACTTCGTGAAGAAGGATCTGAGTGAGGTGACGTGCTTCAAGTGCAAACAGAAGGGACACTATGCTGACAACTGTCCGGAGAGGAAAGGACTAAAGCCAACCAACGGCGAGAAGGCCACAGTGAAACACATGAATGTGGAGGAGATTCCAGATGAGCCTGACCTTGTAATTGGTAAGTTCCCAATCAACACTCACCCTGCACTTATACTTTTCGATACTGGTGCATCGCATTCATTCATATCGAGGGCATTTGTGGATAAGTATAAGTTACCTACTGAGTCTATGAAGAGGTCTTTTAGAGTGAGTTCACCTGGAGGAGATATGATAGCTAGTGCGGGATGCCGCGATTTAACTGTGAGGATTGGAACACACAAATTCATTGCACATTTGGTAGTGTTGGATTCACAGGGATTAGACGTTATTCTGGGTATGGATTGGATGTCTATGCATGGGGGACACATAGATTGTGCACAGCGAGCTGTTTCACTCAAAACCCTGGATGGTAAGAGGATTAGATTCAAGTCGGCTGCACGACCGAGAAGGTGTAAGTTGAATTCTCTTAAGGGGGTTAGCATGGATACTGTGCCAGTGATTAGGGATTACCCCGACGTGTTTCCGGAAGAGCTGCCAGGGATGCCACCTGACAGAGATGTAGAGTTTCTTATCGACCTGATGCCGGGAACAGGACCAATAGCAAAGAAACCATATAAGATGGATGTCGATGAGCTGAAGGAATTGAAGAAACAGTTGAAGGAGCAGATGGAAAAGGGATTCATTCAGCCTAGTGCGTCGTCATGGGGAGCACCTGTTTTGTTTGTGGAGAAGAAAGACAGCACCAAGAGATTAGTGGTGGACTATCGTTCACTGAATGAAGTAACCATCAAGAACAAGTACCCTCTGCCGAACATAAATGATTTGTTTGATCAACTGGAAGGAGCAAAGGTGTTCAGCAAGATTGATCTGCGATCCGGCTACTTTCAATTGAAGATCCGAGAGGAGGACGTACCAAAAACCGCCTTCACCACTAGGTATGGTTTATATGAGTATACAGTTATGTCTTTTGGACTAACGAATGCCCCGGCATACTTCATGACCATGATGAACAAGGTATTTATGGAGTATTTGGACAAGTTCGTGGTGGTGTTTATTGATGACATACTGATATATTCCAAGCATGATGCCGAGCATGAGAAGCATCTGAGACTGATTATGGAGAAGCTGAGGGAACACAAGCTGTATGCCAAATTCAGCAAGTGTGAATTCTGGCTTAACACCGTTGGGTTTCTTGGACACGTAGTGTCAGGAGAAGGAATTGCTGTTGATCCAAGCAAAGTGACCGCAGTAACTGATTGGGAAGCACCCAAGAATGCGGGAGAGATTCGAAGCTTTTTGTGACTTGCTGGATATTACAGGAGGTTCATCGAAAACTTTTCCAAGAAGGAGAGGAAGTTTGAATGGTCAGACGTATGTGAAGCCAGCTTTCAGGAACTAAAGCGTCGACTAGTGACTGCACCTGTTCTGTGTTTACCAGATCTTCAGAAGGATTTCCAAGTGTACTGTGATGCTTCACGACAGGGGCTTGGGAGTGTGCTGATGCAAGATGGGAGAGTAGTGTCATATGCCTCGCGACAACTCAAGCACCATGAGCAGAATTACCCCACACACGACTTGGAGTTAGCGTCAGTGGTTCATGCGCTTAAGGTATGGAGGCATTACTTAATGGGAAAACACTGTGATGTGTACACCGACCACAAGAGCCTGAAGTACATATTTACACAGAAGGAATTGAACATGAGACAAAGGAGATGGTTGGAACTTATCAAGGATTATGATATGAATCTACAATACCACCCAGGAAAGGCCAATGTAGTAGCAGATGCTCTGAGCCGGAAGGTTTATGCCAATGGATTGACAATTGGTGAATTGCCTGAGGACTTGTGCAAGCAATTCAAGGACCTTAGACTGGAGGTAGTGTCTGAAGGATACCTAGCAACAATGGAAGTCCAACCGACGCTACAGGACAGGATCATAAAGGCTCAGATAGGAGACAAAGAGATAGATGAAGTTAAGGAAAAGATGAAGGAAGGTCGAGCAAGGGAATTCCGCAAGGACGAGCAAGGAACCCTGTGGTACGGAGATCGTTTGTGCGTTCCCAACGATCCCGAGATAAGGAAGTTGATTCTGCAGGAAGCTCATGACTCGCCATATTCCATACATCCGGGCAATACGAAGATGTATATGGACCTAAAGGACAGATTCTGGTGGAACAACATGAAGGGAGACATTGCGGAGCATATTGCCCTATGTGATGTATGCAGACGAGTGAAGGCAGAACACCAGAAGCCAGCAGGATTGCTACAGCCATTGACCGTGCCAGATTGGAAGTGGGATAGAGTGGGAATGGATTTTATCACAAGACTGCCCAGAACCAGGTCAGGATATGACTCTATTTGGGTAGTGGTCGACCATTTGACCAAGGTAGACCACTTTATACCAGTGAAGACGACTTATACGAGTGCAAAGTTGGCCAAGATTTACATGGACAAGATTGTGTGCCTACATGGAGTTCCCAAGAGTATTGTATCTGACAGAGGCACCCAACTTACCTCACACTTCTGGCGCCAGCTGCACGAGTCACTTGGTACAAGGTTGGAGTTTAGCACAGTGTTTCACCCACAGACTGATGGACAGACTGAGAGAGTGAATCAGATTTTGGAGGACATGCTAAGAGCTTGCGCCTTGGCTCATGGTTCTAGTTGGGATGAGAATTTGCCGTATGCGGAGTTTTCCTACAACAACAGTTATCAAACCAGCATCAAGACATCACCGTTTGATGTACTGTATGGGAAATGGTGCCGGACACCATTGCTATGGGATGGAGTAGGAGAACGACAGCTGTTTGGACCTGATTTGATCAAGGACGCTGAGGAGAAGGTCGCCTTGATTAGGGACAGGCTAAAGGTAGCACAATCAAGGCAGAAGAGCTACGCTGACGCCAAGCGCAAGGAAGTGGTGTATGAGATAGGTGATAGAGCATACCTCAGAGTATCGCCACTTCGTGGAATCAAGAGATTTGGAATTAAGGGTAAGCTGGCACCTCGATTCATTGGACCGTATCGGGTCTTAGCACGCAAAGGAGAAGTTGCTTATCAGTTGGAGTTGCCAGAAGCTCTGTCCACTGTTCACAATGTGTTCCACGTGTCCCAGCTGAAGAAGTGCCATCCGGAGATGGTGGATACACCATTGAGAGACACTGTACCGCTAGAGGAGGTTCAGCTTGTGAATGATTTGACCTATGAGGAGAAACCGGTCAAGATTCTGGAAACAGCAGAGAGGACTACCCATACCAAGACAATCAAGTTTTGCAAAGTACAGTGGATCCACCACACCGAAGAGGAAGCCACTTGGGAGCGTGAGGATGACATCCGAGAGGACTACCCACACCTATTTGCTAGCCGCGCCAAATCTCGAGGACGAGATTCATCTTAAGGGGGTTAGTCTTGTCACATCCCAAATTTTAGATTTGGTCTTGCATATCATTACATCATATCTTTCCATGCAAAACCGTCGACTAGAAAGGCCCGGCGAAACGCTATTTGCAAAACCCTATTTTGTTTCGCCACGAGGTTCCTGCGGGAAGCTTTAGTAAGACTTGCGACAACCACCCCTGTAGGTTCGAGTTTTCGCTCAAACCTTGACGCTAGGTTGTTCCCCTCGACGATACAAACCCGTAGGCGCGAGAATTGCTCCAATCGGAGTTCGTATGCAAAAGCCTCGGACGTTTTAGTAATCTGCCGGAAAACGGTCCAAAAATCCGGACCGATTTCCGAGTTGTAGTCAAACTCTGGACCGATTCTGTTTAGGATTTCCGCGCGCAGGACTACTTAAGCAGGGCCCCACCTGGCCTCGGGCCGCGTGCACGACCCCAGCCCTGACCCCGCCGCCTTCCTTCTGTCGCGCGACTCCCGAGGAGCCGCGCCTGCCGCCGCCATCTGCGCCGCCTCCCGGCCGCCTCGCCGCCGCCGGCCATCGCCGCCATCGCCGCCGGGTTCGTCTCCCTCTCCTCTCTCCGTTCCCGTGCGTCACCGCCGCCGCCGCCGCAACACGCCACCGCTGGCAGCACCCGCCTCCGCCGCCGACGCCGCGCCCTCCGCCACCCGCGACGCCGCCTCCACCCGCCACCGCGGCCACGCCGCCAAGCCGCCGCCCCGGCCGACCCCGCCGCCGCGTCCAATCGCCATCTGCGCGCGCGCCATCTGCCGCTGCCGCGCCTCGCTGCTGCGCGCGCTGCCGCGTGCGCTCGCCCGCGCGCATTATCGCGTGCGTGCATGCACGCACACATACACGCACGCACGCGCTCCGCCTCGCGCGTGTATTTATTTTGTCGACCCTATTAGTTGACCGTGTGTACCCGTGCAGGAAAGCCTCGTCGCCGGAAGTGATCGTCGCCGCTGTCCGGAACCCGTTCGGAGTCCGTTTCGTCGTCGTTTCCGGTAAGACAGCAGCCACCGTCAGATCTCAGATCAGCGGCCTAGATCGTTAGTTGACCGGTCAGACTCAGGCGTTGACTAGTCAGACGCCCAGTCAGCGGACTAGTTGACCAGTCAACAGACACAGTTGACTGGGTCAATTTCGTTAATCCTTTTAGTTGGCAGATTTCGGTAGAATCTTGTAAATTGCGTAGAAATTAAACCGCTTGCCAAAAATTGTAAATAAAATATGTACGGGTTCAGTGTGTCAATTAGAATCTCGTTGTACCTTTGGTTCAGGTTTTTACTGCAAGGTTTAGTACAGTTTAATCAAACTAGTTAGTGGCCTTTTCGGAGTAATAAATTCGTAGAAAAAGATCCGTAGCTCCAAAAATCGCGTATGATATGTCCCTGAACTCGGGAGAACGAGGGGAATCTTATCGTGAATTAAAAAGGTAGGCTTACAGTAAAAACTTCTGCAGTATTTGTCTAATAGCTTTCTGCAGTGTTTTAATTACTCGGGAAGTTTTATAATTCCTTTTCGAGTAATTCCAATTGGTACTGTTTCTAATCAGCGATGCCTATGCGTTAGAATTTTCCCAAGATTTTACAAACAGTATACTACCAGTAGTGAATTATTTAAGTTCTAGCTCTAGTTGTGAGCTTTACTTTTACTTAATAGTTTCCCTAGCGCTAAAACTATTTTCCATGCATGCAATCGGTAGTGTTATGTTATAGGATGTTGTGGTGCAGCTGTAGCACCAATTCACTTGTCGTTCATGCATTCATGCATCATATTTGTTGCATATGCTTGTGCATTGTTTGTTTATGATTGCAGTTGTATCGTGTAGATTGTGTTGAGTGCAACGCTTGCTCGTGTGAGGATTGTGCTCCAGACCGCTACAACCAAGGCAAGTAGATGCTACTTTGTTCATGATATCGTCCTACTATTTTCTATGCATTGTCGTGTATTTTGTAGATGCATGTGTAGGATGATACTATCGCTATGCTATGTCCTATTATGTGGTAGGACCCTCTTCGTAGTTGAACCACCGTTGGTAGATGTGCTTAGCCATGCTTTGTTGAACCAGGGCTAGGTTACATCAATGATACTTGTTTTCTCAAAGTATTGGTTTGTGAAAACTAAAAACAACTTAATCAATGAACCCCCTGGGTGTGATGGTATTGATAATTTTTGGTGGTTTCATTGCGGAAAGGCACCCAGGTATCAAGAGAGAATGATTGGCTTCTTTATTGTGTAGCTTACGTGTGCAACCATGTGCCAATAATGAAATGGGCGGTTGGTTGGACTTAGTAGGTTGTGGTAACTCGAACCGGCGTATCCAGAGATGTAGAATTTTGGTAGGTTGGACCGGTGCGCGTCGGGATTGAGGAGCTACTTCCCGAACAGTCTCTTCTTGGTCTTCTCCCTATCATCACCCAAAATGAGAGTGATGGTACGAGCTGGGCTGGCCAAGTCACATGGGTAAAGTGTACTAACCTCTGCAGAGTGTATAATCTAATCGATTAGCCGTGTCCCCGGTTATGGACATCTGAGTTGCTAGATATTGATTCCATGACATGTTTCTCGCTCATTATAATTTCATAATTGTTTTAATATTGTTGGGTTAACTTAATTGGGATCTTTTCAAAGGAAATCAAAACTGTTTATGAAAGTAGGACAAATGTATTTGCAAATGCAAGCCAGACACAGCTCCACTTGCCAAATAAGCATGTAGATGTTAGTACTATTGTCTCCATTACTAGCTCTACTTGCCATACATTCCATGTATTGACCCTTCGGGGCTGCTACGTTTCATGTTGCGGGTTATTCCGATTCTGATTGATCGTTATAGGCCACGGTACTCCACTCGGCACTTGTTCACTTGTGGGCAATTTGAAGATTGGAGGATTTATTTGTTTATGTTGCTACCTGAATAATTTGAGCTAGCTTTATGCTAAGCTTTTATTGTAATAATGGTACTCTGGATCTTTGTAGATCATGATACATGGATATTTTGCTATGTTATCTATCTTACTCTATTGTGGGCCAATGAACCGATCAGGGATTGGCATGTCACATAGAGGCCACGGTCTTTTCAGAACCGGGGTGTTACAACTAATACCTTTTTTGTGTGTATGCAGATGATCCTTTAGCTAGCATTGATGAAGTTGTTGCATCTGTGCAAGCAGAGTTTTCATCAAAATCTGATGAAGGTGGTCTGAGGCATGGTTATCATAATGAGGATGATTCTTTAGAGCTGTCTAAGACGCAATCTCAATCTGCTGATGGTTTGGAGCCTATTACTCAGTTGGAGGATGTCCCATTGCAGTTAGATGTTGAGAAAGTAAGGATTAATGAAAAGCTTTAACGTGCCAGATAATGTAAGAAGAAGGCTTTAGCTGATGAAAATGCAAAAGCTAGTTGTTTGTCTCTTGATGTAGAATGTATGTCGAAGGCAATAGATGACCAAAGCTCTTATGATGTTCCTATCAATGCAATTATCCTAGCCAAAGAGCATAGGTCGAAGTCAAAAAATGATAAATCATTTGTTTCTGTTGCCCCAGCTGATGTTGCCCCAACAGATGTTTCTGTTGCCCCAGTAGATGTTTCTGCCCAACCAGATGTTGCTGCCAGACTAGATGATGTTTGTTCCAATTATGATGGCCCATCTATCGTGAAAAAGTCTAGGAGAGTTGTATGGAAATTGAAGGAATCTTCTATCCCCATCAGTCCATGCAGAAGTCCTTGTGTCTCTGGTGTTACAGCTATTCGTGAAGGTAGTAGACGTGAAAGACCGTGTGTTCTTGCTAAGCAGAAACCTAGTCCTTTGAAACTGAAAGCAGCCCCGATGAAGAAGGCAATTGTTGCACCGATGGCGTGTGCTCCTGTGGTTAAGCAGCCTGCTAAGGCTAAGAAGGGTACATCTACGGTTAAGGCTAGTGTCGATGCTGCAAATAAACCTGCTGGTGGGAAGGGCAAGAAATCATCGCCCAAGACGAAAAAGGCAAAACATGTTGAAAATGATGAAGATTTTGTTGAAAAAGAAGACAATGAGGAGGATGTTGATGCTGATCTTTATGAAGAGGAAGATGTGGTGAGATTTTTAAATACTTTAATTTCTATTTTTACTTTTTGCACTTATTTGGATGCATAGGCTGAACTGCCATGATTATTGTAGTTGTACTTACGTGTTTTACTGTTTATCAAGGACTCCCATAGTTTTATATATTAATTTTCTGGTACAGCATTCCTGAACTTTTTGTACCGCATAGGGTGTACTTTCACTAGTTTGATGGTTGAACTTACCTTTTTTCTATTTTTACAATGCATCCCTGCTTCATGTAGATGTACTTAATTTCTGTTTTTTACTTTTTGCACTCATTTGTATATATATAGGCTTAACTACCATAATTGGTGTATTTGTACTTACCTATTTTTGTTTTTATCAAGGACTCCCATAGTAAAAGACCAAAGGACGCCGCCTAGAGGGGGTGAATAGGCTTTTAAAATTATTACGGTTTAGGCTTAAATAAATGCGGAATAAAACTAACGTTTAATTTATTAAGCACAAAATCTAACCACTAGGTTCACCTAAGTGCACCAACAACCTATGCTAAGCAATACAAGCAACAAGGTGATAGCAAGATATAAATACTTCAAGCACGATGGATATCACAAAGAAAAGAGCATAAGTAAAGGGCTCGGTTGAGAGATAACCGATGGACATGGAGACGGAGATTTTTTTCCCCGAAGTTCACTTCCAAAGAAGCTACATCTCTGTTGGAGAGGTGCGATGGCGCAATGCTCTCCGAACGCCACAAATGGCTCACCTCGAGGTGTGGTGGCTCTATGCTCACCCAAAGCCACACAAGGCCTCACCCCGGATGCGGAAGCACACAACTCACTGACGCCACAAAAGGCTCACCCTATTCTCCCAAATGCGCACCACAAAAGGCGGGAACTCTCTCCACTATGGGACTGTTGAGGGCGGTCACCGAACCCGTACAATATTGGGGCTATCTCCACAAATAAATTGGAGGCTCCCAATAACAGAGCCACAAAAGGCTACAACGCCACAAAAGGCCAACAAAACCACAAAAGGCTACAAGAGCACAAAAGGTCAACAACCCAACCACACAACCGTCTAGGGTTCCAAGAACCCAAGAGTAACAACCCCACAAGCTTGTACTCGCCGAATCTCCGAGGAGAACTCAAACCTATGCAACAAATGCAAAGGAAAAGTCCTTCACTCCCAAATTCCAACAAAGCTACAAAAGCTATTGGGGTAATAAGGGAGGAAGAACACAAGAGGAGAACACAAAACTCTCCAAGATCCTGATCCCAATGATTCCTTCACAAATAAGGGATTTGATTTGGTGGGATTGTAGATCTAGATCTACTCTCTCAAATCCCTCAAAGAGATGCAAGAATCATGGGAGGGAGAAGGGAAGAGGGCAAGCTTTTGAAGGTCAACAATGGAGGAGAGAGAGTGGAAGAGCTAGCAAAAATGGCCTCCAAAGTTGGGGAAACAATAGGGAAGAGGGGGCCCTTGGCAAGAGAAATCTGCCCGTTTGGGCCAGATTCGCGCACCACCGGAACTTCCGGTAAATCAATTCACAAGTTACTGAACCTGGCCGGAACTTGGGTCGGAACTTGGACCGGAACTTCCGCTCAAGCAAAAACGCAGGACAACATTGCATGAAAACTTCAATAACTTTTGATTCCGGACTCCATTTTTGATGATCTTGGGCTCATCATGAAGAGAATAAAAATCTCTACAAGATTATGCAAAGAAACATCATATTACAGCATGGAAGAATAAAACCAAATTGAGAAAGGTATGACCTCTCTAGAAGCGATGAACCGGTAAAACCTCCAAAACCCAAACCACAAGAAGTTGGGCTTGGAGACTCCGATTGGGATGAAACCAATTTTGTTGGAAATATAAAACTAAGTAGAACCAAACAAAATGTGAAATTGGATACCACCAAGGGAGAAAATATCAAGTATATATATGTGAGATATCTCCTAAGGTGTGGAGCCGGAAAAACCCGCACGATCAAGAATGCAATAAGATATGCAAGGAAAATCCTTATTTGATGAACTAGATATTGTTATGATGATAACCATAATCTCTAGATCCTCTCATGGAAAAGAACCAAATAACAAACAAGAAATATGATGCTATGAATGCAAAGGTTTGAGCTCTCTCTGAATGATGAGATCGAGACACCCGCTTGAGATCCCCTCTTGATAGTACGGCTATCTATCCTAAACACGGTCTCCCAACAACACGAGACCGGAAAAAGAGAAGCCCTATCAATATCATACATTTTCCTTGAGAAATCCACTTGAACTTGATGTAGACCATCTTGTTCTTCTCAAGTGGGAACACCTTTCTTGATTGCTCTTGCTTGATGAAGATGAGGACTTGCAAATTTCTCCCCATACTCCATGGCGAAACTTCTTCTTTGAACTTGTCTTCATCACTCCATGATCACAAGGATGGAAAGCTTCAAGCATGAGGTCTTCTAGAGATGGCGCATCTTGAGCTTGCCCTTCTTCATCCCTTCTTGAGGTTGATCCATCTTGATGCAACTCTTTGCACTTGTCTTGATAAACCTTCAAGCTCCTTATTTCTTCATGATTCAACCTTGAGACCAACACATTTCCCAAGCGATGCCAATGGAAAAACCTACAAGGGAAACTAAATTTACACATTAGTCCATAGAGAGTGTCATTAATTACCAAAACCACACATGGGGGCATACATGCCCTTTCAATCTCCGCCATTTTGGTAATTGATGACAATCCCTTAGCAAGGGTTTTAATAAGACAAATAACAACCAAAGAGGTTGCCCTAACATAAAATACTACACAATTATGTGATGTCGGTACAACCACAATATATAGAGCAAACTCCCCCACATTCTATGCATGTGTGATAAACTTGAATTTCGTTGCATAGATTACCAACCATTACCGTTGGTTGAGTTTCTTCTATATATTTGACATGCAAAGCAACCACAAAGATGCAATAGCATGAGAGTCAAATGCTTAAGAACACACTAAAAGCCAAATTCCCTTAAACCCTCCAAAACTTCTCCCCCATTGGCATCGATTGTCAAAATGGGTGAGAAGTCTTAGACGACCAATATAGTGACAATTCCTCCAAAGGTGTTCATATGAAGAGAACTTGTGAGGAAGTAAAACTATATTGAAGACCCAAAGATTGCAAAAAAGGTATAAACTTCAACAAATGAAGTGAGCAACCAAAAGATCCAAAAGGACCAATAGAAAAATCAACAAATGATATCAAATGGAAACATCAAAAAAATGTTTAAATGAAAATAGAGAAGCTCCCCAAACTTTGTGCAAAGTTTAGAATACTTGTATTTAAATAAAATATTCACAAATATGGAATCCTCGCTCCCCCATAAGCATTTAAACCACAAGAAATAAGAAGGAAGGAAATTGTGCACTCTTAAATGAATTAGAGAAGCTCCCCAAAGATTGTGCACCAATTATAGTAATTGTATTTGGAAACAACGTGCACAACCATGGACCCCTCACTCCTCCAAACTCATTTAACAATGCACTCAAAGGTCAAAATTTTGGAAGCCACCGAAGAATCAAAAATAAATAAGAGGTGGTTTCCAAGAAATGCAAAAAAAAACAAAGAATGATCTTATCTTGTGTGTATAAATTTCTAGGTGGAAAATATCACAAAGACAAATGCCCATAAATAAACATGAACACACAAAATAGATACACATGAAAGCACATGAAAGGAAAAACGGAAGTCATAGAATATACCAATAAGATGTTTTGCTTAAAAGCATGCCCAAGGGCTCAAATATATCTTATTATACATCGATGAGCTTCAAACACCAACATACTCCATACATTACTACTATTACCAAGGGAAGAAGGGATAGAAGGAATATATGGAGAAAAGCAACAAGTATCACAAAATAGAAATCAACTTTATAAAAATACTCACTATTGCACATGAGAGATATTGAGGAAATGATATGCAACAAAATTGCTAGACTGACATATTTGGTATTGGTGAATCATGAGCATGATTTTTTATAGTCCCCATTATATGCACTCATCTCAACATACACACATTTGCAATAGAGAGAACTCTTCAAAGCCAAAGCAAGAAATCCAACATATGCAAGTACACAAATTCATGCCGACAAGCAACCTACAAAAGGTTGGGAACAAGATATGTATGAATGAGAGAGAGATACTTGTTACCGAGATAAATTGGTAGGACAAAGAAGATATGAATTCGTTGATCATCCTAGCTTGCATCCAATTGACATGTAGACGCCACTTTTTCCTTGTTCAGGATACAAGCACCCAATATATATCCCAATGTACCTAAAACACAATTAAGTACACTATGGTCCCCAAACAAATTGGGTCCAAAGTAGTTAATGTAACTACAATACATAGGAGAGCCTCCACACAAACATGTGCATATTGATATGAAATTGAATTTCATGCACATCTTAGCCCATTAGGATTTGGTGGAGTTTCCCTTATATATTGGATCAAAGAAAACAACCATGCCATAAAATATATATGAAGTAAATATGCATGCATAAGACTTTCAAGAACCAAAATGAGATACAATTTGAACAAAAATACCAAGAAAACCAATAAGACACACACAAAAGTGTGAGTCGACAAACGGTGTCTAGATTGTATCAAAGAGCCAAATCAACACATGAAAGAACACAGGATCAACAAATGAACTAGCAAGAGCCAAAGAGATAAAAGATAGACAAAAACACCAATGCTCGAGGATTTATATCATCCTAAAAGATCAAAAAGTGACAAAGAATGAGAAAAAACCAACTCCCAAAGAGAGTAAGATTTCAACAACCAAAACAAACTCTTCACACATTTCATGATGGCACACAAAGTACCAACACCAAAAGGTCGAGCTTCCAAGCACTAACTAGAACAAAATGGATCAAATCAAGAAGCAAAAAAATGTTATAGATAATATAGGAGAGTTCCCCCATAAGTAGAGAATTATATAGAATTTTGCCTTTGAATGCAAAATGCCCACAAATGAGATCATCACTACTACCTACACTAAATAAAACACAAGGGGATACCAATAAAACAAGAAGATCCACAAGAGGCAAGGAAAGCTTGGGAGCAAGAAGAAAAACATTTTCTTGTCCAAAGATAAGGCAAGTAAGAAATGGCCAAAACAAATATGATCAATGAATTCTACCATATATCAAATACTAATTATCGGAGGACAAAAAGTAATGGGGATAATTTTCCCGAGATAGTTTGCAAGGATATCCAAGATCACATTCACACAAATAAGCATATGACAAAAAGTAAGAATTAAGCTTGATGCTTCGAAAGAGATTCTTGATAGCTTCAAATAGTCACACAATCACTAGTTATTAGAGTAACTTGAAGCAAATGTTGGGAATATGCCCTAGAGGCAATCATGTATGATGATATTTCCCATTGTATTCATAAAGATATTAAGTAGTCCTTGTATAAACATCTGATGTGTATCATTGAATATGTGATTCGGTTATGGAACTATGCATTCATGTTGTTTGTACTAAATATCCTTGTTCATTGAGGTTGTGCTGGACACACAACTTAGACCAATGTGAAAGTTGGCTTGATGACTCGGTTCCACTTGTCATGGGCATGGAGATGCTATTCCAACTTACACAGATTCGACTAAAGAGTTTAGCGAATCGGATTGACCCATATTGAGGTACAACGACCAAGTTGTCATTTGTATATCTCAATCAATGTAATCCTTAGACCTGAGGTTGTTGCATAGTCCGAGTTGAGGATCACCGACTTAGGTTCTGTCAAACGCTGATCCGTAACTGGGCAGTTATAAAGGCAGGGTTCGGGTTGACTGAGAATCAAGCTTCGTGATGTGAATAACCAAGATGAGATTTTGCCCCTCCACTCGGAGAGATATTCTCTAGGCCCTCTCGTGAGATATGATTCGGAAAGCATGGCCATGCACGACTCGGTTAAGTGTTAACCGAGGCGATCGACTAAGAGTTAGTCGGGTGAATTGTTGGAGATATGCCCAAGAGGCAATAATAAAGTGGTTATTATCATATCTTCACACTTATGATAAATGTTTACATACCATGCTATAATTGTATTAACCTGAAACATTAATACTTGTGTGATTTGTAAACTAAAATAAGAGTCCCTAGTAAAGCCTCTTGTTAAACTAGCTTGTTGGTTAATATATGATCATGGTTTCCTGATCATGAAGATAGAGATGTTATTAACAACAGGATCATATCATTAGGAGAATGATGTGATGGAAATACTCCTATAGATAAGCGTAGCATAAAGATCAAGTCATTTTAATAGTTCAATTGCTATATGCTTTCTGATACATAATAACCTAATTCCTTCGACCATGAGATCATGCATATCACCTTTACCGGATGGATGCTTTGATGACATCAAACACCACACCGTAACTGGGTGGCTATAAAGGTGGCATTGAGTGTTCGGAAAGTATTGGTTGAAACACATGGATCAAGAGTGGGATTTGTCCATCCATATGACGGATAGATATACTCTGGGCCCTCTCGGTGGAATGTCATCCAATTAGCTTGCAAGCATGTGACTGGCTCACAAGGGATCACATATCACGGGAACGAGAAAAGAGTACTTATCGGTAACAAGGTTGAACTAGGTACGCAGAGATACCGACGATCATAACCTCGGATAAGTAAACTATCGTGAGACAAAGGGAAATTGGTATCGTATGTAAGTGGTTCATTCGATCGCAAAGTAATCGTAGAAATATGTGGGAGCCATATGAATTTCCAGATTCCTCTATTGCTTATTGTTCGGAGAAGTGTCTCGATCATGTCCGCATAATTCACGAACCGTAGGGAGACACACTTAAGGATTCGACGTTGTTTGAGTAGTTATGGTATGATGAGAAAGAGACCGAATGTTGTTCGGAGTCTCGGATGGGATCTGGGATATCACGAGGAGATCCGGAATAGTCCGGAGAATAAGATTCATATAAGGAAAGTCCCGTTTCGGAGTTCGGAAATGTTTCCGGTGTTTTCATCGGGAATGTTCTAGAAGGTTCCGGAATGTCCGGCACTCCGGGGGGGAAGGGGTACATGAATGTGTCATTACATATTGGAATGATTGCATCATGTACTAAGTGTTCTCGCTGTTCCAAATAAAGGATTAAATTGAATCCTAAAACTGAAAAGTCAAATGGCCAGTTTGAAAGTCAAACGGCTAAAACAGGAAACTGTGGGAAACAAGCAAGAGGAGGTTGAAACCGACTTGGGGGAGGAGTCCCTCCTCTCCAAGCCGGCGCACCACCTAGGCCGAGTTGGGGAGGGACTCCCCTCCCTCCCCTTGGCCGCCGGCCCTCTCCACCCATAAAAGGAGGGGCACGGCCTCCTCCTCTAGACACACAAGTTCCTATCCTCTAATCTCCGGTTTAGAGCCGTTTTGGTTTAGAGCTTCTAATTGCTCTAGCCTGCGGTTTAGAGCCTTCTAATTGGTGTGTCTAATCTCTAGACCACTAATAGCTCTCTCTCTCATACTCCACCATACTCGCTCCGGCTTAAGGCGAAGCCCTGCGGGATCTCCCCTCTACTTCCGGTACCACGCCGTTGTGCTGCCGGAATCGCGAGGAGAGTGCTACAACCTCCGCTGCCTGCTGGAACAAGGGAGAGGAAGGTCTTCGTCGAGTACCGAACGTGTGACCGACTGCGGAAGCGCTGCCGGAACGCAGCGCCGGAAGGATCGTCTACGCGATCTTGAGATCGGAAAGAGTACGACTACATCACCCACGAGAATCTGCTCTCGTTAACCGCTTTGGAATCTTCGAGGGTAAGTTATTCCATCGACTCGTTGCTACAATCTAGTAGATAGATCTTGGCTTGTTTGTTTGTATGCGATAGAAATTTTTTGTTTTCCATGCTACGAACCCCTACAGTGGTATCAGAGCCGTGTCTATATGTAGATCTGTTGCACGAGTAGAACACAATGGTCATTGTGGGCGTTGATGCTTTTATTGTTGATTGCTTCTTGTGTACTTTGTATCTTGCGGTATGTTGGGATGAAGCGGCCCGGGCTAACCTTACATGACATCGTTCATGAGACTTGCTCCACGCTTGACATGCAACTTGTATTGCATAAGTGGCTTTGCGGGTGCCTGTTTCTCCTAGCATAGTTAAGATCCAATTTACAACGGGTGATTAACAATACTAGTATCAATGTTGTGGTTCTTGTTCGTAAGTTAGAACGACACTTATTGAAAGCCCCAAACCACGTAAAATATGCAAAGAAAGTAGAGGCGTCTAACTTTGTATTGCAGGGGTGTGCAGTGATGTGATATGGCCATGATTGTGATTATATATGATGTATGCAATGTTCCTTATTGTAAGTTGGCAACCGGCAGGAGCCATATGGTTGTCTTTAATTTCTGTTAAGACCCACGTGTCTATTCAAAGTAGTTGTAATAGTTGAAGGCGGTGGACGATAACCATGGAGAAGCATCATTGACCTTGATGCAATGTCGGTGATGATGGAGATCATGTTCGTGCTAGAAGATGGAGATCGGAAGCACAAAGAAGAAAGGCCATATCATATCACATATTATGAATTGCATGTGATGTTAATCCTTTATGCATCTTGTATTGCTTAGTAGACGACGGTAGCATTATAAGATGATCCCTCATGCACATGAATTTCAAGTCATAAAGTGTTCACCCTTAGTTAGCACCGTTGCTAAAGCTTGTTGTTTCGAAGCACCACGTGATGATCGGGTGTGTTAGATTCCGCAAGTGTATACAACGTGGGCAAGCCAGATTTGCTCATGCGGAAGCTAAGGTTTGATCTTGACGAGCCTAGCATGTACAGACATGGTCTCAGGAACACGGATCACCGAAAGGTAAAGCATGAGTCATATAGGAGATATGATGAACATGTTGATTGTTCGCCATTGAAGCTATATCAACTCTCGTGATGATCGGTTTTGATGTGGTGGATTTGGTTCATGTGATCACTAAAACAATGTGAGGGATATTGTTTTGAGTGGGAGTTCATCTAGATTAATTTAATTATTAATTAGAACTCAATTTATCATAAACTAAATCAAAGTGAATTTGCATAGTTGTTGTAGTCATTGGCATCCGTTTACCACCTTGCGCTTAGTTATAATTGAGATGATAGAACTATAGAATTCTGGTTAGTTACTTTACAAACTGGTATCGTATTGTTTTGAAGTGTTAATCTAAAGTTTAAAAGTCCTATTGCAAACTTTCAGTAAGTTCCGGTTACTCCATGAAGTTTAATAATTAGTATTAAATCAAGAGTAACAATTCCAAGTGTTAGTATATAAGTATCATGTTTGTCTCCATGATTCTTGATATTCAAAGGATTCTCTTAATATCAAGGTTATCTACGATCTGAAAGAGTTGTTTCAGAAACCATGATGTGTGGAAGATATTGTGATATCTGAAACGAAGTTTTTGTTACAACATGATAGAGTATAATATGGCAAAGTTCATGTTTTCATATTTTGATGAGAATTTGCAAAGGGTTGTAGACACTTGTTGTCCTAATCCTCCAAAAGGTTTTGGATAGCAACATTATACTCGTAATTCATCGTTATAAGCTAAAGGTAGTTTGATCATGGACGATTCCATGATAAGGATGAATATTTGATGTAGGTAAAATGTTTACTACACCAAGAGATTACTAAATAAAGGAATTTGAAAGAACACCAAACATTTGATGATGGTGATATACTTCAAAGTGCAAGTCCAAAGACATTGGTATTTAACTATACATGTTTTGGACTATGTGTCATATGTATGACTCCAATATTGATGTTGATAGATTCTTTCAAACAGAAAAGGAAATATTGAAAGAAAATCTCAGAAGTATATGGCAGAAAGGAAAAGACTAGAATTGTTCAGCTTAAGTATATAGATGATATACATGTTATGGCTATATTCTTTGCTTATTAAACAATGTGGTTCTCAAGTATTTGATACTGAATTTGTTGGTGTGAATCGTCATACGAAACAACACAATTCATGAACTACAATGGCCTAAGTAACTAGCAAAAGAATATGTGATGATGTTCATCGAGAACAAATAAAGGGTTATTGTGTTTCTCGTTAAACATCAAAGCTTGCCTTCAAGATTTGTTTTATCAGGTATTATGAGAACAAAAGGGTTGTTCAAATAATTTCCGTAATTCATAAAAGATGGATGATTCACAAATCTCGTTGGAGAAATCACATCCATAAAACTAGTGCTAAAAATGTCGAAAGACAAATTGATTGAAATATCACTTAGGAAGTGATATCGCCGTTTAAATTATATTGGAAAGAAAACATGAAGAAACTCCATGTGGATGGAATTTTGGAGTCTTTTGATTTTGATCAAATGACACTTGTGAAACTTTCCTAGAGATAATTAAAACTTCGTTCATAGGCCAAAAGGGAACGAATGACTAGCTTATTGGAACTTGTACATATTGTTGTACGAAGTCCATTATGTGTAGTCAAGAGCGATGGATTTCAACTTCATATGCTTTCTCCGAAAATTTGAGTGAATATATGAATATTTACTTAATAAGGATGAAGTGTGAAATATTTGAAGAGTTCAAAGACTTTCAAGATGAAGTGCAAAATCATTGTAACAAGAATATAAATAGTTTATGATAAGATCATAAAGGAAGATATTTGAGTTACAAGTTTAGCATAATACCTAAGATTTAAGGAATCGTTCCGTGGATTTGCATTTCCGAAACACCATAAGAGTATGGAACGTTCGAGATATGTAATTAAACCTTGTTTGACATGGTTAGATCAAAGGTATAATTCATAAAACTGCCATTATATTTTAGAGATTAAAAGCTTTAGAGATTACCGTTTTTCCACTGAAAAGAGCTCCATCATAATCCGTTGAAATGACACCATATCAAGTTATGGTTTGGGATAAAACCCAAGTAGTCCTTTCTTAAAACATTGGTATGCTATGCATAAGAAAGATGTGTGCAACCAAAGTCGGATGAACTTGTCTTTGTATAACTGTTAAGTATTCCTCCATAAACACCGGAGACAAAAGTGTTTGTTGCTTAGAACGTCAAGTTTCTTTGAGAAGGAATTTTTCGTGAAAAGTTAAGTGGGAGGACAATAGAACTTTGATAAGGTTAAAAGAACCTTAGCTATATGTGCAAAGTTGCGCAGCGCCGAAAAGTGTTCCGGAGTTAGCAAACAATGCTCATGGCTCGCGTACTTCAAAGGTTGTGGTCACGGAGATCTAAGTTCCTATTGAAACAAGTAGGTCGGATGAACAATCAAATACCAAGATTTGAGAGTTAAATCATTATTTGACAATAATGATCCGACTACGTGCAAAGAAGCGATGATGAGCCCTGACTCCGTCAAATGGCTTGAAGCCATAAAATCCGTGATAGTTCCATATACGAGAGATCAAGATTTGAACTTGAAAGACCCTCTGGGAAGGTACAAGACCTTACAGTCGTATTTGGATCTATAAAGAAATAGACATGGATGTTTCACATCTATGAAATAGTCGACATGTTGGGAAAGAGTTCACAAAATGTTCAAAGGTTGACTATGACAAGATTTGATCTTTCATAGTGATATTTAGTCTAGACGGATTAATGTATCAACCACTACATATAATTTGTTATATGGTAGTTGAATAAACAAAACAAGTTCTTCTAATAGAATCGTTACCTAGGACATGTGCATAACACGGTCCATAGGGTTTTGTTAATTCAAAGGATGCTAAAAGCATATGCAAACTTCAATGGTTAAAGTGAGCATCGCGGAGTTGGAATCTTCACTGTGATGAAACTGTTAAAAGAGTTTAAAAGTTCATTAGAAACGATGAAGATGCTTGCATTTGCAAGAAATTAAGTGGGAGCGCTAAGACATGTTTCTAATACATTATGTGGAAGACATATTGTTGATTGGAAATAATGTCTCTTTTATTAACACATATTAAGAATTTCATCCCGATGAAAGACTTAGGCAAAACCCAAATATTTGGCATCAATAGATGCTAATATGGTTGTGCCAGAAGTACATAGACAAGATATTGAATGAGTTCAATATAGAAACTACAAGAGAGGTTCTTGTCGCACAGAAAGGATTGAATGAGTTCAATGTTGATGATATATTCAAGTGTATTGACATTTGGTAAAGTGAAACAAATAATCAAGTATAGACTGATACTTGATGTATGAAATCACAAAGAGTATCTATATCAATCATACTGTGATATGTACAAATCCAGATATGTCCTATGCTCTAAATGTTGTGAGCATATACCAGAATGATTCGTAAGATGATCATTGGACAATAGTAAGGATATTCTTATGATCTTTTGGAAGAACTAAGAGTATAATATTTTTAGAAGTGACAAATAGATGGTTAGTTCATTGTAAAAGTACTACATTGATACTAGTTTTGTCACAAAGTACAAATTAAGTTTATCTCAATCTAAACTAAGGGTGGCACAATATAATGGAAAGTGAGTTCCATAATGGATTTGGATGAGTTCCAAAGTTAAGACATTGTGACAGATACTACAACAAAAGGCTAAAGTATATGACTGCTATTTTAGCAGCAAAAGAGGGCATTTGTGTCAAGTAGTTTGTTAGCAAACTAGGTGTAGTTCACAGTGGGATAATACTATGAAGATATATTGTGCGACAATATTATCAACATGTTTTAACCCCAAAGAGCTAAAGGTCACACCGAAAGACCAAATTTATACAAAGCCATCTCATTAGAGAATGAGTGATGCGTAGAGACGCAAAGACATGCAATTACACACGGACCTGGAAGTGTCAGATCTGGAGATCAGTTGACCACTAGCAATCGTGTACATACAACACCGGAAAGCCATAGGTGTTGAATACACAAAGGTTTGAAACTAGATTATTGACTCTAGTGCAAGTGGGAGACTGTTGGAGATATGCCCAAGAGGCAATAATAAAGTGGTTATTATCATATCTTCACACTTATGATAAATGTTTACATACCATGCTATAATTGTATTAACCGGAAACATTAATACTTGTGTGATTTGTAAACTAAAATAAGAGTCCCTAGTAAAGCCTCTTGTTAAACTAGCTTGTTGGTTAATATATGATCATGGTTTCCTGATCATGAACATAGAGATGTTATTAACAATAGGATCATATCATTAGGAGAATGATGTGATGTACATACTCCTATAGATAAGCGTAGCATAAAGATCAAGTCATTTTAATAGTTCAATTGCTATATGCTTTCTGATACATAGTAACCTAATTCCTTCGACCATGAGATCATGCATATCACCTTTACCGGATGGATGCTTTGATGACATCAAACACCACACCGTAACTGGGTGGCTATAAAGGTGGCATTGAGTGTTCGGAAAGTATTGGTTGAAACACATGGATCAAGAGTGGGATTTGTCCATCCATATGACGGATAGATATACTCTAGGCCCTCTCGGTGGAATGTCATCCAATTAGCTTGCAAGCATGTGACTGGCTCACAAGGGATCACATATCACGGGAACGAGAAAAGAGTACTTATCGGTAACGAGGTTGAACTAGGTATGCAGAGATACCGACGATCATAACCTCGGATAAGTAAACTATCGTGAGACAAAGGGAAATTGGTATCGTATGTAAGTGGTTCATTCGATTGCAAAGTAATCGTAGAAATATGTGGGAGCCATATGAATTTCCAGATTCCTCTATTGGTTATTGTTCGGAGAAGTGTCTCGATCATGTCCGCATAATTCACGAACCGTAGGGAGACACACTTAAGGATTCGACGTTGTTTGAGTAGTTATGGTATGATGAGAAAGAGACCGAATGTTGTTCGGAGTCTCGGATGGGATCCGGGATATCACGAGGAGATCCGGAATAGTCCGGAGAATAAGATTCATATAAGGAAAGTCCCGTTTCGGAGTTCGGAAATGTTTCCGGTGTTTTCATCGGGAATGTTCTAGAAGGTTCCGGAATGTCCGGCACTCCGGGGGGGAAGGGGTACATGAATGTGTCATTACATATTGGAATGATTGCATCATGTACTAAGTGTTCTCGCTGTTCCAAATAAAGGATTAAATTGAATCCTAAAACTGAAAAGTCAAATGGCCAGTTTGAAAGTCAAACGGCTAAAACAGGAAACTGTGGGAAACAAGCAAGAGGAGGTTGAAACCGACTTGGGGGAGGAGTCCCTCCTCTCCAAGCCGGCGCACCACCTAGGCCGAGTTGGGGAGGGACTCCCCTCCCTCCCCTTGGCCGCCGGCCCTCTCCACCCATAAAAGGAGGGGCAGGGCCTCCTCCTCTAGACACACAAGTTCCTATCCTCTAATCTCCGGTTTAGAGCCGTTTTGGTTTAGAGCTTCTAATTGCTCTAGCCTGCGGTTTAGAGCCTTCTAATTGGTGTGTCTAATCTCTAGACCACTAATAGCTCTCTCTCTCATACTCCACCATACTCGCTCCGGCTTAAGGCGAAGCCCTGCGGGATCTCCCCTCTACTTCCGGTACCACGCCGTTGTGCTGCCGGAATCGCGAGGAGAGTGCTACAACCTCCGCTGCCTGTTGGAACAAGGGAGAGGAAGGTCTTCGTCGAGTACCGAACGTGTGACCGACTGCGGAAGCGCTGCCGGAACGCAGCGCCGGAAGGATCGTCTACGCGATCTTGAGATCGGAAAGAGTACAACTACATCACCCACGAGAATCTGCTCTCGTTAACCGCTTTGGAATCTTCGAGGGTAAGTTATTCCATTGACTCGTTGCTACAATCTAGTAGATAGATCTTGGCTTGTTTTTTTGTATGCGATAGAAAATTTTTGTGTTTTCCATGCTACGAACCCCTACAGGGTGAATCACTTATCTCGGATCGAGAAGAGAGTCGTACTATTTAAGGGATGACAATTATTCGCCTATAGTCTGACAAGGTATATCATGAGGCAAAAGGGACTCGGACGTGAGTCACATTGGAAAGGCAAGTCGTCATGACTCTTTGGTACTTGGGAGTCGGCACGTTCTGCTAGGAGCCGCTACCGACTGATCGATTGAGAGTCGGACTCCAATCGTGTCCAAGTAGCCATGAGCCTGCGGGGTCACACACTTAAGAGCGGGAGCAAGTTCGGATTGGATCTGAACATGTAATCTGGTTGGGTTGGACCTAAACCGGATTAGGACTCAGTTAGTGAGTTGGACTCACGGTGACTAGTGTTATATGGGCTTTAGTGAATGAGTCGCGCGAGCAGAGCCCACGTTCACTCCCTATATATAGTGGAGCACCGTAACCCAGAAAGGTTAATCGTTGTTCGGTTAGGTCATTCCATGTGTTGGAAACCCTAGCTCCACGGCAGTCCTGCCGCCGTAACGAACCTAGCAGTTCGCCGCCGGTGCTCCTCCTTGTACGTGTGGATACCAGCAGAGGTGCTGTGCGATCAGCACCAGGACGATCGGATCGTGAGGACTGCACTGCATCAACTGACGCGCTTCATCAGTAATCCGCAACCACGCGTCTAGTGGTAAACCTCGTGGCCTTCTACCTCAGCTGGATCTTGGGATCACCACGTTAGAGGGAAAAGTTTTGTTTTATCTCTGTGTGGCCCTACAGCAAATGGTTTCCATGAGAATTTATAGTTTCATATATGAGGAAACACATACCAAGACTCACTCTCATAAAAAAGATCCAAAATATGAGCAATAAAAACATTCAAGCAAATTGGAACTTGTATGAGTAATTGTGCCACAAAGGAGCTAGATAATTTAATATCAATTCTAAGTGGCACTACCTCAAATGTCCACATTTTCTAGGTTTGTGATATGCACAAAGCATATGACTCCCCCATAATGTGATAAACCAAGAAATCTCAACAAGAGGAAAATAAATAAATATAGGTATTAATGGACGTTTATGGAAATGAGTTTATCATGAGAAAGACATACCACATAGAGACTAGATAAACATACAATATAACTATTAAGTGGTTTTCCTCATGTACATATATTTTAGGATTGTGGAATGCCCAAGCATGGCACTCTCCCAAAACAGAATAGTCCATTAATCCTTCATAAGAGCCTAATAAGGTACCAACTAGAAACAATAAAGGCTCCAAACCAAGAAACACAAATACATGGTGTGCCAACCAACATACACAGAAATACATCATAGGTCAATATAAGTAAGTGGGAAGCACAACATGTACAAACACATGCAAGGTACAAAACCAACACATACATTCACAAGGGAGCAAGTAACTATCAATGTAAATGAGTTAAGCACAAGTTACCGCAAGGAGGAACATTGGATGTATGATAGAAGCATGATAACCCAAATGACTTGACTTTGATAAAAAGGCATTGATGAAGATCCCTCAATTCTTCATAAGGTAGCCAAGTCTCCAAGGCCCTCCAACAAAACATATTGATCAAGTTTTAGCTTGTTGTTCCCCAACCAAGTTGGGTCCTAAGAAGTTAGTCACAATAGGCTTGGCCACCCAAATGGTTCTTTTCTTGACATCACTTTGGGCACCAAAAAATTTGGCATTTCCACCCTCATCCTTACAAAGAGAATAAGCATCATCAATCAAGATAGGATGGGATGAGGAGTTACCCATGGTGCATGAGTAATAAAGGTGCCCCTTCTCACGGCATATGTAGCAAGTTCTTCTCTTGCCATCTTTCTTCTTGGGAGGAGCTGCACCATGAAGAAGAGATTGAGGCTCCTTGGGAAGTGGCCCATCTTGATCTTGTGGAGGAGCTTGAGGCCGCTTTCCTCGTTGCTTCTCACTAAGAGGCTTCTTCTTCAATGGGAAATCCCTCACATGATGCCCTTCTTCCTTGCACTTGAAGCACACAATGTTGGCTGGATTCTTCACTTGTCCTTAGCCCTTCTTCTTGTAGCCCTTGTGCTCAACATGTTAGTGGGCTTGTTATTGATGTTGGAGTTGAATCCAAGCCTACTCTTGTCACTTGGGGGATGTCGCACACTCAACATGTTCTTGAGTTTGCTCTTCCCTTCATGACACCTTTTCAAGTCATTCTTCAAATAAGTGACTTGATCCTTGAGCTCTTTGATTTCCTCTAAATGGTTAGTATCAACAACAATACTAGAGGAAGTAAATGCTTCATTATTAGAGCAACAAGGCAAAGAATGCAATTCATCACAATATATAGCATGGTTGTGAGTGGATGAATTACAAGGACTAGCACATGGCAATATAATATTTGGAGTAGATATGGTACTAATGTCCACATGAGGCCCACTAGATGTTACCTTTGACACAATGGCCTCATGAGCTAACTTTAGCCTACCATGGGAGACTAGAAGATCCTCATGCGAGCTCGATAGCTTCACATGACTTTCTTCTAATTTCCCATAGTTGCTAGTTAGCAAAGGAGGTTGAGCCTTGAGCTCAACATTCTCCTTCAAGATAAATGCTTCACTAGAAATAGAGTTAGTAGCACAAGCATCTGCATAATTAGAAAAAGGTGAGGGAAACTTGCAAATCTCTTTAGAATATAAAGCTTTAAGTTACTCATGTGACTCGGTGAGTTTGATGAGCTCACCCTTGATGACCCTAGAGCCATTGTTGAGGTGCTCAAAATCCTCAAGGAGTTTAGCATAAGCAACTTCAAGTTCATCATTTTTAATTTGAAGGGCACTTGCCACCTCAAGATCTCTATCATGATATTTCTTCACTCTAGATAGCTCTAGAGCAAAGGTCTCCTCAAGATATTCCTTAGTGGTTTTCAAGAGCTTCATTTAGATTTTCAATTTCATTAGCATACTCATGATTAAGACTACTTATTTTATCAATTGTGTCCTCATGCTCATATATTAGTTGCTTACTTTCAATAGGACAAGTAAAGATTTCAATGAAAGTAGAGCAAGCATTTTTATTAGGATGAAGAGCACGAAGGACTAGCGCCCCTTCTCTTTTAAAGAAGCAACATCATCATCTACTTCTACATGATCAACATTCACATCATCATGAAGTATAGTGGTGTCCAAAGGAGAGGTTACCTTTGAACCCTTAGCCATGAGGCACAGGTGAACATTGGGAGAACGTGATGATGGGGGAACACATGAAACTCCAATGGCAACCTTGCCTTGGCCCAAGAATTCTTAGATTTCCTCTACATGGTTAGCAACACAAGTACTAGAGGAAATAGAAGCATATTTATCATGGCAACAAGGAAAAGCAAGCATATCATCATGAGACATATTCAAGGCATTTATACATGATATGCAAGGGCAATCAACACTAGGATGTAAATCACATATGGTCCTACAAGTGTTCATGCCCAAAGATACAACATTGTAATGAGATAGAGACAAAGGATCATGAACGGTAATCTCACTATCTACATTGCAAGTTCTATCACCACTCACCATATCATTGTCTTGAGACAACTCATATGTTGATGAAGTGGAAGAAGATGACAACGCATCACGGCCGGAGGTGGAGGGAACACAATCATCCTCATTATTCTTGGACACATCATATTTTGCTAGAAGCTTGGTCCAAATATCATGAGTATTCCGGAAAGGCATGATTGAAGAAAGAACTACAAAGCTCACAACATTAACAAGCACATTAGATGCTTGAGCTTCGAGATAAGAGTTTGTATCCTCCTCCAAAGATAGATTTTGGGGATCCTTAGGAGGAGACAAACCCATATCTAGAATTCGCTCAATATTTGGGTCAATGGCCCGGAAATGACTAAGCATGCGAGTACGCCAAACATCATAATGAGTGCCAACAAATGTAAATGTGTGAGAGTGCACTAAACCCCTAGGAGACATCTTTACTCTCGAGGCGGTGAAGCCTAAGAAGCGAGAGACCTCGCTCTGATACCAATTGAAAGACCAAAGGACGCCGCCTAGAGGGGGGTGAATAGGATTTTAAAATTATTACGGTTTAGGCTCAAATAAATGCGGAATAAAACTAATGCTTAATTTATTGAGCATAAAACCTAACCACTAGGTTCACCTAAGTGCACCAACAACCTATGCTAAGCAATACAAGCAACAAGGTGATAGCAAGATATAAATACTTCAAGCACGATGGCTATCACAAAGTAAAGTGCATAAGTAAAGGGCTCGGTTGAGAGATAACCGATGGACATGGAGACGAAGATTTTTTTTATCCGAAGTTCACTTTCAAAGAAGCTACGTCTCCGTTGGAGAGGTGCGATGGCGCAATGCTCTCCGAACGCCACAAATGGCTCACCTCGAGGTGTGGTGGCTCGATGCTCACCCAATGCCACACAAGGCCTCACCCCGGATGCGGAATCACACAACTCACCGATGCCACAAAAGGCTCACCCTATTATCCCGAATGCGCACCACAAAAGGCGGGAACTCGCTCCACTATGGGACTCTTGAGGGCGGTCACCGAACCCGTACAAGATTGGGGCTATCTCCACAACTCAATTGGAGGCTCCCAACAACGAATCCACAAAAGGCTACAATGCCACAAAAGGCCAACAAAGACACAAAAGACTACAAGACCATAAAAGGTCAACAAGACCACAAAAGGTCAACAACCCAACCACACAACCGTCTAGGGTTCCAAGAACCCAAGAGTAACAACCCCACAAGCTTGTACTCGCCGAATCTCCGAGGAGAACTCAAACGTATGCAACAAATGCAAGGGCAAGTTCTTCACTCTCAAATTTCAACAAAGCTACAAAAGCTATTGGGGGAATAAGGGAGGAAGAACACAAGAGGATAACACAAAACTCTCCAAGATCTAGATCCCAATGATTCCTTCACAAAGAAGGGATTTGATTTGGTGGGATTATAGATCTAAATCTCCTCTCTCAAATCCCTCAAAGAGATGCAAGAATCATGGGAGGGACAAGGGAATAGGGCAAGCTTTTGAAAGTCAACAATGGAGGAGAGAGAGTAGAAGAGCTAGCAAAAATGGCCTCCAAAGTTGGGAAAACAATAGGGAAGAGGGGGGCCTTAAAAAGGGCAAGAGAAACCTGCCCGTTTAGGCCAGATTCGCGCACCACCGGAACTTCCGGTGATCCACTAGAACTTCTGGTAAATCAAAACATAAGTTACTGAACCTTACCGGAACTTGGGTCGGAACTTGGGCCAGAACTTCCGCTCAAGCAAAAACGCATGACAGCATTGCACGAAAACTTCAATAACTTTTAATTCCGGACTACGTTTTTGATGATCTTGGGCTCATTTTGAAGAGAACGGAAATATCTACAAGATTATCCAAAGAAATATCATATTCCAGCATGGAAGGATAAAACCAAATTGAGAAAGGTATGACCTCTCTAGAAGCGATGAACCGGTAAAACCTCCAAAACCCAAAACACAAGAAGTTGAGCTCGGAGACTCCGATTGGGATGAAACCAATTTTGTTAGAAATATAAAACCAAGTAGAAACCAAAAAATATGAAATATTGGATACCACCAAGGGAGAAAATATCAAGTATATATATGTGAGATATCTCCTAAGGTGTGGAGCCGGAAAAAACCCGCACAATCAAGAATGCAATAAGATATGCAAGGAAAATCCTTATTTGATGAACTAGAGATTGTTATGATGATAATCACAGTCTCTAGATCCTCTCATGGAAAATAACCAAATAACAACCAAGAAATATGATGCTATGAATGCAAAGGTTTGAGCTCTCTACGAACGATGCGATCGAGACACCCGCTTGAGATCCCATCTTGATAGTACGACTATCTATCGTAAACCCGGTCTCCCAACAACACGAGACCGGAAAAAGAGAAGCCCTATCAATATCATACCTTTGCCTTGAGCAATCCACTTGAACTTGATGTAGACCGTCTTGTTCTTCTCAAGTGGGAACACCTTTCTTAATTGCTCTTGCTTGATGAAGATGAGGACTTGCAAATTTCTCCCCCATACTCCATGGGGAAACTTCTTATTTGAACTTGTCTTCATCACTCCATGATCACGAGGATGGCAAGCTTCAAGCATGTGGTCTTCTAGATATGGCGCATCTTGAGCTTGCCCTTATTCATCCTTTCTTGAGGTTGATCCATCTTGATGCAACTCTTTGCACTTGTCTTGATCAACCTCCAAGCTCCTTATTTCTTCATGATTCAACCTTGAGACCAACACATGGCACAAGCGATGCCAATGGACAAACCTACAAGTAAAACTAAATTTACACATTAGTCCATACATGCCCTTTCACCTAGTTTTATATATTAATTTTCTAGTACAACATTCCTGAACTTTTTATACCGCATAGGCTGTACTTTCACTGGTGTGATGGTTGAACTTACCTGTTTTTCCTATTTTTTACAATGCATTCCTGCTTCATGTAGATGTACTTAATTTATGTTTTTAGTTTTGCACTTATCTGGATTCTTAGGATGAACTTCCATGGTTAGTGTAGTTGTACTTACATATTTTTGTATTTACGAAGGACTCTCATAGTTTTATGTATGAATTTTCTGGTAAAGCATTCTGAACTTTCTGTACCTCCTAGCTTGTACTTTCCCTGGTGTGATGGTTAAACTTACATTTTTTTCCTATTTTTTACAATCTCATCCCTGCTTCATGTAGATGTACTCTTACTTTTGCACATATGTGGATACATAGGCCGAATTGCCATGATTAGTGTAGTTGTACTTACCAATTTTTGTATTTATGAAGGACTCCCATAGTTTTATATATGAATTTTATGGTATAGTATTCCTAAACTTTCTGTACTTCGTAGGTTGTACTTTCCATGGTGTGATGGTTGAACTTACCCTTTTTTTCATATTTTTACAACAAGGTGCTTAACCATCGATGCATGGGAACTTAGTAAGTTAAAGCTGGGTGCTAGATCATGGTGCCTATTTGTGGTGCTTAACAAGTTATGTTGTGGTGCTGAATCAAATTGGTATTTGTGTGATGGATTTGGGTATAGAACACATGTTAATCCCCATCTGTGCTTGCTCAAACGTGACTAGAAAGCATGTCTTCTTTTTTCTTGATCTCGATTCTTGGCCTGTGATATGTTAATGAAACCTGACAATTAGCTTCAAGGTACTTGATCACATTGACCTCTGATATTTGTATTTCTGATTTTTAGTTGCTAGGTGAGTTTCTTATTTTCTTGGCATCCAAAGGTTGTTAGTTGATTCTATGGGTCCAAGAACATGGGTTATTAACATATTCCTCACGGCTGTTTGTTGGCTAGTTGATCACATCTTCCCGGACAATCAAAACCTCGCGCCTCCGCACCACAGTCATGGCTAGTACTCGCCGCGTTGACACCAATCTACAATGCCATTGTTGGCTTGTACATCTCCATTTCCATCTCCGGCATCAAGTCCTGGCTCCAGCATTCCATTTACATGCTGGAGCGCTCGTCGGCCGTGCCTCCTTTGGCAGTGGTCGCCGCGCCAAACAAGATGTCGTTGTCCCTCCCTGTTCCTCGCAAGCTCAGTAGATGATGGTTTCGTAGCGTCTCCAGGTTGGTGATCTTGGAGTAGTTCTCTAGTTGTATTTTTAGGCAGTACGGAGTAATTCTCAAGTCTTTGCATAGTAATATGAATGTGTTCCCTTCTCTCTTGCCGCCACCCGCGAGCGACGGGGCGAAGCCTCGAGCCCAGCTTCTCGACCCCATTCTTCCTCCCATGTCGCCAGGAAAAGCCCGGGCGTGGGGCGACCTTACCTGCTTGGTTAGAGGGGGTCCCGTCTCGCAGCAGTGCGCTGGCGGTGTTATTTCTTTGACTGGTAGCGGCGATGCTGGAGGACCAGCCCGACGCACCATGGAGCAGCAGCCGGGCCGAGCGGGATAGATCTGGGCCAATGAGGGCCTGATCTTGGCCTTGCGGGCCACGGCCGCCATGTCCTTGGCCTCGGCGGTGTCTGGGGGCCCCGATCTGGTGCCGACCTGGCAGATCCGACTAGGGTTAGCTGGGCGTGATGGCAGGCAGCCCAGAGGCGCCGTGGCTGCCCTGTCCGTCGCATCTTTGCTGTCGAGTGCGAGCTCAAGACGGATCTGACAAGGGTGCTTCACAAGTTCATACATGGTGCTGAATAATTTGAGAAGAGCAAAATTGTCTAGCCTTCTCTTTGTTTGACTTTTAGAAGCCTAAACACAGTGCAATGTACAAGCTAGATTGGTAATCTGCTAGCTGTGTAGGTAAACTGGATTAGCTACTTGATCTTCTAATTTTTAGTGCCAATTGAATGGCCTCTTTTGCCAACTGACTATCAAGGTAATAGTTTGGTGTCCAAATATTAAACTTTATGTGATTAGTAATTGTATTTGGCCAGGTACTTGACCGTAGGTATTTGACTGTAGTTAGTGAAAGTACTTGGAAGCAAAGTACACGTGGTTTCAATTGATGGCCATTTTTCAATCTGAAATCTTAGTTACTTCTAGCATAGCATATGTTTGTTCTAATTCATTGAAAGATACTCGGAGGTGCTTAACAAGTTTCTCTGGGTGCGGAATCATATGGGTTCTTAACGAGTTTCTTTGAGGTGCTGATGAGTGCTTAACAAGTTTATCTAAAGTGTGGAATCCAATGGTGCTTAATGGGTTAAACTGTAGTGTCGAGTAAGTTAAAACAAGCTGTTGAGTCGTGGTTTAAGATCTACCGCGGCATCGTGTGTTGTCAAATCAAACATCCTAGCCTTCTGGATAATGTGAAAGAATGTCTAAAGTGGATGTGCAAATTCATATAATGTATTTTCAAAGCATGTTTATGTATGTTTCTTTTACTTGGGTACAACGTGCATTAACCACAAGTATTACTCTGTATTTAATATTGTTAGATACTTAATGGCGACTCTATTGTCTGTTCACTATCCCAATAGTTATCTTGCAAGTTTGATTATTTTGTCTCTATTTATTAGGTACTTAACAATTTATGTTGGGGTGCCAAATGCATCTTGCAGTAGGGTACTTGACAAGTTAATTTGTGGTGCCGAATAATATGAGCACATGATTCATGTGGCGGTGTGGAACCTATCATCGAGACAGGTACTTGATGAGAATGAATCGGGCGCCCATAAAACAGTAAGTACTGACATGCAACATTCTTTCGAACTTGTCGGTATCAACGTAGATAGTTTTTAGCGCCTGACTGTAATATTTGATCATCAACCCCGAGCTTTATAAGATGAGTTTTGTCTTGTAAATTTCTCTGCCTGAGTATGTCTTGTTGAACGACACTAGTGCAGATCATTAGATAAGGACATTGCACGGATGCTGGCTAGTGCCGTGTCTTCTCTTTGGCTAGTGCACGAATGTTGCTGAACGACACTAGTGCAGATCATTAGTTCTTTGTCTGTTGATGCTTTCTGTCTTTAAAAACATAATACTCATGAACCTGCTTTGATAAAAAAAATGTATGTCTACTTTTAAATACTTAACAATTTCAAGTGCTTTTAGTGTGCGATGTTATGTTTTTATGAACCTTGTGTTGTGGTCACATCTGAGTCCATTATGTATGTTTGCAGTGATCATATTAAGCTGCAAGTCCCCATTTTGAGATATCAAGTGCTTGATGTGTGCTTTTTTGGTTATTATGAATCGTTCGCCGTGATCATCTGAATCCACCGTTCGATAGTGCTCATCATTCAGAAAAAATCCATCCATTTATTTTTTTACGATGACCCAGGCTATTCGACAGTTTGGAAATAGCGCCATCCGACCAGAGTGTGGCTTTGTTTGTATCGAAGCATAGAGAGTAGATCCTTGAATCTCTGGATAACTGATCCCCTTCGTTCATGAGAACTAAATCCACTGGCACATATTTTTGAGCATGTATGTAGATGTTGAATTACTTGTTTGGGAATATTGGCTATTTACTTATCCCCGTGTGCACGATTTTAATTGAATATATTTGGGTTTAGTTCATGGCGGTTTTGGTTGATTCTTATTCATTTGTTCATGTTTATTTCTTGCTAGACTTCACACAAACTCCTCTATAGGTGCTCGATGAGTTTGTGATAATGAATACCAACCAAGGTGAGACTTGCAAATTGTCGATCAAGGTGAGTGCTCAACTAGGTCTGTTGCAGTGCCGAATGGAATCAAGGTGCTGATCGAGGCTGTGAAAGTAGTACCATGGAGGCATCAAACGTGTCGTTAACCGACATAGTATGTAGATATGGACTAATTAGATCTAGATTATGTATGGGTTTGACATGAATCAAACGTCTTATAACTTCAAACAAATCTCACATTTGATGATCTTAAAGGCAAGCTTTTGTTAAGATTTCACCCTGGTTCTAACAAACTCAAGAACGAAACAGTTATTATACAAATCTAAAGAATGTGTTATCAGAACCTGGTAGCTAGTATGTGTTACACTGTTATCATGCTGGTTCTAGTGAACACATCAATGCAGGTACAGAAAAACACCCTGGTTCACCCTGATTGCAGTTTGTGTTTGATGTTGAAAGTTGTCTGTAGTGTCTAACTAAACTGTGATGACCTGATTGCAGACAAAGGATCCATTCAACTGTTCGGGACAATATCAGGCTAACAAGCCTATTTGGACACCGAACAGAATTATGGCCTGCGTTAGGTACCCTGCAACCAATATCAGCCCACTAGCTGAGTGGTGCAAGTGTTTGAATTTCAAAACAGGTGGGCCAGGTTCCTGCACCGTGCGATGTGACAGACTGTGGGCTGACAGGGGCAGTAAGCCCAGTTATGGGTGTTGTTCTGCCTTGCGTCTTTTTGTCTGTTTTTCAAACTTGGAATAAAAAAAAATGCTGCAAACAGTGTCCAAATAGACCGGCCAAACTGTCACAAGTTTCCATATTTGCTGCTCCTCCCCACACAACAACCACCAGCGCCTAAGCCTGTATAATTCGTCTCTCTCTTTTCTCTCCACTGAAAAGGGCGAACCGGGAGGAGACCACCGTTCCAGCGGCGGCTCCGGCGCCTCCTTTCTCCCATGGGCCTCATGCTCATCGGCAGGTGGAGTGTCACCGGATCCGCCGCTCGGAGATGTTTAGCTGTAGATTAGGGTTAATCTTCGTAGCTAGGTTTAGCCCGGCTCTCGGTTCGTTCCCGGCGACAAGGGTGGCGGTGCTCAATAAATTGCCTCCAGATCCTGATCAATCGCGACGCTCTAGGTTGCGCTCGGGGTCGGATCTGTGGTCTAGGCTTCCGAGTGGATTCGTCGTGGCGGCGACGGCGAGTCTACTGCGGCTTTTGTCCTCCGGCTTCGCCGTCGTAGCCATGCTCGTTCCCGTGGTGCTATGGAGTTTGGGAGGAATTGTACAGGAGCGGGGCTGGTGGTCGACGTCCTTTCTGGCGTCACCATCGGCGGACTCGAGGAGCCGGTATATCCGGTGCTGGGTTGGTGGTCGAAGGTGGGCGGCGCTGTCTGCCTCAGTCGATTTCGTCGATTGTTCCAGGCGGAGCTGCGATCCGGACAAGCTCGGGGTTTTCCCCGGCCGACGTTCTCCAGGGATAGCGATCTTGCCGTTCGCGGCGAGTCCCATTAGAGGTCCACAAAGCAGCTTGTCTGCAAGGAATCTTCTCCGGGTCTCGGTTCAGTGGAATCTCGGCTCCGTCTTCAGCGCCGTCCTCGGTGGCGGTGGATTCTGGAGTCAGATGCTGGTGCTCTACACAGAGGATCCTAGTTTGTTGTTTGTAATTTCTTGTTTTCTGGGGTTCGTTTGTGTAAAGTGTCGTGTTCTGCTGGCGGTTCTCGAGTGTTCTGTGTGTTGCGACGTGTCTGTAACCTCTTGTTTGTTTGAATGAACACGTGGTAACTTTCAAAAAAAAAAAAGTTTCCATATTTGCTTGAGAATATTATGTGCTAGGTGAGAGAAACTCATTTCATAAATAGATGATGAAAATGAGAAAAGAAATAGAGAATCTATTGGGTACCCATCTCAAAGCATGTATGTGGTGATAGATGCTTCCACTAGGGAGTATAGACGTACCATATTTTATATATATATATATATATATATATATATATATATATATATATATAGAGAGAGAGAGAGAGAGAGAGAGAGTTTTCAAGCAGAGTAAGGCTATTGATTCCTTCGTCGGGAGAAAGTAACTAACTTGGCATCTACGGGAGTAATTACGATACTATAGTTTGGGTATTCAGTTAGCACAGATGTTAGCGAAGTTTTATACGCGAGTCCCGTTCCCTCACACACATGTCTGTGGTGACACCTATGTACAACCTTTGACAAGAAAGTAGAGAGTAAGGGCATCTTAGTCTCCTACATGCCTACAAATACCACCGTAGAGAGAGAAAGTCTCATCGGGTAAAAGTATTTACCGAGAAAAGCACACAATAAATCCAAATGGTTTCTGGGTTCCGTGAGAAGGGAGAAACAAGAAGTGAATAACTCTTTTGGAAAATGCTCCAACCTCGAGGTTCGTCGACCGACATTCGTCCGCACCTATCCTCAATGACGAAGAAGAAGCAAACAAAGCGAAAGCCTCCGAGTGGCATAGGAAGACCATTTGAACAGATCCTCCATCCCAAGGCGGTTCCCCCGACCAAAGTGTTGCTAGAATGGGAAGTGTACTATGATTATATGTTTAGTCTGGTTGTCAAACCTACTACTATCCGTCGTTTGCTATCTTTGGCTGTTACTCGAGGATGTCGCTTTGCCAATTGAATGTTCAAGATGTTTTTCACCAAGGAGTTCTGGAGAAAGAGGTATGTATGCGCCAGCCTTCAGGTTTTGTTGATCCTTCTCGTCTTCATCATTTGTGTCGCCTAGTGATGGTGCCGACCTAGTTCCCCAACCCTAGTTTGTTCAACAAATATTAGAGCCAGATATCAGTTAATGTTGTTCCTAACTACTTTCTGTTGTGTTCACTTGAGGCATTCACCTACTTTTGGTTTCACCGCCACCTTGGTAGGGTCGCCATTGGCTCGCACGTGGATGCATGAGGACGGTGTTGTTAGCACTACCCAACCTTACAAGCAGGGGCTTGTTGGTGGTGTCTTCGGAGACCATATGCTTTAGCTTTATAGCACCCCTAGTAAAATGAGTGTGGCACTAGAAAAAGTAACGAAAGCAACAAATCAGCGGACATCTTTGTGCGAATTTATAAAGAAGAAATTTCCCGCCATTTCTAGTATGTGCCATGCTAGAAAAAAATCGTTTCTCCAACAATATAAGGATTACTTTTCCGGAAATCCGCTTCGTGTGTCATAGGTGTAGAAGATGCATCATTATCTAAAAACTCATTTTAGAATGTTCAGATAATCTGGAAAAGATCATGTGTACACCGGAAGATTCTATGTTCGTGCAATTTTTGGAAAAAAATATTTCTTTAAGTCCAGTGTAATAAAGGATATTTTTCTATGCCCTAATATAACTACTTTTTTTTCAAGAACACGCGCGAGCCTCGCATGTCTTCTTTCATTAAGGTAGAGATAGAGTTATGTTACAAGAGGAATCCAGGGTCGAACATCCTCGCCCTAGAACACCACACTCACACCTTGGTTACATCTCACAACGATATGCTTCTGCCTAGTTTTACCGCCCTCCACAGTTCAAAGGTTTGCCTGATTCCGCTAAAGACTACAAAAGGCGACGAAGATTTCCTGTCGAACACACGCGCATTGCGTTCCAGCCATAGAGATCTCACGACAAGCGTGACCAGAGCATTGAACTCCCTCCTGTTCTCTGATGCCACTGCCGCCTTCATTGTGGGCCACCAGGTGCCCAACATGTCCTCCTCAGATGGTGTGAAGCGGTGGACGCCGAAAACTCTGAGGTAGAAGTACCACATCTCGCGCGAATGGGCACTGTAAAGAGAGGTGGTCCGCCGTCTCCAGCACCTGACAGCATAGCACGCAGCTATCGGGGTGTTGAAGGTCACGCCGCTGCAGCCTATCCGCTGTCCATAGCCTGTTGTGAAGCAGGGTCCACGTATGCAACTTCACTTTTAGAGGCGCAAACGAATTCCACACCTGGCGGGTGATACGTCGGAAACGTATCTATAATTTTTTATGTTCCATGCTTGTTTAGTATCTACTTTGCTTTGCTTTGTCTTCACTTTGAGGTATTTTTTATATGTTTTCTGTACTAACCTATTAACAAGATGCCATAGTGCCAGTTGCCTGTTTTCTTCTGTTTTTGGTTCGAGAAAAGGCAGAAAATGAATATTCTCGGAATTGGATGGGACAAAAGCCAAAGTCATTATTTTACCTGACACGACATGGAACCATGAAGCAGATATGGAGGAGGACACCAGGGTGGCCACACCCTAGGTGGGCGCGGGCCAGCCCTGGTGGCACCCACGGGGGGTGTGGGCCCCTGGCCCTCCACCGACCTTGCCTCCTTCGCCTATAAGAAGCACCTAAAAACCCTCAATAATATGGGAGAAAGCCACGAAAACCTCCGTAGCGCCGCCGCCACCGAAGGGGAGATTCGGGGGACAGAAAGTCTCTGTTCCGGCACCCTGACAGGACTGGGAAGTGCCCCTGAAGCCATCTCCTTCAATCTCCACCACCATCTCCATCAATCTCCACCACCATCACCATCGCCGTTGCCGATTCCCATGATGAGGAGGGAGTAGTTCTTCCTCGAGGCTAAGGGATCTACCGGTAGCTATGTGTTCATCTCTCTCTCTATGCATGATCATATTATGGTCATGAGCTTTGTAATCAAGTAGATCTACTCTACTACTCAAGTGCTTTAATAGATCTCTAGCTCTCCCCACGTGTGTGAAAGTGACAGCGTGCATACCATGGTGGCACTTAGGTTAGAGTTTACATAAATACTCAAGTGCTTTAATAGATCTATGCTTTTCCCCATGTCTGTGAAACTGACAGCGTGCACGCCGTGGTGGCACTTAGGCTAGATTACATATATATTTGTCATGAGTTATATTTTGAGTTGGATGTCTTTATAAAATTGTGGTGTTTGTCAGAACCATCTAGCGCTCAAGGTGACAGTGTGGGATTATCTAGATGGGGAAAGCGGACTTTGAGGTGTGCTGTTATGGCCCTACCATGGATTAGAGTGTCCAACCGGAGAGTAGTTAAGAGTAGTATCATGAAGAGAATATATTTATTGAGAGTGTTCACTAGTGAAAGTATGATCCCTAGGCCTTGTTTCTAAACATTGAAACATTGTTTGCAACTAGATCTGTTGCATGTTTGCTTGCTTCCATCTTTATTTCAGTTTGCCTTTAGTCTCTCACTCATCAACAACAGTCGGAAGCTCTTTTATAGCACCGTTACCACTTGTATTTCACTATCTCTTCGCCGAACTAGTGCACCTATACACCTGACAGGTGTATTGGGTGTGTTGGGGACACAAGATACTTCTTGTATCTTGATTGCAGGGTTGCTTGAGAGGGATACCTTTGACCACTTCCCTCCTAAGTTCGATAAACCTTGGGTAATCCACTTAAGGGAATCTTGTTGTTGTTCTACAAACCTCTGCACTTGGAGGCCCAACAACTGTCTACAAGAATAGAAGTGCGTAGACATCAAGCTCTTTTCTGGCGCCGTTGCCGAGGAGGTAAGGTAAAAGGTACTCACATCCTCCGGTGTGAGTTCTCGAAGTTATTTCCTTTAGATTCTGCAATTTTGTATTTTTGTTTCTTGTTTTGACTAGTTAGGCTTAATGGAAAACAACAACAAAATTAGAGAGCTTTATAGTATTTATCTTGAGTTAGGACATGAAGTGTTTGAAGAGAAAATTAAAAAACCTATGAAACTTTATTTGCATGCTAATATAAATGTTATTAGTATGAATTCTTTGAACACCATTATTTCTAATGCTATGAAAACGTCTAATCTTGGAGAAGCTAGTTTTTATGAAAATGATCTTTTTATTTCCCCAGCTTTGGAAGATAGCTATTCTATTGCTTATGATGATACCAAACCTTCAATATATGATGATTACAATGATGAGTATGATATTTTCAGTCCACCTACTATGGAGGATAAAATCAATGGTGATTACAATATGCCTCCTATATTTGATGATTATGGTGATGAGAATAATAATGATAGCTATTTTGTTGAATTTGCTCCCACTACAATTAATAAGAATGACTATGCTTATGTGGAGAGTAATAATCATTTTATGCATGTGTCTCATGATAAGAATGTTTTATGTGATAGTTATATTGTTAATTTTATTCATATTTCTACTGAAAGTTATTTTGAGAGAGGGAAACATGGTTTTATGTATCTCAACAATATTAAGTTTCCCCTCTTTATGTTGAAATTCTTGTAGTTGCACTTGTTTTGCTTTCATATGCTTGTTGCTTTGTGCTTTCATGACTTGTTTCTTTACAATATTCCTATGCATAGAAAGTGGGTTAGACTTAAAAGTGTTTTGAATTTGCTTCTTAATTCTCTCTTTTACTTCAATTCATATTTCTTATGTGAGCATCTTCTCAAACTATCAAGCCTAACTTAAAGGCGGTAAAGAAAAGTACTTCTTCGGAGATAATCCAATAGTTTTATTGAGTCTTGAAAGTTATTACTTCTGTAATAACCTCTCCTTATCCTTTTTTTGTGGTTTTTGTGCCAAGAATAACCTCTAATAAGAGGTAGGTAAGATTTGGGGAGTTGCTGTCCCGAAATAGATTTTTCTTGCTTGACTATAAAAATTCTTATAAAATATCTGTATGTCGGATTGAGCTGTAATTTTCTGATTAAATCAACCAGGTTGTTACCTAACTTTCTTTAGTTCTACACTTTTTTATTTGAGCAACAGAAGGTCTTTGAAAAAATCGGTTTCTACCTGGTGGTCCGTTTTGACAGATTTCTGCCATGATTTGCATTTGCTTCTTATTGCTTCCTTTTGGGTTTTTTTTTTGGGAAATTGAGATTTTTGAGGGAATTTCTACAGTAGCTTGTGTTTCTAGTGAAATTTTTGCTGTTCTAAAACTAAAACCAAAGGTCTATTATCTTTTGAATACACTAATGTTGCTAATGAAGATTGTGTGAAGTTTTGTATGAAGGAAAATTTCCAGATGTAAGGAAAGAATGATGTAATGAGATGAAGAATAGACAAAAGCTCAAGCTTGGGGATGCTACCCCGTGTCACCCCAAGAAATATTCAAGAGGTACAAACGCCAAAGCTTAGGTATGCCCAAGGAATCCCCTTCTTCATTAATAAAAATCTCAGGTCTTTCTAGACACTTCGTTTTTATTGTTTCATGCACTTTTGTGTTGTTCTTGGAGCGTCTTAGTTTTTGTTTTTGGTTTTCATTTGCTTAGTTTGCTTGAATAAGTTGGTTCATTACATCACACTTGTTTTGAAGAGAGACACGCTCCATTTTCATTGCCTAGAACACTCTAGTTTTCACTCTTATTGTTCTGTGAGTGTTCACTTTTGCTAGCACTGTGTTTAGCCTTAGTTTTCTTATGATTTTTGCTTAGAACTTTTTAGTTCTTCTTTGTGGATTTGTGATACAAGATCACTGGTCTTTATTGAGTATTATCTTTGTGAGTTGTTTCAAATAAGTTGATTGGTGTTGGAAAAGAGTAGAGAGTTTTATGCTTAAGTGGTACAAAAAGGAGCTTCCTTTGACTGTGGCTTAGAATTTATCATGTCATGCTAGATGTTTTTTTGACCTTATGCTTAGTGATTATTGTTATATCATGACTTGTTCCAAACAATTAAGATTGCTTAATGTGCCTTGATTGAATCATGTGTTGTTTTAGCATACAAAAGCATAGTATTGTGGTATTCTCCTTTGATACTTTGTTTGGGTTGACTTGGCGCATGCTCACACCATGTTATGACTATGAAAAAGTCACCATAGCCTCTATGATCATTTAGTTTTTGACTTGTGATACCACTTTATGCTTTAGTTGATAATGTTTTGTCGCTCTGTATGATTATGGCCATTTTTGCTCTCTTAGTTGGTCGCTCCTAGTCTTTTGATAGACTTCACTTGTATTGAGTAAACTCTACTCATGCATCCAACTGCCAAGAAACCAAGTTATTACAAAGTGTCCACTATAAATTCCTATGCATGGTGTGTTACACCATTCCAAGTATATTCTTGTTTTCATCTATCTTCCAATTAAAAAGTATTTTCTTATGAGAAAACTAGTGATTAAAGCTCTCATGAACTTGATGGCACATTTTATTTTTCTTGCCCCAAATAAACTTGAACCATTGTGTCATCTATTTTGTATATGCTTGCACTTATATGTTGGAATTAGCAGAACCGTGCTATCACGGGGAACACTTTCAATATTGCACTTGTACTTTGTACCCAATTGATATCATGCTTTTTTGTTTGCGGATGTTGTGAGTGTGAAATAAAAGGGGAGCTTGTAAGTCCATGGAGTTATGTATGTGTGTTAGAGAAACTCATGGGCCGCTAGCCTAAGCCATGCCTAATCATGGTGGAAACTTGCAGCATCACCATAATATAATCTATGAAGCTTTCTTCTTATAAAAAGAGACATATTGAAAAGAGGATAGAGAGAAAAAAGCACCATTTTCCCATGGTAAACAAGAAGATTGCTGAGATGCTCATTGTATGATTGCCTTGTCATTTTGATGATGGGATAGCTCCTATATCATGTGCAAGGGGTACCCTGTTGGCGGTTCTCTATGATACACATGTACTTACTATGACAAGAACTTACAGGTGACTAAAGTTGAGTAGCATGAGGAGCGGCCCTCATATTCAAGGGACATGAGATTGCCAACTTATACTTTGTCAAGCATATACTCCATAGTTTGTTCACTTTAACCTTAATCACTTCAAGATGCTTATGATAGGGGCAATGAGAGCTGAAAGCTAACAAGTACCATAATTTTTGGAAGCTCTTTATGAGACTTGAAATCCCTGCTTCCCTTTGTGAAGGGCCTTTCTTCCACTATTATATTGAGTCTCCACCTTCTATCCTTAGGCACCAGTTAAGAGAGCATAGTTTCCATTCTTAGTTCTATGTGCATTGTCCCAACACTTATTGATTAATGCATATTGTTGATATTACTTGTTCTTATGCTATTTGTATCTAATCACTCTTATGAACTTTGAAGGTGTCCTATGCGTCTATTTGCTACTCCATGAGGGACAAGTTGAATGCCACTATGCTATGTTTTCTATATGTGAAACAAACACACATCTTTCATGTTGGAGATATGCCCTAGAGGCAATAATAAAAGTAGTTATTATTATATCTTTGTGTTTATGATAAATGTTTACATTCATGCTATAATTGTAGAGGTCCCAACCTTTAATAAGGTAGAGATCCCTGTGTTTATAATGCTAGTCCCTGGATCAATATCTAGCATCCACAGTTAAGATGTAATATCAAGAAACAAAGGTCATATTACAACTTTATAACCAGGAATAAAATAATTCATTACATCTTACATAGATCATGTGGCTATCTCATTACAATGCAGCAGTAATGTAGAGGTCCCAACCCAATAAGGTAGGGTCCTTCTGTGTTTTACAATGCTAGTCCCTGGATCAATAGCTAGCATCCACAGTTAAGATGTAATATCAAGATACAAAGGTCATAATATAAATTTATAACCAGGAATAACATAAGTTTATTACATCAAACATAGCTCATTTGGCTATTACATTATATTTGCAGCGGAATAACTATAAGTATGGGTCCTTCATCTTCAAAGTGCCACAGGCAGATGTTGGTTGTAGACTTTGTAGTCCTAGTCAATCAAACAATCTTCATTTTTAAAACAATCAACCTGCAACATTACAAGTTACAGCCACAAGGGTCAATACATTTTGAATTGTATTGGCAAGCTTCACTTTTATGTATAAGAGTGGATCCTATCATTACATGCATATTTGGCTAAGTAGAGTTTAAGGCTTATTTGCATAAAGCAATATTTTATCCTATCTTTTCAAAAGGGTTTTAAAGTCTTTTGTCAAATTTCTTTTCCAAGTTCCTTGAACTCCTTGGTAGAAACTCAAGTGTTCAAATCCTTGTCAAAAATCTCTTGAGCACCTTGGTAACCCCAAGTGCAGCAAGTTTTATCAAAACTCATGAGTTCCTTGGTAAAGCCCCAAGTACATCATGCTCTTGAGCACCTTGGTAACCCCAAGTGCAACAAGCTTTACAAAATCTCTTTGAATTCCTTGGTAGACACACAAGGGCATCAAGTTTTTATATTAGAAGTTGGAATGTCGAGATCTCCCATAGTTCAAACTTTAGTTGCTCAGTATTGTCCATAACCGGGGACACGGCTAAGTACTTAGATTTTGTTAACTTCTGCAGAAGGAGTACACCTTACCCACATGACACAATCCCATCTTGTTGCCACCAGTGGCCTACTGGATTAGTGCTCACCAAGATGGAGTACTGGCAGATTGAGAATGTGACGAAGTCTTTCCAAAAGGTCCTCCCATACATCATTGCTAGCTTTGTCTTCAGCCCCCATGAAGCATTCCAGATCCCCATGTCCAGTAACTAAAGACAATGCATGGGTCTTCCTAATGTAATTGACTAAGCCAGAGCCATAATAGCATGTGGTTGTACACGAAAGCCACAATTGGAGAAGCATGTTTGATCTCTAAGTTTCCTAGGTGGTTTTCTTTTGGAGCACAACACCAAGTGATTGCCATAGACATGGTTCCCTTTTGTTGTCACCTTCTCCAAAACTTATAGTAGCCTCCACCTAGGTGGTTCATTGAGTCCTTGTTTTATTATGTAAAAACACAAGTCCTTTTCTCAATCTTTGTAAAATCTCAACATGTATCTTTTTACCAAAATATAGCATATAGCATGGCTAAGCATGTACAACTTCTGTTTTCAATTTGGACGTGTGGTTTGAAAGTTACAAGGGTTTGAAATTTGCAAAAGTTTCTGTTTTCAATTTCTGTTTTAAACCAAATAACAGACACGTGTCCTAATCCTACTCGCTGATACTGTTTCGGTTGGATCAAGCGTCGAGAGGCGTTGGATCTAACTCAAATCGTGCGGTCCAGAGGACATACCCCTTCGACGATAAGTGATCTAATCGTGGCCGCTAAATCCGGATCGAACGATACTGGCGACTCTGACCTAAAGTGGGCGGCGCTGACGGCGGCGCTCTGGCGGCAGCGCTCCGGTGGGGTGGTCGCCGGTGATTCAGGATGCAAGGAAGAAGAGGAGAAGGCTCACCGAGATCGCAGGGTCGTGGTGATGCTCGTCGTGTTGTTGGTTTGACAAGGGGAGCTCGGGTACTGCGGCAATTGCTCGCCGGAGTGGAGGTCGGCGTCGAGCGGCTCTGGTCGAGGTCGAGGACGTCACTGGAGAGCGCCCTAAGGCAAAACGAAGGCGCGGTCAGATGCAGAAAGGTGTGGCGAGTGCGGGAGTGTGATCGAGGAGGCGCGGGGTGGTCAGATACTACCTGTGGGCTTCGCCGGAGATGAAGCAGACGGTGGCGACGATGGTCGTTGTCGAGGGCGAGGTTACAGGGTACCCGCGGTTGAGTTTGGTGCACTAGTAGATGCGCCTGAGAGTGGGGAAGTTGTGAGTTTGGTCGGGGAGGCTCGGGAAGATGTGGCTTGGCCGGAATCGACAGAGGAAGCTCGTCGGAGCGGCGGCGGTATAGAGAGAATCGGAGGCAGCCTAGGGGCAGAGAGGAGGAGTGGTCTGGGGGAAAAGAAGGAGGGGGCGCTGGCACTTAATAGCGTGCATTCACGGCGAGGTTTAAGGCGCGGCATCACTGCGAATTGATCGCGGCTTTGAATGGCAGCAACGGCAGCGAGGGAGGAGGCGTGGTCTGCGGGTGGGGAAGAAGAGGGACGAGGCGGTGGGGTCCTCTGGTCAGTGGGAAAGGAGGTGTGAGGAAGGTCCACCTGTCAGGGACTTTGAGGGTTGTTTCAGCGGTGAGAAAAACGGTTCGGGGTGGAGAGGAGGTGGGCTGCGAGTTGGGCTGTTGGGCCAGATTGTTGGGCTGTTCCATTTTTTCTGTCTAATTCCTTTTTATTTTTCTATTTCTATTTCCTGTTTTTGAATTTCAAACAATTATTCAAACAATCAAACAAACATCAACCAAATCAATTCAAACAACACTCAAACTTTGTAATATTGAAATTAGTTCTGTTTAGTAATATGGTCAAAAGTCCAAAATAATAATAACTTTATTAATCCATTCTTTAATTTAAATAATGGATATTTTAGTTATTTAATAATATAGGGTTTGTTTTAATTAACATAATCTTCATTTAAAATCCAAATACCTTCAAATCTAAATCAGTGGGTTTATTTGGAAATAAAGAATATTTTAAAACAAAATAACCTCTTATTTTAGGGTCCACTAGTAATTAAATAAAAAATGGGCCTTAGTTATTAAATCAAAATAGAGTTTGATTCCATTAATAAAATCTTTATTTTGAAATCTAGATATTTTCAAAACCAATCAGTAGGTTTTATTTGGAAATATTAAATACTTGGAAACTTTACTAAATTAAACAAATAAGTCCTTGATGGTTTATAAATGATAGAGCCTTTATTAATAAAACTTGGATAATAAAACCTTATTAATTTGTTTTAAACCTTTGCTAATTTTTATTTAGAATAAATGTTTTAATTCCAAGGCTTGTCCAAGGTTTAATTTAGCTTTATAAAATAATCCTTATTTGCAAAACTTCTATTCCATTTGAAAACAAATCTTTTCATTTAAGAGTTTCAAATTAGTATTTTAATTATTTTTATTTTCCTTTAATAAAAGTTCATCATCTCAAATACCTTTAGGTTTTATTTAATTCAAATGGGTTTGAAGTTCCAATTGAATTCAAAAAGTTTTCTTCTGGCTCTGAAAATCAAACAAGGTTTTATTTTATTCATTTATTTTCACATTACAAGATTTGGAAAATCTTGGGATGTGACAGGCTACCACCCTTAAAATAAATCTCGTCCCGAGATTTGGGAAGGCTGGGTTACAAGCAAGTTCAAAGCAACTAGGGTACTACCACCCTTAAAATTTTTCAAACAAAAATTACATATTGGCCTTCTTGGGTCCTGGAAAACTTCTCTAAGCAACTTTTGCTTTATTTCTACACTTGACTCATGGGCCAAGGTTGAGTTTCTCCATAGGCTTGTTCAACTTGTTTTTCATCCTTTCTGGACAGTTGCTTGCATAGTGTCCTGGATTCTTGCAGTTGAAACAATTAATGTCCTTGAGTTCTTTGCGTTGCTCTTGTGGGCAAGTTGCTACATAGTGTCCTGGTTCTTTGCAGTTGTTGCACCACACTTGGTCAATCTCTTTATTCTTCTTGTTTTCTGGGCATCCACTGGAGTAGTGTCCCATTTCTTTACACTTACGACATTGTACAAGGCTCATGTCCTGCTTGGGCTTCTTGATTTTCCTTGATCCTTTGAATTGGGTTGTCTTGTTTGGATGTAGGAGTGGTCCTTTTCCTTTGGTAGACTTGGATCCTTCTTGTTTCCTTTGTTCCACCATGGCATAGATGGGACATAAACCTGGAGTATGATCACTTCCTTCACATAGGTAGCAAGTAGCTTGAGAGGTAGGACATTGTCCAACAGGATGATCTTCTTCACAATTGGGGCATTGCCCTTCATGCTCCTTGGAAGTATGATCCTTGTCTCCACAAATAATGCAAGCTGGGGCTCCATCTAGAACAATATTCTTTTCATCCTTTTTATCATAAACTCTCTTTGGATAGTTTTCTTCCATGCTAATCATTTGATTAGTCACCTTAAGCATCAGTTGAGATTGCTCTTCCAAAAACCTTTGTAGTGCTGGATCCTTATCACTATTATTGACTAGGAACTGAGCTGTTAGTTGGTTCAACTGGTGTTGGGTTGCTATGAGCTCCTTCATGCTATCAGCTTGGTTGGTGTTGGTGTCATCAACCTTGGAGTCCTTTGGAGTGGTCATCTGTTTAGGTTTGAAGGGAGTTTAGAATAGGCAAGTTATTTCTAAGGGAATTGTTTCTAATCACACACATCACAATTCACACAAACAATGTGCACAAACAATCATTTCATTCAAATAACAAAGTTTAAGCACATTTTTAGGCAACAAAATATTTTTGTTACACCACATAAATTGGTGTGTTTTGTCTTAGCTAAAATATGGTGGTCCATCTATATGGTTCACTTGTGATCTTTCCTTCCTTCATGACTCTTCTTGTATGAGATCTTGGTTTCCTTGAGAAAACTTTTGGTTGCAATATTTCAAAGTTGCTGTTGGCTTCTTCTTATTTTGCATTCCCTCAGTCTCTAAATCTTGAGTAAGATTTCCTTGTTTCACTTGTGGTCCTTAGTAGTTTCCAAGTTGGAAGTCCTTGGTGAACATGCTGAAGATGTTGAAGTCATTAGAGTTGAAGATGTTGAAGTCATTAGAGTTGAAGATGTTGAAGTCATTAGAGTTGAAGATGTTGAAGAAATCCTTTGCATATGATGAAGTCTTTGGTCATGGGTAGGTTTTTCCATCAAGTTGAAGTAGAAGAGATGTAGAGTTAAACCAATTGGTTGAGGAAAGAGTTTACAAGTGTTTTTGTAAATAAGTTTTGGAACAAAATACAACTCCTATTTTTCTAAGGGTTTTTGTCCAATCCTAGGTTTACAAATCCTACAGGCAACACAATGCTCTGATACCATCTGTAGAGGTCCCAACCCAATAAGGTAGGGTCCTTCTGTGTTTTACAATGCTAGTCCCTGGATCAATAGCTAGCATCCACAGTTAAGATGTAATATCAAGATACAAAGGTCATAATATAAATTTATAACCAGGAATAACATAAGTTTATTACATCAAACATAGCTCATTTGGCTATTACATTATATTTGCAGCGGAATAACTATAAGTATGTGTCCTTCATCTTCAAAGTGCCACAGGCAGATGTTGGTTGTAGACTTTGTAGTCCTAGTCAATCAAACAATCTTCATTTTTAAAACAATCAACCTGCAACATTACAAGTTACAGCCACAAGGGTCAATACATTTTGAATTGTATTGGCAAGCTTCACTTTTATGTATAAGAGTGGATCCTATCATTACATGCATATTTGGCTAAGTAGAGTTTAAGGCTTATTTGCATAAAGCAATATTTTATCCTATCTTTTCAAAAGGGTTTTAAAGTCTTTTGTCAAATTTCTTTTCCAAGTTCCTTGAACTCCTTGGTAGAAACTCAAGTGTTCAAATCCTTGTCAAAAATCTCTTGAGCACCTTGGTAACCCCAAGTGCAGCAAGTTTTATCAAAACTCATGAGTTCCTTGGTAAAGCCCCAAGTACATCATGCTCTTGAGCACCTTGGTAACCCCAAGTGCAACAAGCTTTACAAAATCTCTTTGAATTCCTTGGTAGACACACAAGGGCATCAAGTTTTTATATTAGAAGTTGGAATGTCGAGATCTCCCATAGTTCAAACTTTAGTTGCTCAGTATTGTCCATAACCGGGGACACGGCTAAGTACTTAGATTTTGTTAACTTCTGCAGAAGGAGTACACCTTACCCACATGACACAATCCCATCTTGTTGCCACCAGTGGCCTACTGGATTAGTGCTCACCAAGATGGAGTACTGGCAGATTGAGAATGTGACGAAGTCTTTCCAAAAGGTCCTCCCATACATCATTGCTAGCTTTGTCTTCAGCCCCCATGAAGCATTCCAGATCCCCATGTCCAGTAACTAAAGACAATGCATGGGTCTTCCTAATGTAATTGACTAAGCCAGAGCCATAATAGCATGTGGTTGTACACGAAAGCCACAATTGGAGAAGCATGTTTGATCTCTAAGTTTCCTAGGTGGTTTTCTTTTGGAGCACAACACCAAGTGATTGCCATAGACATGGTTCCCTTTTGTTGTCACCTTCTCCAAAACTTATAGTAGCCTCCACCTAGGTGGTTCATTGAGTCCTTGTTTTATTATGTAAAAACACAAGTCCTTTTCTCAATCTTTGTAAAATCTCAACATGTATCTTTTTACCAAAATATAGCATATAGCATGGCTAAGCATGTACAACTTCAATATTTTCACTAAGGAGTGTATAGGGAATCCTATTAGGATTTAGCATAGCATAGGTACAGAAATATCTTTTCATGCATATTTTCAAAATCCACTAAGTATATTGAAAGTAGTAGGATTTTGTATGATAGTGTAACTTGCCTTCTTGGTAGGGAATGAGAGTTTTACTTCTTGATCTTGATAGACTCACTCTTTTGCTAATCTCACTACAAGTCAATCAAACAAATCACCAATCAACTAACATTCCAAACCAAGGTTAAACAAACAATTTCACACACATAGAAATGGAGTCTAAGTCATGCAAAGGGGGTTCTTGTGCAAGGTTGGTCTCCACTAGGTTTATAAACCTTGTATGATCCAAATTGGTCATTTACCAAAATGGCAAAGTCATTAGTTAGGGGGTTTTGCTCAATGTATATTTTAGAATCCATTCAACATTTTATGTGGTGAAAATTATCCTTTTCAAAGCAAAACTTTAGGTTTTGCACCAAGTAAGTTGCCCTTGGCAAGGCTTGGTGTTTTGGGTCAGTAGGTTTGGTCCATAACATTTTTCCAAAGTCTTCCTTGCAAAAACATTTTCCATAACAAAATCAATGAGTTTATTAGGCTAGAAAATGACTAAGTTAACTAATTTAACTTTAAATTTCACAAAAATCATTTTTAACACTATGGGTTTGTTCCTAGGGTCAGTAAGGTCTCACAAATCTATTTTGCAAAAGATTTAATCCTAAAATCAATTTTAAACAATTTTTATACCCTAAACAAGTACACAAATGTTTCTGCAAATTCAAACAAGCTAACAGATACTATTTTCAAAACTAAGGCCACAGTTGGCTAGGGCTTGTTCTCCTGATTTCATTGATATAAAATTTGCCAAATTTGGACGTGTGGTTTGAAAGTTACAAGGGTTTGAAATTTGCAAAAGTTTTTGTTTTCAATTTCTGTTTTAAACCAAATAACAGACACGTGTCCTAATCCTACTCGCTGATACCGTTTCGGTTGGATCAAGCGTCGAGAGGCGTTGGATCTAACTCAAATCGTGCGGTCCAGAGGACATACCCCTTCGACGATAAGTGATCTAATCGTGGCCGCTAAATCCGGATCGAACGGTACTGGCGACTCTGACCTAAAGTGGGCGGCGCTGACGGCGGCGCTGACGGCGGCGCTCTGGCGGCAGCGCTCCGGTGGGGTGGTCGCCGGTGATTCAGGATGCAAGGAAGAAGAGGAGAAGGCTCACCGATATCGCAGGGTCGTGGTGATGCTCGTCGTGTTGTTGGTTTGACAAGGGGAGCTCGGGTACTGCGGCAATTGCTCGCCGGAGTGGAGGTCGGCGTCGAGCGGCTCTGGTCGAGGTCGAGGACGTCACTGGAGAGCGCCCTAAGGCAAAACGAAGGCGCGGTCAGATGCAGAAAGGTGTGGCGAGTGCGGGAGTGTGATCTAGGAGGCGCGGGGTGGTCAGATACTACCTGTGGGCTTCGCCGGAGATGAAGCAGACGGTGGCGACGATGGTCGTTGTCGAGGGCGAGGTTACAGGGTACCCGCGGTTGAGTTTGGTGCACTAGTAGATGTGCCTGAGAGTGGGGAAGTTGTGAGTTTGGTCGGGGAGGCTCGGGAAGATGTGGCTTGGCCGGAATCGACAGAGGAAGCTCGTCGGAGCGGCGGAGGTATAGAGAGAATCGAAGGCAGCCTAGGGGCAGAGAGGAGGAGTGGTCTGGGGGAAAAGAAGGGGGGGCGCTGGCGCTTAATAGCGTGCATTCACGGCGAGGTTTAAGGCGCGGCATCACTGTGAATTGATCGCGGCTTTGAATGGCAGCAACGGCAGCGAGGGAGGAGGCGTGGTCTGCGGGTGGGGAAGAAGAGGGACGAGGCGGTGGGGTCCTCTGGTCAGTGGGAAAGGAGGTGTGAGGAAGGTCCACCTGTCAGGGACTTTGAGGGTTGTTTCAGCGGTGAGAAAAACGGTTCGGGGTGGAGAGGAGGTGGGCTGCGAGTTGGGCTGTTGGGCCAGATTGTTGGGCTGTTCCATTTTTTTCTGTCTAATTCCTTTTTCTTTTTCTATTTCTATTTCCTGTTTTTGAATTTCAAACAATTATTCAAACAATCAAACAAACATCAACCAAATCAATTCAAACAACACTCAAACTTTGTAATATTGAAATTAGTTCTGTTTAGTAATATGGTCAAAAGTCCAAAATAATAATAACTTTATTAATCCATTCTTTAATTTAAATAATGGATATTTTAGTTATTTAATAATATAGGGTTTGTTTTAATTAACATAATCTTCATTTAAAATCCAAATACCTTCAAATCTAAATCAGTGGGTTTATTTGGAAATAAAGAATATTTTAAAACAAAATAACCTCTTATTTTAGGGTCCACTAGTAATTAAATAAAAAATGGGCCTTAGTTATTAAATCAAAATAGAGTTTGATTCCATTAATAAAATCTTTATTTTGAAATCTAGATATTTTCAAAACCAATCAGTAGGTTTTATTTGGAAATATTAAATACTTGGAAACTTTACTAAATTAAACAAATAAGTCCTTGATGGTTTATAAATGATAGAGCCTTTATTAATAAAACTTGGATAATAAAACCTTATTAATTTGTTTAAACCTTTGCTAATTTTTATTTAGAATAAATGTTTTAATTCCAAGGCTTGTCCAAGGTTTAATTTAGCTTTATAAATTAATCCTTATTTGCAAAACTTCTATTCCATTTGAAAACAAATCTTTTCATTTAAGAGTTTCAAATTAGTATTTTAATTATTTTTATTTTCCTTTAATAAAAGTTCATCATCTCAAATACCTTTAGGTTTTATTTAATTCAAATGGGTTTGAAGTTCCAATTGAATTCAAAAAGTTTTCTTCTGGCTCTGAAAATCAAACAAGGTTTTATTTTATTCATTTATTTTCACATTACAAGATTTGGAAAATCTTGGGATGTGACAAGTAATAACTATAGCATGGGGTCCTTCATCTTCAAAGTGCCACAGGCAAACATGTTGGTTGTAGACTTGTAATCCTAATCATCACACTTTACTAACATCAAACAAACCTGCAACATAATAAGTTACAGCCACAAGGGTCAATACATTTGAATTATATTGGCAAGTGATGCTATGGTAGTATAGTGGAGTCTATCATCTATATGCATTTGGCTAAGTGGAGCTTAGGCTTGCTTTGCTCAAAATAGATTTTCCTTATCATTTGAAAACACTAAGTTTTTTGTTTGTCAAAATCACCCAAGGCATCTCCCAATAGAAATTGGTGATCCTTCAACCCTTGTTCAACCACAAGTTTTTAACTTAGAAATTGGGATGAGGAGATTCTTGATAGCTTACATGTCTTGATGCTCATATTGTCCTTTGCCAGGGACATGGCTAAGTACTTAGATTTTACACTCTGCAGAGGTGGTGCACTTTCCCCACAAGACTTGGTTTCACCAAGACAAGATCTTTCAGAAGCCTTCCCTTAGACCAGAATGGACGCGTTCCAACCTATCATCCCCTACCACCAACTGTCCATTTGGCTAAGTTATTGCAACCTATATGATCCAGGCAGAGCCCATAATGCCAAGTGGCTGCACTTGAAGCTTCTCAACATTTGACATCTCAAATCTCTTTGTTCCTGGGTGGAATTACACAAGTGAGATACACAAGGTAAACCATAGAAATGGGCCTTGTATAACCACTCAACACAAACCATTCCTTCCATTCCACCCAGGTGATTCATTCACTCAGTTGTTTTATTAAATAAAACACAATTCATTGACTTAGAAATATTCCATAGTATGAATATATTCCACCCTTGTTTTCTACTAGCTAAGCTAAGCATGATAGTAGTAGGAATCTTAACTTAGGGAATTTCTACTAAGGTTTCATCTACTAGGATTTCCCGTGGCATAGTTTACACTTAGCAAAAATTCCATGCAAGTCTTACTTAGAAATATCACTAATGCATAGTGAAAATAATGGGACAAAAGTATGGAGCATCACTTGCCTTTTTGGTAGAGAATATAAGTTCACTCCTTGATCTTGCAATATTCACACTCTTCAAATTCCACTACAATTCAATCAAGCAAGCAAGAATTCAATCTACCATTCAAGCAAACATCACATAAAATAATAGAAACAAAGCAATGCATGCAGACATGCCAAAGGTTGTTTTATTTGGAAAAGTGGTTTCTAATGGGTTATAAACATTTGACAACACCTATTGGTCATTTTATAAAAGTGGCAAAACCATTTGCAAAAGATTTTACCTATAAACCCTTTTTAAACCAAAGCATTATTTTGTGTGGTTGAAAATGCTTTTAGCAAAGCAATAATCTTTATAGGATTCACCAAATACATTTTTAAATCATAAAACTTTGTGTTTAGGGTCAGAGAGTTTAAATCAAAACATTTCCCAAAGGTTTTCCTCCAAAAGCATTTTTAACATATCAACATTATTTTTATTTGACTAGAAATGTTCTAAATCAAAGATTTATTCTTTTGCCTCTCAAAATATGTTTTTGAATCCACAAGTTGATTTATATGGTCAATAGGTTCAAAACAATCCATTTTCCAAAGATTTTATCACAAAAATAATTTTAGAAAGAATTTTATATTCAAACTATGCCTACACAAGTTTATGCAAAAACAACCATTTTACCAGAAGCAATTCATTAAACAAAGTGCATGGTTGGATAGTACTTGTCTTGCTGATTCCATTGATATAAAATTTTCAAAATTAGGACGTGCGAATCAAAAGTTATGAATTTTACAAAACCAAACAACTAATAGACAAGTTTCTGTTTTTAAAACAAATTCCAGGCCACGTGTCTGTTTTTCATTGGGCCATACCGGTTTGTTCGGATCACGCACTAAGGATCGTAGGATTTAACTTAGATCGTGCGGTGCAGATGCCAACTTACCCCTTCGGGTTAAATTCTATCATAGCCACTAGATCAAAATCGAACGGTGCACAGACGAGTGACCATCGATGGGCGGTGCTGGCGGCGGCGAGTGGCGGCGTGCGGTCAGACGCAGGTGTTCCGGACGATTCAGGAAGCGAGGGAGAGGATGGCGAGGCTTACCAGGCTCGCAGAGACTTGCTGAAGCTCGAGGTGGGGTCGACTACTCGAGGGGCGCACGGGAGAAGCAACTATTGCTCGTCGGAGTCAGCGGCGGCGGCGGGTGCTTTGGTTCGTCGTCGGGGGCAAGCTTGTAGGCCACCAGAAGGAGAAATAAAGGTTGCATTAGACACAGGAGAGTGTGGAGAGTATACTCGTATCATCCAGGAAGGTTAGGACGGTCGGGGTTTACCGAAAAGATTCGCCGGAGTGGACACAGACGTCGCCGGCGTTCAGAGGTTGTCCGTGTCGTCGTTCCGAAGTGCGCGCTGGCTAGCTGGAACCACTAGGAGGTGCAGGGGATGATGGCGAGCAAGCTCGTGTGCTCTGGAGGCAGTGGGGCTGGCGGCGGTGGCCAGAATTTGAACGTGAGCTCGCCGGAGTCCGCGGCGGTGTGAGTGAAAATCGAGGCAGCCCGGGGGCTCTCCAGCAGAGAAGTTTGAGGGGAAAGAGGGAGGGGAAGGAGGGGATTATGATAGCGTGGTCGGGGGCGAAATCACTGAGGCATTGATGCGAATTTACGCGAGAGATTATGGCCAAAAACGGCCGGCCAGGGAGGCGTGGTCGTCGCGGTGGGTGAGGACGAAGCCTGACAAGTGGGCGTGGTTGTCAGCGAGAGAGAGAGAGAGAGAGAGAGAGAGAGAGAGAGAGAGAGAGAGAGAGGAGGTGGGGTCCAACGGTCGGTGAGGGGGTGGGTTTGCTCTGCGGTGAGAAAGGGAACGGTTCGCTGGGCTGAGGGAGTGGGCTGGCTGGGCTTAGTGGGCTAGGTTAGTTGGGCTGGGTTCTTTTCCCCTTTTTTTGATATGTTTCATTTTTCTTTTTCCTGATTTCTTTTTCTGTTTTGATTTTGTTTAATCTTTTCAAACAACTATTTGAATTCAAACTTCAACAAAAATTTATGTATATTCAAATACTAATTAATAATACATTCTCAAGTCAAATTTAGAATAGTTCTTTTATTCTTTTTAGGGTCTTTTATTTATTTTATAAATAGACATTTAGGTTTTAATGTGTTTTACAACTTTATTTGCAATCCCAATTTTTACCAAACCTATTCAGTAGGTTTATTTATTTAATAGGGTGTCAAATAATTCACTTTGAATTATTTGGAATATTTTTAATATGATTTATTAATCATTTAAATTGGGTATTTGTTTTTATTCTAATGAAATTAAATATGGGTTTTAATTCCATAAATTTTATTTGATTTCTTTGATCTCATTTAAGTTATTTAAATAACTTTTATTCCACTTGGGTGAATTCCAAATTCTATTTTCCCATGATTTAATTAATCATTCTTACTAGGGATTTGTCTTTATTCAAATAGAAATAGAATTTAGTTAATGCCACTTTATTTTATTTGGAAAACTCTTTATCCTTTTATTTTATTTGGATTTGGATTATATTCATTCAATTTGCTTATGGATTAGGACAAGATTTAATTTGGTCTTTAAATATTCCTCATTTAATATTTCTTTCTTTATCTTATAAAATTCATATCTTTTTATTTAAAGGTCCAAACTTGGTGATTCCAATTGGTAAAATCTTATTTAATATTTGTTTAACCTTTTAAATGTCTTTAGGATTATTTGCTCACCATTTGGTATGGATTTTTAGGTAGGTGCTTTATTAGCTTTGGAAATTCAATTTCCTTATCTTATTAAATTCATAAGATTTTATCTATCGCTCCAAATTAAGTGAAACCAATTCATATGATTTTATAATATTTTTAATTGCCATTATTGATCATTTATAAATATTTCTTGACAAATTTTTATATGGATCCAATCCATGATCTTGGAGATAACTTGGAAATGTTTTTCTTCCATTAGGGTTATAGGGTTTTGGTTTATTTTCCCAAATGTTTAATTTTCAAGATGCATTTATGAAGAATGCATTTCACTTGATTTGAATTTAGTTGGATTCAAACATTATTCAAAGTTTGTTCAAGATGGGATTTTAAGTTTCCATCTAGAATCAGAAAGTTTCTTTTCACCCTAAATTTCATCAATTATTTATTTTGTTTATTTATTTTTCACATTACAAAATTTGGAAAATTTTGGGATGTGACAATAATAGTATTAACCAGAAACATTAGTACTTGTGTGATTTGTAAACTAAATTAGAGTCCCTGGTAAAGCCTCTCTATAATACTAGCTTGTTGGTTAATAGATGATCATGGTTTCTCGATCATGAACATTGAGATGTTATTAACAACAAGATCATATCATTAGGATAATGGTATGATGGACATACTCCTATAGATAAGCGTAGCATAAAGATCAAGTCATTTCAATAGTTCAATTGCTATAAGCTTTCTGATACATAGTAACCTAAATTCCTTCGACAATGAGATCATGCTAATCACCATCACCGGAAGGATGATTTGATGACATCAAACACCACACTTTAATTGGGTGGATATAAAGGTGGCATTGAGTGTTCAGAAAGTATGTGTTGAGGCACATGGATCAAGAGTGGGATTTGTCCATCCATATGACAGATAGATATACTCTGGGCCCTCTCGGTGGAATGCCATCCAATTAGCTTGCAAGCATGTGACTGGCTCACAAGGTATCACATATCACGGGAACGAGAAAAGAGTACTTATCGGTAACGAGGTTGAACTAGGTATGCAGAGATACCGACGATCAAACCTTGGATAAGTAAACTATCACGAGACAAAGGGAAATTGGTATCGTATGTAAGTGGTTCATTCAATTGCAAAGTAATCGTAGAAATATGTGGGAGCCATATGAATTTCCAGATTCCTCTATTGGTTATTGATCGGAGAAGTGTCTCGGTCATGTCCGCATAATTCATGAACCGTAGGGAGACACACTTAAGGATTCGATGTTGTTTAGTAGATATGGAATGTAAGTAGGGAAACCGAATGTTGTTCGGAGTGTCGGATGGGATCCGGGATATCACGAGGAGATCCGGAACGGTCCAGATAATAAGATTCATATAAGGAAAGTCCGATTCCGGAGTTCGGGAATGATTTTGATGTTTTCATCGGAGAGGTTCTAGAAGGTTCACCGAACCGGAAGGGGAATGGTCCATGAATGTGTCATGGGTAAGTGGAAAGGTTGGATCATGTCCTAGGTCACTTGGTTGGGCATTTGCGAGAGAGAATTAAAGCTCTAAATTGAAAGTCAAAAGTGAAGTTTGAAAAGTCAAACTAGAACAATGGTTTCCTAGTGGAAGAAGGAAAGAGTACTTCCTTCTATCCAACTTGGGTTTGAGTATGGATTCAAACTCCCCTCTCCCAAGGTTGCCCCCTCTCTCATAAATAGAGGGGTAGGGATGCCCCAAGACCACAAGCACAATCCCTCCCTACCGTGCGCCGCCAAGCCACCGCACGCCGCCGCCGCTGTCAGTCGCCGTCTCCGCTCCGCCGCCGGCCCCCTAGCCGCCGCCGACACCTCCTCCTCCTCCTCTCCGGCCTTCTAAACCTAGATCACCGGAAAACCCTAGATCCACCATAACTCGCACCGGCTTAGGCGAAACCCTGCGGGATCTCCCCTCTACTTCCGACACCACGCCGTCGTGGTGCCGGAATCGCGAGGGAGAACTACAACCTCTGCTGCCTGCTGGAACAAGGGAGAGGAAGGTCTTCATCGAGTACCGAACGTGCGACCGACTGCGGAAGCGCTGCCGGAACGCAGGGGCGGAAGGATCGTCTACGCGATCTTGAGATCGGCAAGTGTACGACTACATCACCCACGAGAATCTGCTCTCGTTAACCGCTTTGGAATCTTCGAGGGTGAGTACTCTAATCGACTCGTTGCTTCAATCTAGTAGATAGATCTTGGCTTCTTTGTATGCATGCAGTAGAAATTTTTTGTTTTCCATGCTACGAACCGCTACATTTCAATGCATTGTTATTCATGAATCTTTGTTTGTATCCTTTCATGTTGCATCCATAGTTACTTTGTCTTATTGTTAGAACTCCATCTTCCGTGCTCATGTTTAGAGTTATTTGATCCCGGCTTTCAATGTTTGCAAATGGTTTGATCTTGATTTTGATGGTGCATGTCACCTCAAAAATTATTCTTTTTATCACTTACCTACTCGAGGACGAGAAGGAGTTAAGCTTGGGGATGCTTGATACGTCGTAAACGTATATATAATTTTTGATGTTCCATGCTTGTTTAGTATCTACTTTGCTTTGCTTTGTCTTCACTTTGAGGTATTTTTATATGTTTCCTGGACTAACCTATTAACAAGATGCCACAATGTCAGTTGCCTGTTTTCTTATGTTTTTGGTTCCAGAAAAGGCAGAAAATGAATATTCTCGGAATTGGACAGGACAAAACTAAAGTCATTATTTTACCCGACACGACACGGAACCACGAAGCAGAGATGGAGTAGGACACCAGGGTGGCCACACCCTAGGTGGGCGCGGGCCAGCCCTGGTGGTGACCACAGGGGGTGTGGAGCCCCTGGCCCTCCATCGACCTTGCATCCTTCGCCTATAAGAAGCCTCCGACCCAAAAACCCTAAATAATCTGGGAGAAAGCCACAAAAACCTATGTAGCGCCACCGCCACCGAAGGGAAGATTCGGGGGACAGAAAGTCTCTGTTCTAGCACCCTGCCGAGACGGGGAAGTGCCCCCGGAGCCATCTCCTTAGATCTCCACAACCATCTCCATCGCCGTTGCTGATTCCCATGATAAGGAGGGAGTAGTTCTTCCTCGAGGCTAAGGGCTCTACCGGCACTTCAATCTTAATGACTTGGCAGGGGAATGCTTAAGGCAAGAGGATAATGATGCTTTGGAAAAACCTTTCTCTGATGAGGAGATCGAAGATGTAACTAAAGAACTTCCAAATGATAAATCCCCTGGCCCAGATGGTTTTAACAATGAATTCATGAAACAATGTTCGCCTATTATTAAGGATGATGTGAAACAACTCCTTATGGATTTTTATGAGGGGCAAACTTCCTTGGAAAGCATTAATGCCTCTTTTATCACCCTCATTCCAAAAATTGATGCTCCTTTGACACATGATGATTTTAGGCCGATTTCTCTGCTAAACAGTGTCTTCAAGATTATAACCAAAATTCTGGCTAATAGGTTGCAGAAGTTCATCCTTAAACTTGTCCACAAGAATCAATATGGTTTCATAAAACAAAGGTCTATTCAAGATTGTTTAGGTTGGGCATTTGAATTCCTTGACCAATGCCACAAGTCGAAAGAAGAAATTTTAATTCTTAAGCTTGACTTTGAAAAGGCTTTTGATAGAATTGAGCATTCTGCAATTATCAATATCCTCAAAGCCAAAGGTTTTGGTGATAAATGGATTTCTTGGATTCAGTTAATCTTTGGTTCAGCTTCCTCCTCTGTTCTGTTAAATGGAGTGCCTGGAAAAAAAAATATTGCAGAAGAGGTGTAAGACAAGGTGATCCTTTATCTCCTCTCCTGTTTGTCTTGACTGCTGATCTTCTCCAAAGCATCATCAATAAAGCAATGAATTTTGGTCTTCTTTCCCTTCCCATTGAAGGTGTGTTCTGTCCTGATTTTCCTGTGGTGCAGTATGTCAATGACACTTTATTAATTATTAAGGCTGACTCTGAGCAACTATTGTGCCTCAAGGCTCTTCTTCATACTTTTGCACTCTCCACTGGCCTCAAAGTTAATTATTCTAAATCTAGTATGATGCCAATTAACATGGACTCTGTGAGGCTTGAGCACTTTGCCAATACACTATCTTGCCTCCCTGGCTCATTGCCATTCACCTACCTTGGGCTGCCTTTAAGCATTAATAAGCCTGCACTGGAACATTTCCTGCCTATTGTTCAGAGAGTTGAGAGAAGGTTGTGTGGGATTGCTGACTTTCTTAATTATGGGGGGAAACTACAGTTAGTTAAATCTGTTTTATCTTCCCTTCCCATATATTACATGAGTTGTTTTGATCTTCCTGTCACTATTAAAGATCAGCTGATTAAGTATATGAGACAATGCCTGTGGGGAAAGAAAACATCTGATGTTCAAGCTAGGGGTCAAGCTCTTGTTGCATGGAAGAAAGTTTGTCGACCTAAGAACCATGGGGGATTGGGGGTGCTTGACCTTAATGTTCAAAACTCTGCACTTCTTTTGAAGAATTTGGATAAATTTTACAATCACAAGGATATCCCATGGGTTCACCTTATCTGGAACACTTATTACTGTAATGGTAAACTACCTGGAAGAAGTCTGGAGGGATCCTTTTGGTGGAAAGCTCATCTGAAATTGGTTGACATATTTAAAGGAATTGCAAAGTGCTCGGTGGGTGATGGAAAATCCACCCTTCTCTAGTCTGATATGTGGAATGATGGATGTCTACAGCATAAGCTTCCTCATCTCCTTTACTATGCAAAAAAACCACACATTTCTGTCAATGAGTTTCTGCAGACAGATAATATTCAAGATCATTTTTTTCTCCCTCTGTCACAGCAAGCTTACCAGGAATATCAAAACCTTGAGCAAATTTTCAGTGTTGGCATACAGGGGGAAGCTGACAACTGGAGTTACATTTGGGGTAGTAATTTTTCAGTCCAAAAGGCTTATTATTCTTTATCAGGTTACCAACCTGTACAACCACATTTCTCCTGGTTGTGGAAATCCTCCTGTCAACAAAAGCATAAATTCTTCTTCTGGCTCTTGCTTCTTGATAGGCTAAACACACGAAACCTTCTGAAAAGGAAATGTTTTACTCTGGCTTCTTATGAATGTGTGTTTCATGGCCGCATCAGTGAGGAAACCATGCTACACTTATTTTGGGACTGTCCTTTTGCAAGAGCTTGCTGGGCTGAAATTTCCCATGTCCAAGTGGCTGATCAAAATCTTTTTGAAGCTTTAGCCAGTATTAAAAAAGATCTTAAAGTCCCTTTTGCAATGGAAATTATTATGTTAGGAGCTCTGGGCATATGGATGTCCAGAAACAATGAAATCTTCAACAACAAGCATGCTTCATTTGAGGAATGGAGGGCTATTGTCGCCCAGGAATTAAGATGGGTCATGTATAGAATTAAGAAAAAGAATTATCAGGGCCTCAAAGATTGGATCGAGAATAATTTAGACAGGAGATAGCTGCTTAGAATGTTATCCCTCTTTTGAGGTGGCCTGAACTTGTAAATACTTTTTTGTAACTCTTTATGATATATAAAAATTGCAGTGGGGGGCTTTACCCTACTGTTTTACCCTAAAAAAGGGCTCTACCGGTAGCTATGTGTTCATCTCTCTCTCTATGCATGATCATATTATGGTCATGAGCTTTGTAATCAAGTAGATCTACTCTGCTACTCAAGTGCTTTAATATCTCTCTAGCTCTCCCCACGTGTGTGAAAGTGACAGCGTGCATACCGTGGTGGCACTTAGGTTAGAGTTTACATAAATACTCAAGTGCTTTAATAGATCTATGCTTTTCCCCATGTGTGTGAAAGTGACAGCGTGCACGCCGTGGTGGCACTTAGGCTAGATTACATATATATTTGTCATGAGTTATATTTTGAGTTGGGCGTCTTTATGAATTGTGGTGTTTGTTGGAACCATCTAGCGCTGAAGGTGACAGTGTGGGGTTATCTAGATGGGGAAAGCGGACGACTTTGAAGTGTGCTGTTATAGCCCTACCATGGATTAGAGTGTCCAACCGGAGAGTAGTTAAGAGTAGTATCCTGAAGAGAATATATTTATTGAGAGTGTTCACTAGTGAAAGTATGATCCCTAGGCCTTGTTTCTAAACATTGAAACAACGTTTGCAACTAGATCTGTTGCATGTTTGCTTGCTTCCATCTTTATTTCAGTTTGCCTTTAGTCTTTCCCACATCAACAACAAGTCAGAAGCTCTTTTCTGGCACCGTTACCACTTGTATTTCACTATCTCTTCGCCGAACTAGTGCACCTATACACATGACAAGTGTATTGGATGTGTTGGGGACACAAGAGACTTCTTGTATCTTGATTGCAGGGTTGCTTGAGAGGGATACCTTTGACCACTTCCTCCCTAAGTTCGATAAACCTTGGGTAATCCACTTAAGGGAAACTTGCTGCTGTTCTACAAACCTCTGCACTTGGAGGCCCAACAACTGTCTACAAGAATAGAAGTGTGTATACATCAAGCTCTTTTCTGGCGCCGTTGCCGGGGAGGTAAGGTAAAAGGTACTCACATCCTCCGGTGTGAGTGCTCGAAGTTATTTCCTTTAGATTCTGCAATAATAGTTAGGCTTAATGGAAAACAACAACAAAAATAGAGAGCTTTATAGTATTTATCTTGAGTTAGGACATGAAGTGTTTGAAGATAAAATTAAAAAACCTATGGAACTTTATTTGCATGCTAATAGAAATGTTATTAGTATGAATTCTTTGAACACCATTATTGCTAATGCTATGGAAACGTCTAAGCTTGGAGAAGCTAGTTTTTATGAAAATGATCTTTTTAGTTCCCCAGCTTTGGAAGATAGCTATTATATTGCTTATGATGATACCAAACCTCCAATATATGATGATTACAATGATGAGTATGATATTTTCAGTCCACCTACTATTGAGGATAAAATCAATGGTGCTTACAATATACCTCCTATATTTCATGATTATGGTGATGAGAATAATAATGATAGCTATTTTGTTGATTTTGCTCCCACTACAATTAATAAGAATGACTATGCTTATGTGGAGAGTAATAATCATTTTATGCATGTGTCTCATGATAAAAATGTTTTATGTGATAGTTATATTGTTAATTTTATTCATATTGCTACTGAAAGTTATTATGAGAGATGGAAACATGGTCTTATGTATCTCAACAATATTAAGTTTCCCCTCTTTATGTTGAAAGTCTTGTAGTTGCACTTGTTTTGCTTTCGTATGCTTGTTGCTTTGTGCTTTCATGACTTGTTTCTTTAAAAGATTACTATGCATAGAAAGTGGGTTAGACTTAAAAGTGTTTTGAATTTTCTTCTTAATGCTCTCTTTTACTTTAATTCATATTTCTTATGTGAGCATCTTCTCAAACTATCAAGCCTAACTTAAAGGCGGTAAAGAAAAGTACTTTTTGGGAGATAACCCAATAGTTTTATTGAGTCTTGAAAGTTATTACTTCTGTAATAACCTATCCTTATCCTTTTTGTGTGGTTTTTGTGCCAAGAATAACCTCTAATGAGAGGGAAGTAAGATTTGGGGAGTTGCTGTCCCAAAACAGATTTTTATGCCTCATTGTAAAAATTCGTATAAAATCTCTGTAAGTCGGATTGAGATGTAATTTTCTGATTAAATCCCCAGGTTGTTAGCTAACTTTCTTTAGTTCAACACTTTTTTTGAGCAATAGAAGGTCTTCAAAAAAAATTCTACCTGATGGTATGTTTTGACAGATTTCTGCCATTATTTGCATTTGGTTCTTATTGATTCCTTTTTGGGAAATTGATATTTTTGATGGAATTTCTATAGTAGCTTGTGTTTTTAGTGAAAGTTTTGCTTTTATAAAACTAAAACCAAAGGTCTATTATCTTTAGAATACACTAATGTTGCTAATGAAGATTGTGTGAAGTTTTGTATGAAGGAAAATTTCCAGGTGTAAGGAAAGAATGATGTAATGAGATGAAGAATGGACAAAAGATCAAGCTTGTGGATGCCACCCCGTGTCACCCCAAGAAATATTCAAGAGGTACAAGCGTCAAAGCTTGGGTATGCCCAAGGCATCCCCTTCTTCATCAATAAAAAACTCAGGTCTTTCTAGACACTTCGTTTTTATTGTTTCATGCACTTTTGTGTTGTTCTTGGAGCGTCTTAGTTTTTGTTTTTGGTTTTAGTTTGCTTAGTTTTCTTGAATAAGTTGGTTGATTATATCACACTTCTTTTGGAGAGAGACACACTCCGTTTTCATTTCCTAGAACACTCTAGTTTTCACTCTTATTGTTCTGTGTGTTCACTTTTGCTAGCACTGTGTTTAGCCTTAGTTTCCTTATGCTTTTTGCTTAGAACTTTTTAGTTCTTCTTTGTGGATTTGTGAGACAAGATCACTGGTATTTATTGAGTATTATCTTTGTGAGTTGTTTCAAATAAGTTGATTGGTGTTGGAAAAGAGTAGAGAGTTTTATGCTTAAGTGGTACAAAAAGGAGCTTCCTTTGACTGTGGCTTAGACTTTATCATGTCATGCTAGATGTTGTTTTGACCTTATGCTTAGTGATTATTGCTATAGCATAACTTGTTCCAAACAATTAAGATTGCTTAATGTTCCTTGATAGAATCATGTGTTGTTTTAGCATACAAAAGCATAGTATTATGATATTCTCCTTTGATGCTTTGTTTGGGTTGACTTGGCGCATGCTCACACCATGTTATGACTTTGAACAAGTCACCATAGCCTCTATGATCATTTAGTTTTTGACTTGTGATAGCACTTTATGCTTTAGTTGATAACGTTTTGTCGTTCTTCATGATTATGGCCATTATTGCTCTCTTAGTTGGTCATTCCCAGTCTTTTGCTAGCCTTCACTTGTATTGAGTAAAGTTTACTCATGCATCCAACTCCCAAGAAACAAAGTTATTCCAAAGTGTCCACTATAAATTACTATGCATGGTGTGTTACACCATTCCAAGTATATTCTTGTTTTCATCTATCTTCCAATTAAAACGTATTTTGTTATGAGAAAAACTAGTGATTAAAGCTCTCACGAACTTGATGGCACATTTTATTTTTCTTGCCCCTAATAAACTTGAACCATTGTGTAAAGAATCGTTTCATAACAGAGTTTGAGTTACGTACGACCTGGCGCTCTGTTGACAGCCAGGCGATTAGGGTATCTGCCTCTGTCGCTAGTGCCTGACCGACATGGAGTGGTTCTTCCCCGATCTGATCTCTCCCTTTGCCCTCGAGTTAAGAAGTGATTGGGCGGGTCCTTTCCTCGTTGACAGTTTTCCCCTGGAATTCTTAGGGTTCTTCTTCAAGATCGCTCTAATGGCGAGTCCAGCGTCAAGCTCGAACGCCCAGGGGTCTAGATCTGGTAGCAAGAAGGATGAAGCGATTGATGATATGCTGAATCGTCTCGGAATTGACGAAGATGAGATCGATGACCTAATCTTTGAGGATGAAGTGTATGTGCACAAGGAAGGTTTAAAGTGGATGGATCTGGCTAGGGTTCATACCACAAAGTTCTTTAGTCCGCAAACTTTTGAGCAGCACATGAAAACCGCCTGGAGTCCAGCAAAAGAGGTGAAGATCCAACACTTCGAGGGTACTATTTTTACTATCCAATGTTTTTGTTTAGGAGATTGGATAAAGGTGGAACAAGGTGGTCCTTGGCTGTTTAGACAGAATGTTGTTTGCATAGAGAAGTATGATGGCTTTGCTTCCCCGGAAACAATTGATCTGAATTATTTTATGGCTTGGATTCAGATCCATAAACTACCTGTGGGGTATAGAGAAACGACTCTGATCAAGAATATAACAGAAAATAAAGTGGTCAAGGTGGTCACGGTTGAAATTGATGTCTGTGGTGCTGGGAATTTTGTGCGTGTCCGTGTGAAACTAGATGTGAGGAAGGCACTAGCCAGATTTGTTACTATCTCGAGAGCGGGTCAGCGTGAATTTTACCAAATCAAGTATGAGAAAATTCCTAAATTCTGCGGTGCATGTGGATTCATCGGGCACACACATTTGGAGTGCGGCTGTGGAGAACATGATGTTGAGAAATTAAAATGGGGCGACTTTCTCAAAGAAGACTGGGAGACTTGGCAGGGACGTGGTTATGGAAACAATAGAGGTGGTGGACGTGGAGGTTCTCGAGGCCGTGGAAGGGAATTCTTGTATTTTGGAAGAGAGAGGAACCCAGGGGGCGCGGTGGCGAAGGTATGGCATATTGGCGCGATAATGTGCCAACTCTTGTGGATGGAGATGCAGTAAAGGATGACTCTCTCAAAGACACTACGACAAGTCCTCTCAAAGGTACCGAGATGGATTTGGACATCCGTGACAACTCCAATGCCAGAGCTAAACGTGGATTGATGGAGGAATTTGACAAGTCAAAAAATATATCTGAGGATGGAAAGGAAGATGGGAGTCCTACGGCCATGATCACGGATGGTAAGATTCCACCCTCGGCTGATATTCCAAGTGTGGATAAGAAAGATGATAGAAGTAAACGCCCAAAGAAGACTGGAGCTAACTCCTCTTCACTAGGATCGGCGGGTTCCCGAGAGGAATCCGTCCGGTCGCAATGAAAATATTATCTCTGAACTGTCAGGGTTTGGGGAATGCCCCGACAGTTCAAGCGCTTTCGAATCTCCGAAGGCGGTGTGATCCCGATGTGATGTTCTTATCAGAGACACATCTTGATGACTATCTGGCTGATTGCTTGAGAAGAACTATGATGATGGATTTTAAGATTGTTAATCCTAGTGACGGTAGAAGTGGTGGGGTTATTCTGTTTTGGAAAAAGGAAGTGGTCATTCAACAAAAAATTTCAGCCCCAAAGTATATTGATGTGAGAGTTGTTGATGGTCCAGATAAGATTTGGAGGTTGACATGAATATATGGTGAGCCCAGATGGCAAGACAAATACAAAACCTGGGACAAACTTTGTGAGCTGAGAGACCAATATGATTTGTCGTGGGTGGTTATAGGAGACTTTAATAAAATTATGTTTTCTCATGAGAAATATGGGGGTAATAATCGCCTTGAAAGCTATATACAGGCCTTTCGTAATGCTCTAGATGACTGTGAACTAGAAGATATGGGCTATGTGGGTGACTCGTATACATGGAAAAGAGGTCGTCTGCGACAAAGGCTCAATCGAGCAGTGGTCTCTAATGCTTGGTCTGTCCAATATCCAGGAGTTGTCTTACAGCACCTTGGCTATATTCGTTCGGATCATAGGCCTATTCTGCTCGACACCGAATATCAGTCAGCTCCGGCTCACCGTACTGGGCCACGCAGGTTCAAAGCAAAGTGGTTGAGTGAGAAAGGATTTCGTGATGTGGTGCAGAAATCTTGGACAAAAGCGGCACATGCAATAATGGACGATGGTGTTTTGGCTAGACTTGGGCATTTACGCAAAGCACTTCATGATTGGGACCGTTCTGTTTTAAAGAAGCCAAAGAAACCTCTTCAACAAGCACATAGATAATTTGAAAAAATGGTTACTGGCACAATTACGGATGACAGTGAAGCAAAGGCGAAAGAACTAGCAGAGCTGATTGATCTTCTCCTTGAACAAGAAGAAGTACGTTGGTTTCAAAGATCCAGAGCGAACTGGTTACAGTTTGGCAATCGGAACACTAACTTATTCCATAACTTCGCATCAGCGCGACGAAAGAAAAATTATATAAAAAAATAAAAAATGATCTTGGTGATTGGGTTGAAGGTACGAAGCAGTTAAAACCTCTCGTTTTTTATTATTTTTCTAACCTCTTTTCATCTGAGGTACAGGCAACTGATCCGGCTTTTATAGACAAGATCTTGCCTAAGGTTACTGCAGCTATGAATGAGATCCTTCTAGCACCCTTTTCTGCTGATGATGTAAAGAAAGCAATTTTTAGTATTGGAGACTTTAAGGCGCCTGGTCTAGATGGGGTCTAGATGGACTTTATGCGGTGTTCTACAAGAGATTCTGGGATATTTGTGGAGAACAAGTCACGTATGAGGTGTTGCAAGCGCTTAACACAGGGATTATCCCTGAGGGGTGGAATGATACGATAGTGGTTTTGATACCAAAAACGGATGATCCGGAGACAGTTACTCAATTCTGAATGATAAGCTTATGTAATGTGATATACAAGATAATTTCAAAGATGTTGGCGATACGGTTGAAGGGAGTACTACCTAAGGTTATATCTCCGATGCAAAGTGCATTTGTTCCGGAATGTCTCATTACAGATAATGTGATTGTGGCATATGAGAGTGTGCATGCTATCAAAAATAAAAGAGTTGGTTCTACAGGTTACTGTGCGGTAAAATTGGATATGCACAAGGCTTATGACCGTGTGGAATGGGTTTTTCTTGAAAATATGATGAGAAAGCTGAGATTTGAAGTGAGATGGATATATCTAATGATGGCATGTGTGACCTCAGTTAGATATCAAGTAAGGCTTAACTCCGAGGAAACAAAAAAAATTACCCCTTCTAGGGGTCTCCGTCAAGGGGATCCTCTATCCCCTTACTTGTTCCTTTTGTGTGCAGAAGGTTTATCGAGCTTACTATTGCATGAAGAAGAATTTGGTGGCATTGATGGGATACGGGTGTGTGATTTCTACGCACTTCTATTCTTGTAGACAGTTGTTGGGCCTCCAAGTGCAGAGGTTTGTAGAACAGCAACAAGTTTCCCTTAAGTGGATTACCCAAGGTTTATCGAACTCAGGGAGGAAGTGGTCAAAGGTATTCCCTCTCAAGCAACCCTGCGATCAAGATACAAGAAGTCTCTTGTGTCCCCAACACACAAAATATAGGTGCACTAGTTCGGCGAAGAGATAGTGAAATACAAGTGGTAACAGTGCCAGAAAATAGCTGATGGCGTGGAGTACTAAAGCAAGCAAACATGCAACGGATCTAGATGCAAACGGTGTTTCAATGTTTAGAAACAAGGCCTAGGGATCAAACTTTCACTAGTGAACACTCTCTCATATAAATATCTTATCTTCATGATACTACTCTTAACTACTCTCCGGTTGGACACTCTAATCATCGGTACGGCTATAACAACACTCCTCAAAGTCCTCCCTCCCCAATCTAGATAACTCCACACTGTCACCTTGAGCGCTAGATCGTTCCAAAAAACACCACAATTTCATAAAGACATCCAACTCCAAATATAACTCATAACAAATATTCAATCTAGCCAAAGTGCCACACACCGTATGCACGCTGTCACTTTCACACACGTGAGGAAAAGCATAGATCTATTAAAGCACAAAGAGTATTTATGTAGACTCAAACCTAAGAGCCACCATGGTGTGCACACTGTCAGTTTCACACACACGGGTAGAGCAGAGATCTATTGAAGCACTTGAGTAGCAAGGTAGATCTACTTGATTACGAAGCTCATGACCACAACATGATCATGCATAAAGAGAGAGATGAACACATAGCTACAGCGGTGGAGCCCTTAGCCTCAAGGAAGAACTACTCCCTCCTCATCATGGGAATCAACAACGATGATGAAGATGGTGGTGGAGATCGATGGAGATGGCTCCGGGGGCACTTCCCCGTCCCGGCAGGGTGCCGGAATAGAGACTTTCTGTCCCCCGAATTTCCCTACTAGTGGCGGTGGCGCTGCGGAGGTTTTCGTGGATTTCTTCTAGATTGTTTAGGTTTTTCCCATCGGAGGCTTCTTATAGGCGCAGGAATCAAGGTTGGTGGAGGTCCAGGGGGGCCAAACCCTACCCAGGCGCGGGGTGGGCCCACCCGTGCCTATGGGGTTTGGCCACCCTGTGGCCCCCCTCCAGCTCTGCTTTGTGGTTCCGTGTTGCTCCAGGAAAATAATAACTTTGGCTTTTGTCCCGTCCAATTCCGAGAATATTGATTTTCTGCTTTTCTGGAACCAAAAACAGAAGAAAACAGGAAACTGGCACTGTGGCAACTTGTTAATAGGTTAGTTCCAGAAAGGATATAAAAACACCTCAAAGTGTAGACAAAGAAAAGCAAAGTAGATACAAAACAAGCATGGAGCACCAAATATTATAGATAAGTTTCCGACGTATCAAGCATCCCCAAGATAAATCCTGCTCGTCCTCGAGTAGGTAATTGATAAAAGAATAATTTTTTAGGTGACATGCACCTTCACAATAAAGATCAAACCATTTGGAAGCATTGAAAGCTGGGATCAAAGAACTCTAAACATGTGCATGAAAGATGGAGTTCTAACAATAGGACATAGTAACTATGCATGCAACATGAAAGGCTACAAAGAAAGATCATGAATAACATGCATTTAAAAACGTTTGTTTGTTTCACATACAGAAAACATAGCATAGTGGCATTCAGCTTGTCCCTCATAGAGTAGCAATATAGATGCATAGGACACCTTCAAAGTTCACAAGGGTGACTCGAAACAAGTAGCACAAGAGCAAGTAATATCACAATATGCATCAATCAATAAGCTTTGGAACACTGCACATAGAATAACAACTATGCTCTCTTAATGGTGCCTAAAGGTAGAAGGTGGAGACTCAAATAATGGTGGAAGAAAGGCCTTTTATAAAGGAAGCAGGTATTTCAAGTTTCAAAAAGAGCTTTCAAAAATTATCGTACTTGTTAGCTTTCAAACCTCATTGCCCCTATCATAAGAATCTTGAAGTGGTTAAGGTTAAAGTGAACAAAGATGGAGTATATGCTTGACGAAGTATAAGTTGGCAATCTCAAGCCCCTTGAATACGAGGGCCACACCTCATGCTACTCAACTTCAGTCACCTGCAAGTTCTTGTCATTGTAAGTATTTGCATATCATAGAGAACCGCCAACGAGGTACCCCTTGCACATGGTACAGGTGCTATCCCATAACCAAAATGACAAGGCAAGCAGACAATGAGCATCTCAGCATTCTTCTTATTTACCATGGGAATATGGTGCTTTTTTCTATCTTTTCCTCTTTTCTCATATGTCTCTTTTTCTCAATCTCTTTTTTTATAAGAAGAATGCTTCCTAGATGTCACTATGGTGATGCTGCAAGTTTCCACCATGATTAGGTATGGCTTAGTCTAGCGGCCCAAGCATTTCTCTAACGCAGAATACAAACTCCATGGACTTACAAGTTCCCTCTTTATTTCACACCGGTGACATCCATAGACAAAAGAGCATGACATCAACTGAGTACAAAGTATAAGTGCAATGTTGAAAACGTTCCCCATGACAACATGGTTCTGCTAATTCCAACGTATAAGTGCAAGCATATATAAAATAGAAGACACAATGGTTCAAGTTTATTAGGGGCAAAGAATATAAAGTATGCCATCAAGTTTGTGAGGGATTTAATCACTAAGTTTTCACATAACAAAATAGTTTTTAATTGGAAGATAGCTGAAAACAAGAATATACTTTGGAATGGTGTAACACACCATGCATAGGAGTTTATAGTGGACACTTTGGAATAACTTAGTTTCTTGGAAGTTGGAGGCATGAGTAGAACTTACTCATACAAGTGTAGGCTAGCAAAAGACTGGGAGCAACCAACTAAGAGAGCAATAATGGCCATAATCATGTAGTGCAACAAAGCATTACTAATCAAAGCAAAGAGTCATACTACAAGTCAAGGACTAAATGATCATAGAGGCTATGGTGACTTGTTCATAGTCATAACATGGTGTGAGCATGTGCCAAGTCAACCCAAACAAAGCATCAAAGGAGAATACCGCAATACTATGCTTTTGTATTCTAAAACAACGCATAATTCCTTCAAGGCACATTAAGCAATCCCAATTGTTTGGAACAATACATGCTACAACAATAATCACTAAGCATAAGGTCAAAACAACACCTAGCATGTCATGCTAAAGTCTAAGTCACAGTCAATGCAAGCTCCTTTTGTACTTCTATAAGCATGAAACTTTCTACTCTTTTCTAACACCAAACACTTATTTGAAACAACTCACAAAGATAATAATCAATAAAGATCAGTGAGCTTGTCTCACAAATCCACAAAGAAGAACTAAAAAGTTCTAAGCTAAAATCACAAGAAAACTAAGGCTGAACGCAATGCTAGCAAAAGTGAACACTCATAGAACAATAAGAGTGGAAACTAGAGTGTTCTAGGCAATGGAAACAGAGTGTGTCTCTCTCGAAAAGAAGTGTGGTGTGACCAACCAACTTACTAAAGCAAACTAAGCAAACGAAAACTAAAAACTAAAACTAAGACGCTCCAAGAACAACAAAACAATGCATGAAACAATAAAAATGAAATGTCTAGAAAGACCTGAGATTTTTATTCATGAAGAAGGGGATGCCTTGGGCATCCCCAAGCTTTGACGCTTGTACCTCTTGGATATTTATTAGGGTGACACCATGGTGGAATCCCCAAGCTTGAGATTTTGTCCATTCTTCATCCCATTACATCATTCTCTCTCTACACCTGAAATTTTTCCTTCATACAAAACTTCACACAATCTTCATTAGCAACATTAGTTTTTTCAAAAGATATTAGACCTCTAGCAAAGCTTTGGAACAGTAAGGATGTTCACTAAAAACACAAGCTACTATAGCAACTTCTTCAAAAAGCTCACTTTCCCAAAAGAGAACTCAAAAAGGAATCAATAAGAAGCAAATGCAAATAATGGCAGAAATCTGTCAAAACAGACCAGCGGGTAGAAAACGATTTTTTCAAACATCTTCTGTTGCTCAAATCAAAAAGTGTTGAACTAACGAAAGTTAGCTAATATACTGGGGGATTTATTCGTAAATTTTCAGCTCAATAATGTTGGGCCACGCAGAGATAAAACAAAACTTTTTCCTCTAACGTGGTGATCCCAAGATCTAGCCGAGGTAGAAGGCCGCGAGGTTTACCACTAGACGCGTAGTTGCGGATTACTGATGAAGCGCGTCAGTTGATGCAGTGTAGTCCTTCGCGATCCGATCGTCCTGGTGCTGATCGTACAACACCTCTGCTGGTATCCACACGTACAAGGAGGAGCACCGGCGGCGAACTACTAGGTTCGATACGACGACGGGACTACTGTGGAGCTAGGGTTTCCAACACATGGAATGACCTAACCGAACAACGATTAACCTTTCTGGGTTACGGTGCTCCACTATATATAGGGAGTGAACGTGGGCTCCACTCTCATGGCCCATTCACTAAAGCCCATATAACACTAGTCACCGTGAGTCCGACTCACTGACTCAGTCCTGATCTGGCTTGGGTCCGACCCAACCAGATTTCCGATACAGATCCAATCCGAACTAGCTCCCGCTCTTAAGTGTGTGACCCGGAAGGCTCATGGCTACTCGGACATGATTGGAGTCCGACTCACAATCGATCAGTCGGCAGCGGCTCCTAGCAAAACGTGCCGACTCCCAAGTACCAAAGAATCATGACGACTTGCCTTTCCAATGCGACTTGCGTCCGAGTCCCTTTTGCCTCACGATATGCCTTGTCAGACTATAGGCGAATAATTGTCATCCCTTAAATAGTCCGACTCTCTTCTCGATCCGAGATAAGGAATTCATCCGACTAACTCTTAGTCGATCTCCTCGGTTAACACTTAACCGAATCGTGCATGGCCATGCTTTCCGAATCATATCCGAGAGGGCCCAGAGAATATCTCTCCGAGTGGAGGGGCAAAATCCCATCTTAGTTATTCACATCACGCAGCTTGATTCTCAGTCGACCCGAACTCTGCTTTTATAACTGCCCAATTACGGATTAGTGTTTTATAGAACCTATGTCGGTGATCCTCAACTTGGACTATGCAATAACCTCAGGTCTAAGGATTACATTGATTGAGATATACAATGACAACTTTTTCGTTGTACCTCAATATGGGTCAATCCGACTCGCTAAACTCTTTAGCCGAATCTGTGTAAGTCGGAATAGCATCTCCATACTCATGACAATTGGAACCGAGTCATCAAGCCGACTTTCACATTGGTCTAAGTTGTGTGTCCAGCACAACCTCGATGAACAAGGATATTTAGTACAAACAACATGAATGTATAGTTCCACAACCGAATCACATATTCAATGATATACATCAGATGTTTATACAAGGACAACTTAATATCTTTTTGAATACAATGGGAAATCTCATCATACATGATTGCCTCTAGGGCATATTCCCAATAGTCTCCCACTTGCACTAGAGTCAATCTTCCGACATCACATGTCTAAGCATCTAATACCCATGGATCTTAGGTGTGCCTCATGCTTTGGCCGTGGTAACGGCTTTGTCAATGGATCTGCAATATTTCCATCCGTGTGTACCTTGCATAACTTGATATCACCCTGATCCACAAACTGGCGAATCAGATGGTACTGCATGAGTATATGCTTTCTCTTCTGGTGTTGTCTAGGTTCCTTGGCTTGTGCAATAGCACCATTGTTGTCACAATACATGCCTAACGGATTGGACGAGCCCTGAACCACACCAAGATCCATGAGGAAATTCCTCATCCAAACAGCTTCCTTTGCTGCCTCCGAGGCGGCAATATACTCAGCCTCTGTTGTAGATGCAGACACAGTCTCTTGCTTGGAACTCTTCCAGCTCACATCACCTCCATTTATAATAAACATGTATCCGGATTGCGAACGAGAATCATCAGAGTCGGTAAGATACTCGCATCCGTGTAACCCTTTACACTGAGTTCATCTTCACCACCATAAACCAAGAACATATCCTTAGTCCTTCTCAAGTACTTTAGGATATTTTTAGCCGTTGTCCAGTGGATTTCTCCAGGATCAGCCTAGTATCTGCTCATCCGGCCTAGTACAAATCATGGCATACATGATGGATCCGACTGCAGAAGCATACGGAATCGCACTCATCCGACTTCACTCATCAGTTGTCGAAGGACACTGAGTCTTGTTAAGTTTTACACCATGGGACATAGGTAAGAACCCCTTCTTAGATGATTCCATGTTGAACTTCTTCAACACTTTGTCCAAATAAGTACTCTGACTCAATCCAATGAGCCGTCTTGATCTATCTCTATAGATCCGGATTCCAAGAATATATGTTGCCTCACCCAAGTCTTTCATTGAGAAACTCCTTTACAATGATCCCTTGGTTTCTTGCAACACCTGGACATCATTTCCAATCAATAGTATGTCATCCACATATAAGATTAGAAAGTTTACTTTGTTCCCACTAAACTTCTTGTACAAACAAGAATCATGATCACTCTTGATGAAGCCAAACGATTTGACTACCTCATTAAAGCGAATATTCCAACTCCGAGATGCTTGCTTCAACCCATAAATGGATTTCTGAAGTTTACATACCTTGTCAGCATTAGCCGGATTGACAAAACCCTCGGGTTGTATAATATACATGTCCTTGGTTAAATTTCTGTTAAGGAAAGCCGTTTTGACATCCATCTGCCATATCTCATAGTCGAAATAGGCCGCTATAGCTAACATGATCCGAACTGATTTAAGCATCGCTACGGGCGAGAAAGTCTCGTCGTAATCAAATCCTTAAACTTGTTGGAACCCCTCCGCGACAAGACGTGCTTTATAGATAGAATCATTTCCATCCATATCAGTTTTCTTCTTAAAGACCCATTTGCACTCAACGGGTCTTGCACCGTCTGGCAGATCAACCAAGTTCCAAACTTGATTTTCATCCATGGACTTTAACTCGGATCTCATGGCTCCAATCCATGACTCGGAATCAGATCCCACCATCGCTTCCGAATAATTTGCGGCTCATCACTGTCTAACAGTAATACATCACGAACACTTCATAATCTCGCCGATCTTCGTAGTACAGGTGCTTCTGTCGGCTCAGCTACCACGACCGGCTCAACCTCCAAGGTTTTTGCCGACTCGCTACTAGTCGGTTCCTCTCGAATTTCTTCGAGATGCACCATGCTCCCACTTACTCCCCGACCGATAAACTCTTTCTCAAGGAAGACACCGTTCCGAGCGACAAACACTTTGCCCTCTTCTCGGTTGTAGAAGTAGTAACCCAAGGTTTCCCTCGGATACCCTACAAAAATACACTTATCCGACTTGGCCTTAAGCTTGTCCGACTGAAGTCGCTTGACAAATGCTTCACAACCCCAAATCTTAAGAAAAGACAAACTCGGCTTTTTGCCTGTCCACATCTCATGCGGTGTCTTCTCTACCATTTTTGATGGTACTCTGTTTAGTGTGAACGCCGCTGTTTCTAGAAAATAACCCCAAAATGATAAAGGCAGATCTGTCCAACTCATCATTGATCGTACCATGTCCAACAAGGTCCGATTCCGCCTTTCCGAAACACCGTTCCCTTGCGGCGTTCCAGGCGGAGTGAGTTGAGGAACTATTCCACAACTTTTCAGATGGTCATCAACTCATGGCTCATGTACTAGCCTCCTCGGTCCGACCGAAGAAACTTTATTTTCTTGCCGAGTTGATTTTGTGCTTCATTCTGGAATTCTTTGAACTTTTCAAAGGCTTCCGACTTATGTTTCATCAAGTAGATATATCCATACCTACTCAAATCATCAGTGAAGGTAATGAAGTACTCATAACCACCTCTGGCTGTCATGCTCATTGGTCCACATACATCACTATGTACTAGCCCCAACAAGTCGGACGCCCTTTCGCAACTCTTTGCAAAAGGTGTCTTGGTCATTTTGCCGAGTAGGCAAGATTCGCATGTCTCGAACGACTCCAAGTCGAACGAAGTTAGGAGTCCATCATCATGGAGCTTCTTCATACGTTTCCAACTTATATGACCAAGCCGATAGTGCCAAAAGTAAGTCATATTCAGATCATTTGGTTTCAACCTTTTAACATTTATGTTATAAACCGATTCACCATCAAGATTCAAAATAAATAACGCGTCCTGGATGGGTGCAAAGCCGTGAAACATATCATTCAAATACAAAGAACAACCATTATTCTTGATATTCGACTCATAGCCTTGCCTCATCAAACATGAAGCAGAAATAATGTTTCGACTGAGCACTGGAACATAATAACAATTATTCAGTTCCATAATGAATCCGGAAGGTAAATGAAGTTGCATCGTGTCGACTTCCAACACAACAACTCTTGCTTTGTTGCTGACTCGAATATCAACCTCGCCTCTTGCTACGCTCCTAGTTCTTACCAGTCCCTGCAACGAATTGCAGATGTGAATAACTGACCCGGTATCATATACCCAAGAACTATTAGGTGCATCAGCAAAATATATGTCTATAACATTGCAAACAAGTGTACCTGAGTCGGAAGTCATACCTCCACTCTTGGCCTTGTCGGCCAAATACTTGATGCAATTCCTCTTCTAGTGGCCATCCGCCTTGCAGTAGAAGCAAGTGGATCCGTCTGAAGGAGATGGCTTAGTCCCTGAGGAAGCGCTTGGGACCGGGTCCTGAGCCTGCTTTCCTCCTGACTTAGCCTTCTTCTTAGTCCAAGAACTCTTCTTGAACTTAGCCTTATTCTGCACCATCAACACTTGACTGGCGCCCTTCTTGAGATCCGCCTCTGCCTGCTTGAGCATCCCATGCAATTCAGTGAGCTTCTTATCCATACCATGCATGTGGTAGTTTGAAATGAACTGCCCATATGCACTAGGAAGAGAGTTCAGAATTATATCCGTAGCGAACTCTTCGCTTATGGGGTAGCCAAGCCTCTCCAGAGACTGCACGTAACCAACCATTTTGATCACATGCGGACTCAGTGGATCACCATCCTTAAGCTTGTAACTCAGCAAAGCCTGAGAGACTTGATACCTCTCAGTCTTCGCCTGAGCCTGGAACATACTTTTGAGGCTTTCGATCATATCGTAGGCCTCAACATGCTCGAGCTGCTTTTGCAAGTCCGATTCCATGTGAGCAAGCATAAGACAGCTAATATTCGTGGACTCATCCTTAGCCCGGCGATAGGCATTGGTGGCAGCGACAGTCGCATTCTCATTCGGCTCATCTGGAAGTGGGTTGTCTAGGACATGGTCCTTCTTTTCTTGTTTAAGAACAATTCTCAGATTTTGATACCAGTTGGTAAAATTAGTGTCGTTCAGTTTATCTTTCTCAAGAATGGTTCTCAATGCAAAACCGGATATCTGAGAGTGACTGCTACTTGGTGCCATGATCTACAACAGAAAAAATGCAGAACACTTTAAGACATGTATTCATAAAAGAGCAAGCATATTAAACACTTTAATATTTTATGCTCCCACTAGAACCAACACCCCTCCGATGGTTACTTAGTGATTCAGGTTCCTAAATGAGCAAGTCGGCTAGTGATCTTTAGCATCACCGCTAGCCTCCAAGTGATCTAGGTAGACAACTCCTTGTCAATCATATCTCATACGACTCCTATTGGACGGGTGGCATCACATGCCCCGACTCCCATACGACTTTTCCCCGAGCCCCACAACCGTTGTGATAGACCCGTCTAGCTTACCGAGTGTTTCCGCAGTAAGAGTCTGACTCGAACCCACCTAGTTGGAAAGAATTGGTAGCACCTCAATTTTATGAGCCCACTACCAAAAATGTCCGACTTGTGATGGTGCAAACACTGGCGGGAAAACGACTAGACCTTCTTTGAGGGCTTTAATTCTACCGACTATCTAATAGAGGTAAAATAGAGACATAACAATAACACAAAATAAAGCAATTATAATGTGAAATGGTATGGCTCCCTTCATGGCGATCTCCATCTCCACAAAGTCTGTAATCCAACTCGTGCCAACTCTTGTCACTTGCCGTCTTACTCCATGTCGTCGACATGTACATCGCCTTGCATGTCATCCGGATTCTCCAGACAGCTACACTATCTTAGTAAAGTAAATTACATAGAGAATCCGACACGCAGGTCGTTATACAATAAAATGACAGCACCTAGGCTCCAGCCGGCTGATAAAAAACCGTGATTCGCAGATCACGTATGGATTACACACATACATGAGATGCACATGAACCATACCATTCACAACTTCCTGCAAAAACAAGTTATGCATAGATACAATATCTACCAACATTGTGAAACTCGCAACGACATCTAAGACGCTACGATAGGGCGAAGCCGACGGTCACATCTACGATCCGGACATGGATTCCAACCATTGTTCCGATTCGATCAAACTTTTTGATCTTCGATCACCGCATCTGGATTTACGTGTCATAGTCTACCCCAATGGTGGAAGCCGACCGGTAGGGGTATGTCGTTCCACAACCTCAGAAGTATGATCACGGAAATCAGATCTACGATTCCCTGAGTACAGTTGATCCAATCAACCTTGTACAAAACCGATCTATCTCATAGATCGACCACCAAACAGCACATAGATCTCATCTACAGCCAACCGCATATCACATATGCGAGATCTCGAGCCTAAAATCAGAAGCTATCGCTCTGATACCACTGTTGGGCCACGTAGAGATAAAACAAAACTTTTTCCTCTAACGTGGTGATCCCAAGATCTAGCCGAGGTAGAAGGCCACGAGGTTTACCACTAGATGCGCAGTTGTGGATTACTGATGAAGCGCGTCAGTTGATGCAGTGCAGTCCTTCGCGATCCGACCGTCCTGGTGCTGATCGTACATCACCTCTGCTGGTATCTACACGTACAAGGAGGAGCACCGGCGGCGAACTGCTAGGTTCGATACGACGGTAGGAATGCTATGGAGCTAGGGTTTCCAACACATGGAATGACCTAACCGAACAACGATTAACCTTTCTAGGTTACGGTGCTCCACTATATATAGGGAGTGAACATGGGCTCCACTCTCATGGACCATTCACTAAAGCCCATATAACACTAGTCACCGTGAGTCCGACTCACTGACTCAGTCCTGATCCGGCTTGGGTCCGACCCAACCAGATTTCCGGTTCAGATCCAATCCAAACTAGCTCCCGCTCTTAAGTGTGTGACCCGGCAGGCTCATGGATACTCGAACACGATTGGAGTCCGACTCACAATCGATCAGTCGGCAGAGGCTCCTAGCAGAACGTGTGTGGCATCCCGCAAAACCACTACTAGAAAATCGCGTTGTTTTTGTGCATTGCATCGTCATCATCATGCATTGTTTGCCTAAAACTATTTTTCGCAAAGCCTATTTTTGTTTTCTCAAACGTCCCATCTTAATTATAACGCAAACCCCGGGTCTCCGGATTTTTTGTTTGTCTGCTATCGGTTTGCAAACGGTGCATTTAAAACCAATAAAATATTATATTATTTTAGTGGGGCAGTCGAACGGGCCGGATAGACCCGAACGACCACCCCAGTTCCAAAACGGCCCAACCCTAAAACCTTTTTCTACCCAACCTAATCTACCCACACCCCCTCCACCTCACCCCAGCCAATCCCTGGCTGCCACCTCACCCTCATCCCAATCCCCACCCAACCAGGCGCCGCCACTTGGCTCACCTCTCTCTCCCTCTCAGCCTTCACACCCCCACACAAACGCCACACACACACACAGCTAACACACGCCACACCCACCCCACGCGACCCCACGCGGGCCCCACCCGACTCGGTCCCCGGAACCACCGCGTCTCCCCGTCCTTCTCCTTCCTCCTGCCTCGATGGCTCTCGGCGCCGACGCCAGGCCTCTGCCGCCCTTCCTCCTCGGCTTCCCGGCGCCCCACTCCGGCCGTCACCTCTCCCGCGTGGCCGCGTCGGCCATCCCCCGCGCCGTCCTCGTCCTTCCGCGCGCGCGCCTGCCGTCGCTCGTCCGTCTCCACCCTCGCCGGCCGCTTCGCCCGGCGCCCTCCTCCTCCCTCGTTCGAGCACCCCGCCGCTCCTCCGCCGGCCGTCGGCCTCGTCTGCCTCCGCCGCCGGCCGAACCCCGAGGCCGCGCCCTCCGCCTCTGCCGCCATACACGTCGAGCCACCAGCGGACAGCGCCATGCGCCCCTTCCCTCGGCCCCACATGCCCCGCGGCATGCCTTCCTGTCGGCCCCGCTCACTCCCCCTCGGCCGCCCTTGCAAGCCCGGGTCGCCGGCGACCCTGCTCCGCCCGTCCTGCGCGAGCCCGAGCACACCGCCATGGGCTTCTTCCACCGCCATGCCACCCCACCTCGTCCTCTGCCGGCCGCCTGTCCCGCTCGACGCGGCCTCCCCGCGAGGCAGCGCCGACGCTGGCCCCATCCCCGCAGACCCCGCGCGCCCCTGCATGCCCTTGCCGAGTCCCCGTCGCCCCGGTTCCATTCCTCTCGGACGCCACATCAACGCCATTCCAAGTACCATCTGTAGGGACACCGACGTGGTACCCAATCGTCGACGCCAAGATCTTCTTCACGGATGCCGAAAACCTCGACTTCCCGCACCGAAGACCGAACCTCGTCGAACCCTCGTAAAAACTCCAAGATCGTCACCAAGACCGACCCATGTTGAGACCCGAAGACCGAACCCCGAGGGCCGGACGCGACAAGGTCTACCACACGGAACACCGAGAACTTCCCCCCTGAACGCCAAGTTCGCCGACACGGACGCGACGAGTATTTCCTCGAGGACGCCGAGTACTTCACCCCGGACACCGAGACCCTGTACGACAAGTTCTCCTTCCCGGATGCGAGCCCCGGATCCGAAGACCGCCAAGTCCTTCTTCCCGGATGCGAGATCGAACCCCGTCGAACCCTGAGACCGAACCCCGGACCCCGGAACCTCAAGTTCGTCGAACCCCTCAATGTGTGCACCCCTTCCCCAAACCCTATTTTATAACATAATACAACTTGTCGCATAATAATTGTCTTGCATGCATACATTCATGTGGTTTGGGGGCCTTATGCCGATTCACCTTATAATTAAATATGGGGCCCATATGCGGGCAAATCTAGCCTTATATTGGTCCCATTTAAAATTGTGTAGCGCACCGGTGATATATTTTGTCTTGTTAATACCACATTTAAAATGGCGGTTATCTAAATAACTTGAACCGTTCAACTAAATGTCGGGACCCCGGTTCCACTTAATATGACCTAATCGCATCGTACCCTTGCCATGTCATGCATCATACATGCATCATGCCCGATCTTTTGCCGTAGTATTAAATACTGCATCCGGTGTGTCTTCTAGTGTTTTGCTTCTTCGCGGATAAGGCCGTTGAGTTGGTGCGAGTGTCGACCCGATCTTCGGTTGAACCTTCGGCAATGTTTTCAGGCGAGCATCTTCCCCCTTCTCTACCTATCTTACTTTTATAGTATTTATTCCCTCCTGTTGATCTATTGCTATCTGTGTTGCGATGCTCTAGTCTTTCGTACCCGTGATATCCCTCGCAGCCTTATATTGCCTTGGACACATCCTATTACCTGTTGTTTGGTAGATAGATGGACTTGCGCGTCGTAGTCGCTTGCTTAAGTGTTGTTGCGTGTCGACAAGTGCCACAGTTGTTGGTGTATTGCCGCATGTTTGTTGTTGGAGATGATCATGGCTTTACTTACCGTTCACTTTAATTCCTGTTTAACAACTAAAATTGAAGTAAGCAGAGGCATCGGTGGGTGATAGATAATATTTGGTTTCCGAACGCCCACTTGTGTCCCGTAGGACCCCGAGTACTTGATACTTGTTCCTTGATTTATCGCGCTATCCACATCCGGGAGGTATATGGGACCCCCCTGAGCCAGAGCTTGATTCAGTCTTATTTCTTGGGGCCACAAACTAGTTTGAGGTTTTATTTACGATCCTGTACTTATGCCATGCTTTACTGCTTTATTTAAATTGTGCGACAGATAGCACCTGTACTGTTTAGGATCGGGACACGATTCCGCGGTGTCGACAAGCCCAGTTTTGGGTTCCCAGTCGTTCACAGCCGTATACCCAGACCTTGAGTCCGTTTCGGAGTCAGCTAACTTCGTTGCGGGTAGCTTAATGGGGTGGCCCCCTGAAATATTTCTGAATCATGTGATTGCTTTGTCGTGAAGGCCTCGTTGGGTTTTGATTTGGTTTTTCCGAGGCTGAGCGAGTGTGTGTTGCTATTTGTGCACCCCGGCCGGGTTAAAACTTTCTGAAAGCCGTGTCCGCGGTTATGGACGACTTGGAGCACCGTATCTCGATCATAGACAACTATAACTAAAGTAGTGCTATAAATTTGACTTTATAATGACTAGTAATCAGCTTCACTATAATGGAATGGCTAATTAAAACTGCCCACAATTGCCTGTTGGGTTTGTCGCTTGCGACAATTGTATCTGACTAGTAAGTACTGCAACTACAACGGGATGGCTAAATAAAAGTACCAACAACTGCTGGGTTTTGGGTTATCTCATGCTAATTGCATCTGACTAGTAAGTGTCGCAACTACAACGGAATGGTTAACTAAAAGTGCCCACAGCTTACTTTATCAGGATGATTATCTAAACCTGACTAGTAATCGCTGCAACGATAACTGCATAAATAAAACTGCCAACGGTGTGAGTTCCTCGGTTGACTTCCTCGTTTGGTCTCGAGGGGGAAACACCAGGATGGGTTTGTCGGTTGGTAGAATCAGGTTGGTTCCGAATAGGTTTTTCTTATCCCTCTCTGATAGTCGCCAGTTGTATCGAGTCTCTATAGGTTGTTTAGTGCATGCTGCCGCTGCCGCTTCCGTCCACCATACCTATGTAGGCGAGGACCGCCGAATTCTAGCCTCGCCGTGTACTGGCCTCAGTACTGACGCTCCTCTTTTTCCTTTGCCCTTTGTCGGCACCCCTTTTGTTTAAGCAGGTTTTGAGATCGACGTCGTTAGCAGGGTTACCCTTCCGGCTTGGCCTGGGCAGGGTTATGGACGCCGTTGGTTATTTCTTCAGGGCTCTTAGCCCCATTTGCATCTTGTCCGTAGTCGAACGCTTTCTCGTTTTCAAGGTGATTTGAATCTTTGTATATTATATCTGTATTCTTGACTCTTTGAGTCGCTGTTGTATATATCTGTTCTGTGGGTCCTATCGAGGACTGTTGTGTAATGTTATTACTTCGTTTTCCACCCGCACGAAAGTGCCTGGTGGGCACCTTTGAATCGTTTCTATGCGGGTTTGGCGGGTTTCGCTAAAACTTGCATAGGTCCGATTCCGAGGGTGTTACAGAGTGGTATTAGAGCCCAGCAGTTGCGATACCCCACAAGTCCAGCCTGTAGGATAACCTAGCTAACGGCCGCAGTAGAGTGTCAAACTATTTTTGCAAACTCGGTTGGATAGTTCTGATTAGGTCTGATTTTACTCCTTACCCCTTTTTCTATTCCTCTCTTATCTCTACGTGTTTTGAGTCCGCTCTCTTCTCTCTCTTCGAGTCCAGGATTTCTCGTGGTTGGGTTTCCGTCGTACCTTCAGGGTTTCGTTTTCCCCCTTTTGTAACGGAGGTGCTACGCTCATCAATCTGCAACTTGTCTGTTGTACCCTTCATCCAATCTTTTGTTCTTGAGCTCTTTATCTATTTGTGTTCCTTGCTGGATATCCGTGTCGTTGAAAAACATATGAGAAGGACGAGCATTGGTGAAGTTGGAGTATACCTTGAGCATGTGTTGTTCATGCCAATGGAACCATCGCGGAACCTAATCATTGTGTCTTTCATACGATTTCTGTTTTATCTTCCGGTGTTTCCCGAGGTGATGACCTCATCTACAGCAGATCCAATGCAGAGCTGGCATCATCCTTGTGTTCTGAATACTGCTTATGAAGATCTTCATTCTAAAATCTCGAGAGTTGAGTTGCCTGATTTTCCGATTCATGTATAGAGTTGATAGTGTGGGTACGGGATGGATTGATCACCCTACCCGACTCTTACTGTTCGCTCTGTACATCGAACTGGTGGATCAATGTAACTTTTCCTCTTCTAATGGAAGTTAGAGGTGGCCTTATCGTTTGATACCTCTACCTTCGTCCGTGTTTCTCCAGAGTGTTCTCTCGACGATCACGGACAACGACCTCTTGTTAGTGGTGTCGCGAGGATCTACACGAAGCGAGAAGATGCAGATCGCCGCCCTTCCTTCCGGTACCATGAGGCGGATCTCGAGGGCGAGATCCATTGTTAGTGGTGTCGAATTGTGGCATCCCGCAAAACCACTACTAGAAAATCGCGTTGTTTTTGTGCATTGCATCGTCATCATCATGCATTGTTTGCCTAAAACTATTTTTCGCAAAGCCTGTTTTTGTTTTCTCAAACGTCCCATCTTAATTATAACGCAAACCCCGGGTCTCCGGATTTTTTTGTTTGTCTGCTATCGGTTTGCAAACGGTGCATTTAAAACCAATAAAATATTATATTATTTTAGTGGGGCAGTCGAACGGGCCGGATAGACCCGAACGACCACCCCAGTTCCAAAACGGCCCAACCCTAAAACCTTTTTCTACCCAACCTAATCTACCCACACCCCCTCCACCTCACCCCAGCCAATCCCTGGCTGCCACCTCACCCTCATCCCAATCCCCACCCAACCAGGCGCCGCCACTTGGCTCACCTCTCTCTCCCTCTCAGCCTTCACACCCCCACACAAACGCCACACACACACACAGCTAACACACGCCACACCCACCCCACGCGACCCCACGCGGGCCCCACCCGACTCGGTCCCTGGAACCACCGCGTCTCCCCGTCCTTCTCCTTCCTCCTGCCCCGATGGCTCTCGGCGCCGATGCCAGGCCTCTGCCGCCCTTCCTCCTCGGCTTCCCGGCGCCCCACTCCGGCCGTCACCTCTCCCGCGTGGCCGCGTCGGCCATCCCCCGCGCCGTCCTCGTCCTTCCGCGCGCGCGCCTGCCGTCGCTCGTCCGTCTCCACCCTTGCCGGCCGCTTCGCCCGGCGCCCTCCTCCTCCCTCGTTCGAGCACCCCGCCGCTCCTCCGCCGGCCGTCGGCCTCGTCTGCCTCCGCCGCCGGCCGAACCCCGAGGCCGCGCCCTCCGCCTCTGCCGCCATCCACGTCGAGCCACCAGCGGACAGCGCCCTGCGCCCCTTCCCTCGGCCCCACATGCCCCGCGGCACGCCTTCCTGTCGGCCCCGCTCACTCCCCCTCGGCCGCCCTTGCAAGCCCGGGTCGCCGGCGACCCTGCTCCGCCCGTCCTGCGCGAGCCCGAGCACACCGCCATGGGCTTCTTCCACCGCCATGCCACCCCACCTCGTCCTCTGCCGGCCGCCTGTCCCGCTCGACGCGGCCTCCCCGCGAGGCAGCGCCGACGCTGGCCCCATCCCCGCAGACCCCGCGCGCCCCTGCATGCCCTCGCCGAGTCCCCGTCGCCCCGGTTCCATTCCTCTCGGACGCCACATCAACGCCATTCCAAGTACCATCTGTAGGGACACCGACGTGGTACCCAATCGTCGACGCCAAGATCTTCTTCACGGATGCCGAAAACCTCGACTTCCCGCACCGAAGACCGAACCTCGTCGAACCCTCGTAAAAACTCCAAGATCGTCACCAAGACCGACCCATGTTGAGACCCGAAGACTGAACCCCGAGGGCCGGACGCGACAAGGTCTACCACACGGAACACCAAGAACTTCCCCCCTGAACGCCAAGTTCGCCGACACGGACGCGACGAGTATTTCCTCGAGGACGCCGAGTACTTCACCCCGGACACCGAGACCCTGTAGGACAAGTTCTCCTTCCCGGATGCGAGCCCCGGATCCGAAGACCGCCAAGTCCTTCTTCCCGGATGCGAGATCGAACCCCGTCGAACCCTGAGACCGAACCCCGGACCCCGGAACCTCAAGTTCGTCGAACCCCTCAATGTGTGCACCCCTTCCCGAAACCCTATTTTATAACATAATACAACTTGTCGCATAATAATTGTCTTGCATGCATACATTCATGTGGTTTGGGGGCCTTATGCCGATTCACCTTATAATTAAATATGGGGCCCATATGCGGGCAAATCTAGCCTTATATTGGTCCCATTTAAAATTGTGTAGCGCACCGGTGATATATTTTGTCTTGTTAATACAACATTTAAAATGGCGGGTATCTAAATAACTTGAACCGTTCAACTAAATGTCGGGACCCCGGTTCCACTTAATATGACCTAATCGCATCGTACCCTTGCCATGTCATGCATCATACATGCATCATGCCCGATCTTTTGCCGTAGTATTAAATACTGCATCCGGTGTGTCTTCTAGTGTTTTGCTTCTTCGCGGATAAGGCCGTTGAGTTGGTGCGAGTGTCGACCCGATCTTCGGTTGAACCTTTGGCAATGTTTTCAGGCGAGCATCTTCCCCCTTCTCTACCTATCTTACTTTTATAGTATTTATTCCCTCCTGTTGATCTATTGCTATCTGTGTTGCGATGCTCTAGTCTTTCGTACCCGTGATATCCCTCGCAGCCTTATATTGCCTTGGACACATCCTATTACCTGTTGTTTGGTAGATAGATGGACTTGCGCGTCGTAGTCGCTTGCTTAAGTGTTGTTGCGTGTCGACAAGTGCCACAGTTGTTGGTGTATTGCCGCATGTTTGTTGTTGGAGATGATCATGGCTTTACTTATCGTTCACTTTAATTCCTGTTTAACAACTAAAATTGAAGTAAGCAGAGGCATCGGTGGGTGATAGATAATATTTGGTTTCCGAACGCCCACTTGTGTCCCGTAGGACCCCGAGTACTTGATACTTGTTCCTTGATTTATCGCGCTATCCACATCCGGGAGGTATATGGGACCCCCCTGAGCCAGAGCTTGATTCAGTCTTATTTCTTGGGGCCACAAACTAGTTTGAGGTTTTATTTACGATCCTGTACTTATGCCATGCTTTACTGCTTTATTTAAATTGTGCGACAGATAGCACCTGTACTGTTTAGGATCGGGACACGATTCCGCGGTGTCGACAAGCCCAGTTTTGGGTTCCCAGTCGTTCACAGCCGTATACCCAGACCTTGAGTCCGTTTCGGAGTCAGCTAACTTCGTTGCGGGTAGCTTAATGGGGTGGCCCCCTGAAATATTTCTGAATCATGTGATTGCTTTGTCGTGAAGGCCTCGTTGGGTTTTGATTTGGTTTTTCCGAGGCTGAGCGAGTGTGTGTTGCTATTTGTGCACCCCGGCCGGGTTAAAACTTTCTGAAAGCCGTGTCCGCGGTTATGGACGACTTGGAGCACCGTATCTCGATCATAGACAACTATAACTAAAGTAGTGCTATAAATTTGACTTTATAATGACTAGTAATCAGCTTCACTATAATGGAATGGCTAATTAAAACTGCCCACAATTGCCTGTTGGGTTTGTCGCTTGCGACAATTGTATCTGACTAGTAAGTACTGCAACTACAACGGGATGGCTAAATAAAAGTACCAACAACTGATGGGTTTTGGGTTATCTCATGCTAATTGCATCTGACTAGTAAGTGTCGCAACTACAACGGAATGGTTAACTAAAAGTGCCCATAGCATACTTTATCAGGATGATTATCTAAACCTGACTAGTAATCGCTGCAACGATAACTGCATAAATAAAACTGCCAACGGTGTGAGTTCCTCGGTTGACTTCCTCGTTTGGTCTCGAGGGGGAAACACCAGGATGGGTTTGTCGGTTGGTAGAATCAGGTTGGTTCCGAATAGGTTTTTCTTATCCCTCTCTGATAGTCGCCAGTTGTATCGAGTCTCTATAGGTTGTTTAGTGCATGCTGCCGCTGCCGCTTCCGTCCACCATACCTATGTAGGCGAGGACCGCCGAATTCTAGCCTCGCCGTGTACTGGCCTCAGTACTGACGCTCCTCTTTTTCCTTTGCCCTTTGTCGGCACCCCTTTTGTTTAAGCAGGTTTTGAGATCGACGTCGTTAGCAGGGTTACCCTTCAGGCTTGGCCTGGGCAGGGTTATGGACGCCATTGGTTATTTCTTCAGGGCTCTTAGCCCCATTTGCATCTTGTCCGTAGTCGGACGCTTTCTCGTTTTCAAGGTGATTTGAATCTTTGTATATTATATCTGTATTCTTGACTCTTTGAGTCGCTGTTGTATATATCTGTTCTGTGGGTCCCATCGAGGACTGTTGTGTAATGTTATTACTTCGTTTTCCACCCGCACGAAAGTGCCTGGTGGGCACCTTTGAATCGTTTCTATGCGGGTTTGGCGGGTTTCGCTAAAACTTGCATAGGTCCGATTCCGAGGGTGTTACAACGTGCTGACTCCCAAGTACCAAAGAGTCATGACGACTTGCCTTTCCAATGCGACTTGCGTCCGAGTCCCTTTTGCCTCACGATATGCCTTGTCAGACTATAGGCGAATAATTGTCATCCTTTAAATAGTCCGACTCTCTTCTCGATCCGAGATAAGTGATTCATCCGACTAGCTCTTAGTCGATCTCCTCGGTTAACACTTAACTGAGTCGTGCATGGCCATGCTTTCCGTATCATATCATCCGAGAGGGCCCAGAGAATATCTCTCCGAGTGGAGGGGCAAAATCCCATCTTAGTTATTCACATCACGCAGCTTGATTCTCAGTCGACCCGAACTCTGCCTTTATAACTGCCCAGTTACAGATCAGCGTTTGACAGAACCTAAGTCGGTGATCCTCAACTTGGACTATGCAATAACCTCAGGTCTAAGGATTACATTGATTGAGATATACAAATGACAACTTGTTCGTTGTACCTCAATATGGGTCAATCCGACTCGCTAAACTCTTTAGCCGAATCTATGTAAGTCGGAATAGCATCTCCATACTCATGGCAAGTGGAACCGAGTCATCAAGCCTACTTTCACATTGGTCTAAGTTGTGTGTCCAACACAACCTCGATGACCAAGGATATTTAGTACAAACAACATGAATGTATAGTTCCACAACCGAATCACATATTCAATGATATACATCAGATGTTTATACAAGTACAACTTAATATCTTTATGAATACAATGGGAAATCTCATCATACATGATTGACTCTAGGGCATATTCCCAACAAATAAGAGTTATAGAGCCTCCTCACGATTTTTTTGGTGGAGGACAGAAATCTGTTTTGGGACAGCAACTCCCCAAATCTTTCTTCCCTCTCATTAGAGGTCATTCTTGGCACAAAAAGCAAACAAAAAGGATAAGGAGAGGTTATTACAGAAGTAATAACTTCCAAGACTCAAGAAAACTCTTGGGTTATATCCCAACAAGTACTTTTCTTTAATGCCTTCAAGTTAGGCTTTATAGCTTGAGAAGATGCTCACATAGGAAATATGAATTGATTTAAAAGAGAGCATCAAGGAGCAAATTCAAAGAACATTTAAGTCTAACCCACTTCCTATGCATAGGAATCTTGTAAAGAAACAATTCATGAAAGCACAATGCAACAAGCATAGGAAAGCAAAACAAGTGCAACTTCAAAATTTTCAACATAAAGAGGGGAAACTTAATATTGTTGAGATACATAAGACCATGTTTCCCTCTCTCATAATAATTTTTAGTAGCATCATGAGTAAAATTAACAATATAACTATGACATAAAACATTCTTATCATGAGCCACATGCATAAAATGATTATTACTCTCCACATAAGCATATTTATTCTTATTAATTATAGTGGGAGCAAATTCAACAAAATAGCTATCATTGTTATTCTCATCACCATAATCATCAAATATAGGAGGCATATTGTAATCACAATTAATTTTCTCCTCAATAGTAGGTGGACTGAAAATATCATAGTCATCATTGTAATCATCATAAATTGGAGGTTTGGTATCATTCTAAGCAATAGAATAGCTATCTTCCAAAGCTGGGGGACTAAAAAGATCATTTTAATCAAAACCAGCTTCCCCAAGCTTAGACTTTTCCATAGCATTAGCAACAATGGTGTCCAAAGAATTCATACTAATAACTTTGCTATTAGCATGCAAATAAAGCTCCATAGGTTTTTTAATTTTCTCTTCAAACACTTCATGTCCTAACTCAAGATAAACACTATAAAGCTCTCTAATTTTTTTTGTTTTCCATTAAGCCTAACTAGTGAAAACAAGAAAAAAAGAAAAAATTGCAGAATCTAAAGGAAATAACTTCGAGCACTCACACCGGAGGATGTGAGTACCTTTTACCTTACCTCCCCGGCAACGGCGCCAGAAAAGAGCTTGATGTCTACGCACTTCTAATCTTGTAGATAGTTGTTGGGCCTCCAAGTGCAGAGGTTTGTAGAACAGCAGCAAGTTTCCCTTAAGTGGATTGCCCAAGGTTTATGAAACTCAGGGAGGAAGTGGTCAAAGGTATTCCCTCTCAAGCAACCCTGGAATCAAGATACAAGAAGTCTCTTGTGTCCCCAACACACCCAATATAGGTGCACTAGTTCGGCGAAGAGATAGTGAAATACAAGTGGTAACGGTGCCAGAAAATAGTTGATGGCGTGGAGGACTAAAGCAAGCAAACATGCAACAGATCTAGATGCAAACGGTGTTTCAATGTTTAGAAACAAGGCCTAGGGATCATACTTTCACTAGTGAACACTATCTCATATAAATATCTTCTATTCATGATACTACTCTTAATTACTCTCCGGTTGGACACTCTAATCATCGGTAGGGCAATAACAACACTCCTCAAAGTCCTCCTTCCTCAATCTAGATAACCCCACACTGTCACCTTGAGCGCTAGATGGTTCCAACAAACACCACAATTTCATAAAGACATCCAAATCCAAATATAACTCATAACAAATATTCAATCTAGCCAAAGTGCCACACACGGTATGCACGCTGTCACTTTCACACACGTGGGGAAAAGCATAGATCTATTAAAGCACAAAGAGTGTTTATGTAGACTCAAACCTAAGTGCCACCATGGTGTGCACGTTGTCACTTTCACACACACGGGGAGAGCAGAGATCTATTGAAGCACTTGAGTAGCAAGGTAGATCTACTTGATTACAAAGCTCATGACCACAACATGATCATGCATAAAGAGAGAGATGAACACATATCTATCGGTAGAGCCCTTAGCCTCGAGGAAGAACTACTCCCTCCTCATCATGGGAATCAACAACGGTGATGAAGATGGTGGTGGAGATCGATGGAGATGGATCCGGGGGCACTTCCCCGTCCCGACAGGGTGCCAGAACAGAGACTTTCTGTCCCCCGAATATCCCTTATGGTGGCGGCGGCGCTGCGGAGGTTTTCGTGGATATCTTAATGGCTGGGCCGAAAGAGGGCTCATCTTTCACATGGCAAAGTATCTTGGCTGGGTTAGCTACCTTTAGAAGAGTATTTGTCTGGAGAGTGGGTAAAGAGAATACTATCAATATTTTTAGTGACTTATGGATCCCAAGCAGCCCAAATCAGATAATTTTATCGCAAAGAGGAAATGCAGTTTATACAAGAGTTTGTGAGCTGATTGATCCATATTGCGGTGACCCAGCATACCACTGCATGTGTAGTACACTATAGTCATTGACATGACATCCACAGAACACCATTCCGTAAATATCACATCCCTCAGAGTGGTACAACAGAAACATTGCGGGTCCATATTACAAAAGTACACACATTATTATCATTACAATACCGGAAGTTCAAGAATTCCAAAAGATCCAACTTACAAACCAAATATAAAGTGTTCAACGGAAATTTAAAAGTAACAACTCCGACTAGGAGTGGGGCTCAACAGCTTATTTTATAAAGTTCATGCTGCTCGGCTCCGTTAGTTACTACTAACTAGATACTTAAGTGGACTCGTTCTCATCGACAACGTAGCGGATCTCGTAATCCACTCCTTTAACTCCTCCGGATAGATCAGGTTCCTTGTAGAACACATCTTCTTGGCATTCAGCTGCATACATTGGCACGTCTTCGGGATCCTCAGAGTCTAAGCAAGGGATCAAAGGAAAGAATGAGTAACAGCGTTACCCAACAAGTTCATTATATGCAAGGTGGTAAGTTTGATGCTCTAACTACCACCTTGGATTATAAATCCTTGGCACTATGCAGTTTTTGTAAATCTTTCTACAAAGATTGATTTTATTCCAAAAAAAGACTGTGATAATCAGCCTTCACAGGTTGACCAAAACTTTCATGGAGTTCCTTTCCTGCCGCGTTTGTAGCTCCTTCCCGGAACAGGGAGTAACAAGTTACAATTCTTACACTCTGTAGAGGTGCGTTACTTTACCCATGAGAGATTAACTCCTTGTTGCACAACCAGGCGTACTTTCCCGTCCACAATTCCATGATGTGGGGCCTAGTAGTTGGTCCAAGCCAATCACTGCCCCCTTCGTTACCCCGCATGCCTCCTTGGTGTACACCATGCCCACATAATGAATTACGGCAATGGTTTGTACAAACCGTTAGATGCCAGAACTATCGTGGGACGATGAGGGTTCCCACCCAAATGCTGCATATCCTCTACGAATTACCAATTAATATGCACGCTATGAGGATAACAGCCACGACCTGCACATCCGGCTTCATGCGAGAGGAAGAAGATACAGCTGACGTCTTTGTCCCATTCCAAATCTCATGGCTAACGCGTAATATACGTCGCTAGAATCACTAATGTCAGGGGTTATTAAGTCCCTACTTGATTATCATTGTTGCAAATAGAACCCTAAGTTCTATTGCTCCATTATATCACCACTTAGGATGATATCTATGATTTATTTATTTATGAAAATAATATTTTCTTTCTTTTATAGCATATATGATAACACACAAATTGCAAATACTTTGATAAAGACTCTTCAAAGGACATGAGCAAGTGATGAACTTGCCTTGTGATGGCAAGGTAGTGAAGTCTGATGCTTACACTGGACCTTGAGCTTCTAGTTCTACAAAAACATCATTATTGCCCAGTAAGGACAATATTTAAAGAAGCAAAATGAAGAGTCTTTATCACCTCGAAGGGTTTTGGCCCAATAGGGTAGGGTCAAAATATCACCTCGAAGGGTTTTGGCCCACCCGGCCCATTCTCTCTGCCTCCCTCACTCTCTCGACCTTATCCTCTCCTCCTCTGACTCGACCCCGTGGCCGGCGATGCCGCCAACATCGATTCCCGCCGCCGTCGGCCGTTCTGGTCACCGTCGTGGTGTGAGTTGGGTTTGTCGATGATGCTCATTTGTTCTATTCAATTGGATTTGACTCCGGGGCTTCCCCGTGACCAGGTCTACCTCGTTCCCGAACCCTAGGGTTAAGGAAAGGTGTTGTCGCCGCCGCCGCGATCCCGTCTGCGGTGGTGTGCTGGGCTCGTGTGCTGTTGCGGCCGCCGCCGTGGCAGGTGCAGGTTGCAGCGCCCCTCTGGGTTCTCCCTTGCCGCCGCGGTTCGTCAGCCACTCTGCTTCCTCTTCGATTCATCAGCGAGGACCTCGGGTAAGTTGCCTCTATGGTCCTTGTTCATGCTACTGTCATGATTCTCTCTCTGTATCTAGTGGCTTCTCATGCCTAGTGGCTATGTGCTGATTGGGTTCATCTCTGGATTAGGGTTCTTGCTCTGATTAGGGTTCATAACCCCATGTTGATCATTTCCATGATGCTTTTAGATTTACTGATGATCATACTTGAGCATGAAGAATGATTGTCTGCTATGGTTAATGATTGGTAGTGACTTTGATGATGTTAGTTGCTTGTCAGCTTTATTCTAGTGATGATTCACTATGATCCATGCTAGTGTTTCAATGGAATCCTTGATTGGATTAAGTTGTTTATCTGAGAATATATTCTACTGTTAGAATGCTTGTACTGACAGTGGTTTCTCTTAGTGATTGCTTATTGTAATATAATAGTAGACTTGTATGGGATTGTACACACTGAACCAAATAATTACATATAATGATTTATGTGGATGTATAGATGAATTTAATGTTGATTCCTGGCAATTGGCTTCAGGAAAATGATATGTAGTGGTTTGTCCCTTTTTCTGTGGGAACTAAGCAAAGATTCATTTAGCTCATTAAGAACTTGTCCTTATGATACCATTGTATTCTGGCACACAAGTGATTGGTTTTTATTTCTAGTCTTAGCTTGATAATTCTTGTGATTAAAACTGGCAAGATGAAATGAAAGCTTTTCTTATCTTTCCTGCCTATGATGTTGGTCTGAGGCTCTAGGATTTAATTCCTAGTTGGTTGGCAATAGTTTGTTTGAAACTTATAGAATTAGAGGTGCTATTCTCTTTGAGAGATGTGCCCTGATCTGATAAGATCAAATGAAGAATGATCTAAGTTGCAAAAGTAACACTGAACTCAGTGGTGTTGGTCTGAGAGTTTAGTGCTTGTGGTTGAGCTTGATTTCTTATCCTTATACTTGAAATCTCTAGGATAGATTCACCCCTCTTGGGTGTTTATTGAGAGATCATTTCATAAAGCAACACATGCTTTTGTTTAGATAATATGATGAAAGCATGTGATGGTTTTATGAGACTCACCACACAGTTTGATGTTGGTGTAGTAGATTGATGATGATCTTGATCTTGATCTTGGTTTGCTTTTGCTGGGCTCCTGATCTTTCTCTTGAGCTTGCTTTCTCCTCCTAGCTCCTGGGCTTGACCTTGTTGTCCACCAGATCCATTCCCCTCCTTATGTCACCATCCTGGTGATGTTTGGGTTGATCTGGGTGGTTTGATTTGGCTGTTGTTCTTGGTTTAGCTGCTGATTACCCTGGCTGTGCTGGTGTGTTGTGTAGTGGAGAGATGCACTGATGTGCTCATCCACGGTTGTGTTGTGGTTTTGTGATATTTGCTTGTGCTTGTGATGTCAACAGCACACCATCTACATGCTTGTGTGTGTCCAGCTTGTGTGCCTGCTATGTACTTGTGGATAGGTTCAGAAAGTTTGAGCTTACTATTACTAGCTTACTTTCACCTAGCAGGTGAATTGATCCCTTTTGGCTGTCATTTGCTTTCTGGCTTTGAATTTATGAAAGTTGAAATCATTCATATTGGTGAAACTTGCCCCTTTATAACATTTCTCAATGATGAGTTTGTCAAGTGCACCTCACTGACATATCTGAGAGAAATATACTAACACTAATCTTATTTTGTTTTCTATTTAATATTTGTTTTGCAGGTACAAAGATAAAGATGAAGATTTAGTGTAGATTTAGATATAGGATAGTTAGTAGATATACAAATGTAATTTTCTTATTATTTTGTAATTTTC